>CM060922.1:959421619-960071369 GCA_030737875.1 Allium sativum
CAAAAATCGAATTGTGCAAGCATAAGGTTAGATTTTTGTTGTGCCTAGTTCTTAGTTGATGTTTCCTTTCATTTCAGTTATGCTATGTGATCGAACTGTTGGTGATGGAAACATTGATGGCTGCGTGGTGCTTAGCAGTAAGGTGTGAAGACTTTTGTTGGATTTTCATGTCCTATTTCTGCTCCGATATATACAACAATCGAGTTGTTCCTATGTAGATTAGGTAAAGCTACGAATTGTTTATTCGTATTGTCAACTTATATTGTCTGTTCACCTATTTAATTGTTTTATTCAGTTGAAGATTTGAAACTGCGACATATATATATATATATATATATATATATATGTCATAAGATTTAGTAGCATGTGATATTTCATTTTTGAATACCCAACTACTTTGTGATGCACGCGGTGATATTATATTTTTCCCACTCCTATGACTCCATGTTCCCTAATTGTATTATGTATTGTTTAGTTTTGGGAAACGTAGGGGTTAATTGCTTTTCATTGATTATTGAATAAGAACAAAGAAAGAACCAGTCCAAACTATTAAAACTTGTTTACTCGGCTACTCAGCTTAATGAAGTCGACCAAAGCTAGTTGCCAATGGACTACAATCTCATCTTTATACTGATAGATATTGATCAAACGCCACAACAAATAGGAAAAGACAAAAAAAATCTATAAGGAAACTTTTACAAGGATAATGACAATTTTAGATAACAAAAGGATTTCTTCCAGACGGTCTTTGCTTGTCTTCGTTCAAAGTACATCACGCATATAACAAAGCATATTTTGGGGTGTAGCCGTGTAGGTGTTACTGGACTTTTAACCAGCTACTTCTGAGAAATAAGACAATCATGGCTTGATGATTATCAAAGTAGACAACTCATAGTGATAAATTGAAGGTCCAAGCCTTATTGAAGTGAAATTAACAAAGCAGTGGTGACATCTTGGTGGATAGAAAATAAAAAAAATAGTGTATGTTGTACCAGTACAGCTGTGTATATTTATTTAGGCTAGCTAGCTATGTATTTGGTTAGTAGTGAAGTGAAATTTCTGAAGCCAAGGCATGTGCAAAACAAACTCTAAATTGTACATTTTTATACTTATTGTATGGCAAAACAGTCCTTGTATAGGTTTGTACATGAGATTTGACTGTATATAAATATTTGGCTTGTACGTTTTTCTGTATGTAAAGATCTCGGTTCTCATGTTTATGTTTTGTATTTTCTCATTGGAAATTTTTCAGCTTCACATATATATATATATACTCTTAGCTGTTCATATTGTCTAAGTTTATGTATGAGTCTATGACGAAATTTGCGTATCGGTGTAAGTTTGAATAGTTATTTAACATATGAACAAATGTGAATTGTACATTGTTGTCCAGATCTGGACGTATGTGTGTATATATATAATGGACTATTGATATGAATTGTATACTGCTTTGCAAGAATGTATATTGTAGTTTTTGAGCCACAAAGTTCGATTGAAGTGATTGGTTCATGCTTTAGTTTTGAGAACACATCTCCAGTTTCATCTTCGCATGAGCCACCCGCACCTAAAAAGGTCAAACTGGGCTATCATTTAAACCCATGGTAAAAACGAATCACCATGAGTAAACGCTATGGAAAGTCTTTAAAGAGAGGAACAGTTGATGTAGACGACTCAATCTTTTTCTTTTATCTTCTTTACTTAAGAAATGGGGACAGGGAGGAACAAGCTGCACTATACTCGAACAGTAATGAGGCTACCATGCCGCTCCGTTTTACTTTATTTTAGAGAAGCACTTTTTGTGCAACGTCTCAATGCGTGAACTGTGTATGTTGATTTATATAGAGAATGGTGAGATTAGATGTAGACAAGTTGTTGTATCAAAAAAAAGATGAACAAGACTTTGCTACATAATGCAATTTGTTTCTTCTTCCTGTCTAATAAATGCACATATTTATGAACTCGATGAGATGCTTTAACTTTGCTTTTAATATTCCTTTAGTTGCGTTTTTTTTTGAATCTTCGTTTTACAATGGACTATTTTAAAATTTGAAACGGACATAACTATCAATCTATAATACGAAATTTGGGTTTTTCTCTTACATTGGAAAAATATAATCAAATCAATTTAAATGTTTCTGGTTTCATAGAATTCCGACTTAAAGCGGATTCTGTATATTTAGTTGAAGTTCAGAACCTAATTTACAAACTACTGCGCCATTTCTAGTTCGTTTTATAATTATATATATAAATTATAACGTTCAAGCTTCGTTTTATAAACGGAATATATAATTTAAATCCATTAATATTCTAAATAAATATCTAATATAATAAAATATATTAAATACCTGACTACCAAAATATGGGACATTACAACTTGTATGGACGAATGTCTGACAGAATATTTCTTAAGAATCTCATACGTTGATTTTTACAAACGTTTTTTTGTTAGTGGTGGATAATGACCGTTCTCTTAGCTCAGAGTATTTTTGTGGGCATTAATTAGTGATTTGACAGATTTGACAATGTGACGTTCAAAGTGAATTGTGATAGGGTGTTCTAAAGGTAGTGTTAAATCTCAAACCTTACAACCGGAAAATGACAAAAATCGGGCAGGCAGCGTGGCTAAGTGGGTCGCTCCTATTAGGGTGTATGTCACCATCTAGAGAATATTCATATTTGTTACTTATTTTATTTCTATCTTTCGGGAACGGTTAAGTTGGTATACCAACCATAAGGTGACAAGACATTCGATACACTTAGGAGAAATGAGCGGTCGATCATGTGTGGCTGAGTTACAAGATGTTCTTGTTGAACTCTAGTGTATATGCTCTAGAGTACATTGATCAAAAGGTGGTTCCATACCTTATCATAGTCAGAAAATCCATTCTCCAATAAGCGCCCCCAGTTTTTGATTATATATTATATATGTAGAACATGAGATGCAAACGTTTTACTAGACGATTATTTATTTGATTTAGACATTATTATAATATCAGAAAAGGATATTATTTCAAAAATGTTTTTGGGTTATCATAAGGTAAAAACTGTTCATGTTTATGTGTGGATTGGTCTTACGATTATCATTTTTTTTGATAGGATTTTTAACATAAAATCAAGTTGGATGATACCAATAATTTAGAGAGTTTTTCTCACGTTGGTTCACCAGACTGACTTGTGGCATTTGTAATGTCTCGGGCCAGACCCGAGTTGTACAGGTTCAGGATAAGATACGAATTCCAGGACATGAGCTGGAGGAGTTCAGACGTATGATTCATATATTATTCCGCTGTGTGTTGTAAACAAGGGCAGATTGTTATAATTGTCCAGATATGTTGAATATCTACTGTACTCTGATAAATGTAAGTATTGTTCCAAGTTTTTCAATAAATATTTATTTCTGTATTATATTTTATTCTACTGCAATGTGAGACTGTGTATTGTTCTTCTTTCTTCTACTCTTAATTTTCCTTTTTTTCTATTTCTCATCCTCATATCTCTTTCTTTTAGTTTTTTGGGTTTTCGATACTTGAATCTGGACACAGGATGTATCAGTGTTTGAATTCGAGAGTCGAATTTTCCAAAATGCTACACGAATGATGGTGATACGTTGTCTATCAGGGGATGGAGTTGTAGTTAGATCTTTATTTTCGCTTGTGATTTCATGGGATAGGTTTTCATCTATGCCAATCATTCTAGAGTTTCTGATGTTTTGATGAGGTCAGAGGATTACCGCTGCAACAAGAGATTGAGTTTCAGATTGATTTAGTCGATGGAGCCAGATCTATTGTTATGCCCATTAGGTGGATGGCGTTTAAGGAACAATAAGTGTTAGAGGTGCAAGTGAAAGTTCTTTTGAGTAAGGGATTCATTCGAAGAAGCGTATCCGAGTAGGGTGAACCAGTTATGTTTGCGACCAAGGCCGATGGATAGTTACGGTTGCGCTTAGATTATTGTGAGCTGAATAAGGTGAACAAGAAGAAAAGTATCCATTGTCGAGAATAGGTGACTTGTTTGACCAGCTTCACAAAGCCAAGGTGTTTTCCCAGACGGATCTGGCGATGGGATTTCACCAATTAAGAGTGGCTAAGGATTGTGTGTCGAATTCTTCTTTTAGGACACCGTCCAAATTTTATAGGTGGTTGGTGAAGTCATTTGGATTGACTAATGCATCAGCGTATTTTGTGTATCTTATGAATCAAGTCTTCAGAGATCAGTTGAACAAGTTCGTGCTTGTGTTCTTGGACAATATATTGGTTTATTCTAGGATTGTGGAGGATACAAGAAACAATTGTGAATTGTTTTAGAAATCTTATGGAGACATCAGCTGAAGGCTAAGTTTTTGAAGTGTCACTTCTAGAAAGAAGTGAGTTTCTTGGAACATGTCGCGTCAGGACAAGGAATAGCGGTGGATCCAGCTAAGGTGGCAACGATTCAAGATTAGGATCGACCCAAGTGTGTGATGGATGCGAGGAGTGCACAAGCCTATGGAATTTTGAAAAAGGTTGATGAGTGCTGGCCCCTGTGTTGATTATTACAAGATGGAATGAAGAGATGGTGGTATACATTGATGCATGTGGCACTGGACTTAGAGTGGTGCTATTGCAGAAAGATAGGGTTGTGGCTTTTGCAAGTCGACAACTGAAGCCGCATGAAAGGAATTACCCGAGTCACGATTTGTAGTTAGCCGCAATGGTGTTTGCTTTGAGGATTTGAAGGCATTATTTGTTGGGAATTGGATTTGATTTGTTTACGAATCATAAGTCGTTGAAGTATCTTTTCTCCCAGAAGGATTTGAATCTTCAACAACAACAAAGGTTAGAATTTTTAGCATTATATGACTTGGAATAGCTTATACTCCCGGGAAAGGTAACGCTGCGGATGATGCGTTGAGCCGAAGACATGCAACTATAGGATCCATGTTTTCTAAATGGAAGCATCTCGAGCATTTGGGTAGATTTGATTTTAGACATCGTTGTGAGTTAGATCCCAAGATGTTAGCAAGCTTATCAAATAGATCGACTCTAAATGAAAGGATTAGCAAAGGCCAAAAGCGACATGTTTTGGAAATCATTCGAAAATTAGAAATGACGGTCGACCTTGATAAAATTAAAGATTTCGAAGTTGCTCGAGATAGTTGGCTTCTTAAGAATGGACTACTAGTTGTTCCTGATTTGTATGGATTGAGAGATGAGGTTTTGAGGGAATGTCGTTAATCTAGATTAATGACTCGTCGTAGTGGTAATATATGTATCGACATATGAAGCGAGTTTACTACTGGGAAGACATAAAAAGGGATGTTGAAAGGTTTATCTTGAAATACATGATTTTTTAGTTGGCTAAAACTGAGCAGAAGAAGCCGAGTGGATTGTTACAACCATTGGAAGTTCCTATGTAGGAGTAAGCGTCAATGGATTACCTAGGACAAGGGCGGTAAATGATAGTATGTGGGTCATCGTGGATCGTTTGACCAAAAATGCAAGATTTATTCCTGTAAGATTGACTAGGGCCGCAACGAAGTTAGCTGATTTATATCTTAAGCGGATAGTTCGATGCCATGGGATCCAAAGAGTATTGTTAGCGACCGAGATCCGTTATTCACAAGTGGATTCTGGAAGAGTTTGCAAGAAGCATTAAGAACCGAGCAATGTTTGAGTATGAATTATCATCCACAGACAGATGGCTAGACCGAGAGGGTTAATCGAGTATTGGAAGATCTTCTTAGAGCTTATGTCTTGGATTTTGAAGGATCGTGGGAAGACCATTTGCATTTGGTCGAGTTTTCTTATAATAATAGCTACCAATTGAGTATTGGAATGGCACTATATGTGGCATTGAACGATAGACAATGTAATTAACCATCCTGTTGGTTAGAAACCAGCGAGAAGTTGGTACTTTTTTTAACATCAACCATTTTATTTAACACGTCTACATTAATATAATCGTGACCAACTAGGTAAGTTACCTTAATTGGTTCCAATTATTAAAATAACGATTTGGTTTTCACTTGAATTAAACAAATGTTTAATTCCATCCATTCATTCAATATATATCTAACGCATATCAACAATCAGCAATCATAGCACACACATTAAAAACCCCACTTATATAGAATATAAGTGGGACAAACTGAGTGAAAAAGTTCACCTTGATTTCCAATTTGTCGAGATAATGGCTGTTTTCAATTAAATTAAACAAATGTTTAATTTAACTTGAAATTCCAGCTGCATCCAAATGCGTTCTTACCCTTATAAATATTGTTCTAGCCATAACTTTTGATAGGGATCGAATTAGGTGCTGAAATTGGTTTCATTGGAATGGAATGTTGGTTTATGATTCTGTAAAGTGGTCACATGAAAGATTTGTTCAGTGTTTTGGGAGTAATTGTTTTTTTAGGTTTGAGCTTATGTTAGGCATTCTAATTAGCAGCTTAGGCTGACTAGTCAATACCGTTTGGCTAATGACCTGCATTTATAAATACAAGGGATTAGGGATAGAATTAGGGTTTATTCCATTATTCAAACATTAGCTTGAGCGCCTGTGATTCTACGGTTCAACCTAATCCCTAATTTCTTCATTTATCTATTCTAATTCGTCATAAATTGCATCTAGAGATTAAATCATCATCAAGGAAGATTAGATCACATCAAATTGCATCAATTTTGGGGTTCTTCATTGCTTTCCAATAGGGTTTGCATTATATCTTGAAACTGGTGAGTGATAGATATCTTCAAAGGGAAACTACAAATTATATTGGTAAATTAGGATCATATTCATATGTTATATGCTAAATTCACTTTAGATATGATCATATATGTTTTAAATCAGATTTAGACGTCATAGAAAACCTAAGGTTAACTGGATAATTATTAGCTTAATCGTGTTTATGCATATGTTTATATTTGGATCGTATTAGATCTCATGTTTATGATATGTCTGTGCAAAAATTGTAATATGTTCGTGTTTGTATGATCAGTTTTGTATGAATCGATGTTTGTTTTGATTGAATTGATTACATTGTTTTTTCGAATTGGTTGTCGTAGATCTTAGGATTGAAGAACAAAGCAAATATGGATTTAAATGATCAGATTCAGAAGAAACTTTATAGAGGATCTCTAGAAGATGATATGAGGAGGCTAAGATATTTTGAGTCGAAAATATGCCAGCTATATGGATCATTACCGGTCCATGGCCGATGGACAGCCACCAGTCCATCATAGTGCGATGAATGATGATGATAATTGGGGAGTGGCTTCGTGGTGATAAGTTGAGGTTTCCTGTAAATTTTCAAGTGATTTGGACATGATTTTGGATGGGTCAACGGTTGATTACTCGACTGCATGGATGGACCGACATGAATTTTAGCATGATTGGAATTTGTCTATGAGAATGTACCGACAGGAAGAACTTGAGAAGTCCAGTGAGATGGTCAAGTTACTTAGCCAAAAATGGCTAGGTATATGGACCAGTATCAGTCCATGGTTGATGGACTGGTACAGATCCATCATGACGCATAGTGAGGGGCCGATACTTTGGGGATCTAATGGTGATGGTTTCTAGGATATGCCGGTGAAGTTCGGTGATGAACGGAATTCTGATGGTTGATGTGCAACTCAATGATGGATAGTGCTTCGAATGTAAATTAGAGTTGGAATGATCGAAGCTAGATTGATGTGATACTGGTCATGATATGATGTATGATCTAGTATGATGATGGATTGACTCAGATGGGAGTTGATTATGGATGACAATGGAATTGGTTTGAGAAGTCGCTCGAACTATAGATGTGATAGCCGAAAAGAAAGACTCGATAGATTTGAAGTGCCAAGGAATCATTGGTTATCAAAGGTTCTAGTAGACTCAAAGCAAAGGTATCGTGGGGACGCCTAGATAGTTCACGATGGATCGAGACCCTGGGTAGTCATGTTGGACCAAGTTGTCATGATGGAGACAAACATACGTAGTCACAATGGTGTATGATAGTTTGGTTAGAGCTGTGGTTTTCCATTAGCCCTTTTGATTGTGGAAAGAAAGTTCGATAATTGATGTATTCAAGGCTTTAGTCGGTGATAGCAAGGTCATTTGTTTGTATGGATGCTACGGTTGATTATATACCCTCTTCTTTATTTTTTGGGTAGGCTGTCAACATAGGATATCAAAGAGAAGTGATACGGGGGTTCGTCCTTTCCTATTCTAAAATGACATGTAATGGATAAGGTTCACGTGATAACTTTATAGTTGTTAGGAAGGTCAGATGGTTGAACTGTCTGCATTCATATTATCATGTGTAACTTTTGTTAGTTATTTTATCGCTTACTAAGACAATTGTCTAACTCAAGGTTTCATGTGTCCCTTTTATTACCATGGGCTGCTCATTAGTATTGGTGGTGAGCAGACTGAGATAGCAGGTGGAAAGTTTTGGTGTCAATAATGCTATGTAACGATGAGCTAGAGGCTGAAGTATTGCTTTCTATTATATAGTACTTTTTGAATTCTGCTGTATATTGGTGATTTTGAGACTCTGATTGATATGTGTAGGATCTAAATTAACCCTAGAGGAGGGAGGCGAATAGGATTTGTTGCAGTTTTTCACTGAGTAATAAATAATAGCAACACAGATAATAATCGGAGTAAATGCGGAAAAATAAATAACACACAAATATACCCAGCTTCGGCAAAACCCTGCCTACTGCTGCATTCCCCAAGGTTTCTACTAGGAATTAAAACAATCTCAACGCTTACAATCCCCTGTAAACTTGCGACACCCGCTCCCAACTCTTCTAATCATACGCTCAAAACCCTACACTGATCTCTATCCCAAAGATCAGATTTCCCCGAATTACAAACCTGTAAACTCGTCTCCTTAGTTTTATAGACAAACTAGAAAACCTTAACTCGTTTTACAAAATAAAAAAATGATCAAAAATAAAAACAATTTAAGAAACCCTAATATTAAAATAAAACCCCTTTAAGTCTTCTTTCAAAACAATAGGTTGGCCTCTTTATTATCTTTGTCAAAAATAAAAGTCGGCTTCCACTTCTTCAATGGCCACCCAAAATTGAATTCTTCGGTTTCCTTTCTTTGTCCCAAATCGTGACCTTGAAAATAATTTCAATTTGTTCTCTGGCTTTGATTATTCAACTCTTCTAATGTCAAATGATCTGAGCTTTGCAAGTTAATCGAAATTCCCTAAATTTTGGTGAGTACTCTGAATTAATTTATTTGATTTCACTGCTTGATTTTTGATGCTTGCCATTAATGATGCTGGTGTTTAAATAGGATTTAAAATCCGAATTATTCTCTGATTTCAATGTTAGAACTGGTTATGATACTTGCATAAATTTTTGGAATTTGAAATCTTCATATATACCAGGGTTTTCTTTGATTTGGGCTCGAATGTATATTGCGTGTTTTTTGGAATTTGATTGTTTCTTCCTTGACTTTGAAATGGCATGGCTTCCTCCTTGAAAACATCGATAAATAAATCCTGTATGTTTACTTTTCTAGAACATAAATTTTGGTGATTTTTTTCGAATTTGACACTTTCAACCTTGCTTTAAGATAATATTATGTTGTAAAAACTGTTGCCATAAATTGAACAGATGCTTCATTGATTTGAATTAAACAGACATTGTTCCAGACGAATATTGTGGTAATTTTGATATTGCCTTGAACACTTATTTTGATAAGGAAAGATACTATCCTAATAAGAACAGTTGTTGATACTGCACTTTGACTTGCCATTTTCACTTCTACATGTTGACTTGAGTTGTATTCATGTGAAATGCATCATACTTGAACTTGTGCTATGCTGCACACTTCATATACATGTTGCTTGTGTATCTGTGCGTGTGACTTGTTTAATTCATTTCCTTGTATCAAATTTGCACAACTGTAATCATGCCTAGATTCATTCCTTGCTGGTTTGCATGGTGCTATTTTTTTATTGTTTGCTTTTCCTATTTGCATCCATGTGTGTACTTTTGCCTCAACCATGTATTTGCATATTTGCTGAACATATGATAGTTGGCTAGTTTTCATGCATGTCAGACCATATGCACCTGCAAATTTATATATGTGTATATACATACAACTATATGTGTATATATGTATCGTGGATGTGCAGAATATATATGTGTGAGCACTATAGACGTTGTCTACCTTGTGGTATTTACAATGAATCACTGTGAATATCACCAGCAGTCTAGACACAAATGGATATATATATATACACACACTAGATCAAGTCTAGAAAAATGATGAGAAGCACACCAAAAATTTTGAGGCAAACAAAATTTATATTTGCTTGTATTTAAATCTATTTTTGTTCCATTTTATTATGTGTGTTTTTGTGACTAGTATGGAGATGGCTAGACTGCAAGCACAAGAAGGCTGTGTCTCAGTGTCAGTGAATTTATATGTAACTGTGTATGAAAATATCCAAACATATTTATGTGAATTATAAATAGTGGAGTCATGAACATATACTATGTCAAATGCTGAAATAAAATATTTATTTGAATAAAGATACTGTAAGTGTATTCAATTCTGTGTAGTAGTATTCTATTCAATATAAATATTTATTTCTGTATGTGATATGAAATATATAATAGTATTATTTATAAATACATTTATATAATAATATATATGTGTTTGTTATCATCAAACAAAAATCACATTGTTATACTCAACAATCTACCCCTTTTGATGATGACAAACATATACAAAGATTTTGAACTTGATAAATGTGTTTGAATGTGAAACATAATACTCCCCCTATTAGTGTGCTCCGTGTAACGACCCATCTTTTTGCTCGATTTTCGCTGGTAATTAAACCAACTTAAATCGTTCACAAAGACGAATTATTATGGGTACATACATATATTGCCAAAATAACAGAACTTTTCATTGCATATACAATATTACATCAGAGTTACATTCAAATATCGGAGTTACAACATATATAGCGGAAGAAAAGTAAATATACTCTTAGTGGAATAATCGTATGATATAACGGAAGCTCCAAAATTTGGAGTGAACTCCAACTCTAAAGGCACTCTGAATCCTTCTCCAACGATTCATAACTGCAAAACTAAACTACTAGCTTCCCGTGTGAATAATAATGGGCACCCAGAGTTTAGGAAGGAACAATAAACTCCAGGTCAGTCATGGGACTTGTGTGAGAACATAAAACAGTTGTTTTTATGATTTATTTTAAAGTTGGGAAATTCACCAGACCACGCCGCTAATGCGGAATGGGTTTACTCCATGTGAACACCCGTGCACATAAATTCACAATGACTTTTGGAAAATGAAGCTATCATAAGTTCGTCCCACATTACACAATGCAAGCACACATCAGATGGGCGAGTTTTATCTTATGATAACCAAACATGCTTTCATACGTGAAAATCCTCTTTTAATTATTACATATAGTATGAAAATCATTTCGCAAATAAATATAGAATCATAGCCCCATAACCCCAATTGGTTATACTGACATATAGGTATACAATCGAAATTCGTATGGCTCGTATTGGAGATTTGGGTTTCCATCTTGATGATTCGTGGCATGAAAGATCAGTCAGGGATATGAAGCAAAGTGTAACACGGCTTTTTCATCCATCTCGGACACCAACAACAAATCGCAGGGCAGATCAACGGTTTTCGACCAGACACGACCCTCCGAACATACCCAATTTCCCCAAGTTCATAAATGGTTTCCCACTGCTGCAGCTTCATCATCAGTCATATATAAGTATACAACCTAACCGCCAATTTCTTATCAATCTGGGGTGTGAGGTTTGTCGATGTCACGTCATATACAAAGCATGCCTAGATAAGCAATGCCTTGATCATACAAGCTCATTTCATATCTTAAGTATGTCACATTGTCCATTAACATCAGGACCACTGATTTCCACCATTACAAAACCACTTTGAGCTTGTACGTCACAAACCAGATACATATCAATGAAAATCAGTGTTATGCCATCAATTACAATGTCAGACACACAATCCATAGAAATCCATTCTAGGTCTGAACGGAACAAAATTTGAAAATCCCCAATATACTTAGACCTCATGCCACTTATAACCACGAATCAGGTGTATGTTCCGATTCGAGACATCGGAAATCAATCCAAACAAATTCAAAGATACCCTGTCTTCATTCGCCGATTCCAAGTTCCAGATTCGCTTCATGCGTCGTATTATTACTTGGAATGGTTTTCGGACTTAAATCCGATCGCGGCCTTTCCAAGTAATAAGTGTATTCTTAAAACAATAGTTATGGACTACACAGGGTTACAATTCAATCTCCTTCCAGTCTTTATCCATTCATTTCAAAATCAAGGTTGGACTAATCATAAATTTCGTTACCGTCTTAACTTAAAAAATAATAATCAAATATTCATTTTTCCAACCATATCATCAAAACATAACCCTTCGATCCTTATGTTCAAAACACAATTCATCGATTTCATAAGTCATTAAATTTTCCTAAATCTTTACTTGGATTACAAATACATTCTCTTAAATTCTTATATTCAAAACATACTTCCTTATTCCTTTTCTCAAGTCTTTCAACTTACCAAATCTGTCTTTGGAAAAGCGATAATAACATTTACGATAATCCAAACACTTCATATTAAAACATAAGTTTTAATGGAGTAAAATCAACTTATATTTGATCTCAATTCCATATACAAATATTTAATCACTAAAAAAAAATCTTTCCAAACCATTCGCAATCCTTATAACCATTTGAAAATAATGGTTCACGTTTTATAAACTCCAAACCAATTTATCTTTGGAAAAATGTGAGAGTAACGTTTGGAAACGTTACAAAAAGCGTTGCGCTATCCGTTTAAATGAAGTAAATTCCGAATCATTCAAAAATTCAAAATTTTCAATTCTAATTACTTTAAATTAATAAAGTAGATTTATCATAATTTTTCAAACCTTGTTTCATCATTTAATAACTGTTAAAATTATTTGCATCAACCCATATTTGAATCTCTTCTCGATTAAATTTCTAAAACTTGATTTATTTTAAATAAGCTGTGAACAATAGGAATTCCGAAATCCTTTTTTTAAAATTTAAATTTAATATTCATGCATGTCACTATGGGACATTATTAGTTTAAAATTCAAATTTATTTCTAAGTTTAAACGACTTCAAATTTAAATTTCAAATTATATTTTGAATTAACCATCCCATCCGTCGGACCAGTTAGGGATAGCCAGGGAGAGCAGGAAACTATATTTCCAAACCCAAACCTAGACACTATCCTCTCTGTCATCATAGAACAGTCTGGTATATAAAAGTTATGCTTCAATTTCCAAATCTCTTTTCAAATCAACTGGGCTTAAAAATAATATATTAATATTTGAAAAATCAAATTTCATTTATATGGAAGGAAGATTAAATCGATCATCTGTATAACTCCACAACCGTAGTGTTATGTGTGCATCATGCAGACATAAAAATCAACCATATAGCTCATGTGATCATGAATTATAATCATCGCCCATAAACAAATAATTCATCTGTGCACAAGCGTTACAATCAATAATGCTTACCAATGTCCAGTGTGTTCTCTAATTACATGGACATCCATTCACACAATAACATCCATATCCAACCAATTATCATTAATCCATCACAACTCATTACTTAATCACTTCTAATTTAAAATAAAAGATTAAATTAAGTGTTCTCACCCTAGTGCTTTTCAGAATATGGTTCCCGCAACTAGTGTCGTGTATACTTCTCCGCGTCCCTCCGCCTTCTGTTCTCTTCATCTCTCTTGCTTCCTCTTTTCTCTTTCATCCAGTTCTTCTTCATGCTCCTGTCTCCTCGCCTCTCTCTGTTTCTTCTCTCTCTCTTTCTATTTTTTAAAAATAAAACCCGACCTTTTTTTTCTGTATTTTTTTCTTTCCCTTCCCTCAGCACCCACCTAATCCGTTCGCTCAAAGACAAAGCCTGCACCTCATCGCCACAACCACTATATGCGCATGCATGCAAATTTGGAACGGAAGAGGCCAAATAACATGCATGTAAGAAAGATGAAAAAGGGTGATGGGAGGTTATGGTGGATTACTCGACTGGTGGGTAGCAGCTCGGACAGTGCGTGGTGGAACTGGAAGGAATAGCGGTGGTGTCAGGCGAAGTGTTGGTGACGGTTTGGCAAGGAGGGTGGACTATTTGGTGGTGGTAGGAAAGCGATGTAGGCTACTGGGAGAGTCAAAGTATGCAAGGCAAAAGAGGAAAAGGTGTTGCTTTCTGCATACGAGTTTACGTTGGAAGCGAAAGGTGTGAGGAGCTTCAGTGCGGACTGGTGTGGGGTGCGAGTGGGTTGTTGGAGACTAGGCGGTGGCAAGTGAGTCGGAATTGGGCAGTGTCTTTGGTGCAAGGAAGAGGAATGATGAAGTGAAGGGTGCGGGTAAGAGGGTTGAGCACAGGCCAGCTTTTCACTTCCGCATTTTTTTTAGAAGGCGGAATAGAGGAAAAAGGTGGGAGAGGCGGTGTTGTTTTTGCAATGGAGAAGAAGGAAATTGTAATGACCCGCATTCTACGCATCGGAGGATCGTAGAATATTTATTTCTTTTCATGTGAAGCCGTATGGTCGTGTAACTTTAGGAGACGACTATTGGGGTCATTTCCCATGTTCATGATTTTTTCCGATTTTTAAATGACCATTTTTCCCCTAGCTGATCTTGTTTTGGCCACAACTTTTGATTGATAATGAATTTTGACCTGAAACCACTTCCATTAGATCCAAATGATGGTTTACCTTTCCGTAGAGTGGTCATTTGTGAAAAACGGACTTACCGTTTGGGAGATATGGACGAAATAAGGTTTAGATGGTGAAAAACTGCTTAACCGGGCCAAACGAGGTGATTGGTGAATGGGCCCATAACTCATTTCGGGATTAGAGTTATGGGGAGGCTGAAATGAGTAAGGTTTCCATTCTGTTTCAGTTTTCTAGCTGCCATTTACCTCTTAGAAACCCTAACAATGGCCTCCACCTTCTAATTTCATCCCAAATCGCTCTCTAATCAAGGATTAAGCTTAGCAACATCAAATTAAGGAGAAATAGCACCAAAGCAAGGTTGGAGCTGCTGTTAGACATCCGTATTTGCCCAAATCAGTGGAGTTTCAGTTCTGAAAGTTTTATTTGTGGACAAGGTGAGTGATTAGCTTTGTTTTTACAGTAATTACAGTTAATTAGGGTGATTAGTGTTAATTAGAGAATTTAAACATGATTAAATTCTGGAAAAATATTTATAAATTTCGAAATATTGTTTTAGGCCTCTATTAGGAGTTTTGGGTTGGTTTGGTTAAGTTGTTAATCCTACCATTAGATTTGCTTAAACATGGTTAAGGGGAAAATAAGGGTTTTTGGGTATGCTTGATACATTTTACATGCTATGATTGTTGTTTTGGTGTTTATTGTTGATTCTCTATGTTGCTATGACTGTATGGTATGCTTTTTGATTGATTAGAATAGTTAGAATGGTCGAAAATGCCATCGTATGGCGTAAAAACAGTTGTTGGAAGTTGTAGGAAAAACATGCAGGGACCGGATCGGATCGCCTCTACCCGACCCGACCCCGCTTGTGGTACACACCCCCTTCACGAACCGAAGTTGTACAAGCCATTTCTCCTTGAGCCTCATGAGTCGCCTGTTTGAATCTTGATGGCGAGCCAGCATCAGGAGATAGACCACGAACCAGGAAGCACAAGAAGATCAGTGTGCCACATACGAACCAGAATGACATACCGTGGACTGGAGTTGGAGCATGTCAGGACCCGAGCCGGAGGAGGATCACGACCTGGAGATAAAGTCAAGAACTGACCCGACCTGGAGAGGGATCCATGACCCGACCAGAGCGAGATTGATGACCATGGACTGAATGAGAAGAAGAGAGCCAATTTGAATAAAAGCTTGTTTCCGAACCGATCCGAAGGAGACCAAACCCGAGATGCAAAGGTAGTCCAAGTGGGAAGTTTGTACTCAGGATCCAGTTAGGAATCAATGAGTTAACTTCATGATTGGACTTTGCTGTGGGATGTGTGCTAAGGAGTTATTGACGTTCATAACTTTGATTCACCACCAAGACGGATGTTAGGCTACGTATCAGTGCAGTGGGGTAGTTATTACTCCATAGAGCAGAGTGATTGTAGCATGGCTATGAGTCAGTGCAGTGGAGTCGTTATGACTTCATGGGGGCAGAGTGGACATAGCAAAGACTAGTGGCTATGGATCAGTGCAGTGGAGTCGCCATGACTCCATGGGGCAGAGTGATCACATCAAGGATTTAGGTTATCAAAGTGGTGGATATCGTATGCTTTACGCACTAAGTGAGAGATGTGAGGATGGTTGCTATGCTTGATTGTTTGCCATCACTATGACATGCACACCTCCACCCCCGTATCCTTTACACCATATGTTAGTGAGACCTTAGAGTATTGTACGGTATGTTGTGCAAACTCTTTGGTTGCAGGTCCAGCTTCAGGTATGGTTTAGTATCCTGTTATTGTTTTGTTTTGCTGCTTATCGCTCATACCATACTTTTGTCTGAACCAGAGTTTTATGTCTCTTCTTATTACTCTGGGTGCTCTTAAACGGGTAGACTAGAGACAGGTTAGCTGGTTGTGCACGAGTAGCTGTCCGGAGACGAGCAGGAGGCTTACACGTACTATTCTCTACATATTCTCCCTGTGTCACTGCTAGTCACTACTTTGGGCATTAGTAGTGTACCTTTCCTTTCTTTTGCTTTAGAGACAGTGTTTAAATTGCAATAATGATGACGTGGAACATAAGCTGTATTTGGATTTTCTGCTGCTATGATGTTTAGTTTTCAGCTTATGCACCGTCTTGCCTGTTTTTATGTCAAAGTATGTTATTATTATATTTTATTCCATGCACTGTGAGACATTCTATAGGTTCTTTGTTAGTCCACTATTAAGTTTCCTTCCCTTTCCTTTCTTTGGCGACCGTCCCATGTTAGTTGGACATTGGCACAGCGCACTTTCCTTGGAAATGTCGGCTGGTATGGGGCGGGCCATCACATTTGGTATCAGAGCTCTAGGTTGCGTAATTGACCTAGGGAAAGACACCAGAGAGAGATAGTACGTATATGAGAGCGCGTATTTTTGATATTTTGATTTTCAAAAGCTATATATATATACACACTCTATTAGTATATTTAAGGATGAAGTCGCATTGCACTGGCACCACTGAAGAGATGGTTAATCGTTTTCACCTTACAGATTGAACGATGAGCCGATATACTAGGGGTACTGGTAAAGGAGCTAATAATGGGAATTCTCCTGATATGAGTATGATGTCCACTGACCTCATGAGAGAGATGCTAAGAGATGTTCAGAGGGTAGCTCCTAATGCTGCAAATAGTGGTGGTGCAGTGGTGCAGGCGCCTAGGGTCGATTTCGTCAAGCTCTGTAAGGACTACACTAGTCTTGGTGGGAAACCATTCCACGGAACGGAGTCGGCTACGGATGTCTAGGATTGGTTGGATAGCTGTGAGCGTATCTTCGAAGACCTGGGTATCGAGGATGCGACGAAAATAAGGCTAGCATCACGTCAGCTGCAAGGACGGGCGATGAATTGGTGGAATGCTATTAAGGCAGCTACTCCAAAGGATCAAGTTACTTGGGATTAGTTCAAGACCCGCTTTAACGATAAGTTTATCCCAACTGCTTAGAAGTTAGAATTGTTTAGGAAGTTCTTGGAGCTTAAGCAGAATGGTAGGGCAGTCTCGGGAATATATTGCTGAGTTCGATACTTTATCAAAGTACGGATTATCCCTTGTTGACACTGCGGAGAAGAAGAACGAAAAGTTCATAACTGGCTTGGATGGGTGCTTGGGGGAAAGGCTTATTAACCACATCGATGAGACATTTGAATCGATTGTGGGGAAAGCTTTGAGATCAGAGAGTCTATACCCTAAGTCGAAGACTGAGGTTGCATCTGCAGAAGAGCCAAAGCCGCAAGCAAGCAGTGGGGGAAAGAATGGTTCTCAGAATAAGAGAAAGCAGAATCGGACCAAGGATGGCTAGAAGAAGAATAAGAAAGATGTTGAGTGCTTTAGCTATGGCAAGAAGGGTCATTATGCTAAAGAATGTCGAGAAAAGCCAGCAGACAGGAAGTGCTTTAACTGTGGCCAAGTGGGACATCACAAGGATAAGTGTCCGCAACCCCCTAAAGAAAAGCAGATTGTGAAAGCATATGCTATTAATGTTGTTCCACCTTCGTCGAATGCCCCAACCGCGGTGGAGAAGGGAAAGAATATCATCATTCAAGGTATGCTTTATGCTTATGATGTTCCTGTTCGAGTATTGTTTGATACCGGAGCTTCCCGTTCCTTCATATCTATTGACCTGGTGGATAGGTTGGGATTGGAACCCGAGAGAGTCGATAGACCTTTAGTTGTGACGAACCCGATTGGTGGTTCGATTAGCCTTAGGATGATTTGCTGTAATATGGTCTTATCGAGTCATGGATGTATGTTTGTTTGTGATTGCTTTGTTTTGGGCATTACTGGATTTGGCATTATTTTGGGAGTCGATTGGCTCCAAAGATATGGGGTGGTGGTAGACTGTGAGGGCTTCTTGTTGACAGTTAGAGCGGATGATGGGCGGAGGGTAGTGTTTGGTGGTCTACCTAGTGATAGGGTAATGGCTAGTTTTCTAAATTCCCTCGACATCCTGCATGATGAGTTGTCAGATGTGCCTGTGGCTGGCCAGTATCCGGACGTCTTCGAGGAAGTGACTGGACTTCCACCACACCGAGAGATTGAGTTCCGTATTGATTTAGGGAAAGATGCCAGACCTATAGTGATGCCACATCGTCGTATGGCACCAAGGGAGCAGCGAGAGCTCGGGGTGCAAGTAAGTGATCTATTGAAGAAGGGATTTATCAGAAGAAGTGTCTCCGAGTGGGGAGCACCAGTCATGTTTGCTACCAAGGCAGATGGTTGCCTTCGTTTGTGTGTGGACTACCGCGAGTTGATTAAGGTGACGAGGAAGAATAAGTCTGCACTACCACGGATAGATGATTTGTTTGATCAGATTAGTGGCGCGAGAGTGTTACTCCCAGTTGGATCTCGCGATAGGTTTTCATCAGCTTAGAGTGGAAGCTGAGAGTGTAGCTAAAACGACATTTCAGATGCTTTCTGGATTTTATGAGTGGTTGGTCATGCCATTCGGGTTGACCAATGCACCAACATATTTTGTGGATCTTATGAATAGGGTATTCAGAGATCAGTTGAATAAGCTTGTTCTTGTGTTCATGGATGATATATTGGTTTATTCAAGGACAGAGGAAGAACGCAAGGAACATCTAAGGATAGTGATGGAGGTGTTGAGAAAACACCAATTGAGAGCGAAGTTTTCTAAGTGTCACTTCTGGAGAAGGGAAGTGAGATTCTTGGGCCATGTTGTTTCAGAGAATGGTATTGCCGCGGACCCTGCGAAGGTGGCTACGGTATAGGATTGGTTTGCACCCAAGAATGCAACGGACATAAGAAGTTTCTTGGGATTAGCTGGATATTATCGCAAGTTTATTCAAGACTTCTCCAAGATAGCATCATCGTTGACTCAGTTGACCAAGAAAAATCAAGCTTTCGTCTGGGACGAAAAGTGCAAGAATGCATTCAAGAGTCTAAAGGAAAAGTTGACATGTGCACAATTGTTAGTCATGCCTAAGGGGAACGAAGAGATGATAGTATATACAGATGCATGTGGTATCGGGCTAGGTGCTATACTGATGCAAGGTGGTAGGGTTGTAGCTTATGCAAGTCGGCAACTGAAACCGCATGAGAAAATATATCCTACCCACGATTTGGAATTGGCAGCGATCATGTTCGCGTTGAAGATGTGGAGATATTATCTCTTGGGAGAAAGATTCGGGTTGTTTACTGACCATAAGTCGTTAATGTATCTTTTCTCTCAGAAGGATCTAAATCTCCGACAACAAAGATGGTTAGAATTCTTGGCTTCATATGATTTTGATATCGCATATACACCAGGAAAAGGCAATGCAGTAGCTGATGCCTTGAGTAGAAGGCATGCCAGTTTAGGGGCTATGTTTCTGGAATGGAAGCAACTGGAGTATATCGCTGGGTATGATTTCGGACCAAAGTGTGAATTGGATCCAGAAATGTTAGCAAGTTTGACGATCAGACCCACTTTGATTGAGCTGATTGGTTCCAGCCAGAGGGACGATCCTAACCTATTGGAAATCATCTCAAATTTAGAGATGGGAATCGACGAAGAGATGAACAAGTATGATCTTGATCGAGATGGATGGCTTAGAAAGAATGGAAGACTGGTTGTACCCAACATGAATGGATTGAGAGATGAAGTGCTTAGAGAATGTCATCACTCAAAACTGACTATACATTCCAGTGGTAACAAAATGTATCGAGACATGAAGCAGACCTACTACTGGGAAGGGATGGAAAGAGACGTTGGGAAGTTTATATCCAAATGCATGAATTGCCAGTTAGTTAAAGCTGAGCAAAAGAAACCTAGTGGTTTGTTGCAACCATTAGAAATTCCAAAATGGAAATGGGAACAAGTCTTAATGGATTTCATTGATGGGTTAACAAGGAATAGATCAGGCCATGATAGCATTTGGGTGATTGTGGACCGATTGACCAAGAGTGCAAGGTTTATACCTATCAAGTCGAATAGAAAAACAGCTAAGTTAGCGGAACTATATATGAAGTGGGTAGTGAGATTTCATGGAATACCCAAAGGCATTGTGAGTGACTAAGATCCGTTGTTCACTAGTGGATTTTGGAAGAGCTTACAAGAGGCGTTAGGATCAGAATTACATTTCAGTACCGCATATCATCCTCAAACCGATGGTCAGACAGAGAGGGTGAATCGTATATTAGAAGACCTCTTAAGAGCTTGTATATTGGATTTTGGTGGATCATGGGATGACCATTTACATCTATTGGAGTTCGCATATAATAATAGTTATCAATCCAGTATTGGTATGGCTCCATTTGAAGCTTTGTATGGAAGACCGCGCAACTCACCGTCATGTGGGTTAGAAATCGGTGAGAAATTTGTGCTTGGGTCAGATGTGATAAGAGAAACCTCAGATAAGATCAAAGTTATCTGAAAACGAATGAAGGTTGTCCAAGATAGGCTAAAGAGTTATGCTGATAAAAGGAGAACAGGTTTAAAGATCTCCATTTGCGACTTGGTGTTTGTCAAGATTTCTCCATTAAAGAGCGTGATACGATTCGGCAGGAGAGGCAAGTTAACACCAAGATTTGTTGGTCCATTTCCAGTTCTTGAGCAAGTTGGGAATTTGGCGTATAAAGTTGAATTACCAGAGAAGATGGCAGGAGTTCATAACGTATTTCATGTTTCCCAGTTAAGAAAATTCGTGCACGACCCCGATATGACTATTTCACCGGATCAGCTGGACGATATCGAGGTTGAACCCGAGGCGGTTAGGAACCGCAGGCCTATGCTTGTTATTGGGAACGATACGAAGCAGCTTCGAAGGAAGGCGGTGAAACTAGTCAAAGTCCAGTGGGGTGATAATGAGGAAGACTGTACTTGGGAAACAGAGGAGAACATAAGGAGGAAGTATCCAGAACTCTTTGCTTGGTAAGGTTTTTATATCGGTATAGTACTCCCTTGTTAGTAAACCGCATGCTAGGATAGGCTTGTTGTGTTGTTTTGTATGCTTTATTGTTTTGTTAATGATTGGTAGGCATGCGGGATCCTTTGTATGTTTTGGGTTAAGGAATTTCGGGGACGAAATTTCTTAAGGGGGGAGGGGGAGAATGTAACGACCCGCATTCTACGCATCGGAGGATCATAGAATATTTCTTTCTTTTCATGTGAAGTCGTATGGTCGTGTAACTTTGGGAGACGACTTCATTTCCCATGTTCATGATTTTTGCCGATTTTTAAATGACCGTTTCCCCCTAGCTGATCTTGTTTTGGCCATAACTTTTGATTGGTAACGAATTTTGACCTAAAACCATTCCATTAGATCCGAATGATGGTTTACCTTTCCGTAGAGTGGTCATATGTGAAAAACGGACTTACCGTTTGGGAGATATGGACAAAATAATGTTTAGAAGGTGAAAAACTGCTGAACCGGGCCAAATGAGGTGATTAGTAAATGGGCCCATAACCCATTTCGGGAATAGGGTTATGGGGAGGCTAAAATGAGCTAGGTTTTCATTCTATTTTAGTTTACCCTAACAATGGCCTCCATCTTCTAATTTCATCCCAAATCGCTCTCTAATCAAGGATTAAGCTTAGCAACATCAAATTAAAAAGATAGCACCAAAGCAAGGTTGGAGCTGCTGTTAAACATCAGTATTCGCCCAAATCAGTGAAGTTTCAGTTCTGAACGTTTTATTTGTGACCAGGGTGAGTGATTAGCTTTGTTTTTACACTAATTACAGTTAATTAGGGTGATTAGTGTTAATTAGCGAATTTAAATACGATTAAATTCTGGAAAAATATTCGAAATATTGTTTTAGGCCTCTGTTAGGAGTTTGAGTTGGTTTGGTTAAGTTTTGTTAATCCTACCATTAGATCTGCTTAAACATGCTTAAGGGGAAAATAAGGGTTTTTGGGTATGGTTGATCCATTTTACATGCTATGATTGTTGTTTTGGTGTTTATTGTTGATTCTCTATGTTGCTATGACTGTATGGTATGCTTTGTGATTGATTAGAATAGTTAGAATGGTCGAAAACGCCGTCATATGGCTTAAAAACAATCGCTGGAAGTTGTAGGAAAAACATGCAGGGAACGGATCAGATCGCCCCAACCCAACCCCGCTCGTGGTACACACCCCCTTCACGAACCGGAGTTATACGAGTCGTTTCTCCTTGAGCCTCACGAGTCACTTGTTTGAATCTTGATGACGAGCCAGCACCAGGAGATAGACCACAAACCAGGAAGCACGAGACAAATGGTGTGCCACCTACGAACCAAAATAAAATACCGTGGACTGGACTTGGAGCATGTCACGACCCGAGCCGGAGGAGGATCACGACCTGGAGATGAAGTAACGAACTGACCCGACCCGGAGATGGATCTATGACCCGACCCGAGCGAGGTTGACGACCATGGACTGTACGAGAAGAAGAGAACCGATTTGAATAGAAGCTTATATCTGAACCGATCCGGAGGAGACCAAAACCGAGATGCAAAGGTAGTTCAAGTAGGAAGTTTGTACTTAGGATCCAGTTGGGAACCAATGAGTTAACTTCATGATTGGACTTTGTTGCGGGACGTATGCTAAGGGGTTATCGACGTCCATAACTTTGATTCACCACCAAGACGGATGTTAGGCTACCTATCAGTGCAGTGGGGTAGTTATTACTCCATGGGGCAGAGTGATTGTAGCATGGCTATGAGTTAGTGCAGTGGAGTCGTTATTACTTCATCGGGCAGAGTGGACATAGAAAGGACTAGTCGCTATGGATCAGTGCAGTGGAGTTACCATGACTCCATAGGGTAGAGTGATCATAGCAAGGATTTAAGTTATCAAAGTGGTGGATATCGTATGCTTTACGCACTGAGTGAGAGATGTGAGGATGGTTGCTATGCTTGATTGTTTGCCATCACTATGACATGCACACCCCCACCCCCGTATCCTTTACACCATATGTTAGTGGCACCTTAGAGTATTGTACGGTATGTTGTGCTAACTCTTTGGTTGTAGGTCCAGGTTCAGGTATGGTTTAGTATACCTGTTTTTGTTCTGTTTTACTTCTTATCGCTCATACCAGACTTTTGTCTGACCCAGAGTTCTATGTCTCTTCTTATTACTCTGGGTGCTCTTAAACGGGCAGACTAGAGACATGTTAGCTGGTTGTGCACGAGTAGCTGTCCGGAGACGAGCAGGAGGCTTAAACTTACTATTCTCTACATATTCTCCCTGTGTCGCTGCTGGTCACTACTTTGGGCATTAGTAGTGTACCTTTCTTTTCTTTTTCTTTACAGACAGTTTTTAAATTGTAATAATGATAAAGTGGAACATAAGCTGTATTTGGATTTTCCGCTGCTATGATGTTTAGTTTTCAGCTTATGCACTATCTCGCCTATTTTTATGTCAAAGTATGTTATTATTATATTTTGTTCCATGCGCTGTGAGATATTCTACAGGTTCTTTGTCAGTCCACTGTTAAGTTTCCTTCCCTTTCCTTTCTTTGGTGACCGTCCCGTGCTAGTTGGACATTGGCACAATGCACTTTCCTTGGAAATGTCGGCTGGTGCGGGGTGGGTCATCACAGAAATGCATTGGTGAAGAGATGCATTGGAAGGCGCAACGCGTGTCTACAAGGAGAACACGTGGTAGAAGAATTTGGGTAAAGTTTACAAGTGTCTCCATTCTAAATATACTTACCGTTTTAAATTATTCATATATATAAAAAATTATCTCTGCATGCTCAGGTTTGTCTTTTGCGTTCCATATTGATGAGCTTAACTTATACACGTGCCTAGACTTTGATTTCCCTTTTTGTTCGAAATTGTACACCAAAATTCTTTTCGATTGCCTTGTTTTTATTTATCAATAACTAGTAACACCAAACTAGCAATATTATCGTGTACAATAACGTACCGCAATCCCAAAACAGTCATAAAATATACCGGTTGATTATTTTTGCAAAGTGTCAACAGGGACCACAGTTGTCCTAAAATTCGTTCGAAAATATTTGCTTATTTTCCTGAATAAAAATTATAGTGAATTTCTATAAAATATTTTAAGACTACACGAACTGAACCTAAACTAAATTTTGTGTTATAATTTAATTTCAAATTCTGATCGTTTTAGTAACTCAATTACAACCCGTTCTAATATTTTAACTTACGACAAACAATTTCTCCAAAACAAACATTATTATAACTAATATCACAAAAAAAATTAAATTTTCAATTATTTAAAATACTATTATTTCCTTAAATTTGATTCAACGATTATTTAAAACCTCCAAATTTATTTAAAATTCATATTAAATTCAAATTTGATTTTCAAAAAATCTTGGATCGTTACATTCTCCCCCACTTAAGGCTTTTCGTCCTCGAAAAGGAGGGATCGTGAAATTATCCATAAGAAAAATAAATCTTACATATAAATTTTTAAACTTACGAATTCTTATATTAAATCTAAAACTATAAGAAATTTTTTCATATGACTAAATTTACCAACACTCTTTTATATCCAAGCTTAATTAAACTAAACTTAAATCATTATATTAGAAAGGTATAATATTGGGAAGGTCGATTTAAAGAAGTTTGATTTTTAATTATTATTACAAATCATAGTTTGCAACGCACTTCAAAATGAATTATCCGACTTTGAATCCCATTCCATTTCAAACCATTGAAATTATTTCATAATCATACTTTACTTCGGGATTTAAAAACCATATTTGCTTTCAAAGTTTCCAAACATACCATGATCAAGTCTATATGTTATTAGTTCGAGAAGCTCATCCTCATGACAGGGCAACTGAGTACCACCCATCTTACGATATTCAATCCCTCATCACAACCCAGTTTTAATCACGGTTACTCGAACCAACCAAATCATTTCATATCCCGAAGTTGTAAATCATTTCGCAACTGAAATTTTCAAATACTTTTTGTTTTCTAAATATTAAAAATATAGAGCTTCAAGTCGTCGAAATCTCTTTATAAACCATTCATCGTATCTAAACTAGTTGGAAACCAAATTCGTTCAATTGAAAATAAAATTTTCAACTTTCAAGTATTCAACTTATGTCTCATATTTCGAAATCAATAATCATATTTAAACCATTCAAGCCTTTAAAATCGAATTTCATACGAATTCAAGTCTTTCTAGCTTCCAAGGTTTTCGAAAATCGTTTACATTTCCTTCATTTCAAATATCTTCATGTATCGCAAGATAGAATATTTCAAGAGCCATAAGTCGAAATCCCAGAAATCTATTTACGATTCATATATTTGAACCTTTTTTTTCATAACTCATTTCAATATCATTTACACCATACTATAGGGTTTTATGTTCATTCTTATTTCAAATATCATAATGGGTTTGAAAAGATTACAATTTCCTATAGTTAGAAAATTCTTGAAACATTTCTTATTCAAATATATCATCGCGCTTCCACTACGCACTCTGATTTATTACCTGCATATTTCAAACCATCATTATTCAAAACATTAGAATAAGTTTCAAAAAATTTAGAACCAATCCTTAAAATTCATCTTCCAAAATCCATTTTCCTTGCATAAATTGAGTTCCATATTTCAAACTCTTCCAATTTCTATGTAAAGCTCATTTGTATTAAGTTCCGTTAACGTAATGTCTGGGATAAATCAAAGTTATCTTGGTTGAACACAGTCTTGGTTTTATTTGACAAACGACACAAACAGGTATATGGATCGAGTCAAATTCCACGTGTTCAAGTCAAAAACTAAATATTAAATGAGCATCAAAAGGTATAATGGCCTAAATCAAACACACCTAAATCCAAAAGGTGAACTACTTATGATCAAATAAGTTTGGTTCAAATTTTTAAACAGGATCAAGACAAGAAAGTCAAGTGCACCCAACGATACGAGTATAGGTAGTTCAAAAGTACGATGATTCGAGTCAAGGTACTCGACTAAGCTTAAGCAGAAGGGAATGAACGACGATACTCAATGGTTCAAATTAAACAATGGAATTAACTTAGGCCACGCTAGGAAAGTCGAGTGCACCCATGGTTACAATTATAAGTTATTTATTCTTGGGTACTCGTTTTTTTTTCTATTGCATCGTAAGCGGTTACTATTTAATATGTTCTATTTGGATTGCTCATACAGTTTCAATTGGGGAAAAGCAAGTTTCTCCCCCACTTGGATATTTGTTACAATTTTAAATCATCTTTTTAACCAAATGCTTAAGTCAAAATTACCTTCAAATTTCTCAAGGGGAGTTTGATAGCTGAAATATACTTCCGAGAAAAATAGTTTAACTTGCATTTTATTGTTTACAATTCATGCTATGTATAAGTTCGACTCTATTGCTTAACACTCATCGAGGCATATGACATCTTCTCTGATTGCACTCATCAGATCCTAAAATTCATATTCAAACATATGTTATAACTTGATCATTTACTTTTATTAAAACTGAGTGATATAATTAACACATATGATTTACAAATAAGCTTACTTGCATGCACTTTCAAGATTCATTTCCCAATTCTTCTAACGAATTTTATTCCTTAACATACCTCCTTTCCAGCTATCGATAGGCTGCATATGACTTATTATCCAGCTTAAGTATGTTTTTAGCTTATCTACCCTATATTAAATTCCTTTAATATTTCCAACATATCGAAATAGTTTAAGTATTTCTCGACGACTTGACCGGAATCATATAGTCATCCCACTTTCGAAACTCGAACATAAATGCTGATGATGAGATCTCAATCATCAGAATCATCTCCAGGCGACTAGAATGTGATTCTATTTCCATCTAGTATATGTTGGACTTTGTATATATGTTGATCAGACGTATATTCAAAATCCTTACATACTCGATAGTCCAATTGCGACGTCGAATAAAATACTCGGAAATTCTTATAAAAGTTATTTTTTAACTTGAAGTGATTTATTTAGTTCAAAATAATTTACTTTCAGAATACGCTCTCTCAACGAAATATTCCAAAATATCATTCTAGGGTATTCCTGACCTTGTCTCTAACAAAATATCATAACTCTAATGAGTCTCATCCTTTGTTCAAAATATATCATACCCCATATCTTTGTATAACCAAAGCTCTGATACCAACTGTAACAACCCATCTTTTTGCTCGATTTTCGCCAGTAATTAAACCAACTTAAATCGTTCACAAAGACGAATTGTTATGGGTACATACATACATTGCATAAAATAACAGAATTTTTCATTGCATAATACAATATTACATCAGAGTTACATTCAAATATCATAGTTACAACATATATAGCGGAAGAAAAGTAAATATACTCTTAGTGGAATAATCGTATGATATAACGGAAGCTCCAAACTTTGGAGTGAACTCCAACTCTAAAGGCCCTCCAAATCCTGCTCCAACGATCTATAACTGCAAATTAAACTACTAGCTGCCCGTGTGAAAATTAATGGTCACCTAGTGTTTAAGAAGGAACAATAAACTCTAGGTCAGTCATAGGACTGGTGTAAGAACATAAAACAGTTGTTTTTATGATTTATTTTAAAGTTTGAAAATTCACCGGACCACGCCGCTAATGCGGAATGGGTTTACTCCATGTGAACACCCGTGCACATAAATTCGCAATGACTTTTGGAAAATGAAGCTATTATAAGTTCATCCCACATCACACAATGCAAGCGCATACCAGATGGGCGAGTTTTATCTTATGATAACCAAACATGCTTTCATACGTGAAATTCCTCTTTTAATTATTACATACAGTGTGAAAATCATTTCGCAAATAAATATAGAATCATAGCGCCCATAATCCCAATTGGTTATATTGACATATAGGTATACAATCAAAATCTGTATGCCTCGTATTAGAGATCTGGGTTTCCAACTTGATGATTCCTGGCACGAAAGATCAATTAGGGATACGAAGTGAAGTGTAACACGGCTTTTTCGTCCATCTCGGACACCAACAACAAATCATAGGGCAGATCAATGGTTTTCGACCAGACACGGCCACCCGAACATACCCAATTTCCCCAAGTTCATAAGTGGTTTCCCACTGCTGCAGCTTCATCATCAGTCATATATAAGTATACAACCTAACCGCCAGTTTCTCATCAATCCGGGGTGTGAGGTTTGTCGATGTTACGTCATACACAAAGCATGCCTAGATAAGCAATGACCTGATCATTCAATCTCATTTCATATCTTATGTCACATTGTCCATTCACAATATGACCACCGATTTCCATCATTACATAACCACTTTGAGCTCATACGTCACAAACCAGATATATATCAACGAAAATCAGTGTTATGACATCAATTACAATGTCAGACACACAATCCATACAAGTCCATTCTGGGTCTGAATGGAACAAAATCCGAAAATCCCCAAATATGCTCAGACCTCATGCCACTTATAACCTCGAATCAGGTGTACGGTCCGATTTGAGACATCGGAAATCAATCTGAGCAAATTCAAAGATTCTCGGTCTTCATTTGTCGATTCCAAGTTCTGGATTTGCTTCATGCGTCATATTATTACTTGGAATGGTTTTCGGACTTAAATCTGATCCCGGTCTTTCCAAGTAATAAGCGTATTCTTAAAACAATAGTTATGGACCACACAGGGTTACGATTCAATCTCCTTCCAGTCGTTATCCATTCATTTCTAAATCAAGGTTGGATTGATCATAAATTTCGTTACCGTCTTAACTCATTTTTTTAATCGAATATTCTTTTTTCCAACCATATCATCAAAACATAATCCTTCGATCCTTAGGTTCAAAACACAATTCAATGATTTCATGAGTTGTTAAATTTTCCTAAATCTTTACTTGGATTACAAATATATTCTCTTAATATCTTATATTCAAAACATACTTCCTTATTCCTTTTCTCAAGTCTTTTAACTTACCAAATCTGTCTTTGGAAAAGCAATAATAACATTTACAATAATCCAAACACTTCATATTCAAACATAAGTTTTAATGGAGTTAAATCGACTTCTATTTGATCTCAATTCCATATACAAATATTTAATCACTAAAAAAAAATCTTTCCAAACCATTCGCAATCCTTTTAACCATTTGAAAATAATGGTTCACGTTTTATCAACCCCAAACCAATTTATCTGTGGAAAAATGCGAGAGTAACGTTTGGAAACATTATAAAAAGTGTTGCACTATCCGTTTAAATCAAGTAGATTCCGAATCATTCAAAAATTCAAATAATTCAATTCTAATTACTTTAAATTAATAAAGTAGATTTATCATAATTTTTCAGGCCTCGTTTCATCATTTAATAACTGTTAAAATTATTTGCATCAACCCATAGTTGAATCTCTTCTCGATTAAAGTTCCAAAACTTGATTTAAATAAACTATGAACAATAGGAATTCCAAAACCCTTTTTTTAATTTAAATTCAATATTCATGCATGTCACTATGCGACATTATTAGTTTAAAAATTAAAATTTATTTCTAAGTTTAAATGACTTCAAATTTGAATTTCAAATTATATTTTGAACTAACCGTCCTGTTCGTCGGACCAGTTAGGGATAGCCAGGGAGAGCAGGAAACTATATTTCCAAACCCAAACCTAGACACTATCCTCTATGTCATCCTAGAACAGTCTGGTATATAAAAGTTATGCTTCAATTTCCAAATCTCTTTTCAAATCAACTGGGCTTAAAAATAATATATTAATATTTGAAAAATCAAATTTCATTTATATGGAAGGAAGATTAAATCGATCATCTGTATAACTCCACAACCGTAGTGTTATGTGTGCATCATGTAGACATAACAATCAACCATATAGCTCATGTGATCATGAATTATAATCATCACCCATAAACAAATAATTCATATGTGGACAAGCGTTACAGTCAATAATGCTTACCAATGTCCAGTGTGTTCTCTAATTACATGCACATCCATTCACACAATAACATCCATATCCAACAAATTATCATTAATCCATCACAACGTGTAACACCCCACATCCATTAATGTCACTCACAAAGGGAATGCATTAACTTCCATGGAGGTTTTAAGTGAATATAGAACAGTAAAATTACAACAAGACAGATATAAAATAGTACTTGGAAATTCAAAAACTTTATTTCATTGTAGCAGAAGTCAAAACATGTTTGATTACATCATAACACCATATTCAATGTCAAGTACAATATCTATCTTGATAAAACAAGTACATAATCCCATTACATGAATAGCCATTAAAAAGAAAGATAACAAGCTGGACTTTACTTCAGCAGTCCAAGCTTTCCAGTAGATAAGCGATCCAACTAGACTCCACTAGAACTTGGCCCAACCTGCGGACCTGAAGGGAGAAAAAGGATGGAAAAGAGGGGGTCAGACATAAAGTCTGGTGAATATGATAATTCTACAATACTATTACCAAAATAACTGGACTAAGGCATAAGCTGGAAAACAAGAAAATGTCTATGAAGAGCAGATTAAGGACATAGACAATCGCTAAAGGCAATGTTATAGGCGCTCCTAAATACTAAAGGATAAACACTATACTGCACCACACCAGTCACCCTAAAGATTCATCCCACTTAGCTTCACTTAGAAACTTTCCCAATGGCTTTACGTACCCCTAGCTGACTACATAGGTGCCGCCTGCCCTATCTCCACTAGGTGTACCCTACTTCCCATTATTCGATCGGCTCCCTAACTCGTAGATACCTGTGCTGGCCCCACAGTGGGGTGTATCACTCCCCTAAAGTGGCAACCTGATACAACGGACATGCACGGCTTATACCTACACGATGCAACAACGTCTTACCTACCAGCCCGGGTCCACACACGCATATGAAACCCGTTGGACTTGCGTTGCCACCGCTCCCATTTTTGGCCTCTTATAGTCAAACCCAGTATGCGTGTCCCGTCCTCGACTTGGGTCGAGCCCACAAAGATACGTTTTGGGATACTGGTTGAAATGGGCCCCCACTATTTACCACAAGCATTCCACCTAAGCTTGTCCCCATTAGTCCATCCCACTTAACCCACTTAGTCATGCTCATTTACATGTGTGTTTGGTTAAGTCTAATCGTATTTCAAATGCCTCTAAAGGCAACCACCAGATTCCTCATGCCACCCAAGGCACCTACTTAACCCCCATGTCCCACCTTACATGATTATCTGGTTAAGTATTTCTTAGTTCATTAAGGCCATAACCTCATAAAGACCTCTCACATTAGACTGGCATTTATGGCAGCTGGATTTGCCGGGCGGGTCCGGGCAGTCTTACACCATAAAAGAGTCTAACCTCGTTTCTTTACAACTGTTATGCTTTAGTTTGGGCCTAGGACCTCTCACATTGGGCCGACATTTGTGACTACTGGATTTGCCGGGCGGGTCCGGGCAGGTTTACATCACAAACGGGTCCAACCTCGTGTCCTAAGCATTGATTATTAATAATAATCCACTTTCCCCCAATTTTAATAATTCCCTACTTGAATTATTAATTACTTCCAATTTTTAACAATGTCCATAATTGACTCAATTATGGACATCCATTCATGGTATGCAAAATCTTACAAAATTGCACCCAATTTATTAATTCCTAATATTACCCCTACCCCACGTTTGAACGTTTATTCGCCAAATATATGTTAGACTCGAATAGCCTAACTCATAGCATAAAAGAGATTATCATAATAACAACATGTATATGTGACCAAATGAATCATAATAAGGGGTGAAACTTGCATATGTCCAACTTGCATAGATTATACATGTCATGGACCTAAAGGTGTCAACTGGTTCAAAATTCACCTAATATAATCTCAATCAATTTTCATAAACTTACATATGAACATGTGTGAATCAACATCATCTAATTTTTTAACAACATGGTTTTATATGGGTACACCTAACTCAATAGGCAAATTCCCATAATCAAGTTTTATTTAATTATAGTTTCAAGTTTTGGGTACACCTAACCTAATAGGCAAATTCCCATAAACAAGATCCATTTAATTTAAGAAAAAAAAACATAACTTTAAGCATGATCCAACAACATGATTTTTCAACATAATATAGCATGATTTATAACATGGCATAGTATGATAGTATAACATAGCTTGACATGATTCTCAACATAGCACGACATAGCATAAGAGAATTTACAACATAGCATGACATAGCATATATAATTTACATCATACGACAACATAATAACCTAATAAGAGATCCACAATATATAGAATTTACAATTACAAATCACATCACTTTCTTGTGATCCATTCATAACTGAGTCAAATTAGTTTGTAATAGTCTTGTGAGAATCATCATACTCACCAACAAAAAGAAGAGAATTAGAGAGAGAGTTCTTTGGTTTGATTTGTTTTGTTGAGTAGAATTTAGTTGTAGATGATTAGGCTTCCTCTTCTTAGTTTGTGATGGCTACGCTGAACTCCATGGCAGCAGCATGACGGTAGCTTCTCTAATTTTACAAGTGATTTAGGTTTAGGGTCTACCCACTTATTTATAGATTTTGGAATGCATTTAGGCCATTAGATTTATCCTAGAAATAACCGCAGCCGTTCAGACAAGATGGGGTTTATCTTGTTGACTCAGCAATGAGTCAGAAGTGACTCAGCAAACACTCAGCAATATATATATATATATATATATATATATTCTACAATGTACACATTAGATACATCCCCCCCCTTTTACACACTTATTATTGTTTTTATATACATATTAGATACATCCCCTCTCTTACACACTTATTAATATTTTTATATTCATATTAAATACATCCCCTCTCTTACATACTTATTAATATTTTTATATTCATAATAGATACATCCCCTCTCTTACATACTTATTAATATTTTTGTATTCATATTAGATACATCCCCTCTTCTACACACTTATTATTATTTTAGCAACTTTAGTGTTAATAGAAAATTCGGGGTGTTACATTCTCCCCTCCTTTTAGGATTTCGTCCCCGAAATCTTCAAGTCTGGAAGAATGTATATCCTACCATCCAAACGTCCATCTACTCATCCATCATACACAGGCATCCATTGTCCTTAAAAGACTTCTAATGCTTTATGATCATATGCAAGTGTGTGTACATGTCCTTACCTAATGCGAAATCAGGCGGTCTACTGATTCAGTTGACCTCCTTAATGCAAATTATGTAAGTGTCATGAATCCATTATGTATGCAAAAGATCCTAATTGCTTACATACTACTTCTATATGCGTGCACACCCATTCAACCGAATGCAGCATCCATATGATGGTACAACCATTATACATCCATTATACTAAATACATCCATATATATGCAATATGCAATATGAAGTGACTGAGCCGATCTAGTGCCTAAAGTGTGTGTATATATGCATCCACGAGCAACCACTAGCAAACACTTGCATCCATTTTGCATCCATCATACATAACATGTCTCAAACACATGTTTCAACCATAGGATTATCCTAACTAAAGGTCAAAGATACTAATGAGAGGACATACTAAAGATAAGATAAGATAAGCTAAGCGATAAAGGAGAAATTAAAAGACATACCCTCAAAAAGAAAAGGGTACAACGAACGCATCTTCTCTTCTGTCTCCCAAGTTGCGTTGCTCTCATCATCTCCCCATTGCACTTTGACCAGTCTGACCTCTCGATTCCTCTACTTTTTGATCTCCGACCCAAGAATGCATGTAGGAGCTCGTCTAATTGTTGCATCACGCTCTATTTCCACCTCTTTAAGCAAGCTCGGCTCTACCACCTCCGCGGTCTTGTGCAAACACTTCCTCAAATGTGATACATGGAATACGTCGTGTACTCCACTAAGTTTCTCAGGCAACTCCACCCTATATGCCATCTTCCCAATCCTGTTTTTTTTTACAGGAAACGACCCTACAAACCTTGGTGCTAATTTCCCCACGGACCCAAAGCGAACAACATTCTGTAACGGAGACACTTTGATAAAAACCATGTCCCCAATGTAAAACTCAAGTTCTGTTCTCCTCTTATCAGCATACGATTTTTGCCTATCTTGTGCTGCTTTCATCCTCCTTCGAATCAACTCAATCTTCTCCGAGGTTTCCCTAACCATATCGGGCCCAAGTAGGATTTTATCGGTAGACTCCCACCAACATGTAGGCGAACGGCAAGGCCTTCCATAAAGAGCTTCGAAAGGTGCCATGCCAATACTAGACTGAAAGCTATTATTATATGCGAATTCTACTAACGGAAGGTGCTCTTCCCATGTACCCCCAAAGTCTAGGATACAAAGCCTTAAAAGATCCTCTAGAATGCGATTCACCCTCTCGGTCTGGCCGTCTGTCTGAGGATGATATGCGGTGCTCAAACATAGCTGAGTCCCTACCGCCTCTTGTAAACTCTTCCAAAATTCGCTAGTAAAGATGGGGTCACGGTCGCTTACTATACTGGAAGGAATACCATGCAAACGAACTATCTCCTTAATGTATACAGAAGCCAACCACGGAGCAGTCCTCTTACTTTTCACGGGAATAAAATGGGCGCTTTTAGTAAGTCTATCTACTATAACCCAAATCCCCGTGTTACCCTTCCTTGATCTTGGTAATCCATCCACAAAATCCATTGAGATGCTTTCCCATTTCCATAGTGGAACTTCTAATGGGTGAAGCAAACCACCGGGTTTCTTTTGTTCTGCTTTAACTCGTTGGCACACCAAGCATCTAGCGACGTACTCGGCCACATCCTTTTTCATACCGGCCCAAAAGAAAACCCGCTTCATATCTTTGTACATCTTATCCCCGCCGGGATGAATGGTCATTTTTGAGCGATGAGCATCATCAAGAATGGCCTTCCTTAAGTCTTCATCTTGTGGTACACAAAGTCTATTATCCCTTCGTAACCAACTCTTATCGTCTAGGGTATACCTACGAAGATGGCTTGACGACTCCCCCCCTTTGAGCTTTTCAACTATCTCAACCAACCGTGGGTCGTCTCGCTGTGCCTCACCAACCCGTCCTAGAAGTGTAGGTCTAACCTCCAAGGATGCTAACAGACCGGGTACTAAGTCAACGGAGGGTCTAAAGTCAAACATAGAGATGAATTCTAAGCTTTGTCGTTCAACAAACAACGGACTCAAGGACAACCTTTTCCTACTTAAGGCGTCTGCCACCACGTTACCCTTGCCCGGGGTATATGCTATTTCAAAATCGTAGGAGGCTAAGAATTCCATCCACCGTTGCTGCCTTAAATTCAAATCCTTCTGAGAGAATAAGTATTTTAATGATTTGTGGTCAGTGAACAGTTCGAATTTCTCACCAAGAAGATAGTGACGCTAAGACTTAAGCGCGAAAACAATTGCGGCTAGCTCTAAGTCATGCGTGGGGTAATTCTTTTCATGAACCCTCAACTGCCTTCCACCATAGGCTATTACTCTTCCCTCTTGCATGAGTACCGCGCCAAGTCCCGTCCCACAAGCATCAGTATAGATGGTAAACGGTTTATTCCCGTCTGGCAGCACTAAGACTGGGGCAGAAGTTAAGGCTCTCTTTAAACGTTGGAACGCATCATCGCAATCTTTGTCCCACGTAAAAACCAGGTTCTTCTTCGTTAACCGTGTTAATGGAGCTGATATTTTTGCGAAGTCTTTGATAAACTTCCTATAATAGCCAACCAACCCCAAGAAACTTCTTACTTCGGTTGCATTTTTAGGGACCTTCCAATCTTGGATGGCCACTACCTTTGCGGGATCCACTGCTATCCCTTCTTTGGAAACCACGTGCCCTAAGAACCGTACTTCCTTCCTCCAGAAGTGACACTTAGAAAATTTTGCCTTAAGGTTATGTGCTCGAAGGGTTTCCAACACTTCCCTAAGATGTAGGGAGTGCTCTTCTTTATTCTTAGAAAAGACTAAGATGTCATCCACAAAGACTACCACGAATTTGTTAAGGTATTCCCTAAACACCCTACTTATCAAATCAACAAAATATGCAGGGGCGTTTGTCAAACCAAAGGGCATCACTAGCCATTCATAGAATCCGTCAGGAGTCCTAAAAGCAGTCTTATCTATACTATCCTCAGCCACTCTCAGTTGATGAAAGCCAGTGGCTAAGTCCAACTGCGAAAACACTGAGGCGCCAACTAACTGATCAAAGAGATCGTCAATCCTCGGCAGTGGGTGTCGGTTCTTTTTAGTAAGCTTGTTTAGTTCTCTATAGTCCATACAAAGTCTAAGAGACCCATCCGCCTTTGTGGCAAAAACTACTGGAGCACCCCACTCCGATATACTACGTCTTATGAACCCCTTCTCAAGCAACTCCTTTACTTGCTTATTGAGTTCCCTCCTTTCACGAGGAGCCATGTGGCGCACTGGCAAAGATACGGGTTTAGCATTATCCACAAGATAAATTCGAAAGTCTATCTCCCGCCTTGGAGGTAAGCCCTTCACCTCCTCAAACACATCCGGATATTCCCGGACCACTTCTACCGATCGCAGGTTCTCTACAGACGCGTCAAGTGATTCAAGATAACTTAGCATAACAGAATTTATGGGATTACAAAAGATGTCGAGAGCATTACCAAGGCAAGTCACAAGCCTAACTACTCACCTTTCACAATCAAGAATGGCCCTATTTCTAGACAACCAATCCATTCCTAAAATTAGCCCATAGCCCGTGAAGCCCAATACATAAGCATCACATCTAAATTCAACGCTAAGTATAGAGATTTTCAAATCCAAACATATCATGGTCAAATGAGCCGAACCCCCAATTGGATTTGAAACGACCAAGGGATCCTCTACTAAACTGGTGTTCAAGTGCAGTGATTCAACTAATGATGCAGAGATAAACGAATGAGATGCGCCAGAATCGAATAAGGTACGGACAGGATGATCAAACAGAAAAACTAAGCTTTCAACAGAAATTGTTCTACCTCTTTCTTGCAGCGGTGGGGCCGCAATAGCCTGAACTTGCCCCCTTGCCTGCCCTGGTGCCATAAGAGCCTGCACCTGTCCTCCCGAGGTAGACCCTGCCCTCTGCCCCTTCTTTGGACAGTCCTTCACTAAATGTCCCGCATCTCCACAATGAAAACAACCAGTCTTCTTTTTCTTTCTACAATCTTTGCTGAGATGGCCAGGCGTCCCACAATTGAAGCATTTCTTCTTCCCTTTGCCATTATTGTTTTTACCACCCTTCTTATTTTGCTGTTGGGGTTTCTTCTGATCCCCTTTCTTTTCAACTGCCTTATCCTCATGCATAAGTGCCATTTCTACTAGCTTTTCAAAGGTGGCTCCCATAGGGATGTGGGTCATAGCCAACCCTTGCAACGGTTCATTCAAGCCTCTAACGAACCTCAAAGCTTTCTTCTCTGGTGTGTTCACCAACTCCAAGCCGAACCTTGCTAACTGATTAAATTTATTGACATATTCCTTTACTGATGAGCTCCCTTGCTTTAGTGCCAGGAGTTTTTCCATATTTAAGTTCTCCTCTGCCCTTGAAAGAAACTTTGCCTCAAACCTTCGTCTGAAATCCGCCCATGAATCGACTGGACGTTCCCCGTTAGTGACCTCCCACCAAAACGAGGCCTCTCCCTTCATTAACCAAGCAGCTAAACGGACTTTCCTCCCATCTTCCACTTCAAAGATATCCAACAATTCCTCAGTCTCCTTAAGCCAATCTCTGGCCTCCACAAACGTCTCAGTCCCTTGAAAAGTTTTTCCTCCCATAGCCTTGAATTCCTTGCACGTCTTTGCAAAAGTGTCAACACGAGGAGGAGGAGGAGGAATGGGTGCAACTAGGGGTGGAGGAGTATCCGCTGGGCCTGCAGTGGTGGCCCTAGCCTCCAAGTATCTCCTAAACCACCCTGGAATCGTCACACCTTCTGGGAGATTAAGATCTTCAGCCATGCTGAAACGAAAAAGGAAAGATTCAAAATGGAGAATTCGAAAGATAAAGATAAGGATGTGGCTATTTGGGATTATGTTTTTCATAAAAACTCTCTTTAAATAACATGTTTTTTTTTTGAAAGCACTACTTCCAAAAATACTTTAGAAAAAAAAAATTTCTAAAATTTTTTTTTTTATCTGTTCTGGTAACCTTATGCTCTGATACCACGTGTAACACCCCACGTCCATTAATGTCACTCACAAAGGGAATGCATTAACTTCCATGGAGGTTTTAAGTGAATATAGAACAGTAAAATTACAACAAGACAGATATAAAATAGTACTTGGAAATTCAAAAACTTTATTTCATTGTAGCAGAAGTCAAAACATGTTTGATTACATCATAACACCATATTCAATGTCAAGTACAATATCTATCTTGATAAAACAAGTACATAATCCCATTACATGAATAGCCATTAAAAAGAAAGATAACAAGCTGGACTTTACTTCAGCAGTCCAAGCTTTCCAGTAGATAAGCGATCCAACTAGACTCCACTAGAACTTGGCCCAACCTGCGGACCTGAAGGGAGAAAAAGGATGGAAAAGAGGGGGTCAGACATAAAGTCTGGTGAATATGATAATTCTACAATACTATTACCAAAATAACTGGACTAAGGCATAAGCTGGAAAACAAGAAAATGTCTATGAAGAGCAGATTAAGGACATAGACAATCGCTAAAGGCAACGTTATAGGCGCTCCTAAATACTAAAGGATAAACACTATACTGCACCACACCAGTCACCCTAAAGATTCATCCCACTTAGCTTCACTTAGAAACTTTCCCAATGGCTTTACGTACCCCTAGCTGACTACATAGGTGCCGCCTGCCCCTATCTCCACTAGGTGTACCCTACTTCCCATTATTCGATCGGCTCCCTAACTCGTAGATACCCGTGCTGGCCCCACAGTGGGGTGTATCACTCCCCTAAAGTGGCAACCTGATACAACGGACATGCACGGCTTATACCTACACGATGCAACAACGTCTTACCTACCAGCCCGGGTCCACACACGCATATGAAACCCGTTGGACTTGCGTTGCCACCGCTCCCTGTTTTGGCCTCTTATAGTCAAACCCAGTATGCGTGTCCCGTCCTCGACTTGGGTCGAGCCCACAAAGATACGTTTTGGGATACTGGTTGAAATGGGACCCCACTATTTACCACAAGCATTCCACCTAAGCTTGTCCCCATTAGTCCATCCCACTTAACCCACTTAGTCATGCTCATTTACATGTGTGTTTGGTTAAGTCTAATCGTATTTCAAATGCCTCTAAAGGCAACCACCAGATTCCTCATGCCACCCAAGGCACCTACTTAACCCCCATGTCCCACCTTACATGATTATCTGGTTAAGTATTTCTTAGTTCATTAAGGCCATAACCTCATAAAGACCTCTCACATTAGACTGACATTTATGGCAGCTGGATTTGCCGGGCGGGTCCGGGCAGTCTTACACCATAAAAGAGTCTAACCTCGTGTCTTTACAACTGTTATGCTTTAGTTTGGGCCTAGGACCTCTCACATTGGGCCGACATTTGTGACTACTGGATTTGCCGGGCGGGTCCGGGCAGGTTTACATCACAAACGGGTCCAACCTCGTGTCCTAAGCATTGATTATTAATAATAATCCACTTTCCCCCAATTTTAATAATTCCCTACTTGAATTATTAATTACTTCCAATTTTTAACAATGTCCATAATTGACTCAATTATGGACATCCATTCATGGTATGCAAAATCTTACAAAATTGCACCCAATTTATTAATTCCTAATATTACCCCTACCCCACGTTTGAACGTTTATTCGCCAAATATATGTTAGACTCGAATAGCCTAACTCATAGCATAAAAGAGATTATCATAATAAAACATGTATATGTGACCAAATGAATCATAATAAGGGGTGAAACTTGCATATGTCCAACTTGCATAGATTATACATGTCATGGACCTAAAGGTGTCAACTTGTTCAAAATTCACCTAATATAATCTCAATCAATTTTCATAAACTTACATATGAACATGTGTGAATCAACATCATCTAATTTTTTAACAACATGGTTTTATATGGGTACACCTAACTCAATAGGAAAATTCCCATAATCAAGTTTTATTTAATTATAGTTTCAAGTTTATGGGTACACCTAACCTAATAGGCAAATTCCCATAAACAAGATCCATTTAATTTAAGAAAAAAAAACATAACTTTAAGCATGATCCAACAGCATGATTTTTCAACATAATATAGCATGATTTATAACATGGCATAGTATGATAGTATAACATAGCTTGACATGATTCTCAACATAGCACGACATAGCATAAGAGAATTTACAACATAGCATGACATAGCATATATAATTTACATCATACGACAACATAATAACCTAATAAGAGATCCACAATATATAGAATTTACAATTACAAATCACATCACTTTCTTGTGATCCATTCATAACTGAGTCAAATTAGTTTGTAATAGTCTTGTGAGAATCATCATACTCACCAACAAAAAGAAGAGAATTAGAGAGAGAGTTCTTTGGTTTGATTTGTTTTGTTGAGTAGAATTTAGTTGTAGATGATTAGGCTTCCTCTTCTTAGTTTGTGACGGCTACGCTGAACTCCATGGCAGCAGCATGACGGTAGCTTCTCTAATTTTACAAGTGATTTAGGTTTAGGGTCTACCCACTTATTTATAGATTTTGGAATGCATTTAGGCCATTAGATTTATCCTAGAAATAACCGCAGCCGTTCAGACAAGATGGGGTTTATCTTGTTGACTCAGCAATGAGTCAGAAGTGACTCAGCAAACACTCAGCAATATATATATATATATATATATATATATATATATATATATATATATATTCTACAATGTACACATTAGATACATCCCCCCCTTTTACACACTTATTATTGTTTTTATATACATATTAGATACATCCCCTCTCTTACACACTTATTAATATTTTTATATTCATATTAAATACATCCCCTCTCTTACATACTTATTAATATTTTTATATTCATAATAGATACATCCCCTCTCTTACATACTTATTAATATTTTTGTATTCATATTAGATACATCCCCTCTTCTACACACTTATTATTATTTTAGCAACTTTAGTGTTAATAGAAAATTCGGGGTGTTACACAACTCATTACTTAATCACTTCTAATTTAAAATAAAAGATTAAATTAAGTGTTCTCACCCTAGTGCTTTTCAGAATATGGTTCCCGCAACCAGTGTCGTGTATACTTCTCCGCTTCCTCCGTCTTCTGTTCTCTTCCTCTCTCTTGCGTCCTCTTTTCTCTTTCATTCAGTTCTTCTTCATGCTCCTGTCTCCTCACCTCTCTCTATTTCTTCTCTCTCTCTTTTTAATAAAACCTGACCTTTGATTTTTCCTTTTTCTGTATTCTTTTCTTTCCCTTCCCTCAGCACCCACCTAATCTATTCGCTCAAAGACAAAGCCTGCACCTCATCTCCACAACCACTATATGCGCATGCATGCAAATTTGGAGGGGAAGAGACCAAATAACATGCATGTAAGAAAGAAGAAAAAGGGTGACAAGAGGTTACGGTGGATTGCTCGACTGGTGGGTAGCAGCTCGGACAGGGCGTGGTGGAATTGGAAGGAACACCGGTGGTGTCAGGGGAAGTGTCGGTGACGATTCGGCAACGAGGGTAGACTATTTGGTGGTGGTACGAGGGGGATGTAGGCTACTGGGAGAGTCAAAGTATGCAAGGGAAAAGAGGGAAAGGTGTTGCTTTCTGCATGCGAGTTTATGTTGGAGGCGAAAGGTGTGTGGAGCTTCAGTGCGGACTGGTGTGGGGGTGCAAGTGGCTTGTTGGAGACTAGGCGGTGGAAAGTGAGACGGAACTGGGTATTGTCTTCGGTGCGAGGAAGAGGAATGAAGAAGTGAAGGGTGCGGGTTAGAGGGTTGAGCGCAGGCCAGCTTTTCACTTCCGCATTTTTTTCCAGAAGGCGGAATAGAGCAGAAAAGTGGGAGAGGCGGAGTTGTTTTTGCAGTAGAGAAGAAGGAAATGCACTGGTCAAGAGATGTATTGTACGGGGCAACGCGTGTCTACAAGGAGAACACATGGTAGAAGAGTTTGGGTAAAGTTTATAAGTGTCTCCATTCTAAATATACTTACCATTTTAAATTATTCATATATAAAAAAAATTATCTCTGCATGCTCAGGTTTGTCTTCTGCGTTCCATATTGATGAGCTTACCTTATACACGTGCCTAGACTTTGATTTCCCTTTTTGTTCGAAATTATACACCAAAATTTTTTTCGATTTCCTTGTATTTATTTATAAATAACTAGTAACACCAAACTAGCAATATTATCGTGTACAATAACGTACTGCAATCCCAAAACAGTCATAAAATATACCCGTTGATTATTTTTGCAAAGTGTCAACAGGGACCACGGTTGTCCTAAAATACGTCCGAAAATGTATGCTTATCTTCCAAAATAAAAATTATAACGAATTTCTGTCAAATATTTTAAGACTACGCGAACTGAACCTAAACCAGATTTTGTGACGAGTATTCAATTATAATTTAATTTCAAATTTTGATCGTTTTAGTAACTCAATTACAACTCGTTCCAATATTTCAACTTACGACGAACAATTTCTCCAAAACAAACATTGTTATCACTAATTTCACAAAAAAATTAAATTTTCAATTATTTAAAATACTATTATTGCCTTAAATTTGATTCAACGATTATTTAAAACCTCCAAATTTATTTAAAATTCATATTAAATTCAAATTTGATTTTCAAAAAATCTAGGATCATTACACTCCCTCTACAACTGAACTCCCCCTATACATATATATATATCCGTATATGAGTGATTTAAAATTTTAATTAATTTTCCAATACTAAAGTATTCTTGAATATTCACTCGTCCATCAAAATCTTGACCATTCTCCCCCTTTTGTTATCATCAAAAGAATAATAGAAATCGAAATAGTGATGAACATAAACTAGAAACATAAATTGAAATCAAGAGGCAAAATATATATCTTAAATCTCATTTAATCAAACAAAAATCATAATATTTTTCAAATTAGAAGCAAATTTCACTTTTTAAAATGATGGATTTACAATTGATTTTTATAAAAATGAAGAGAGTTTTTATGAATTCCATAATTTTAAAATAAATTTCAAATTTAAGCACAAAATAATTTAAGCACTTTCTAACTACGCACAACCGCTAGGACTCTTAAATGGGGTTAGTAGTTACTTAAATTTATTATGTATTTTCTAACCATGTATAACCGCTAGGACTTTTAAATGAGATTAGAAAAATACTTAACTTTATCCTCTCTTATGAGTTCCATCCATGCATAACCGTGAGAATTTTAGATGAAAATGGAAGCACACAGAGATTAAGGTGATTCACCTATGCATAACCCCAAGGACTTTTAAATGAGAGTGAATACCAAGGATATATATAATTTTTATTTCAAAATAATTCCAAAAATATTTCCTTATTTCCAAAACAAACTCCCCTCATAATATAAAACAATTATGAGTGACATATATATGGTATAAATAGAAGCTGATCGTGAAATAAACACTAATCAAAAGATATTATAAAATCTGTCCAATCATCATGAGAATTTAAATATTATTTTCTCTTGTAATGAAATATACCATAGTCACAACTCACCAAAATTTCATAAATATGTTAATAATTTTGATGAGTTTCAAAATGGTTCAAATCGATCAATAATTTTAATTTTTGAATAAATAATCAAAAATAATTTTAAAATTGAAAATATCAATTTCGTGTAGGATTTTGAAATATCAATGCAAGTTGGAAATTAGTTTCAAAAACCAATCAGTAGAATGTGAAATTTTCTAATACTTCTTACACTGATAGCTCCTAGACAATTTTAATAACCACTTGTATATGTAATTCAAATTTCCTATGGAATATAATGAATTCTAGTCACTGATTTTTCAACTAATCACCAAGACACTCAAACGAATCTTAACAATTCAATTTCCCTTATCAAATCAGCACAAGATCAGTTTCGAAGCAAGAGTCACAAGAGAAATTTTCAATGTATCTTAACAAGCACAAGAAACAATCAATGATTCAAATCAAAGGCAAATCATTTGAAATCTCTTGATAAAAAAATTATTTTCTAGAATTCAAAATCAATCACAAATGATTTCAATATTAAAATAGTCATGTCAATACAAAAAAACTATGAAGTTATCACAGTTTTCAAGTAGTGCGCTGTATTGAGTGCAGTTTTTAAATATTTTCCAAATTGAATTGGAAGAAACTCAAAATAGAAAAAATATGTGAAATTTCTTTAGCTTTTCAGAACATCATAATTTTTAAAATTCCAGTTAACAATGTTCAAGATATGCTCAAAATACTATAGCACTGTCAAAAATTCTGCTACTAGTCTAAAAAATGTACTTCAAATGAATTGCAGCTTTTCGTCAATTTAAGTTTAGAATCTGGAAATACTCAAAAAATAAAAGTTGTAGACTATTTAATCTCATTTCTAGAAAATCAAGAATTTAGCAATTTGAAGTTAAGAAGCTCGAGATATGTTGAAAATACTATGGAAGTGTCAATACAAATCAACATCAAAAATAAAAACACGAGTTTAGAGATCATACTTGAGTTACCATACTCGATGTGAACCAATGAATCTCCAACTCTAAAATCTATGGCTAAGGAACTCCAAATAATTCAATAATATAGAACAATTTGAATTTTATCTCTCCTAAGCACAGTTGTCCCTTAGCCTCCCTTGGTACCTAAATATTTATAATATCGAGTGGTCTAACAAAGACTAGTTTTCCACTCTTAGCTTCGTTTACACATTTTGGTACCCAAACCCGTTTATATAACAATTCATTATCATCTACTAAAGTGCCCTTAGGAACCCAAATTCGTTTATCCTTAATTGAATTCATTTTGTTATATTTTGGGATACAAATTTGTTTAAATGGACTGTTTCTAAACAAGTTCTCGTTTTGTTTACGATTTAAAAATTCTTTGAAATTATTAGACTTCAAATTTCCAATTCGATCTTTTCCAAAGATATTTGAAGGATTTTTAAAATCATTAGAATTTCGTTTTTAAACTCGAACAATTTTACCAAAACAGAGTACTTTCTTATTCTCAACAAAAAATTGGTTTTTTAGCAACATATTCAACATTTTTTCTCCTTTATAAAATTTTGCCAAAGTTGATTCAAGTCGTTGAATTTTAGATTTAAGATCACTATTTTCCTTCATTAAATTTGGACAATGAATTATAGCGATCTTCCTCCTTTCAGCATTATTTTGTTTCAAAACCATATTTTCATTTTCAAGCATTTTAATTTTAGCATTGGACTTAGAAATCTCAATTTCAAATTGTTTTCGCTTTTCAAAATCAAGTTTTTCAATTTCTCTAAGCTTTTCAATCCCCTTTTCAAAATCACGATTATTGTTTTTAAAATTCACGTTTTCACTTTCAAGCAACTCAAAAACTAGTTTTGAAATTCAAAAAATCATCACTCAAAATCTGAAATTTTTTGCATTCTAAAATTCGTGAATTCTTAACTTTTTCAAGTTTACTTCCTTATCTATTATTTTCTTGAATTAGTTTTGACCTATCAGATTTTAATTTCTTAACTTTTAGCTCAAGAGAGTCAACAGTTTTGTGAGATCCTGACACATTAAAATCAAATCTTTATAAGCGAAATTTGATACCTCACTTGAATCCTATTTTCACCAAAAATGGCTCAAACACCAATGGTACATGAACCGTACTTCACCACTTTGGTTAGAAAGTAAACGGGGCCGCAATCATCAAAGGTTAAAAGTAAAAAATGTGAGGAAAGTAATATAGAGACAAGGTTTTTAGAGTGGTTCGGCCATAATCTAGGCCTACATTCACTATGGATGTAGCTTGCATTATCATAACAATGGTTACAAGATATTCAAACTCTCTTTGTACATGCATCATCTCTCTTTTACAACATATTCTCTCTCTCTCACATATAAATCACACTTAGATTCATGGAATTCAATGTAGAAATGGTAAAATCCATGAAGAAGAAGGTTAGATCAGCGGAGAAGAAGGAGAATATCCTTGTTCAAGAGGAGGACGAAGGAAAATTTTCTATCTCTTTGCCACTTAGGTGATCTCAATAGATGCCATAGCCAAATGGATAAAGGATCTCCAAATGGAAATGACGATGATGATTAAAATGCTTAAGGAATGATGGAGGAGATAATTTGACACCACTTCGTGGCCATTATAGGTCGATCCCCTTTTTGGTGGAAGCCATGGCCTATTTATAGGTGAGCCCCAATGAAGAAATGAGTTGAAATTCATATATGCAGGGTACGGGTCGCTTGTCCCATTAATTACTAAAATGCCACCGCTTAGCTATAACCAACTGTCGATAGCTGTATCCAGCTGTCCTGCGCGAGTGACTTCAAAGGAGCGGGCGATTGCATAGATCTGAGCAGATTAGACGGGCGGTCATGCGGCGAACACATAGGCGACTGGTCATAGCTTTCGGATTGATGTATGGGCACCAACTGGGCGCCATATTAGGCCTTTTGACCGATAGATGTTGATGCAGCTATATTTGACTGTAGATGGACGGGCGACCGACATTGTTGTTTGTAGGTGAGTGAACAAGGTTTGGAGATCTAATTGTTAATGCGACCCTTCAGGAGTTGGTATCTGACCGACCAGTAAGTATTGAAGCATTAGTGACCATTTGAGGAATAAGCGAGCGGCTGGGGTTGCAATCTATGATCAGGCATAGGATGCGTGTGCGACTTCTTGTATCTTTGGGCTTCTTGCTATGTGTGACCTGTAAGGTTTATCCCTTCTTTGCTCAAACGATCTCTCTGTATGGTCGAGCCAAGCTGCTATGCTCGACCCAGTGAATCATCGACTACCTCCACTGGGTTGCTTCTTGCTATGTGCAACCTGTAAGGCTCATCGGCTACCTCCACTGGAACTAATCCTATAAGTTATGCATCTCCTGTGCTTGCATATTTTGCCAGTGAATCCGCCTTGGTGTTCTTCGGAATGTGAGATATGGTATAATGCTTGAAGCTCTCTAGTAGTTCTAAGGCCTTAGATAGATAAGTTGGTAAGTTACCCATTTTGGCTTGGAACTCTCCTTGGACCTGACACACCACAAGTTGGGAATCACTGAAGATTTGTATAGCCTTTAGTTGTAACTCTCTTGCTAGCCTTATTCCCGCAATAAGGGCTTCATATTCAGCCTCGTTATTTGTTTATGGAAACTCTAATCTCAGCGCATGCATATAGATCTTTCTTCAGTGTTTCCAGGATCAGTCCTGCTCCAGAATAGTAATCCTTTGCCGCTCCATCAACAAATTATTTCCACTGAATGTTGGCTTCGATATCAGGCTCCTCTTTTGTCTCTCCTCGGTCGGTAAATTCTATGATAAAATTCTGCAAGTGCTTGTCCATTGATCACTTTTCGGGAGTGGTGTGTAATGTCATATTGACTAAGCTCAATATTCCATTTTAACAACCTCCCGAAAGTCTCTGGTCGAAACAAAACCTGCCTCAGAGGTTGATCCGTGAGGCCTTTGATAGGATGAGCCTGAAAGTAAGGCAGACGCTTCTTTGAGGCGATAAGCAAACAATAGGCGAGCTTTTCCAGTTTCGGGTAGTTCAGTTCTACCCCAGTTAATCTCTTACTAATGTAATAAATTGGCCTTTGAACCTTTGAATCTTTCCTTACAAACGCTGCACTCAGAGCATGAGCGGACACTGAAACACCCCACCTCCGTTAGGGTCACTCTCAAAGGGAATGCCCTAATTTTGGTGGAGGTTTATAAGTATAAGTCACAGATATACAAGACAGATATAATAACACATATTTTTGAACAGCGGAAAACAACAACAACTTTTATTTCATTAAAATACGTGTTACACAAACCATGCCATAATTGTCTCACAATTCTTCCAAAAACATAACATCTTCATAACTGTCTTGATTACATTATTTAAAGAAAACATAAATAAACAGCATAAGTCCCATAATTGTTGTCCAAAGCCATAGTCCAAAACGAAAAAGATCCAAGCAATACATTCTTTCTCTTTAAGCTGGATGTGAAAGCTGGTCAAGCTACGGTATTCCCTCCCTGAGAACCTGGGGGGAGAAACGAAAGAAAAAGAGGCGAAAGGAAAAGGGTCAGTCATAAAGACTGAGTAAGTCCTAGTGACTTTCAGTGTAAAAATGGTTAAAACACCATGTCATGTATGAACTGGAACTAAACTTAAGAATGGTTTCAAGGTGGACAAGATAGACTAAGGTGATCATGATAAGTCAAGACAAGTCAAATAAAGCATCACATGTTCAAGATTCGTTGCATCGACTGTACTAGTATACTAAGCCCAGGTCACAAGTTAATCACGAAATAAATCCCACGGCCCAATATCGTGAAATGACCCTGAAACGGGGTTTGACTCAAGTACGGGGTCCTACGGAGCGCTTATCTAGTCGATCGGCTCCCTACAAGTTCTAGCTCGTAAAGTGTCCGTGTCATACGGCTAATCACGAATGTAGCCACCTGTGCTGGGTCCACCTTCGGGTGTATCAGCCCTAGGGTGTCAACCCCTGACACGATTCAAGATGCACATATAAATCTACGGATACCCAGTGCCTGCCCTGGAATACGTGCACGACCGTAGTCCACCGAACCTACACTGGCGTACCCCACTGCCGTCGTTCACCTCTTACAATCAGCCCAGTAATCGTGCCCCACCCGGCCTAGCCCCAGGGTACTTTGATACATCTAGAGGGTTACTGCTGAAAAGGGTCGTGTCTAGGGTTTCGCCTAATAGATTAGGTCATGTAATTCGTGACCTAACCCGCCTAACCGATTAAGTCATGTAATTCGTGACTTAATCCTTTTCCAGTCTAGTCATGTCAAGGTGGTTAAGTATGTCATTTAAATTCGCGACTTAACCCGCCTACGTGTCATGTCAAGTTGGATAAGTGTTGTCGTTTCAAGTTCATGACTTAGCCCTACAAATCGTGTTCAAGTTGGTTAAGTTGTCTTTTCATGTTCATGACTTAACCCTAATTGGCATTAATTGATTCGTTAATGCACCGAACCACTCACATTGGATCCTGTTGTTCGTAGCCACTGGATTTGCCGGGCGGTTCCGGGCAGGTTTACGCTACGAACTCAACCCAACCTCGGGTTTCAAGCGCGATGTGACCAACTACACACATTGGATCCTATTGTTTGTAGCAACTGGATTTGCCGGGCGGTTCCGGGCAGATTTACACTACAAACTCAACCCAACCTCGAGTTGGCCACTTTCTTGTTTTCTAAAGTCATGCCCATGTTCTTAGCAGATTAGTGCTATTTCCATAGCATGTTCATATGTCAACTTCGTGCCCAACTAAGGCATGTTTTTCAAGTCAAGTTATGGCATGTTCAAGTCAAGTTTTCGTGCCATATTTCATGTTCTACTTATGCCAAATTTCACGGTTTATGATTATAATCAATTCAAGTTTTGCTTATTCTACCCAATCGTATCCCCAACGTATATAAACGTACTTCGTTCACAAGCATAAACAATTCAAGAGATAAAGGGGAATAACACCAAACATGTGATAGGCATATGTGACAATTCCAACATCACTTGCATAATAAACATGCTATAACATATCACATGGTTTCAATACTAGCATGATGATAACTTGGCATAGTAATGGTTCCAACTTAGTTTAACATGATGATTTCAACTTCACATCATAGGCATAATAATCATTGCGGGCATAATAATAATTTTATTACAAACATGAAACATTAAAGGCATGGTAATTCTAATAGGCATAGTGGATTCCAATTTAGCATTTTTAACATAATGATTCTCATCTAGCATTATAAACATAATGATTCCAACTTTTCATCATAACCTAGCAATTCCCAATTTGTCATTAACATGATAGGTATATTAACATCACAGGCATAGTTCCATCAACATCATAGACATGGTTTAATTAGCATCATAGGCATGGTTTAATCAACATAAAGATTTCAATAAACATAGTGATTCCATGGACATGTATTAGTCCAACTTGCCATACAATTAAGCCCAAGTGATTCATAACAACATCAAAATCATGATAAGTTTAACTTGCAACGTTGACATAGCAATATTCCCAAATTATGATTCAAAGTTAAACAATATAAACATGGATTAATAATACTTCCTAAATCCGTTTTCAATTCATGGCATGTCCATGTTATTTTAGCGTTTTTGCCTAAAAAGTGGCATAGAACTTACAATATGAAGCAAGTAATCCAAATCAAAATTCCAAATCAAATAGCCCCAAATCCGTTGTCTAAAGCGTCGTAGTTGTTGTAGCTTCTAGTTGTAGCCTTCAAGAATCGTCCTTCGTCTTCTATAATTTTGTTCTTTGTATTTTTAATTTAGAGTTCTAGGTTTAATGGCGGCTGCATAAGGCTAAAATGAAATAGTATGATTTAGGCTAGGTCTTAGGGTCTTTTTAAAGTGTTTGTGAGTTGATTAGGACCGTCGATGGAGCTTGGTTTAATAATAGATGTTCGTTTGAAGGAGAGACCAACCAGGAGCTGACACCTAGCCCTAGTGACAAGGCAAGGCTCAGAAAATCGACCAAACACAGACCAGGCCAGCCAGGGGGGCTGGGTTCGACCTGGCTCAAGGGCCAGGTCGACACGCCAGTCGACACCGTGTCGACTTGGCAGTCGACACGAGTGACCCAGGTCGACTGCCCAGTCGACCTGGCTAACCCCAGGTCGACTACCAAGTCGACCTGGGTGCCTTGGGCGGGAAAATTCCCGCCCTGGCCAATCCGGCCCGATTTTGAATTGGTTTTTCTGAGCTGTTTTAGTCTGTTTGAATTTTAAACTGAATTCTGAAACTTCTGGAGGCCATATCTTCTTCATACGGAGTCCGTTTTACGCAAACTCGGACTCTATCTCAAGCAGAATTCCGAGACGAACGTAATAGCGTATCCCGTTTCCCTTAATTCTTTGATTTGAAATTAGTTATACTTTATTTGTGAATTTCACTGTTATAGAATACACGGGGTGTTACATTCTCCCCCACTTAAAAGGATTTCGTCCCCGAAATCTTCAAGTTCAGGAAGAATGTGCATCCTAACATCCAAACATCCATCTACTCATTCATCAAACACGAGCTTCCATTGTCCTTAAAAGACTTCTAATGCTTCATGATCATATGCGAAGTGTGTGTACATGTACTTATCTAATGCAAAATCAGGTGGTCAACCGATTCAGTTGACCTCCTTAATGCGAATCATGTAAGTGCCATGAATCCATTATGTATGCAAATTTTCCTATTCATGATTCTACATGAGTGCACAACCATTCATATATAAATGCAACGTCCATATGACAACACACTAAACTTCATCCATATACGAATAAATACATTTATGCATATGCAACATGAAAATGTGTCTGAGCCGATCTAGTGTCTAATGTGTATTCATGCATCCACGAGCAACCACTTGCGACCATTTCACAATCATAACATGTTTCAATTACATGTTTACATCCAAAAAGATTCTACCTATGGTTCTCAAGATAGGATTGAGGAGAGAAACAAGATAAAACAAAGCATCTAGAAGAAGTTAACGACGTACCCCCAGAAGGTCCGGTCTGCTTCTTAGGGCAGTCTTTGCTGATGTGTCCAGTCTCCCCATAATGAAAACATTCACCTTGCTTTCTCTTCCTCTTTCTACAATCCTTGGCTATGTGCCCTTCCATACCACAGAAATTGCATTTCCTTTTATCACGTGAGTTTTCGTTCTTGCCTCCTTTCTCGGAGTCTACCTTCTTATTCTGAGAATCGTTGGGCTTGACCTCTTTCTTCCCTTGAGAGTTTTCTTCCTTTGTCTCCTTCTTGCCCTTATCTTCTTTGTTCAGCAATGCCATCTGTACCAACCTTTCATACGTAGCTCCCATGGGTATATAGGTCATGGCCAAACTGTGTAATGGCTCATTCAACCCCTTGATAAAGCGGAGAGCCTTCTTGTGCGGGGTGTTGATTAGGTCCCGTCCAAACCTAGCCAGCTCATCGAACTGATTAACATACTCTTTGACTGTCATATTCCCTTGCTTAAGAAATAAGAATTTTTCCAACTGAAGACTCCTTTCAGCTTCTGAGAGAAATTTAGCCTCAAACCTTGCCCGAAAGTCCTCCCATGTTTCCACTGGTCTTTCTGCATTGGTGACTTCCCACCAGTAGGAAGCCTCGCCTTTAAGTAGCCATACTGCCAGTTGTACCTTCTGCCTATCTTCTACCTCAAAGATGACGAATAAGTCCTCGGTTTCCTTTAGCCAATTTCTAGCTGCCACGAAGGACTCAATTCCATGAAAATCCTTTCCTCCCATAGCTTTAAAATCTTTACATATCTTAGCAAAAGTGTTTCCCCACGGAGGAGGTGGAGGAAGAGGTGCTGCTGCCGCTGGATGATTTCCTGCAGCTGGGGGAGGAGGAACGGTAGGACCTGGCTGGGTGGCCCTTGCTTCTAAGAATCGTCTAAACCAACCAGGTATTGGTACACCCTCTGGCAAGTTAAGTTCTTCGGACATGCTGAAACAAAAAGTATAGATTCAAAACAAAGGATAAGAGATAGTACCTATGGCTTTGGGGGACTTTGCCTTTTTAAAATAAAATAATATTTTATTTTTTTAAAAATGCTTCTTTAAATTTTCTTTTGAAAATAAAATTTCAAAACTTTTTATCTTATCTGGTAAACCTATGCTCTGATACCAAGTGAAACACCCCACCTCCGTTAGGGTCACTCTCAAAGGGAATGCCCTAATTTTGGTGGAGGTTTATAAGTATAAGTCACAGATATACAAGACATATATAATAACACATATTTTTGAACAGCGGAAAACAACAACAACTTTTATTTCATTAAAATACGTGTTACACAAACCATGCCATAATTGTCTCACAATTCTTCCAAAAACATAACATCTTCATAACTGTCTTGATTACATTATTTAAAGAAAACATAAATAAACTGCATAAGTCCCATAATTGCTGTCCAAAGCCATAGTCCAAAACGAAAAAGATCCAAGCAATACATTCTTTCTCTTTAAGCTGGATGTGAAAGCTGGTCAAGCTGCGGTATTCCCTCCCTGAGAACCTGGGATGAGAAACGAAAGAAAAAGAGGCGAAAGGAAAAGGGTCAGTCATAAAGACTGAGTAAGTCCTAGTGACTTTCAGTGTAAAAACGGTTAAAACACCATGTCATGTATGAACTGGAACTAAACTTAAGAATGGTGTCAAGGTGGACAAGATAGACTAAGGTGATCATGATAAGTCAAGACAAGTCAAATAAAGCATAACATGTTCAAGATTCGTTGCATCGACTGTACTAGTATACTAAGCCCAGGTCACAAGTTAATCACGAAATAAATCCCACGGCCCAATATCGTGAAATGACCCTGAAACGGGGTCTGACCCAAGTACGGGGTCCTACGGAGCGCTTATCTAGTCGATTGGCTCCCTACAAGTTCTAGCTCGTCAAGTGTCCGTGTCATACGGCTAATCACGAATGTAGTCACCTGTGCTAGGTCCACCTTCGGGTGTATCAGCCCTAGGGTGTCAACCTCTGACACGATTCAAGATGCACAGATAAATCTACGGATACCCAGTACCTGCCCTGGAATACGTGCACGACCGTAGTCCACCGAACCTACACTGGCGTACCCCACTGCCGTCGTTCACCTCTTACAATCAGCCCAGTAATCATGCCCCACCCGGCCTAGCCCCAGGGTACCTTGATACATCTAGAGGGTTACTGCTGAAAAGGGTCGTGTCTAGGGTTTCGCCTAACAGATTAGGTCATGTAATTCGTGACCTAACCCGCCTAACCGATTAAGTCATGTAATTCGTGACTTAATCCTTTTCCAGTCTAGTCATGTCAAGGTGGTTAAGTATGTCATTTAAATTCGCGACTTAACCCGCCTACGTGTCATGTCAAGTTGGATAAGTGTTGTCGTTTCAAGTTCATGACTTAGCCCTACAAATCGTGTTCAAGTTGGTTAAGTTGTCTTTTCATGTTCATGACTTAACCCTAATTGGCATTAATTGATTCGTTAATGCACTGAACCACTCACATTGGATCCTGTTGTTCGTAGCCACTGGATTTGCCGGGCGGTTCCGGGCAGGTTTACGCTACGAACTCAACCCAACCTCGGGTTTCAAGCGCGATGTGACCAACTACCCACATTGGATCCTATTGTTTGTAGCAACTGGATTTGCCGGGCGGTTCCGGGCAGATTTACACTACAAACTCAACCCAACCTCGAGTTGGCCACTTTCTTGTTTTCTAAAGTCATGCCCATGTTTTAGCAGATTCGTGCTATTTCCATAGCATGTTCATATGTCAACTTCATGCCCAACTAAGGCATGTTTATCAAGTCAAGTTATGTCATGTTCAAGTCAAGTTTTCGTGCCATATTTCATGTTCTACTTATGCCAAATTTCACGGTTTATGATTATAATCAATTCAAGTTTTGCCTATTCTACCCAATCGTATCCCCAACGTATATAAACGTACTTCGTTCACAAGCATAAACAATTCAAGAGATAAAGGGGAATAACACCAAACATGTGATAGGCATATGTGACAATTCCAACATCACTTGCATAATAAACAGGCTATAACATATCACATGGTTTCAATACTAGCATGATGATAACTTGGCATAGTAATGGTTCCAACTTAGTGTTTGCGAACGAATTATACAATTGTAAACAACTGTAAAATCTGTTCGGTTTTCCTAAACAACAAGGATTGTTGTAGAGGGTGTCGAACTCTGGGACCAAATTATTTTATTAATAAATCCAATCAAGTTATCCCTAACTTTTGATTGGTAGAAAACAAAGAAAATAGCAAAATTAAATAAAAGAGAGTTTTAACAATAAGTGAAAGCAATTAGGGGATAATGACATAGATCAGATTCATAATCATCAATAGCCAAAAGATTAACTAGATCTAATACATGTTTCTGTCACAAACATGAATCAACGATAATAGGTTTTTAGAAAAAAATATGTAAATAACGACAAGCATAGCCTATGCAGGAGCTCAGCTCTACAACCATAGACTATCAGGACGGATTCACTAATTAATTTCTAAAACCCTAAAATTAGATCTAAATCTGATAATTGTTAGACCGAACACGAATATACCCTGTGAAGGAGCATAGCTCTTAAACGACACAGGATATTAAGGTTCAGATCTAACCCTTGGTTCAGATCTAGATCTATATACATGAATTCCTCATCCTTTGGCTATGTGATTCATATCGAATCATATCTATTAGCGTCATCACCCCCTAATCAAAGGGGATTAGCTAGACATAGCAAAAGAAAATGAGAAAAAGAAAATAAATAACATAAACATAAATAAAATAAAATAACAACAGAGAAGAGAAGGAGAAGAGTTTTATTCCAAGCAGAGGTTTACAGAATAAAACTGAATGTGTTTTACAATGAATGAGATAAAGTGTATTTATAGCTGATATGATAAAGGCTACTTGGCAAATTCCACAATGTGGGACTAAAGAATTAGCCCAAATAACACATAAGCTAGTGTGAACGGGGTTGTAGAGTAAGAGGCCTTGTAAGTGAACCAGTGTGAACGCGTGCAGTGCATGAATGAGAAGCCTTGCAAAGGAGCTAATGTGAACGCTACATGAGTGAAATGGTCTGCAATTGAGCCAATGTGAACACAATATGAGTCTTTAGCGAGCCAAATCTACCCAACTAAACTCTATTTGCAACCGTTCTTCAAGCTTTAACTCTTCAAGCTTAAGTAATTTTAACTTCACTCTTTTTCAGCAAATTCTTCATGCTTTATTCATCAAATGCTCTAAACCATGATTCTTGTCAACAATCTGAAAACACAGCTATAAATACACAATATCAATTATTTAAAAGATAAAATAAGATAAATATGCGGATAAAATATACACATTTACGTGTATGTCAAATACCCCCACACTTATCTTTTTATTCGTCCTCGAATAAACTAAACTAAGATATGTCACACTTTCGTAGGAAAGACGATTGCATTTATTGTATGCAACAAGTCGTTAAACCTCTGGGTGTCCCCAGTAGGACGAGTGTTGTCTCGTGAGTGTTTTCAGCGGATACTACCCACAAAATCCAAAGCGTCTTGTGTACGCAGATTAATCAAACAATATATGTAAGGTCTTTCACATTCCAAGGATTTCACCTAACTTCAATAATAACGGTTTAGCCCCAAATTGTCCATCCTATAATTAGTGCAAAAATGAACAAAAATTTTCAAGCTGAATCGTAATTCCTTGATAACACTGTAATTGTCTTGAAGGTTAAGAGCGTGGTGTCAACCAAAGTTCTACACATCGACAATGTGCACCCAATCATTTCTTTATTCTTCTTCTTCTCTCTCTCTCTCTTTTTTTTAATAATTTTGCACCAATGTAACTGTAATGTATTGGATATGAGTTATGCATAGATGAAGGAAAATTTTTGTAAGTTCTAAAAATATTCTGGATAAGAGGGCAAGTGTATTAGTTGAACTTCAGGCTACAAAAGATAAAGTAATACTAAGGCACATATGAACATTTTTATTTCCTTTCATCTCCTCTACTACAATCCTCACTTCTAGGTACGGTATGATGGATGTGGATGGAATGGAAATGAATGCATTATAGTCAAGAACGATGAATGACTATTTTATTCAGAGAGACTCTCTCTTTATTTCATTTTTTTTCTTTTTCTCTTTTTTTTTCTTCTTTTTTTTTCTTTTCCCTTTTTTTTCATTTTTTTTCATTTTTTTTCTTTTGCATGATGAATGATGAGTAGAAATGCAATGGAATGACACCGTATTATTTCATTTGATTCCTCCTATACTAAACCAACACTTCATGAAAGGAAAGTTTTGTGCCCTAGTTACTCTACTTCCATAACCTTAATTCAACACAGAAGTCTGGATTGATGTTATACAAAAAGCTGAAAGGAATGATAAACAAAGTTTCGTAAGATAGATAACCCATATAAAATAAGATGTCGTATATGGTTATCCTACCTTAAAACAAGTACGGAGTGGGTAGTGTAATATTGGTATAAAAAGTAATGTTTCTGAACCTTTAAACAAAGGTTCTTGAGTATACCAATATAAGATAAACTTGTCGACACATGGATGTAAATCGACTAAAACTTGGGTTTGAATAATGGGGGTATCGAAGAAGAATGCTACAATGAGTCATTTCTCCTTAATTGGGCCAAGTGGATTTTAGAACTTACGATTTTGAAAATTTGAGTGGAAAAGAAAATATTATGCATGAAAACGAGCTCAGAAAATCCAACAAATGTTGGTGCAAAATCCTTTTATTTCATGTTTTTTTTTTTTGATTATTTTTACTTGCACATTCTAACATGTATACAAAGGTTGACACGCTTACTCCAGAACACGACTAACGTCTGCACAGTCTCAAGCTAGCATCTTAAAAAGACACATTACGATTCAATGAATAAATAATGTTCATTCCCATCACCCAACAATTCAACTTATCAAACAAGAACCAAGGTGTTATTTATGAATTTAAGTTAATCCTTGTTCAATGAGTGACCTACTTCATAAAATTTGATTGCTGATGTAATGTAAATTCCCCCCACACTTGAGTGTGACTGTGTCCTCACAGTCTTAATCAGACATATCTTAGTGAAAGGGAAAAATAAATAAGAGAATATTTACATATGTACAAAAGAGGGTTAGTGCGTCTTACCGAATGTAATGTGGCTCATGGAGGACCATGAGCTCTTCCTCTTGGTTGGGTATTGGTTCCAAGTAAGGTTTAAGGCGTTGACCATTGACCTTAAAGGATGATCCATCAGTTGGATTTTCAATTTCTACCGCACCACACGGAAAAACAGTCCGTACAGTGTAAGGTCCTGTCCATCTAGATTTTAGCTTACCCGGAAATAGATGCAGTTTTGAGTCATACAACAGAACTTTTTGACCTAGCATGAAAGTTTTACGTAAAATTGATTTATCATGAAAAACTTTTGTTCTGTCCTTGTAAATTCGTTCATTTTCATAGGCATCATTTCGAATTTCATCAAGTTCATTAAGTTGAAGCTTCCTATGTTCACCTGCTTGCTCTAAATCAAGATTCAAAGTTTTTATTGCCCATAACGCCCTATGTTCTAGTTCAACTGGCAAGTGACATGGCTTACCAAAAATCAACCGATAAGGGGACATACCCAAGTTGGTTTTGAAAGCGGTGCGGTAAGCCCAAAGAGCGTCGGTTAACTTTTGGGACCAATCTTTACGATTTCGATTCACAGTTTTCTCAAGAATTTGTTTAATCTGCCTATTTGATACTTCAACTTGCCCACAAGTTTGAGGATGGTAAGGAGTAGATAACTTGTGGGTTATCGAATACTTTCTCATGAGAGCTTCAAAAGAACGATTACAGAAGTGTGTACCATTATCACTGATTATTGTGCGAGGTGTGCCAAACCTAGAAAAGATGTTTTCTTTCAAGAAGCGCACAACAACCTTGTTATCGTTTGTTTTGCATGGAACAACTTCGACCCATTTGGAAACATAATCGACGGCTAAGAGGATGTACAGGTTCCCAAAAGAATTAGGGAAGGGTCCCATGAAGTCTATACCCCACACATCAAAAATTTCGACCTCTAGAATGGGGTTTAGGGGCATCATATTCCGTTTAGAATTTTTCCCTAAGAATTGACATCGATCACAAGTTTTACGAAATTCATACGCGTCTTTGAAAAGGTTGGGCCAATAGAAACCCGATTGGAGAACCTTTTCGGCTGTCTTTTTGGGACCGAAGTGACCACCGCATGCTTGGTCATGACAGAAAGAGAGGACACTGTGAATTTCAGTGTCAGGAACACATCTTCGAATGATTTGGTCGGGACAATACTTGAAAAGTTAGGGGTCATCCCAATAAAAATGTTTCACTTGGGAAAAGAATTTGTGTTTATCCTGCTTAGACCAAAAAGAAGGGATCTGCTTGGTGACTAAGTAGTTGACAATGTCAGCAAACCAAGGATCAGTGGATAGAGAAAACAGCTGTTCATCAGGGAAATTCTCGTTGATTGGAAGAGAAGAAGATGGGGCATTTGGAAGACGAGACAAGTGGTCCGCAATAACGTTGTCAGATCCTTTTTTATCCTTAATGGTAAGGTCAAATTCTTGAAGTAGAAGGATCCAACGAATGAGACGAGCCTTAGCATCCTTTTTAGAGAAAAGCTACCTAAGTGCGGAATGATCGGTATAAACCGTGATGTGTGAGCCAACTAGATAAGGCCTGAATTTTTCTAGAGCAAAGACAACTGCCAAGAGTTCCTTTTCAGTGGTCGTATAATTAATTTGGGCATCGTTTAAAGTCTTACTCGCGTAGTAAACTACATGAAGAATTTTATCGATGCGTTGTCCTAAGACAACGCCAACAGCGAAATTCGAGGCATCACACATGATTTCAAAAGGCAGCTTCCAATTAGGAGAGCAAATGATCGGGGCAGAGACAAGTTCATTTTTAAGACGCTCAAAAGATGAAATGCAATCAGAATTGAAGTCGAAAGGAACATCCTTACCAAGAAGATTGGTCAAAGGTCGAGTGATTTTGCTAAAATCTTTTATAAAGCGACGGTAAAAACCAGCATGACCTAAAAAGGATCGGATGTCCTTAACTGATTTGGGAATGGGAAGATTTGAAATAACCTCAATTTTGGCTTTGTCTACTTCAATTCCTTTATTAGAAATGACATATCCTAGGAAAATGCCATGTTTGACCATGAAGTGACACTTTTCCCAATTAAGCGTTAAGTGTTTATCTTTACAGCGATTAAGAACAAGATCGAGATGATGTAAACACTCAGAGTAAGAATCACCAAATATGGAAAAATCATCCATGAAAACTTCTAAAAATCGCTCGATCATAACAGAAAAAATGCTAATCATGCACCTCTGAAAGGTTGCAGGTGCATTACAGAGACCAAAAGGCATACGTCGGTATGCAAATGTAACCAAACGGACAAGTGAAAGTGGTTTTCTCTTGGTCCTCAGGAGCGATAGGGATTTGATTATAGCCCGAGTACCCGTCAAGGAAACAATAGTACTCGTGACCAGCTAATCGTTCTAACATTTGATCGATAAATGGCAAAGGGAAATGATCCTTACGTGTTGCAGCGTTAAGTTTCCTATAGTCAATGCAAACACGCCAACCGGTCTGGTGGTTGTCGAATCGGTTTGGTGATGTTGCGTTTGCTTCACGGGTTCGGTGATCTTGTGGGTTCCAATTGAGGAAGGCGCAAGGGGGTTTGGTAATCTGGTTTGGGGTTCAAGGCAGAGAATGGTTTAGAGAGGATGTTTGTTTGTGTGAGATCGGCAAGGATGTAGATGAACTGGAGGTTTGTATTGGGTGGATATGAAACCGCGAGTGGTTTGTGCTGAAAGGTTGGATCTTGATGTCGGAGGGGAAAGGAGTTTTGCAGGCAAATGTGAGGGAATAGTAAAGAGGCTGTAGTGGTTTGAAGTAGTTGGGAGGTGAATGCAGGCTTGCGACTAGGTTGTGAAGATTGAGGATGAACATTGTTTCTGGGGAGGATTCAACAACAGTGATGGGTGAGAGAAATGTTTGGGAGTTCGGTAATGATTTGGGAGGAACAGGGAGGATCTGGAGTTTTCGGTGGTGATGAAGCTGGTTGAAGTGACAGAGGATTGCGGATTTCGAACTTGTTGTTGGTTGAGGTGAATCGGGTTGCGTTCGATTTGGGGATTCGGAGGATTGTGTGACTGTTTGGTCTGAATGTGTATATTGACAGAATTGTGTGACTGAAGAGAGTGGATTGACGGTTGTTGAGGACGAACTGTTGTTGAACTGTTTTGGTTGGTGAAGACTGGACTTTGGGACGTGGTTGATCTTCCAAAGTTGTTGATGGGAGTGGTAGGATTGTGAAGATATGTAGAGTTCGTTACTGATGGATGTAAGCAGAGAATCCTATCAGAAAAGAAAAGGGAAAAATTGCAAAAGGAGAAAAATGTTTTTTTTTATTTGTAAAGAGAAAAGAAAGAAATTTATAGAAAGGGAAAATGTATTGAAGGTGGAAAGAAATAGACCGTAAGAAGAGAAAATTTAGAAAGATTTTTTTATTTTGCTGTAAAAGGAGAGGTGTGGAAAGTTGGAAAGAAATTTGAAAGAAAAAGGAAAGAAAATGAGAAAAACAAGCGGAAAGAAATGAACAAAAATTGGCAAGTGTTTTTTTTTTAAAATTTTTATTTATGACAATTGTAAAAAGGAAAGGAATTTATGGAGAATTAGAAAGAAATAAATGAAAGAAAATGGCAACAAATTGAAACAAAAGGCAATGGAAGGGGAAGAAATCAAATAGAAAATTGCAAAAAAAAAATTTCTCTCTTAATTAGAAGATCATACTCAGTAATACCAAATCAAATCTAATCAAGAGATATATTTTTATATACGAAAGAAACCAAAAGATTTTTTTTTAATAGAAAACAAAAATATAACCCGAAGGATATTAATAAAAATTAGTTTGGTCCCCGGCAACGGCGCCAAAATTTGTTTGCGAACGAATTATACAATTGTAAACAACTGTAAAATCCGTTCGGTTTTCCTAAACAACAAGGATTGTTGTAGAGAGTGTCGAACTCTGGGACCAAATTATTTTATTAATAAATCCAATCAAGTTATCCCTAACTTTTGATTGGTTAAAAACAAAGAAAATAGCAAAATTAAATAAAAGAGAGTTTTAACAATAAGTGAAAGCAATTAGGGGATAATGACATAGATCAGATTCATAATCATCAATAGCCAAAAGATTAACTAGATCTAATACATGTTTCTGTCACAAACATGAATCAACGATAATAGGTTTTTAGAAACAAATATGTAAATAACGACAAGCATAGCCTATGCAGGAGCTCAGCTTTACAACCATAGACTATCAGGACAGATTCACTAATTAATTTCTAAAACCCTAAAATTAGATCTAAATCTGATAATTGTTAGACCGAACACGAATATACCCTGTGAAGGAGCATAGCTCTTAAACGACACAGGATATTAAGGTTCAGATCTAACCCTTGGTTCAGATCTAGATCTATATACATGAATTCCTCATCCTTTGGCTATGTGATTCATATCAAATCATATCTATTAGCGTCATCACCCCCTAATCAAAGGGGATTAGCTAGACATAGCTAAAGAAAATGAGAAAAAGAAAATAAATAACATAAACATAAATAAAATAAAATAACAACAGAGAAGAGAAGGAGAAGAGTTTTATTCCAAGCAGAGGTTTACAGAATAAAACTGAATGTGTTTTACAATGAATGAGATAAAGTGTATTTATAGCTGATATGACAAAGGCTACTTGGCAAATTCCACAATGTGGGACTAAAGAATTAGCCCAAATAACACATAAGCTAGTGTGAACGGGGTTGTAGAGTAAGAGGCCTTGTAAGTGAGCCAGTGTGAACGCGTGCAGTGCATGAATGAGAAGCCTTGCAAAGGAGCTAATGTGAACGCTACATGAGTGAAATGGTCTGCAATTGAGCCAATGTGAACACAATATGAGTCTTTAGCGAGCCAAATCTACCCAACTAAACTCTATTTGCAACCGTTCTTCAAGCTTTAACTCTTCAAGCTTAAGTAATTTTAACTTCACTCTTTTTCAGCAAATTCTTCATGCTTTATTCATCAAATGCTCTAAACCATGATTCTTGTCAACAATCTGAAAACACAGCTATAAATACACAATATCAATTATTTAAAAGATAAAATAAGATAAATATGCGGATAAAATATACACATTTACGTGTATATCACTTAGTTTAACATGATGATTTCAACTTTACATCATATGCATAATAATCATTGCGGGCATAATAATAATTTTATTACAAACATGAAACATTAAAGGCATGGTAATTCTAATAGGCATCGTGGATTCCAATTTAGCATTTTTAACATAATGATTCTCATCTAGCATTATAAACATAATGATTCCAACTTTTCATCATAACCTAGCAATTCCCAATTTGTCATTAACATGATAGGTATATTAACATCACAGACATAGTTCCATCAACATCATAGACATGGTTTAATTAGCATCATAGGCATGGTTTAATCAACATAAAGATTTCAATAAACATAGTGATTCCATGGACATGTATTAGTCCAACTTGCCATACAATTAAGCCCAAGTGATTCATAACAACATCAAAATCATGATAAGTTTAACTTGCAACGTTGACATAGCAATATTCTCAAATTATGATTCAAAGTTAAACAATATAAACACGGATTAATAATACTTCCTAAATCCGGTTTCAATTCATGGCATGTGCAGGTTATTTTAGCGTTTTTGCCTAAAAAGTGACATAGAACTTACAATATGAAGCAAGTAATCCAAATCAAAATTCCAAATCAAATAGCCCCAAATCCGTTGTCTAAAGCGTCGTAGTTGTTGTAGCTTCTAGTTGTAGCCTTCAAGAATCGTCCTTCGTCTTCTATAATTTTGTTCTTTGTATTTTTAATTTAGAGTTCTAGGTTTAATGGCGGCTGCATAAGGCTAAAATGAAATAGTATGATTTAGGCTAGGTCTTAGGATCTTTTTATAGTGTTTGTGAGTTGATTAGGACTGTCGATGGAGCTTGGTTTAATAATAGCCGTTCGTTTGAAGGAGAGACCAACCAGGAGCTGACACCTAGCCCTAATGACAAGGCAAGGCTCAGAAAATCGACCAAACACAGACCAGGCCAGCCAGGGGGCTGGGTTCGACCTGGCTCAGGGGCCAGGTCGACACGCCAGTCGACACCGTGTCGACTTGGCAGTCGACACGGGTGACCCAGATCGACTGCCCAGTCGACCTGGCTAACCCCAGGTCGACTACCAAGTCGACCTGGGTGCCTTGGGCGGGAAAATTCCCACCCTGGCCAATCCGACCCGATTTTGAATTGGTTTTTCTGATCTGTTTTAGTCTGTTTGAATTTTAAACTGAATTCTGAAACTTCCGGAGGCCATATCTTCTTCATACGGAGTCCGTTTTACGCTAACTCGGACTCTATCTCAAGCAGAATTCCGAGACGAACGCAATGGCGTATCCCGTTTCCCTTAATTCTTTGATTTGAAATTAGTTATACTTTAATTTGTGAATTTCACTGTTATAGAATACACGGGGTGTTACAGACACTGCCAGATATAAGAACAAATCTTCTCCATCACTAGGCTTTGACAGCATTGGAGGTGTTGCCATGTGTTGGATCAGTTCCTTGAAAGCCTTTTGGCGTTCAGAAGTATATTGTATCTTTTTCTTTCCTTTCCTAAGGGAATCTAAGAAGGGAAGACATCTGTCTATTGCCCTGGATATGAAGCAATTTAAAGCCGCAATTTTCCCATTTAAACAATGAATTTCTAACTTGGTTTCTCGAGGCGCATTTCTCTCAAGGCTGATATTTTCACTAGATTGGCTTCTATGCCCCTAGCGTTGACTATAAACCCTAGGAACTTGCCTGAACATACGCCGAAGGAGCACTTTAGAGGATTCAGTTTCATGCCATATCAGCGTAGAATATCGAACATATGGGTTAAGTTTTCCACATGGTCAACTGCCCTTTTTGACTTTACCAGCATATCATCGACATAGACCTCCATTGTCCTGCCGATTTTCTTTTTAACCATAGCGTTTACCAATCGCTGGTAAGTTACCCCTGCATTCTTTAAGACAAATGACATCACTTTGTAGCAATACAAGCCAAGATCGGTGATAAAACTCGTGTCCTCTTGATCCGGTCCATACATCATGATTTCATTGTAGCCAGAATACGCATCCATAAAAGACAGCAATTCATGCCCAGCCGTAGAATCCATCAACTGATCTATTCTAGGAAGAGGGAAGATGTCCTTTAGACAAGCTTTATTAAAATTTGAAATGTCTACAAAACTCGCCATTTTCCGTTTGCTTTCTTCACAAGCACATGGTTGGAGACCCGATTTGAATAGGTAGATTCCCTGATGAAGCCATTTTCCATTAACCTATCGACTTCTTCTTTTAAGGCCTTGATCTTTCCAGCCCTTGGGTCCTCCTTTTCTGTTTAACAAATGGAATATGTGGATCAATATTAAGCTTATGGACTGCAATATCTGGAGATATGCCACACATGTCAGAGTGGTACCACGCGAACACATCTAAATTATCCTTCAAAAAGACAATCAATTGACTCTTCAATTCGGGGCTCAACTGAGATCCTATATTCAACACGCGGTTCAGATCTTTCGGATTAACAGCTATAGGAATTATGATCTCAGCTGGAGCTGCTCTCTCTTCCTCTGCACTGGTTTTTCTAGGATCAATTTCTTTTTGCGCCCTGCGGTGTTCGCCAGTGCAGGGACCACTCCTTAATTGCTATAAGGGGAGTTCTCGAATGCGGAGCGGAGCCTCTGCATTCTTTCCCAAGTTTTTCTTCTTATCCTCGTGCAGCTCTGTCACGTAGCAATCCCTCACAGTGGCTTGATCACTCTTAATTACGCCAACTCCATTCCCAGTTGGAAACTTCATAGTTAAGCACCATGGAGATAGCGCAATCTTAAAGCCTGCGAGAGTCGATCGCCCAAGGAACGCATTGTAGGCGGAGAGCTCATCCACCAAGAGAAAGTCTGCATCATAGAGACTTGTGTTCTCCGTCTGCCAGTTCCACAAGCAAGTCAATTATACCAATGGGTTGTGTGGGTTGTCCGGTAAATCCATGGATTTTATTTGGGTAGGCTCGCACTTGCTCCATAGAGAGAGATTCATTTTCTAATAAGTATTTATAAATATCACATTAACGGATTCCACCGTGTCAACCAGGTCTTTTTCACAATTGCAGGGCCGAGACCAATTGTGATCACCATGACATCGACAGTTGGTGTAAGTAGTCTGCCAGAATCTCTATCTCTGAATACCACATCATCGGCCGAAGTTTTAGGCATCTTCATTGGAAGCTTGTTGCTTAGGATCATACATCTTTCTTCTTTCGAGGCACCCTTCAACTCGTTAGCGTATCTCTCGATGTCTGCTTAGCTGCTCCTGGCTAGTGGGGCCCTTCAAAAATCATGTTGATTACCGGTCTCGAGTCAATGGGTGTTTGGTTTTTTTCACTAGAACCGGATTGATTGGTGGTATTATTCTGTCCCTGGGAAGTTGGGGGCATTTTGAGGATTCTTCACATACTGTTGAAGCTGGTTCTTTTTGATGAGTTCTTCAGTCACTCTTCAGGTGCCGACATTCGTTGGTGCTATGCCCTAGTTGTTTATGAAACAGGTAGAATTTCCAGAATTAGCCTGCTGCTCTGTAATTTTCTGCGGCTTAACCTGAGGAAAGATGCCCGAATCTTTTGTAGTGGAGTAAATCCTCTCTGGGGTTTCATTTAGGAGAGTCAATTCTGAATGCTTGTAAAGCCGTGTTTTCTTATGGGTTTGGTTATCCTTCTCTTCATTTCCCCTTTTTTGCCCAGAGTCATTCTTTTGCTCAGTTTGGACCTCGTTGCCTTTACTCTTTCTGGTAACATTATTTTCTATAACCTCCCGGGTATTCGGTGGATCCTCTTCCACGCTCATATACTCTTCGGCTTTCTTGTAGAACTTCTTTAAAGTCTTGGGTTTCTTCATCTTGAGCCACTTCCCAAATTTTGATTTCTTATTAATAGCACCCTTCAAAGCTGCCAATAAGTACCAAGGTTTTGGTTCTATGACTTCGGCTGCCGTAGCATGGAATCGTGTAAGAGAAAATCTTTGATGGTTTCTCCAAATAATTGTTCCATCTCGCTAAGCGACATTACATCTCTTGCTTTGGTAGTTTAAAGACGGAACTAGTCTTGGAATCTTCTGGCCAAGTCGGTAAACTGATCAACGCATTTGGGTAGGAGTCCAGTGAACCATAGTGAAGCCACACCTTCTAAGCATACTGGGATGTATAAGTATTTTATCTCATTAGTGGCCCTAGCTCCATTCATGTGTTGATCATATTTGAATAGGAAGACGTTCAGATCTCCAGTTCCACCATAAGATGCTATTGTCGGAGGTATAAATTTCTTGGGAACCTTCGCTTGACGGATCCTTTCCGTAAATGGATTCTTACTAGGTGAAAACTCCCATTCTTTCTCATCATCTTCATGGGCTGTATTTTCTCTCATTATTCGATGAATCATATCTGTAAAGCGCTTCTCGCCACCCGCTCGTTCCACGCGACAGGCATCAGTGCTTTTACCGATCTGATCGCGGTTCAAATTCTGATGTCTTGCACCTTATCTGGGAGGTGCCCCTTTGGTGGGACTTGCGGCGCTCTGAGTTGCACGCTTTTCATCATGCTATGGAGTTTTGACCTAAGAGTTCTCAATGCCGACCTCCCCTTTGTCTTCCACTAAGAAGTGGGTTCGATTAGGGTTTGAGGCAGAAGAGTCCTCTTTTTCGTCAGCATTGTCCACTGCATTTGGTGGCGGGGTATTGGCTTGAACATTAAGCAAGGCATCAAGCTTGTCCATTATCATTTTAGTCGTAGCATCCATTTTTTCATTCAAGCTGGTTATAGCCACATTTAACTCATCTCGTGTTGCAGATGGTTCGAAAGAATTTCCAACTTCTCGGTTTGGAGTTTGCGGCGTGACCTCATTATTGGGAGCATTTTCAATACTCGTAGTGGCTCCATTGGACTTTTTGTTTTTCTTCGAACCGACCATGACTTCGTGGAAGGAGGTGGATTAGAACTTCAACGGTAGACTATTGGAATTGGATGGAAGTGTGAAGGAAGGAAATGCGAATACAGCCCCACGGTTGGCGCCAAAATGTTTTCACCAAAAACGGCTTAAACACCAATGGGATGTGAACTGTACTTCACCAGTTTGGTTAGAAAGTAAACGGGGCCGCAATCATCAAAGGTTAAAAGTAAATATGTGAGGAAAGCAAAATGGAGGCAAGGTTTTTAGAGTGGTTCGATCCTAATCTAGGCCTCCACTATGGTTGTAGCTTGCATTATCATAACAATGGTTACAAGACATTCAAACTCTCTTTGTACATGCATCATCTCTCTTTTACAACATATTCTCTCTCTCACGTATAAATCACACTTAGATTCATGGAATTCAATGGAGAAATGGTAAAATCCGTGAAGAAGAAGGTTAGATCAGTGGAGGAGAAGGAGAATATCCTTGTTTGAGAGGAGGATGAAGGAAAATCTTCTATCTCTTTGCCGCTTAGGTGATCTCAATAGACGCCATAGCCAAATGGATGAAGGATCTCCAAATGGAAATGATGATGATGATTAATATGCTTAAGGAATGATGGAGGAGAGAATTTGACAGCACTTCATGGTCACCAGAGGTCGATCCCCTTTTTGGTGGAATCCATAGCCTATTTATAGGTGAGCTGAAATTCATATATGCATGCGACGGGTTATTCGTCCCATTAATTACTAAAATGTCACGGGCTAGCTATAGCCAACTGTCGATAGCTGTATTGTAACAACCCTGTTTTTCCCATCGAAATTAGGGGTATTTAATTAAATATAATGCTTTCGATTTGTATTGAGACGATTAATTAGTCTACATAGATTAAATTAAACAAAAAATTGATTGTGCTATTAAGTAATTATATATATATATATATATATATATATATATATATAGTTGAAATATATAGAAATATAATTATCTATTGCAAACGTCGGATTATTAAATAAATAAATTACCAAGCGTTGTGTAAATAAATTGTTTGTGATCAACAAATAGAATATCGAACGTGTGATGAATCGCGATATACAGATACAAAATAGTTTTGAAATTGTTAAATAATTTTATTTAAATAAAATTACAAGATAGTAAACATTCTATTTTATTGAATGCTGAGTCATCGAGTAAACTAAACGGTAGTCGAATTAAACAAAACAATCTTATTTTACATGTAATTCAATTAAATCAAGCAATCGTTGAATGTAACTTGTTATTGTTTATTGTCACTTGTAGGATTTGTGAAAATCAGTCGTAATATGAATTCAAACTAATTTAATTCGTTTAGATTTAAATTAAGGTACATAGGGAATTAATTGTGAGCAACTTATACATAGATATAATAAGGCCCAAAGCCCATACCTTTTTAGTCCCTCCTCACTTTCTCTAGAAGCTACTTCAGCTCTCAAAACACCATCGACATATTGCAAAATGGGGAACTCCCTTTCATCGGGGGAAAAAAAGAAAGAAAGTGGAAAAAAAAAAAAAAGTATCGCAAAAAGGTAACGGAGGAGGATAAATGAGCAGATCTTACTTTTAACGCAGGCTGGGGTGAGGATTGTTGCTGGAAGCGCGCGAGAGATAAAGGCGTTGGTGGGAGGTGCGAATTGCTGCCAGCAATTGGGGGAAAATGGAGCTCGGTGAGATTTGTGTCCAGGAGCACGGCAGCAAAGAGATGGAAGCCAAGTTTGACTATGTTAGTGAGGTCGAAGTAATAGCTTCCTCAGGTGACGGCCGGTAATGTTGTTCACGCGTAGAATTGCTGCAAACAATGGTTTGGTGAGATTCCCCTCACTCACATCTATTTCTACCTCCATACTAGTTACATATATTCACATATCATTATCAATTGATGATTATATTGCTTGGATGATTAAATTGGAAAATTGACATTATGAATGATTCACTGGTTATTTAACTTGATTAATGATTTGCATTTGATACAGTGATGACATACTTTGTGTTTTTATAATATTTATATTCTATGTAACGATAAATTTGAATAAACAGTTTGGTGAAACCGTCTAGTATGGGACTTTCTGTGTCATCATCCTGCTTATTCATTTGACTCGTTATATAGAGTATTGAAGTATAAGTGTAGTGTAAACCATTGTCTATACTGAGGAGTCCTGAGCGACTATCTCATTACCACTACTAGATAGTCATGAGCGACTATCGAGGTAGTCCTGAGTGACTATGTCATATTGGACTTGAGAGTCTAACTTATGGAGATCTGAGTATTTTCCATTATAGGCATCAAAACTGTTCAGTACTGGTATATGATATTTTCATTGCACGTGTGGCGTTGCTGAGTCTCGCCAATGTTGATATGTGTGCGGCGTTGCTGAGTCTCGCCAATGTTGAGATGCGTGCGGTGTGCTGAGACTCGCCAATGTTGATATGGATCCATATGATCTTTTATGATATATATATATATATATATATATATATATATATATATATATATATATCGATGTGATTTACATATATGATTCTCGTTTATGATTTAATCATGTCATTGTATTTTGATGGCGTGTGAGCTATCGTGTGATTATGATGATTCTTGTTTATGATTTCATCGTGTTATTGTATTTTGATGGCCTGTGAGCTATCGGGTGATTGTGATATTTTGGCGATTCCATAATGCGTTATAACTCTTAAATGAGACTCATTTGAATAAGATTATGTTATCATTTGCATATGTCCTTATATGGTAATGCTTCCATGATATTTTAGCCATGATGCATGAATAATTAATGACGACATTTGAGTGAACCTAATGATTATGTTTATGACTTGAATAATCATTGTGGATTAAATAATGTTGTACATCTTTATATTATTATTCTTGTTTAGAGAACCCAAAAAATTTATATTAACTATAATGGATTTAGACATAGATTGATCCGTTTATTATTGTATATAATACTCGAGTCAGACCGAGACATTACAGTTCAGGGACCTTTAGACCAGCTTGTATTCATTGGGCTTAGAACAATACAATAAATTAGTATATTATTTATTGTTGTGTACAGTATGGATTGATGTGTATATGGGGTGTAGTAAGTAAAGATGTATAAAATGTTAAATACTATATATTATATTTTGTCGCTGTGAATGACTGTTATCTCTATATTTCTGTATATTTTGTATTGTTCTGTCCTGTAGACACACGTGTAATTGTTTTGTACCGACATTGAATACATAAGAGTAAGTGATATTTTAGAAATTTAATACGTACCAGTGTTAGTTCAAGAGAATTTGCACGTGTGTGCCCTACAGCCTCATTCTTCGTATTATCTGACGGTATTACTTAGTGTAATACTCTTGGATAATATATGTATAGTGGTGGGGTGTTACAAAATGGTATCAGAGCGAGGTTTAGAACAATACATTATATATGAAAGATACATGAGTCTAGACCTTAGGAGAGACTTAGAGTCCCTATTCCTGTGGCTGTGCGGTATGTTTTATTAAAAGTTAAGATAAATGTATACGATGGTTGCTGGGTTAATCGTCTGGGACGTATTTGTTATTTTTCTGTTATATAATAATATATTGATTTACTTCCCCACGATTTCAGTATTTGATTTTATTTGGAATTTAAATAATGTTGTGTGATCATGAAATAAGAAGTTGTGCAGCGGAAATTAATATATATACTTCTGCTTAAGGCATTGATTGATTGTTGATTGTTTAGCAAATATATAGTATAAAGGAATATTGAATTTGAAGTGAAAACGAGTTTGAAATAATTATGAAATTTAAACAAACATATAAATTAATAGCCGATAACAACAACAATATTAATGGAACAATAATTGTTAAAAGAACACGCCTGCAAGTACATAGTTAAAAAAATTATTGTGTTTATTTGTCTGTGAAGTAGTTTAAGAACTCCAGTCGATGCCACTGATCAGCGTTATCGATTTGGATTCCTAAATACTTGTACGAGACAATTCGACATAGTATCTTATAGAATTAAAATAAGTGATAGATAAAAGGAAGGTGTTTGTTTTCTACCGGTTAAGCCCGAGTATATTGCGCAAATAGTGTATGCTGCTGTTAAAAGAAAATGGGTAAAGAAATATATATACCATCTTCAATTCATCAATTCTAGAATTTGTGACTTGCACTATATGATCTATAGGATTGTTTGTATCAATATATAACTTTAGTATGTGATCAAAATATTTATTATGAAATGATTTGTAATATCTATCCTGAGCTCCGTTGATTTCCCCGTTTTAAAAGTTACATGTTAATTTGCATTAGATTATAACAATTAATACTAGCTTTTCATCAAATCTCAAAGTTGAGTCTGCATGTATACCTGTGGTGGCATACAACTTTGTTCTGATAAATTTTAAAAACAGGCCAGATTGAGCACATGAGATATTACAGTTCTAGAAGCATTTTGAGCTAAGACACATTGATTATTTTAAAGAATTATTATTTACATATGATGTAATTTGTGTGTTACTAACAAATGAAAGTTTGAAACTATTTCGTTATGAAAGGAAAAATATTGTGCAACATACATTTATTTAAACCTGAAGTGGTAGGTAGCAGGCAACTTTGGCCTTGCAAACACTATATTCCATTTTTCCATTCTTATTTTGCAAATTTACAATTAACCATCAGGAGATACCTCAGTACACAATTTATTTACGAATTTTTTTATATTTGATTTCTGAATTGCACCGAAACTTGAGTGCCAATTTTCCGGAATGTAGGTTGAATTGATGGGATTTTGTGTCTTTCTGTAACCATGATTTTGGGAATGTTTACTTTAACATGCGGGATATATGTATGGATTTCTGCATTCATATGCAGTTACACTTTGCTGTTTCCCAAAAAAAAATAAAAAAAAATGAAGCTATTGAATGCATGCCAGTGTAGTTTGTGCAATGTGTGCAAAGTGTCAATATATGTTCAATGGCTGCATTATTTATCACTTAATGATCAATACGTGAATTGTATTCTTGTGCTCATCCCTGTTTGGTTTTTTTGTTTGTCAATGTGGTGCTCGCTTGTGCACATTTTTGATTGTACTTATGCACATTTTTCTAGTGGGAATGTTAAAGTTTGGTTGAAATTGTGATTCCCCCCGGTACTTCGGCAAGTTTGATGGGAGCGAGGATGACAATTACGAGGATGAACTTATGAAACTTGATCCGCTGAATAAGATTAAATTGGGAGAATTTCTCAGGAACTTTTTTTCATTAGTTTGTCTAATACAGATAGATCACTCTTCGACTATCTTTATCAGAGTCTTACACTTGCACAGAGAAAAACAGTGGATAAAGTTTTGAGTTCCTAATCTGTCATTTGGATTTTTATTTGCATGATTCAGTGATTATAGTTTATAGCTGTCATTCACTTTCATAAGCTTTGGTGGTTCTTTGTCAAGTCAAAGTGCGAGCATCTGCGATATAAGGTTCAAGACTTGTTGCCTGGTTCTTTCTTGACTCAAGATGTGAGCATTTGTAGCAGAAAGGTACGTGTCGGAGACATGCAATGGTTGATATAAAATGAAAGTATGGAACTATGGTAGTTCATTATGGTGTGTTATCCTAGTTATAAGACGGGCTTTAAGCTTGAAAGGACAGGGTGATATATATCCATCATAAATTCATAAGGAAATTAAGTCTCCATTTTCCTTTGTGTTGGCTGTGTTAGATCTTTACTGGTCCATTGAATCGAAATTTAAAAGCATTTTGGTATTGAATTGTGTATAGTGATAGTTAGCTGTTAGGTGAGTGTAGAGAGCCGTATTGTTCCAAGTATATGGTATCACTTTAAATTTCGAGTGGTATAATTATTAGTTTAATACATTTTGATTATAAAAATAATAATTAGTATGTGTACACCTGATCCCCCATGTTTGACCTGAACTTTGTACTGATTGTCTTTATGGACTTCGTTAATGAACATGGTTTGACTCACATTGTTGAAACATTTATAGCACTTGTAGCATAATGAAATAAGCTGAGATAAAATCTCCTGTCCTCAAAATTCCCTTTCCCCATACCCAACCAATTAGAACATTTAGTTTTCACATTTTTGCAATTAAGTCAGAGATAGAAGGACGGTTTAATTGCAAAAGGTGAAAATCAGGGATCTTGATTGGTTGAATATAGGGGGATATGGTGTTTTGGGGACAGAGGATTTGATTTGAAATAAGCTGGACTAAATCGTACACAGCTTTTAAAGGTTTACCCAATTTCAACTATTTTGGACATTCCAGAAAGCTAGAAGTATAAGCTACGACTTTTATTTGAGCCATTTCAGGAAATTTTGAAGTTAGTTAGGTCAAAAAAGACATTTTATGTTGCTGACCTTCACTTATTAAAAATTTCTAAGCTTAAAGGCGTTAGTATTTTGAGTATAACTTTTGATTCTCTTATCCGTTTTTAATGATTCTGCACATTCCCAAAAGCTCAAAACTTAGGCTACAACTTTTGTTTAATGTATTTCATGATAATTTGAAGTTTGCTAGTCCAAACACGCTAATTTATACTGCTGGCTTGCATTTTAAATTGCAGTTCGGATCTGAATTTTTAGTGCGTTACATTATAATTCTTCGCTATACTTGATGTTCTAATGTTTCGATATTGAGAAATGGTTTAAAAAAATTGTCGTTTATAATATGAAGAGTAGAGTCTATAGCCATATAGGAAAAGTATGCATATTTGGTAGTCGAATACGTAAAAGTCGATGTACGAGTAGTTAACTTTTCCGTATAAGAAATTGCGAGGACGCAATTTTATTAAGGGGGGAAGTCTGTAACAAACTTGTTTTTCCCGTCGAAATTAAGCATATTTAATTAAGTATAATGGTTTCAATTTGTATTGAGACGATTAGTTAATGAAGTATATAGATTAAATTAAACAAAAATTTGGTTCTGCTATTAAGTAATATATATATATATATATATGTGTGTGCGTGTGTGTGTGTGTGTGTGTGTGTGTGTGTGTGTGTATATATATATATATATATATATATATATATATATATATAGACACACACACACACACATACATATATATATAGTTGAAATATACGGAAATATAATTATCTATCGCAAACGTCGGATTATTAAATAAATAAATTACCAAGCGTTGGGTAAATAAATTGTTTGTGATCAACAAATAGAATATCGAACGTGTGATGAATCGCGATATACAGATATAAAATAGTTTTGAAATTGTTAAATAATTGTATTTAAATAAAATAACAAGATAGTAAATATTCTATTTTATTGAATGCTGAGTCATCGAGTAAACTAAACGGTAGTTGAATTAAATAAAACAATCTTATTTTACATGTAATTCAACTAAAACAAGCGATCGTTGAATGTAATCTGTTATTGTTTATTGTCACTTGTAGGATTTGTGAATCATTCGTAATATGAATTCAAACTAATTTAATTGGTTTAGATTTAAATTAGGGTACATAGGGAATTAATTGTAAGAAACTTATATATAGATATAATAAGGTCCAAAGCCCATACCTTTTTAGTCCCTCCTCACTTTCTCTAGAAGCTACTTCAGCTCTCAAAACACCATCGACATATTGCAAAATGGGGAACTCCCTTTCATCGGGGAAAAAAAAAGAAAGAAAGTGGAAAAAAAAGTATCGCAAAAAGATAAGGGAGGAGGATAAACGAGCAGATCTCACTTTTGACACAGGCTGGGGTGAGGATTGTTGCTAGAAGTGCACGAGAGATGAAGGCGTTGGTGGAAGGTGCGAATTGTTGCCAGCGATTGGGGGGAAATGGAGCTCGGTGAGGTTTGTGTCCAGGAGCACGACAGCAAAGAGATGGAAGCCAAGTTTGGCTGTGTTGGTGAGGTCGAAGTAATAGCATCCTCTTGTGATGGCCGGTAATGTTGTTCACGTTGGAGAATTTTATGATTGCAGCAAACAACGGTTTGGTGAGTTTCCCCCCACTCACATCTATTTCTACCTCCATACTAGTTACATATATTCACATATCATTATCAATTGATGATTATATTGCTTGGATGATTAAATTGGAAAATTGACATTGTGAATGATTCACTGTTGATTTAACTTGATTAATGATTTGAATTTGATACGGTGATGACATACTTTACGTGTTTTTATAATATTTATATTCTATGTAACAACAAATTTGAATAAACGGTTTGGTGAAACCGTCTGGTATGGGACTTTCAGTGTCATCATCCTGGTTATTCATTGGACTTGTTATATAGGGTATTGAAGTATAAGAGTAGTGTAAACCATTGTCTATACTAAGGAGTCGTGAGCGGCTACCTCATTACCAGTACTAGATAGTCCTGAGCGGCTATAGAGGTAGTCCTGAGTGACTATGACATATTGGACATGAGAGTTTAACTTATGGAGATCTAAGTATCTTCCATTATAGACATCAAAATTGTTCAGTATTGGTATATGATATTTTCATTGCACGTGTGGCATTGCTGAGTCCTGCCAATGTTGATATGCGTGTGGTGTTGCTGAGTCTCACCAATGTTGAGATGCGTGCGGCGTTGCTGAGTCTCGCCAATCATGTTATTGTATTTTGATGGCCTGTGAGCTATCATGTGATTGTGATGATTCTTGTTTATGATTTCATCGTGTTATTGTATTTTGATGGTCTGTGAGCTATCGGGTGATTTTGATATTTTGGTGATTCCATAATGTGTTATAACTCTTAAATGAGACTCATTTGAATAAGATTATGTTGTCATTTGCATATGTTCTTATATGGTAATGCTTCCATAATATTTTAGCCATGAGGCATGAATCCTTAATGATGACATTTGAGTGAACCTAATGATTATGTTTATGACTTGAATAATCATTGTGGATTAAATAATGTTGTACATCTTTATGTCATTATTCTTGTTTAGAGCACCCAAACAATTTATATTAACTATAATGGATTTAGACATAGACTGATCCGTTTATTATTGTATATAATACTCGAGTCAGACCGAGACATTACAGGTTCAGGGACCTTGAGACCAGCTTGCATTTTTTGGGCTTAGAAGTGTACAATAATTTAGTATATTATTTATTATTGTGTACTGTATGGATTGATGTGTATATGGGGTGTAGTAAGTAAAGATGTATAAAATGTTAAATACTATGTATTATATTTTGTCGCTGTGAATGACTGTTATCTCTATATTTCTGTATATTTTGTGTTGTTCTGTCCTGTAGACACACATGTAATTGTTTTGTACCGACATTGAGTACGTAAGTGTAAGTGATATTTTAGAAATTTAATACGTACCAGTGTTAGTTCAAGAGAATTTGCACGTGTGTGCCCTACAGCCTAATTCTTCGTATTATATGATGGTATTACTTAGTGTAATACTCTTGGATAATATGGGTATAGAGGTGGGGTTTACATGTATCCAACTGTCCTGTGCGAGTGACTTCAAAGGAGCGGGCGATTGCATAGATCTTAGCAGATTAGATGGGGGGTCATGCGGCGAACACATAGACAACTGGTCATAGCTTTCGGATTGATGTATGGGCGACCGATTGGGCGCCATGTTAGGCCTTTTGACCGAGTGATGTTGATGCAGCTATATCTGACTGTAAATGGATGGGTGACCGGCACTGTAGCCTGTAGGTGAGTGAACAAGGTTTGGAGATCTAAATGTAAATGCGACCCTTCGTGAGTTGGTATTTGATCGACCAGTAAGTATTGAAGCATTAGTGACTGTTTGAGGAATGAGCAAGCGGTTGGTGTTGCAATCCATGATCAGGCATAGGATGCGTGTGCGACTTCTAGTATCTTTGGGCTTCTTGCTATGTGCGACCTGTAAGGTTTATCCCTTCTTTGCTCAAACGATCTCTCTGTATGGTCGAGCTAAGCTGCTATGCTCGACCTAGTTCTGATGAACGGACGACCCCACCTTCCCGATAGGTGGAGTGAGCTTTATTTATGCGCGAGCGGTTTCCAACGGTGTAGGAGTTGTTCTGTACCCATGTTTTCCAGTGCTTGAACGACCGTCCACTTTGATACTGGACCGAGCGACTAAGGGGAAAAAGAACGGGCGAACCTTAATATGGGTGACCTTTTTAGGATGTACATGCCTTACTGTCCTTGTGTCTGCCGTACTTGAGTTCGCTTTGTGTGCATGTCCTCTTTGTACGGTCGTGCCATGCTATAAGACTGATCCTAGCTGTGTTGAGTGGACGACCCACCTGTTCTGATATGTGCGACTTTCCATGTCATACTCGACCCTTCATGCCCTGCATAACCTTTAGCTGGTGCTCTACCTTTGTTGTGTGCGATCGTGCCTTACCTTTCACAGACCATCTGGGTGTATTGGATTGAACTATGCACGAATGTGCCTAATAACACTCGACCTGTAGTTTCTACACAAATTTAATAGACCAACATTTGTATAGTTTTTTAAGGGATAAACAAATCCTCTTCCCTATTTTCTGAATCATATTGTGCCATAAGACAAAATTAGCTTCTTCTTCATCACTGTCAGAAATTTCTACTCCTTCCTTCTCATGCTATGTAGCTGCAAATGCCTTCTTCTTCTTCTCCCTCTTCATTTTTCATTCTTAAGCTGTGGGTAATCTGGTTTGATATGTTCGGGTTTCTTGCAATTATAGCAAATGACTTCATCGTCTGTGCAATCTGAATTTTCAGACTTGTTAGTTTTTGAATCCTTCTTTTGCGGCTTGTAATTTCTTGTAGCCCATTTTCTAAAAACCATGGCTATCTCTTTAATAGGTAGTTCGTCATCACTTTCAACAGTATGATTTAGAGCAATCGTCTTTTTCTTTGATTCAGAATTCTTTCGTTCTTCTCTTTCTTTAAACTTCATCTCGTAAGTAATCAAATTTCCAATCAACTCCTACATGCTTAATTTATTTAGATTTTTTGATTCTTGAATAGCCGTCACTTTAACTTCAAAATTCAACGGTAGCACTCTCAATTTTTCTAATCAATTCCTCTTCGGAATAAACTTTGCAAAGAGCTTTTGCATTATAAACAAGTGACGAGAAGCGACCAAACATCTCTTTTATATCTTCATCTTTTTACATAGAATTTTTTTCATATTCATTGCTGAGTAGAGCAAGACGAGATTCCTTAACTTGAGATGTTCCTTCGCGTATGACCTCCAACGTATGCCATATCTCCTGCGCAGTTTCTCAACGAGATATTCAGTTAAATTCAGTTTTATCAGGAGCACAGATTAAAGCATTCACTGCTTAGCATTAGTTGAAAATAATACTTTTTCATTCGCATCCCACTTATCTTTTGATTTAAGAACTTCAACACCATTAATAATCACAGTAGGAGATATATAACCCGTTTCAATAATGTCCCACACATCTTAACCGATTGAGCTCAAATAAATTTTCATTCTAGCTTTCCAATAGGCATAATCAGTTCCATTAAACATTGGTGGCCTGGTTATGGATTAACCTTCAGAAAAAGCATTATTAGACAGATTCATAACTATAGAGTTAGAAAATACCCGCTTTGATACCACTTGTAGGATCTAAATTAACCCTAAAGGGGGGTGAATAGGTTTATCATAGTTTTTCGCTAAGTAATAAATAATACCAACAAAGATAATAATCATTGTAAATGTGGAAAAATAAAAAACACACAGATATACCTAACTTCGGCAAAACCATATCTACTGCTGCATTCCCCAAGTTTTCTACTAGGAATTGAAACAATCTCTACACCCTTATAAACTCGCGACACCCACTCCCAACTGTTCTAATCCTACACTCAAAACCCTATACTAATCTTTATCCTCAAGATCAGATATCCCCAAATTACAAACCCGTAATTTGCCTCCCTAGTTTTATAGACAAACTAAAAAACCTTAACTTGTCACAAAATAAAAAAACGCTCAGAAATAAAAATAATATAAAAAACCTAGTTTTAAAATAAAATCCCTTTAAGTCTTCTTCTAAACAATAGGCCGGTCTTTTTATTTGCTTTGTCAAAAATAAAAGTCGTCTTTCACATCTTCAATGTCCACCCAAAATCAAATTCTAGAGTTTCTTTTCTTTGTCCCAAATCGCAACCTCGAAGATGATTTCAATTTTTTCTCTATCTTTGATTATTCAATGCTTCGTTTGTCGAATGATCTGAGCTTTGCAAGTTGATCGAAAATCCCTAAATTTTGGTCAGTACTCTGAATTAATTTATTTGATTTCACTGCTTGATTTTCGATGCTTGCCAATGATGATGCTGGTGTTTAAATAGGATTTAAAATCCGAATTATTCTCTGATTTCAACATTAGAATTGGTCATGATATTTACGTAAATTTTGGGCTTTTGAAATTGTGACACCCTACGTCCGTTAATGTCACTCATTAAGAGAATGCATTAAGTTTCGTGAAGCGTTATAGGTAAACAGAAATGGAAACATTACAAGACAAATATAAAAGCAATAACGGAATTCAAATTTTTATTTCAAACTTAAATCATAACATCTTGGTCCAAAATATCACATGTCTGAAACTACATAAAAGTCATTACAAAAATATAAATTTTTTTTGTCTTGTTCCATCAGAGTACATAAAAACCATAATTCCACAAAAAGAGACAAAGCCATAATAGAGATAAGAACTTGAGCAATACTTCTAGAGTAGCTCCTTGCAAGATAAAAGCAGAATCACGATCAAGCCTAAGTGTTCCCACCTTGAGAACCTAGGGGAGGGGGGAGAATGGAAGAAAGAAGAGGAAACAAAAAGGGTTAGACATAAAGTCTGGCGAGTCCAATTACTTTTAGTAAGTAAGTAAATAAATAAAAGTGGCATGACAAGCATATAAAGTGGATAAGAAAAATGACATCACAAAAGGTAAGTATGACAAGGTAACATGATAGAGGGTATAAGCTTCCCTAATGATTACTCTGCACTATTACTAGTATAACCAGAATGAGATGATCCCTTCCACTATAAGGTGGTAAACTTAGGCAAACGTACCCTAACTACTACCTTAATCGATTGGCTCTCTAATCCGCGTAGATACTCTGTGTCGGCTCCACCGTAGGATGTATCACGTCCTAAAGTGGCAACCATTCACTGATATGCACAGCCCCATATCTACAGGTGTCATGATCGTCTTATCCCCCTCTGCCTGGCCCATGCACGCACATAACCTGGTCGGTTTGTGCCGCCCACACCGTCCTCCACGTTTGGATCTCTTACAATCATCCCAGTTAGCGCGCCCCACTCCGACCTAGGGCGGAGTACTCGTTTTGATACTTATTAAGGGTTACTGACTGAAATGGGTCCCCCACACAAGATGATACAAGCACTCCCCCTTGTCTTGTATCCCCGCTAGGATTTCCACAGGTTATGCTTACCCTAAAAGATGTCTTTAATACATAACCCCCAATTGGTTAAGTTTTGTGGGCCTATATCTAAATATTACCCACTAAACCCAGATATACTTAACTTAACCCTCCTATTGTTCAACCAAGTTTACTTAACCCCTATTCACATTCGTGTTCACACAATCCCTATGGATTCAACTAGGTTAAGTATTCCAATTCGTTACCATGTCCACTTATGGTTATAATGGGCTAGACCTCCGACATTAGGCCTACAACTTGTGGATGTTGGATATGTCGGTCGGGTCCGGGCAGACTTCTTCCACAAGTTGGGCCTGACATCGTGTCTTAGCCTGTTTCGTATTTGTGCACTTAGACTTCTCACATTAGATTCAACATTTGCGGTTGTTGGATACGCCGGTCAGGTCCGGGCTGACTTCCACCACAAATGCAATCTAATCTTGTATCATAAGTGCAGTTATAGTTTCTAATTACTGTAATTCTAGGCATTTCATTATTATCCAATTTTTCACCTATGTCGTTACAGGTGTTCATGCCCCTTTTACCCAATTATATTCATAGTGAACTATATGTCCAAATTCATATTCATTATTCAAATTATGCCAGTTCTAATGTTTTCCCCGTTCCCTAACTAATGCATTCGCATATATTTGGCAGCATGCCTAGGCTAGAAAGTAGTCTGGCCATAAACAATAAAAGGGAAAGGTGATGAGAAGATGACAATAGTGATTATTCTAACATAACTGACATAAATTTATATACCGACATAGACATGTAATTGACATAGTAATAAGGTGGACATATTAAATTAGATCTAGTGAACATGTGATAATAAAGCTAGATCTAACATACTAAGGATGTCATAATAGGCATGAATAGATCTAAATAAGGACTCACATGTCCAATTAATGACAAATCTAAATTAACCAACAATTATCTAACATTTTCCACCTGGCTTTAAGCTAATATTATGTTGAAAAAACTGTTAACATAAATTGAACCGATGCTTCATAGATTTGCTATGACTAATTGAAGGCGAATACTGTAGTAATTTTGATATTGCCTTAAACACTTAATATGATAAGAACATAAAATATCCTAATAAGAATAGTTGTTGATACTGCACTTTGACTTGCCATTTTACTTGTACATGTCGACTTGAGTTGTGTTCATGTGAAAGGCATCATACTTGAACTTGTGCTTTGCTGCACACTTCATATATATGTTACTTCCGTATCTGTGCATGTGACTTGTTTAATTCATTTCCTAGTATTACATCTGCACCACTGTATTCATGCCATATTCATTCCTTGCTGGTTTGCTTGGTGCTACTTATTTATCGTTTGCTTTTCCTATTTGCACTAGTGTGCGTACTTTTTCCTCAACCATGTATTTGCATGTTTGCTAACATATGATGGTTGGATGGTTTGCATGCATGTTAGACTATATTCACCTGCACATTTATATATGTGTATATACATACAATTGTATGTGAATAGATGTGTTGTGCACATGAAGAATATATATATATATATGATCACTGGAGATAATGTCTACTTTGTGGTATTTACAGTGAATCACTGTGAATATCACTAGCAGTCTAGACACAGATAGATATATATTTATATCAGACGAAGTCCAGAAAAATGATGAGAAACAGACCAAAAATTCTAAGGCAAATAAAATTTAAACTAAATTTATATTTGCTTGTATTTAAATCTATTTTTTTTTCCAGTTTACTGTGTGTATGTTTGTGACAGGTCTGGAGGTGGCTGGTGTAACTACCCGGAATTTTGGCGATATAGATAAATTATTAGAATTTCAAAAATTGGAAGTTCTACAAATGATGGAATTTGGCCATGAAACTTTAGCCAATGCGTTCGTCTTCGAATTCTGGTCAACTTTCATGTTTGGACTTTCGCAAACGGAGTCCGTATGAAAAAGTTACGGACGAAATACGAAATTGGACGGAAAATAAATCAATCAAATTTATAATTAAATACTATCTTACTTAACCAAATCAACCTTGGAAACTGATGCCCAGATAGTCGGCCATAGCGATCGACGCCATAGTTGACCTAGTGGGAGTCAGTTTGCCCAGTGACGGCTAGGTTTCTAGGTTTTGGTTTATAATATTTATAAAACGGATGGACGAATAAAACTTAAAACTGATCCAACAGTCCTTGGACATTTCCAACCCTATAAATAAAGGGGTAAGGCCTCATTATTTTCCACATAAATCTGTAGTTGTAGCGGAGCTCTGCCATTTTTCTCCTTCTCCAAACCTAATTTCTAAAATAAAAATATATTCATACATAGCAAATCAAATCCAAACCATATGGAATTGAGAGGAATATCAGATTCAATGGAAAAGAATGCAATTTGAATATCCAAATCAGATTCTCCCCTCTCTCCTTGTTCTCTTACATCTCTACTGATTTGAAATTTTTCCCTTTTTCAAATAAATTGTAAATTTATAAGAATTTAGGGATTTGTAGGCTTAATGGGTTCAAACTTTGGATTTGGAGGCTATAAGGTGAGTGAGAAATTTATATATAATTTTTTAATTATGTATTTATCTCGTTTGTAATAGATTCAATTTTCATGCCTATGCCTACAAGATCTGATAAATAAATTGTTGTAATTAGATTGACACCCATCAGATCTGGTTATAAAAAGTATTAGAACTTGTGAATTGTACATTGTGGCTATGCATAATATGAATTGTAGGATTCCTTAAACTAGTTTACATCTATTCCTACACTTATGTCATGAAATATATTGCAATTATATTGTAAAGCATACTGTGGACATTGCATAACACTGTAGATCTGGAAATCAATCCCACTAAACACCATTTAGATGTAGTTACATTCCAGATCTCTAGTTTAGTGTTGAATAATGAAATTTTGGTAAAAGTGTGAAATTTGTAAATTGTATGGTTCTAATGTCAAAAGAAATAAGCCTGTTTTGTATTCAATATTGTTGGGTTTTGGCTTGTCATTGTAAATATGCCTTATCCTCCTTTTGAATAAAAATACATTATTTTCAAATCACAAGAGATATGATAAAAAGGATTAAAAAGGGAAAAGTGGTGCAAATGTATGCGTAAATAGGAATATATATGTTTATGTGTAATAAGCATCAACTATTCCAAATCACATATTTATATAAATTTCTTGTGATTTGGAAATATGTTAACTACCACTAGTTAGGCAATATTATAATGATTATGGCTAAAAGTATTTTTGTAAGATTTGAAACCTTTTGACAGTATTGAATGTAAAAAGGAATGTTTGGTTGACAATTAAACCAAATTACTTAAAAATAAAAATAATAACTACGTTGAACGCATGAAAACATAGATATAAATATATACATATTATCCGTCCAAATCAGCGTAAAACGGTAAAATATACATTTTATAGAATGTTGAATATGCGGATAAGGTTCAATTATGGACCTATATGTAAATGTAATCCATATTGAATTAATATGTTTGTGGTGACCATTTGTAGTAATCAATATAATAAACTGCTATTAATAGGACCACAAATCAATAAATAACAATTGTGACCAATGTGTATTGGGGAAAGTAATTGTAATAGGATAATGGGTATAATTCCTAAAATTTATTAGGATAAATGTTGTACACCCCAAATTAGGAAATTTGAATTATAACCGCAATTAGACATGAGGTTAAGCTCAACTTGTGGTATAAGTCTGCCCGTAACCGACCGACAAATCCACCAACCACAGGTAGTCAGCTTAATGTGAGAGATCTAATGCGTAAATGTACTAAGACACAAGGTTAAGTTTAACTTGTGGTAGAAATCTACCTGGAACCGACCGACAAATCCAACATCCACAAGTTGTCAACTTAATGTGAGAGGCCTGGTACATAAGTACATATATATAAGTCAACCAATACACAAACAAACAACATTACACCAAACAGGCTATTTTGTAAAATTTTCGCTGACACTATTAGTAACGGTTATAATTGTTACTATTTTATAATGTTTACTGTTATATTTAGTTATAATAGTATAACCATTACAACAGCCCAGATTTTTACACACAAGGGATGGTGTGGTAATTTTACGTCCACTCATGTTTCTAACCCTTCTGTTTCTTTTCGTATTATTGCCATAACACTTAGATCCCCAAATTTTGCAAAGCCGCCGCCTAGGTTTTCTGACCAATTTCTTTCATCTCGATCGCCTGCCGATGAAGATCCGTTCTCCGTCTGACCGCGTTTTGACCTCGATTCTTTCTTCGCCGACGCCGATCCGTTCAACTGCTTAGGTATCTTTTTTATTCAAAGTATAATTTCATGACTCGATATTGTTCAAAGTATAATTTCATGCCGTGTTTTGACCCCGTTTTAACGGTGGACTTGGAATTTCTTCTAAGATTCATATGTCTTCTTGAAGAGGTTAAGTATTGTTACAAGATCTTGTAATACCAGATCTTGTTACAAGATCTTGTATTTTCGTAATCAAGATCATTTTAATGCGTTTTGACCTTTTTAGTAGAAGATCTTTGTACAAGATCTTGTATGTTCGTAATCAATGAACTATTGTGAACTGGGAATGATAATAATTATGCTGGTTATGATAGCGTACAAGTTGCTTTTCTAATATTAGCAGAGTTGTGGCTAATGATTTACTCTCTTCCTGGAATGTGACATAAAGCCACAAAATCCTTGTGCTATGAGATGTTGATTGATATTTTAGAGCTAAATAAATTGAGTTTAATATTTTAGAGCTAAATAAAAGAACTCGATTGGATATAAAGTTGAATTTTGATTTTGATTTTTTTTTTTTTTTTTTGGGTTTAAGTTTAAAACTCAAGTTCATCTATTACGGTGCTAATTAAAAAGAAACTTTATCTTAACTTTTAAATTTTGTTATAAGTAAAAAAATACTCTTAGACATATAATTATTACATTTTAAATAAATGATTTAATAGGTCAAACTTTATTAAGTAACATTCCTATGGCCGAATTATAATTTTGAATGGAAGTATATTTTATCACTCCAATAATTGTACTGCAGTCTATAAAGTAAAACTTGAAAGAACTTAAGCTAACCTCAAGGTCTGTCTTAAATTGACCATCTTGAGTATCTATATTCAATATATTCAAAACATATGATTTTTCTCCCTTATAAATTCACATTGGAGAATTTCAAAGAAAAATTGTGGAATTATTGAATAAAGTGGTCTGTAAAGCGCACTAATTGAAGGGGACAGTATTGAGAGCCTACAACCTTAGTGTATTACACCAAAAAAAGTTGCATGTCCAATTGTAATTATCAAATATGTTATCCATAGGGTCAAAAAAAATATGTTATGATACAGAAATGAAATACGCTGCCTAATTAGCTTAATAGTTCATTAAACAACTTCGTTTACCAAAAGATTGAATTTATTTCTTTAAAACACTTTATTAAGGAAATAAATCAATTGTATAAAAGAAATAAATCAAGAATTTTTGCTATTCAGGAGTCATTAAATGTTACCATACAATAACCATATCTAATATTGACAGAAGCCCAACATAAATTCCAATTATAGAAAGATAAACATAATACGATGTCTTCCTTAATGCTCGAAATTTCAATTATGTTTATTAATATTCATTTATGTATTTGTAAAAAAGTACTTTTTGTTTGTGGCTATGCTAAAGATATTTCCCTGATAAACATGAAGTTCACAGATACTTGTTCATTGTTGTTATATACGAAATAAGCAAAAAGAATTTTTTTTAGTCAAGCACCATTCTCTTCCACATTTGAAATAAATAGAAATACACAATTGATCATTGTAACATTTATGTATTAAAAAAGAAATAAGTTTATGGGTTTAGATTTGAATATGTATGTATGTATATATATATATATATATATATATGTGCATTTATGTATTACTATTGATGCGAAACTGGCCATAAATGGGATGATGTGTATTACTAAGTTATGATGGCACAGGCTTCTCTATACATGCAATTTGTTCATTTGCTGCATATTATTACATGTTTTTCTTTTATTCATTCTTTTATTTTCTTAATTATATTTAGCTAAATATCCATGGTTTAAACAACAACAGGGAAAGCACTTGCATTTTGTTTATACAACTTAAATCAGATTTGTTTTTATCTCTGCTTTTAATAATAAAAGGACATTTTTTTTGTTTGTAAAAAAAGGATAATCAAGTTGTTTTGCTTCTACCGAAAATGTTGGGAAAATGGAAGTTATCCTTTTATTTTTTGGGGCTTTCTACCCTTTTCTCCTTACTTAAATCCTTGCTAAGGTTCACATGACAAGAAAGTAGAATTTTGAATACCATCTTTTAACCTATCATACGAAAATCCATTATAGTTATTAAAACCATATGGTATTTTTGCAAGATATTTTATATTTGTAAAATAGTTTTGATGATTATAGTAGAACTGGTGCGAGTTTTATTCTTCAGTCACTATCAAATTTAATATTTTGAGAATGCTTGTAAATAACCAATATTCATGCTTTTTTGTTAGTTGTAGCTGAAGCAAATGTGCTTAAACCCCTCCTATTTTAAAAGTGTTGCAAGCGTAAGTGTATATGCAGTGTAAATAAATAGAAATGCACAATTGGTTGCAATATGTGAATTTAATATTTGTATGTGTGAAATACTAAAAGGTACAAGGGCTAGACAGTTATATGTAGGAAGAAACTAGCCATTTTATACTGTAATGTATTTGTTGCTTTGATATGTAATGTGGTTGCATATTAGTTTCGAATGTTGCAATAAATTAAAAGTATTTTAATTTATCGTATTCATTTTATTTATTATTTTGTAACATGAATATGTCATCTATCTAATTGCATTATTTTTTCATTTACAAAAATATAACAGGCACGAGCAAAGTTCTTGCTATTGTCGAATCCTACTTCAAGAGTGGATTAGAATTCGACATACGAGTACCAATGAATATATACAAGGAGTTTGATATTTTATGGACTTCGTGAAGTGCCATTCACCACCCGACTTTGAAATGTGTAGCTGCCCTTGTACAAAATGTAGAAATTCGAAGAAGTTGTCTTTTGAAATGGTTGAGAAGCACTTAATCATTCATGGTATGGATCCAACATACGATGAGTGGTTTCTTCATGGGGAGAGAAGCAACATTGACATTAGGGTCACTAATACACTGAATGTTACATATAGTGCTTACAAATCCAATCAATCTCGAGTGGAAAACCCTATAGATGATACTCTTGGAAACTTTATTGATGATGCATATGGAGTATATGATAGCATAGAAGGAATGCATGATGGTAGTCAGTGGAAAAAGTATCATGATTACAAGGAAAAAGAAAGAGAAAAATTATATCCCTCTTGCGTAGATGTTATTACAACATTAAGTGCCATTGTAGAGCTTCATAATTTGAAAAAAGACTTTAATTAGTCAGGAAACAATATGACCGAGTTGTTGAAGCGATTGAAACGGTGGCTTCCAAAGGAGAATACAATACGTGAGAAGTATTCCACAATGAAACAAATGTTAAAAGATTTAGAAAAGAAAGTAAAATGAATACACGCTTGTGAAAATGATAACATATTATTTTGGAGGGATTATAAGGATGCAGTGGAATGTACTTGATGCCATACTTCAAGATTTAAAACGAAAAAACAAGGAGAAGAAAAAAAAATCACGAAACAACCACGAAAAGTATTGAAACACTTTCCACTAATTCCGGATGTACACCGTGTCATGGATAGCTCGAAAAATGTTGTGGCATAGTGAAGAAAAAACTTATTGGAATTCGATGTGTCGTCCCATTGACTCGGCTGAATGGAGATCACTTAAAAACAAATGGCCCGAGTTTGATAGAAATGGACGAAATGTTTGGCTTGGCATTGCTACTGACGGGTTCAATCCTAGTACAAACCTATCAAGTAGCTATAGTTGTTGGCCTGTGTATATGGTTCCTTATAACTTACCCCCTTCATTGTGCATGAAACCAGAATTCCAAATGTTGTGTTTGTTAATTCTTGGACCAAGGGCATCAAGTCAAGAAATTAATGTTTATTTGAGACCTCTTGTGGATGAGTTAAAACAACTTTGGATATGAGTGCATGCACATGACATGGACAAGAGAGAACATTTCACTTTGATAGCAATGCTACTATGGGGAATTCATGATCTACCTGCATTTGGAAATTTATCTAATTGTGTAACACATGGTTACAAAGCATGTCCTGTTTGTGCAATAGAAACAAAATCAGAACACGTCAGCAATAAGAGTGATCATCCATGTAGAGCACTCAAACATGGATGGTATAAAGATATGGAGAATACGAAACCTCCAACACGATTGATAGGATCGACACTGTTGCAAAAGCTTACTCATATAAGATATGTACCAGGTAAATTAATGAAAACCCAAAAATGCAAGATATATGATATCGATCGTGATGACGAATATTTTGAAAATGAGAATGAAGACAGTGAAATACCAGCATGGTACAAGAAGTCTATTCTTTTTTCCTTAGAGTATTGAAGTGGTCATAAGGTGAGACATACTACTGATGCGATGCGCACTGAAAAGAATGTAGCAGAGCATTTTATTAACATATTGTTTGATAAGAACAAACAATCTTCTAAATTTGCATTCGACAATAAGCACAAGATGCAGTGCTGTCAAGTTATTAAGGATGCAAAACTTCCATCATGCTTCCAGACTAAATTTAGCAACTTGGTAAATACACAGCCACCTAGTTTGAATTTTAGAAAGTCATATGACTACCATGGTATAATTAAATATTTTCTACCTGTGATGGTTCAATATGCATATCCAAAGAACCGTGATTTAAGACGTGCAATATTACAAGCATGCTTGTACTTCAATATTATTTGTTCGAAGGTTTAAATCGAGAGCATGTCCAAGCTTCCAAAGATATGATTGCCGAGGCATTATGTGCGCTGGCTCATTATTTTCCTCCTTATTTCTTTGACATCAGCATTCATCTCATGGCGCATTAGGCTGATCAAGCATTATTATGTGGACCGGTTAATTATACATGGATGTATCAATTTGAAAGGCAGGTTAACTGATTTATGTTTTATTAGGTACACTAAATGTTGTTTTTTTAGAGCTATGGAGTGTAAGAACATACCAAGCAATAAAGATTTGTCAAGGGATCAATTTCTGAAGCGTATCTTGTTTCAGAGTCCGTTAGAAATGCAATGGAATATATGACAAATCTGCATGATGGTAATTATATCTCTAAACAAGCACCGTTTTTAGATGAGAACTATGGCGATACTTATAAGCATTCCATTATTGAGGGTAAAACAATAAAATTATCTGGCGTACAACATGTACAAATTCGAAGATGGATACTTTCAGAATAGACATTCCAGATCGAGATTGTAACGACCCGGGGAATTCGCGACCCCGGTAATCGGCATAAACTCAATGTCGACTATCCAAGCATCAGAAATACCAGATAGTTAATGAAAGAAGTTAGAGGGTGAGGATAGATAAGATAGAAAATTAGAATAAAAGAAGAAGTAGAACATACAATAATCTCACAGCGGAACGAACAATATATAATTGATACATAACTTTGAAATAAAATCAGTATATGTATACAGTAACATTATCAGAGTATAACGCTCAACATTATCAGAGTATAACGCTCACAACACAACGGAAATAAACAATAGCTATATATTCCTGAAGCCTCTTGCTCCAAGCTCTCCAAGTATATCTGTAAATCCTGACTACTTGACTGCCCGTACAAAATTGGGCACCCAAGAGTTTAGGGAAAACAAAACAAAATAAACTCTGGGTCAGTCATGGGACTGATGTGAGTAAACAATTTAAACAATTTGCGAAAACGAACGATATCTCGTAAGACCACGCCGTATAACACGCAACGGGTTTTTCCCTTATGAGAATCCAAAACACTTGATTCAACATTTCAAAAATCCTTTTGAAAGAAATGATAATCTTTATATCAAAACTCTTCTGATATTATAATAGTGTCTATCAAACACAATATAATAATCAACTAGCAGAACGCTTTCATCTCACGTTCCACATATATAATATATAATCAAAAACCGCGGGTGCTTATTGGGTAATGGATTCCAACTGGCAAGGTATGGGACCACCTTCTGATAGTGTATCTCTGGAGAGGAATACACCGGGTTCAACAAGAACATCTTGCAACCTAGGCTAAACATGACCGGTCACTCATTTCGCTTGATTGTACCAAATGTATTATCACCAACGGTTGGAAACAGCAACTGTTTCCCGAAAGGGACAACATCGAAATAGTTTATAGAAGTAAATGGAATTTCTCTAAATCAGGTGACAATACACCCTAATTGGCAGCTAACCACTTAGCCATGTGACCTTTTATAACATTTCTTGATTGTGAGGCTAGAGGCCATAACGTATAGATCACATAACGTAAATAGGACATCCCTTGCATAACTCTGTCTTCAATTATCTTCATCATATTTGATTTGCAATGCTAATGCCATACGGAGTGGTTTTCAGACAATATAACTAATCCCGGTCTCTCCGTATTGACAACGAAAATGGTCAAAATCTATGATAGTCGGTGATTTACTATCAAAGGAAAACATGTGTACAAACAATAGTCGTATTCCCAAATGGAAATCTTACCGATCAATCATCATTTCATTTCCCAATTTCTCATTTATCATTTCCATATATCCACAAATTCCTTATTTTCTAAAATTAGAAAATATACGTTATTAACTATGGAAAACATTTCCATTTCTGATTCACGCGTCAATATCTTCCCACCTCTATCAGTCTCTGGCTGTAACCTAGTAAGAGAACAACTTCCCAGGCATAAACCCCGAAGTTCGAAACCAACATCAGATCGATACCCAGAAAGCCATTCAACTCAACTAATTTCCAGTCAGTTTCTAATTTTAGTAATTCCATTTAAATTCCCCTTTCAAACCCAATTTCATTTATAAATATTTTAATTTATAAAGTATTTATTTTAATCCATTATTCATATCAAATGCGAATAATATTTCTTTTATATAATCCATTAAGTTTGATTTCGTATTTAAAATAATATCCCATCTCCAAATTCTATTTATACTTCTATTTATAGAATTATTCATACGAAATCTTCTTTTTATTTCTAACACTTAAAATCTCATTTATAATCCACCTTTATAAATGCAGCTCAAATACCATTTAAAATATCGGTGTTAAAAAGCGATCCTTATTTCACTATATAAATTCAGCCTTATATATTCCATTTATCAAATGATAAATATTTTATTTAATTTATAAAACATTATTTATAAATTAAATCTTCTCAATCTATTTGTTAAAATAGATTTCTATTTAATATCCACTTTAAACAATCTTCTCATAATTCTTTTATATCTCGTCAATTTCCTTTTTTAATTCTTTTTTACTTTCTAAATAAATATTCCTTTTATACTTCTATTTATTTTCTATATAAATAATCCTCTTATACTTCTATTTATTTTCTATATAAATAATCCTTTTATACTATTCTTTGATTTTATAAATATCTCCTTTTATAAAATTCTTTGATTTTATAAATATACTATTTTCAATTTACACTTTGAAAATTCCCTTTTCACATTCCGGTATTTCTTATGGTATTTAAAATACCATGATCAACATCATCTACACACCCTTAATCAATCACAGATTATATATCAAATCATACATCACAATATATGAAAACTAACAGTATTATAAATTGTGACGACCCCTAACCCCCATTCCGCGGTGGCAAGGGTAATCTTTGGAATATAACACATAAACAGATAATAGTAGAACAAAAATATATAAATACACCAGATAATGTACAATAGAATACACTGATAAACATAATCATCAGAGTTACACAGTATACAGGATCACACTTAGTATAAAATACAGTTTTAGCTTTACATAAAATGTCTATAGCGGAATCAAAACATATTATGTACAACAGGAGCTGAACAACATAAAAAGAAAGAAGTGATAGAATCCATCTTCAGCTCCATAGCTATCCAGAAAGAGCTTGCTAAAACCTGAATACAAGGCTGCCCGTGTAGAAAATAGGGCACCCAAGTTTGCAAGTGAAACAAACTACGAGTCAGTCATGGGACTGGTATGAGAAATCTACTTAATTCACTTTATAATAAGGCCAATCACAGGACCATGCTGCTGACATGGAACGGGTTTACTCCATTGGATTGCCAGTGCTTAAAACAAGTAAATCATTTAAACATCGCAATGCTTTTTACAAAAATGAAACCATTATAAGACTCAGTTCCCATCACACAATGCAACGCAAACCAGAGGATAGAGTTTTACCTTATAATGGCCAAAAGATGCTTGATACGAATAAAACAAAAGCATTTAATATTATTACTAGTGTTTATATGTTTCAAAAACAACTTCAATCATAAGTATCGATCATAGGCGACATGGGTACTATATATCATCTCTCCATATATAGGTTTACAATCAAAACCGCATGATGACGTATTTGGAAATTGGATTTCCATCATGAACCAAGGTGAGGGATCGTCCTTACCGCTTCGAGACTGTGTAGCCCGAGCTTCAGGGTCAGAGTGCATCGACCCTTGGATCGTCAGGGCCGGTCCACACAGAGTGGATTAAAACGCCTGAACAGCGCGTTTCCCCGCCCTATGGGGCATAAACTGGTCATATTCGACCAAACTATCAGCCCCGGAATGACCGATATAACCGAGGCGCCTTGCTAACCATCATCCACATAAGTAAAATGCCCGGCTGTGTAAAACCCAAAACACCACTCCTAGCTAGAAGGAAACGCATGTCCTCCCTGAAGTCCTCTCCCGTTTCTGGTTCATACAGGGGTGTGAGGCCCGCGAATCAACGCTATATACAAAGCTATGCTTTTTAAAGTCGTGTTTTGATCATCAACCACAAGGCTCTGCTTTTCAATAAAAGTCTTGATCACTTCATCTCAGCATGCCACACAGGCAATTCACGCCATGCAACTGACGTATATCAATCACACAGAATGAAATCCAATGTCAAACAAATAGTCCATTTACAAGCCCGTTCTGGGCCTGAACGAAAACGGAGGCACCTTATTCCTCGTCCCATATGTCCAATACAGGAGAGAGGTCCTCGCACATCTGATCGATCAACAAGTACGTCCGGACAACCACCACTGTAACCCCTTCAGGGCAGCAACTCCCATCAAAGGCATTAGTAGCCATCCATTCGATGTGCAGATCATTGGTCTTGCACCGTCTTCATATCTTCGACTTCTAAGCGTCGACCAATTATTTGAAATGAGATTTAACTTGGCCTATTCAAATAATTCACATATAATTAGAATTCAAATCAATTCGTTTCCATAGTTAAATTATTTGACGTCCATAATTCAGTTCATTAATGTAATTTCCATGTCAAACACATCCAACCATCAAATATCCAATAAATCGAGTAAATTCGGTTTATCTCCATTCCATATTGTTCATAATATTTTATAACGATTTATCGCTATTTTTATTTATTTAAAAATAGCCAATTTATTCCAACGACGCTTCAGGCCATAACGCGTCGATGGCGCTGTTTTTCTTCAGATTTGATTTACATATATCTGAAAATCTAATCGTTGGATCTTTACAAATTTTACATAATTGGAAAGATCATTTCTAAACGGATTCTATGGTTCCAGTTTTGGAAAATCCGACGGTCGGATCTCTCGGTACAATCGTTTAAAGTTATGATTTCAAAATACGAACTGCAGCGTCGTTATTCGATTTATTTTAACTATATATATATAATCAATTCTGGCACTATTTTTATTCAGATTTGAATTAAACATTTCACACAATCTAACCGTTAGATCTTTACAAGTCTGGTATCGTTGGAAAGATATTTTCAAAGCGAACCCAACGGTTCCGGTTTCGGGAAAATCCGACGGTCGGATCTTCCGTAATAATCATTTAAAATCACGATTTCAAACCACGAACTACAGCGTCGTTATTCATTTTAATTTAATTATATATATATATAATACGTTCTTCGATTTCCAAACCATTTTCATTTCACATATTTGATAAAAATAATATTTTTACCCAACAAATATTTATTTCAACACATGACTATTTTTAAAACTTCATATATATAATAAAAATGTTATTTTTATTGTTAAAACAATTTATTTCAAACACGAATATTTTTAGCGATTCATATATATAATAAAAATGTTATTTTTTTTGTTAAAACAATTTATTTCAAACATGAATATATTATATACTTTATATACATGATAAAAATGTGATATAAATATACGTATATAAATATATTTCCATTTCATTTCAACCCCATTCAACACACATATTTTTTTACAGTGCATATATAACTTATACATCGCACGTATAATTTATACAATGCTTATACATGAGGTGTACAATGCTTATTTAACTTATACATCGATTATACAATTTATACATCGCCATTCCATATCGTTTTGAATTTAGAAATCTCACGTTGGGTTCCACTCCTCCAAAAATTGTAGGAAGCTCCAAAAGTTCTCCGGTCTCTTCTAGAATGTAGAAGATGTCCACATGGTCCCGGTGTCTCTTGTTTCACTGCATTTCGACCACATAGCAAAACGATACGATTTTTATTCGAATAATCAATTTTGCAATGGTTTTAAACTGTTATAAATGGTTTTAAATAACCAACCCGTTACCTTTAATAAACGTTCAAACCTAGGTCTTGATTTTTCGTCGAATCCATGAAGTGGTTAGACGATCAGGTTCCACAACGTCGAAGTGGGAGGGAGGGCGCCCGTGCGCCTGAAGCGGGGCCCATTTCGGTGGCCGAAATAAGTTGCGGCAGCGACTTAAAGACCTCGACTTTGAGGGCGCGAATCTCCCAAAATACTGAGCAAGGGGGTGCGAACCAGGTAGGGATTTGGAGAGGGGAGGAAGATCTTCAAAAAGTTCAACTGGGGCGAGGGCTGATTCGAAGCGGATTCGCCGGAAATCGACCGAGAACGATGGAACCTGTTCCATCATCGAGGGTGGGGGTTTCTGATTTTTTTATTAAATTAAATAATGAAAGAAAAAAAAACCTACTCGCCGGTATTTATATTATTTCAAAAATTAGGGGTTTTTCCATACGAACTCCTATTCAAACCCAATGACTGTCGTCCCTAGCTAAATACCCCCATTCCGGACACCATGGAATATGTTTCGAGGCCCATTCGACTGTTTCAGCCAGTTATTCTTCAAATTAAAATATAAAACATTCAAATATGGATTTGAACGTACATTTCAATTTGTCGGGGCCACATACTGATCCCAAAAATTCCAGAAAAATAAATCTTGCTATCTTTGGACGATACGGTCCCAACAAAACTGATTTCATCGAATTTGGAGACCGTTTGAAAAATGGCCATTTTCTTGTCGATCCAAATTGACTAAAATTTACCAAACACATTTTCTCTTGCCATGCTCACATATTAACACCAAAAATTATGGAGTTTGAAACCTAGCAATAATTTGACATTCCGAATCCAATAAAAATGGTTTTGTCGAAAACGGAGTTTGTTTGCAAAAATGACTATTTTCACGGGCTATATTAATTCCATAGCGACCTTTCTAAAAATTCATTTAGCCATAACTTTTGACTCCCGCTATGAAACTTCGATTTTTCATATTCGTTAGAAATATATTCATAAAAAAATTTAAATATTTTTGGTTTCGCTAAAATCCGTTTTATTTTGCGTCCTATACAGCTGGTCAAAGTTCGAATTCAAATTTCCAAACTACCGCGCCATTTCAGGCCTTATTTCATAATTAAAATAAATATATTCGATATAACTTCGATCCAAAAGAATTTTTAGTCGTTATTATTTAAATTAATTTATTTAAAATATTTAAAATCCACTAAAATAGCCAAATTAAAATTTTTAAATTAGTTCTGATTTTCGGGTTGTTACACAAATATTGAGGAACCCTATTGGATCCCTCCAACCTGTTTCCCTACATCCACAGATGTTAAACAATATAAATAACATCGATTTCAATTCAATATGAAATATTCTGATAAACAGAATCAATATTTGATTAACGATATATATATATATATATATATATATATATATCGTTACCCATAATTTCAACCAATAAATCAGCAATTCAACCAAATAATCAACACACAACAATCAATCATCATCTATCAATACTAGATTATATTTATAAAAATATAAACTATATAGGGTTGGTGAGATTTACTCACATTGGATGATCATCGTTAAATAACGATAATGGTCGTTTATTTAGATCAGACAATTTATTTCGCTATAAATTGTAACGGGCTCCTATTCACTCCCAGTCAGTTCCATTGTGTAGTCGCCGTCCATACGATCCTATCGGATCTTGTTTCGTTGGATTCTGATAACGTATTACAATGTTTTGAGTTTTACAAGTTATTATACAATAATAAATTTAATTCACTAAACTAAACCAATCTAAATTACTATTTAAAACAAATTAGCGGCCATAACCCTGCTCAACATCTTTTTCAGAAAACCTTCTAACTCCAGGACTTCCTCCAGTTCGGATCTTCTGGATCCGTTCAACATCCTGTTGCCATTGAACACGGCCAAAACCTTAACACTTACTTCACCTTTCATGAACACCACTAACAAATTATTAACGTCTTAACCATTTCCTTAATCATGTGTTTTACTGCTAATACTCCTCCTCATTACCAATCTTCTTCTCACGCAGTTGCTGCGAATCCAGAAACCGCCGATCCTCCCCCGCTCATTCTGCCATGACATCAAACATCGAGACAATCACCGTTTAACTTGTCATCCTGCGAGCATCAACCCCAGCCCATCCATCTCAACCTCGCACCAACCTTCGCGAGTCCGTCACCAGAGTTCTGTTGCTTCTCAAAAACAAGATCGACATTTTTTATTTAGAAAATTCCCAAAAAACCAAATCGATACTACTCTCTACACTCAATTCAATTACCACAACCCCAACGACTATTACTGCTTCAAATTCACCAAAATAAATCAACACTAGAACGCTGTGAAATATCCGATCTGTTCGTACCCTCCTCGCACATATGAAAACTGACATCCACTAGAAGCTCTTCACTCCAGGATTGAAATGATATCGGTTTCATGGTTTTACGATTTTGTTTTGAATTTCTTTGATTTTATAAAGTGGATCCTTCATGTTTTACATTACTGGAAAAGAACGATGGAGGCAGAAGATTTTGACAATAGGAATTTGGTTTAGGGTTGTTGACTTAGAAAGGCATATATATAGAAGAAATATATATTATTTTATTGTATTTTATATTCCATTTATATGAATCATTATCTTCATTTAGCGTCTAAAAATTTCTACGATCACATATAATATCCGGAAATCATGAAAATGGAAATGCAGCTACATTTTGATATTACGGTCCGAATCCATTTGCTCACACAGCGTATTTTTAAAGTCAATTTATTGTCTGTTTTTCACATTAAAATCCCGTACGGCCACATACTCCAAAAATCACGAAAACTGAAATATAATAATAATTTAGTATTCCAGATTCAATAAAATTAGTTTCGTCAAAAACGGAGGTCGTTTGCAAAACTGGCTATTTTTAAAGCTCTAAATAAACCCATTTAAATATTAAATATATTTAAAAATAATAAAATTTAATATTAATGAATAAATATTATCGTATATGTTCACATAGAATATAACATAACTCCAAAAATATTTCTATCCGAATTTATAACTCAACATTTCAATTCCAGATTAAATCAATATTCAATTTATATTAAAAATCCATTTATAATATAAATAAATCATCATAAGTTATAAAGGAATTTCATAGTGAGTTTTCGGAAATATGATTTGGACACAACTCACAATCTACACGATGAAATCTCTATTTTTCTCTACCACTAGAAAAATATATTTCACCAGCTTCGAACGTTTCTAGTTTCACATAAATCCGGCTTAATTTGGATTTTGTATATTCGTTTAAAGTTCGAATCGCCCAATTACGAACTACCGCGCCATTTCAAGCTCGATTATAATTATAATATAATTATACGTTCAACTGCTGTTTATATAATATATTCGATAATATGATTCAACTCTAAACTGAATTATATATTATAAATGATCCAGTTCACACAATATTGTGAATTCCACTATTTTCGACTATTTCGAAAATTAAATATATTATTATATTATTTTTATTAATTAAATATTAAATATTAATTAATTAAACGACCATTTAAATCTCTAAATCACTATTTAAATAATTAAATAAATTAATTATTGTACCATTAAAATACGGGATATTACATTCTTCCCTCCCCTTAAAATAATTTCGTCCTCGAAATTGCTAAGGTAGAAAACACACCCTATTACTGGGTAAAAATTATTTGTTTTACTTCTTAATAATGGTTTCACTAAACTAATATTTTTTAATTAAATTATTAATTCATTTCTATTAACGAAAATTTTCAAAAATCCAGAAAATTTTCTAACACCTTAACTTTTCAAAAAAAATCGCAAGCACCTCCTTTGTACTGGTCAATAGCTCAAACTCCAACTCGCCTCTCTAGGCCTTCTTCAACCCAAAAGAAAATCAAACAGCCAAGCGGCTTGCCAATTCGGCTCATCAAAATCTCATACCCAACTAGAATATAAACTTGTACCTTTTTGTCGGGCATATCGTTCCATCTTTCGTATTTGCTACAAATTCAGCATATACAAATTCAACATATACAAATGTTTTCCTAATCAAACTCAAATCACTTTTATCTCCAACACAACCATTCGCTTATCCAAGCCAAATTTTCATTCTCAACTCAAATGCCATTACCAATTTTAACTCTTAACTTATCAGTCCAATATAATTCCAGATTCCTATCTCATAATTCAATTTTACTTGATATCATTTTATTTTAATTCAATTTTAATTACCACTTAATTGACTTTACTTTAATTCCAATTTGCTTTTAAAATTTCGGTTCAATTGGGTTTTAAATCAAACAATCTTTCCTGGGGAATTCTAAATAACTTAGCTTTTCTAAAATCAAATATCCTTTTTCGGAATTCAAAGCAACTTACTTTTATCAAAACAATTCAAAAACAATCTCTTTAGTAGTAATCCGTCACTTACACACTCGAAAATGAACACTGATGATGTGGCCAGCATCATCAGAGTTATTTCCTAGCTACTGAAGCGAGTTCAGTACTATATCACTTTTGAAAACCATTTCTAAACATTTCCATTTTGAAATACATTTCAAAATACCATTCACAATGCTTGTAAAATAATTTAAAATCTCCCAGGATTTTAAAATTGTCATACATTTAGTCCATATCCATTTATAAACACTTCTCCAAATTTCTAGGGTTTTAATTTCAATTCTGATTTAAATTCAGATTTAATTAATTTCGTAACACTTATACGAATTTTATTTGGTATGATAACAACCACATCCTATATACTATAATAATTCCAGTATAAATCCTTTACATCAAAATATACTTTGGGGTAAAATTATTTCCATTACCCTCTTTTCAAAACATGCCGTGTCGGTTCATCATATTCAAGTGTTTAGAAACTCTTATCAAAATAAAGGATCAAACCGATCGATCAAAATTCAGAAACCATTCAACCAATGAATTTCCACAATATGAAACCATTTTATATCAAATGTACAAATACGCACTCATATATATACACTCAAACTCAATCTAGGGCATTACTAACCCCATCTCTACTGAGCCGCGACACAGAGCCAAGGTAATGACTTAACCTTCAGCTCTGATACCACTGTAATGACCCGGGGAATTCGCGATCCTGGTTATCGACATAAACTCAATGTCGACTATCCAAGCATTGAAAATACCGGATAGTTAATGAAAGAAGTTAGAGGGCGAGGATAGATAAGATAGAAAATTAGAATAGAAGAAAAAGAAGAACATACAAAATCATGAGTAAATACGAATCTCACAACGGAATAAACAATATATAATAGATACATAACTTTGAAATAAAGTTAGTATATGTACACAGTAACATTATCATAGTATAACACTCACAACACAACGGAAATAAACAACAGCTATATATTCCTGAAGCCTCCTGCTCCAAGCTCTCTAAGTATATCTGTAAATCCTGACTACTTGACTGCCCGTACAAAATTGGGCACCCAAGAGTTTAGGGAAAACAAAATAAACTTTGGGTCAGTCATGGGACTGGTATGAGTAAAATAATTAAACAGTTTGAGAAAATAAAGGATATCTCATAAGAGCATGTCGTATAATACGGAACGGGTTTTTTCCCTTATGAGAATCCAAAACACTTGATTCAACATTTCAAAAATCCTTTTGAAAGAAACGATAATCTTTATATCAAAACTCTTTTGATATTATAATAGTGTCTATCAACCACAATATAATAATCATCTAGCAGAACGCTTTTATCTCATGTTCCACATACATAATATATAATCAAAAACCGCGGGCGCTTATTGGGTAATGGATTCCAACTGGCAAAGTATGGGACCACCTTCCAATAGTGTATCTCTAGAGAGGAATACACCGGGTTCAACAAGAACATCTTGCAACCCAGGCTAACCATGATCGATCACTCATTTCGCTTGAGTGTACCAAATGTATTATCACCAACGGTTGGGATCAACAACCGTTTCCCGAAAGGGACAACATCGGAATATATTATAGAAGTAAATGGAATTTCTCTAGATTAGGTGAAAATACACCCTAATTGGCAGCTAACCACTTAGCCATGCGACCTGCCCGATTTTATACCATTTCCTGGTTGTGAGGCTAGAGGCCATAACGTATAGATCGCACCTTTATTTACTTTGAATGCCACATCGTCGTACCCGCCAAATCACAAATTGATTTCCCCAAAAATACCACAGGTATACAGCTAAGAGAAACGAATTCCTCCTCCACCAAACGTAAATACGTTTGGAGAGATCAACTTTGGAGATTAATTAAATATACTCTGTTAGACATTCTTCCATACAGGTCGTCTTGGGACTGGACAGACCGAAGGCACTATTCTATAAACAGGACAGCCCTTGCATAACTCCGTCTTCAATTATCTTCATCATATTTGATTCGCAACGCTAATGGCATACGGAGTGGTTTTCAGATAATATAACTGATCCCGGTCTCTCTGTATTGACAATAGAAATGGTCAAAATCTTTGATAGTCGGTGATTTAACTATCAAAGGAAAACATTTGTACAAACAACAGTTGTATTCCCAAATGGAAATCATACCGATCAATCATCATTTCATTTCCCAATTTTCCATTTATCGTTTCCATTAATCCATAAATTCCTTATTTTCTAAAATCGGAAAATATACGTTATTAACTTTGGAAAACATTTTTATTTCTGATTCACGCATCAATATCTTCCCACCTGTATCAGTCTCTAGCTGTAAACTTGTAAGAGAAAAACTTCCCAAGCATAAACCCCGAAGGCCGAAACCAACATCAGATCGATACCCAGAAAGCCATTCAACTCAACTAATTTCCAATTTATTTCTAATTTCAGTAATTCCATTGAAATTCCCATTTCAAACCCAATTTCATTTATAAATATTTTAATTTATAAAATATTTATTTTAATCCATTATTCATATCGAATGTGAATACTATTTCTTTTATATAATCCATTAAGTTTGATTTCGTAGTTAAAATAATATCCCATCTCTAAATTCTATTTATACTTCTATTTATAGAATTATTCATACGAAATCTCCTTTTTATTTCTAACACTTAAAACTCATTTATAATCACCTTTATAAATGTTGCTCAAATTCCATTTAAAATATCAGTGTTAAAAACCGATTCTTACTTCTCTATATAAATCCAGCCTTACATATTTCATTTATCAAATGATAAATATTTTATTTAATTTATAAAACATTATTTATAAATTAAATCTTCTCAATCTATTTGTTAAAACGGATTTCTATTTAATATCCACTTTAAACAATCTTCTCATAATTCTTTTATATCTCGTCAGTTTCCTTTTTTAATTCTATTTACTTTCTAAATAAATATTCCTTTTATACTTCTATTTATTTTCTATATAAATAATGAATATAAATAATCCTTTTATACTTCTTTTTATTTTCTATATAAATAATCCTTTTATACTATTCTTTTATTTTATAAATATCTCCTTTTATAAAATTCTTTGATTTTATAAATATACTATTTTCAATTTACACTTTGAAAATTCCCTTTTCACATTCCGGTATTTCTTATGGTAATTAAAATACCAAATAACCATGATCAACATCATCGACACACCCATAATCAATCACAGATTATATATTACATCATATATCACAATATATGAAAATAAACAGTATTATAAATATTGAGGAATCCTGTTGGATCCCTCCAACCGATTTCCCTGCATCCTTAGATGTTAAACAGTATAAATAACATCGATTTCATTTCAATATGAAATATTCTTATAAACAGAATCAATATTTGATTAACGATTTATATATATATATATATATATATATATATATATATATATCGTTATCCATAATTTCAACCAATAAATCAGCAATTCAACCAAACAATCAACACACATCAATCAATCATCATTTATCAACACTAGATTATATTTATAGAAATATAAATTCTGCAGAGTTGGTGAGATTTACTCACATTGGACGATCATCATGAAATAACGATAATTGTCGTTTATTCAGATCATAAAATTTATTTTGCTATAATTGTAACGAACTCTAATTCACTCCCATTCAGTTCCATTGTGTAGCCATCGTCCGTACGATCCTAACGGATATTGTTTCGTTGAATTCTGATAACGTATGACGATGTTATGAATTTTACAAGTTATTATACAATATTAAATTTAATTAACTAAACTAAACCAATCTAAATTACTATTTATAACAAATTAGCAGCCATAACCTTGCTCATCATCTTTTTCAGAAAACCTTCTAACTCCAGTACTTCCTCCAGTTCGGATCTTCTGGATCCGTCCAACATCCTGTTGCCATCGAACACGGCTAAAACCTTAACACTTACTTCACCTTTCATGAACACCACTAACCAATTATTAACGTCTTAACCATTTCCTTAATCATGTGTTTTACTGCTAATACTCCTCCTCATTACCAATCTTCTTCTCATGCAGTTGCTGCAAACCCAGAAACCATCGATCCTTCCCCACTCGTTCTGCCATGACATCAAACATCAAGAAAACCATCGTTTAACTTCTCATCCTGCAAGCATCAATCCCCGCCTATCCACGTCAACCTTGCTCCAACCTTCGTGAGTCCGTCACCAGAGTTCTGTTGCTTCTCAAAAACAAGATCGACATTTTTTATTTAGAAAAATTCCCAAAAAAACCCAATCGATACTGCTCTCTACACTCAATTCAAATACCACAACCCCAACGAGTATTACTGCTTCAAACTCACCAAAATAAATCAACCCTAGAACGCTGTGAGATATGCGATCTATTCATACCCTTCTCGCACATCTGAAAACTGACATCCACTTGAAGCTCTTCACTCCAGGATTGAAATGATACCGGTTTCATGGTTTTACGATTTTGTTTTAAATTTCTTTGATTTTATAAAGTGGATCCTTCATGTTTTACTTTACTAGAAAGAAGGATGGAGGCAGAAGATTTTGACCATAGGAATTCGGTTTGGGGTTGTTGACTTAGAAAGGCATACATATAGGAGAAATATATATTATTTTATTGTATTTTATATTCCATTTATATGAATTGTTATCTTCATTTAGCGTCTAAAAATTCCTATGATCACATATAATATCCAAAAACCATGAAAATGGACATGCAGCCACATTTTGACATTACGGACCCAATGAAACTTGTTTCTTCAAATTCCGAATCCGTTTGTTCACACAGTTTATTTTTAAATTCAATTTATTATCTATTTTTCACATTAACATCCCGTACGCCACATAATGACTCCAAAAATCACGAAAATTGGAATCTAATAATAATTTAGTATTCCGGATCCAATAAAATTAGTATCGTCGAAAACGGAGGTCGTTTGCAAAACTAGCTAATTTTATAGCTCTAAATAAACCCATTTAAATATTAAATATATTTAAAAATAATAATATTTAATATTAATAATTAAATATTATCATATATATTTACATAGAATATAGTACAACTCCAAAAATATTTCTATTCGAATTTATAACTCGACATTTCAATTCCAGATTAAATCAACATTCAATTTATATTAAAAATCCATTTATAATATAAATAAATCATTATAAATTGTAAAGGAATTTCATAGCGACTTTTCAGAAATTTAACTCACAATCTACACGATGAAATCTCGATTTTTCTCTTCCATTAGAAAAATATACTTCACTAGCTTCGAACGTTTCTTGTATCATAGAAATCTGGCTTAAAACGGATTCTATATATTCATTTAAAGTTCAAATCGCCCAATTACGAACCACGCCATTTCGTGCTCGATTATAATTATAAGATAATTATACGTCCAACTGTCGTTTATATAATATATTCGATAATATGATTCAACTCTAAACTGAATTATATATTATAAATGATCCAATTCACACAATATTGTGAATTCCACTATTTCCGACTATTTCGGAAAGTAAATATATTATTCTATTATTTATATTAATTAAATATTCAATATTATTTAATTAAACGACCATTTAAATCTCTAAATCACTATTTAAATAATTAAATAAATTAATTATACCGTAAAAATATGGGACATTACATTCTTCCCCCTTAAAATAATTTCATCCTAGAAATTGCTATGGTAGAAAACACACCCTATTATTCGGTAAAAATTATTTGTTCTACTTCTTAACTCTGGTTTCACTAAACCAATTTTTTTAATTAGATTATTAATTCATTTCTATTAATGAAAATTTTCAAAAATCCTGAAAATTTTCTAACACCTTAACTTTTAGAAATTTTTTGCCAGCACCTCCTTTGTACTGGTCAATAGCTCAAACTCCAACTCGCCTCTCTAGGCCTTCTTCAACCCAAAAGAAAATCAAACAGCCAAGCGGCTTGCCAATTCGACTCATCGAAATCTCATACCCGATTAGAATGTAAACTTGTACCTTTTTGTTGGGCATATCATTCCATCTTTCATATCTGCTACGAATTCAACATATACAAATGTTAGCCCAATCAAACTCAAATCACTTTTATCTCCAACACAACCATTTGCTTATCCAAGCCAAATTTTCATTCTTAACTCAAATGCCATTACCAATTTTACCTCTTAACTTACCAGTCCAATATAATTCCAGATTCCCATCTCATAATCCAATTTTACTTGATATCATTTTATTTTAATTCAATTTCTATTACCACTTAACTGACTTTACTTTAATTGCAATTTGCTTTTAAAATTTTGGTTCAATTGGGTTTTAAATCAAACAATCTTTCCCTGGGAATTCTATATAAATTAGCTTTTCTAAAATCAAATATCCCTTTTTGGAATTCAAAACAACTTGATTTTTTTAAAAACAATTCAAAAACAATCTCTTTGGTAGTAATCCGTCAATTACACACTCGAAAATGAACACTGATAATGTAGCCAGCATCATCAGAGTTATTTCCCAGCTACTGAAGTGAGTTCAGTACTATATCACTTTTCAAAGCATTTCTAAACATTTCCATTTTGAAACACATTTCAAAATACCACTCACAATGCTTGTAAAACAATTTAAAATCTCCCAGGACTTTAAAATTCTCGTATATTTAGTCCAAACCCATTTACAAACACTTCTCCAAATTTCTAGGGTTTTAATTTCTATTCTGATTTAAATTCAGATTTAATTCGTAACGCTTATACGAATTTTATTTGGTATGATAACAACCACATCCTATATACTATAATAACTCCAATATAAATCCTTTACATCAAAATATACTTTGGGGTAAAATTATTTCCAATTACCCTCTTTTCAAAACATACTGTGTAGGTTCATCATATTTAAGTGTTTAGAAAATCCTATCGAAACAGTGGATCAAACTGATTGACCAAAATTCAGAAACCACTCAACCAATGAATCTCCACAATATGAAACCATTTTATATCAAATGTACAAATACGCACTCATATATACACTCAAACTCAATCAAGGCCATTACTAACCCCATCTCTACTGTGTCACCCCATAGAGCCAAGGTAATTACTTAACCTTCACCTCTAATACCACTGTAATGACCGAGGGAATTCGCTATCCTGGTTATCGACATAAACTCAATGTCGACTATCCAAGCATCGGAAATACCAGATAGTTAATGAAAGAAGTTAGAAGGTGAGGAAAGATAAGATAGAAAATTAGAATAGAAGAAGAAGATGAACATACAATATCAGAGTAAGCACTAATCTCACAGCAGAACGGACAATATATAATAGATACATAACTTTGAAATAAAATCAGTATAAGTATACAGTAACATTATCAGAGTATAACACTCACAACACCGCGGAAATAAACAATGGCTATATATTCCTGAAGCCTCCTACTCCAAGCCCTCCAAGTATATCTGTAAATCCTGACTACTTGACTGTCTGTACAAAATTGGGCACCCAAGAGTTTAGGGAAAACAAAATAAACTCTGGGTCAGTCATGGGACTGGTGTGAGTAAACAATTTAAACAGTTTGAGAAAATAAACGATATCTCATAAGACCACGCCGTATAACACGGAACGGGTTTTTCCCTTATGAGAATCCAAAACACTTGATTCAACATTTCAAAAATTCTTTTGAAAGAAATGGTAATCTTTATATCAAAACTCTATTGATATTATAATAGTGTCTATCAACCACAATATAATAATCATCTAGCAAAACGCTTTCAGCTCACGTTCCACATACATAATATATAATCAAAAACCATGGGCGCTTATTGGGTAATGGATTCCAACTGGCAAGGTATGGGACCACCTTCCGACAGTGTATCTCTAGAGAGGAATACACCGGGTTCAACAAGAACATCTTGCAACCCAAGCTAAACATGACCGGTCACTCATTTTGCTTGAGTGTACCAAATGTATTATCACCAATGGTTGGGATCAACAACTGTTTCCCGAAAGGGACAACATCGAAACAGATTATAGAAGTAAATGGAATTTCTCTAGATCAGGTGACAATACACCCTAATTGGCAGCTAACCACTTAGCCATGCGACCTACCCGATTTTATACCATTTCTTGGTTGTGAGGCTAGAGGCCATAACGTATAGATCACACCTTTATTTACTTTGAATGCCACATCGTTAAACCCACCAAATCACAAATTGATTTCCCCAAAAATACCACAGGTATACATCTAAGAGAAACAAATTCCTCCGCCACCAAACGTAAATACGTTTGGAGAGATTAACTTACGAGATCAATTAAATATACTTTGTCGGACATTCTTCTATACAGGTCGTCCTGGGACTGGACAGACCAAAGGCACTTTTCTGTAAACAAGACAGCCCTTGCATAACTCCATCTTCAATTATCTTCATCATAATTGGTTCGCAACGCTAATGCCATACGGATTGGTTTTCAGATAATAAGACTTATCCCGGTCTCTCCGTATTGACAACGGAAATGGTCAAAATCTTTGAAAGTCGGTGATTTAACTATCAAAGGAAAACATGTGTACAAACAACAGTCGTATTCCCAAATGGAAATCTTACCGATCAATCATCATTTCATTTCCCAATTTCCCATTTATCGTTTCCATATATCCATAAATTCTTTATTTTCTAAAATTAGAAAATATACATTATTAACTTTGGAAAACATTTCCATTTCTGATTCTCGTATCAATATCTTCCCACCTCTATCAGTCTCTAACTGTAAACTAGTAAGAGAACAACTTCCCAAGCATAAACCCCGAAGGCCGAAACCAACGTCAGATCGATACCTAGAAAGCCATTCAACTCAACTAATTTCCAATCAGTTTCTAATTTCAGTAATTCCATTTAAATTCCCATTTCAAACCCAATTTTATTTGTAAATATTTTAATTTATAAAATATTTATTTTAATCCATTATTCATATCGAATGTGAATAATATTTCTTTTATATAATCCATTAAGTTCGATTTCGTATTTAAAGGAATATCCCATCTCCAAATTCTATTTATACTTCTATTTATAGAATTATTCATACAAAATCTCCTTTTTATTTCTAACACTTAAATCTCATTTATAATCACTTTTATAAATGCTGCTCAAATTCCATTTAAAAATATCGGTGTTAAAAACCGATTCTTACTTCTCTATATAAATTCAGCCTTATATATTCCGTTTATCAAATGATAAATATTTTATTTAATTTATAAAACAATATTTCTAAATTAAATTTCTCAATCTATTTGTTAAAACATATTTCTATTTATTATCCACTTTAAACAATCTTCTCATGATTCTTTTATATCTCGTTAATTTCCTTTTTTAATTATATTTACTTTCTAAATAAATATTCCTTTTATACTTCTATTTATTTTCTATATAAATTATCTTCTATTTATTTTATATATAATCCTTTTGTACTATTCTTTTATTTTATAAATATCTCCTTTTATAAAATTCTTTGATTTTATAAATATACTATTTTCAATTTACACATTGAAGATTCCCTTTTCACATTCCGGTATTTATTATGGTATTTAAAATACCAAATAACCATGATCAACATCATCTACACACCCATAATCAATCACAGATTACATATCACATCATATATCACAACATATGAAAACAAACAATATTATAAGTAGGGTGCGTTTTTTACATGTCCCTATTAACTTCTAAAATATAAAAAAAACTCGCTGATAAAAAGAATATAAAACACATCCCTATTTTTGAAATGGCGCTAAAATAATTCCTTTTCTAACCCTTTCGCAGTAACAAAACCCTCAAATAACGATGGGTCCTCATTTAATCAGTCCAATCGCTCCTCTAATCTCGCTGAAAACCCTAATTCTACGATTGTTCAAAACCATCGAACAGAAAATCCGTTTTTTAATCTTCTTCAGGCGGCGGTCATCGTTTTAATCAAGATTTTCCTATTTTGCTCCGAATTAGCTGTCGTCGTCATCAATTTATATGACATGGTGAAAATAAGAGTATAAATATGATTGCTTTATTTGATATTCGACTGTTTTGTAGATATTAAGAAGAAATCTTACATGATTGTATAATACTAATAAGAAATAAAGCATTAACGTGTATTTTTGTTATGTATTTATCATCTATTTATTACATAACAATATGAATGTGTATGGTATTCTTATTTGATTGTATTGTTTTCATTCAGTAAATCTTTATGATTGTATGCAAGTATGCATAATAATTAAATCTTTGAATGCATATATTTGAAGTAGATGCACGCTGGAATTTAGTTATTCAAAATACTTGCGGACTTGTGTGCATAATTACGAAATTATTGCATTTGTGAATGCATATTTTTATTAAGCAGTAGTATGTTAATCAATTATGAATTGTTGCGTGATAGTATGCAACAATAAACAGGTAATTGTACAATTATATGCAGATAATCAAATAAAATGAATGCAAGTTTACATTTTGTACACGTATGATGCATAATTGAATGCATCCAATTAAAAATATAGGATATAATTGTGAAGTTATTGTTTGATTATTGAAGAAATCTCTGAATTCAAATATGAAGTGTTGATGGAAAGTTTGCAAATATCAGCAGATAGTTGCATATTTGTATGCAGATCATCAGAAATGTTGTGTACAAGTGTGCAATTATTTATTAAAAAAAAATTAAATTCTTGCATAAACAAATAGATTTTATAATAAAAGTTGCATGTTTATCTGTATTTATTACATGAATTTTGCAGTAGTTACATGTAAATAAATATCTTCAGACAATTGTGAATACTGCTATGCATTTCTTAAAAATTATTCCATGCTTTTATGCAGATATTTTAAACAGTTTCTTAACAAAGACTATTATGCAACTAAAAATTGGTGATGCTGTATAAAAAATTTCAGTGTCGAATATGCAATGATTGTAATGAACATGATGAATCAAAGAAGTGAAGGCAAGGAACTGGACAAGAAAGAAGAACTTTACAATGCTTTGGCTGTTGATTTACAAAGAGCGGTGCTTGCATACAAAATTCTGAACTGCAAACAACATAGCTGGACTCCAAGTTAAGATTTGACACAGAACTGGTTGCTATCGAATGCAAACAACGTGAAATAAAAATGGAAAATTTGATGTTTAGAGTGTTTTTGTGAATATTTGTACTGGTATTTTGTTTTCAAACTACGGTCTGTTGATTTTTATTTTCAATAATGAATCATTGGGGAATATACTGTAGGATTTCAAGTTATTTTGGTTCTATATGATAACCTAAAATTTTTACTTACTGGTGTGCAGTTATTCAAAATATTAGCATCATTGTATGCAAATTTTTTGAAAATTTGCAAATTTGAATTGCAGAAGTTAAATACTAGCATACTTATATGAAAATATTATTATTACTTGCATACGAATATGCAAACAATAAAAATACTAATTGGTGCATATAATTTCCATAGTTGCATACATTTATGCATTTGTGTGGATTAATTGCATACATTACTACAAAAATTTGCACAAGTGTTTAAGAAGAAACTGCTGCCAATATTAATATTAATACTAACTACACGAGCAAAAAGTTCGAAACATTTGCAGAGAAAAATGCAGATTATAAATGTTGCATAGTAAGATTTAACAAAAAAATACAACATACACAGAAGAAAAATTAATTGAAGTTTAAAAGAGAGTATACGAATTTCCAGAACTTTTGAACATTTGCGTGAAAATATTCAAAATAATTGCACACTTATATGCAACAAATGATTAACAATAGTATGCTAATAAGTGTATTTACAGTTTAATTGTTTGCAGGTACTACTTCTTATTTCTTACAGTATAGACATGCCAATTTTTTTTTGTACACATGAGGTAAAGGAATGTTCAAAAATATTGCATACATTTATTCAAATATAAGGAATATTTGGATACATTTCAGCTTAAAACAAAAACTGGTAATCAAAAACAAATTTACAACAAAATACTGAACTGATTTTATTACATCACATAATTGTTTACAACAAATGGTAAAAGTAAACACTAAAACCAAGTGTCTTAAAAATAAAATAAAATAACAAAACAGATCTAATGGCCTTTTGAAGAATAAGCTCTTTTGTTAAGACCCAACTTATTGCACAAACAACATCTACTAGTCTCTATAGAATCAATTGCAAATTTCAATCTTTTGAAAGAAGATGGAGGACCAGACATTCTTCTACCTTTTGGAGGAGCACTGTTATAAAAAAAATCACTATTAATAAGCCTAATGTGCAATAATCAAATTACATAAACAACTTCAGATTAATATAAATAGATGCGTACAATTCAGCAAAATAACAATAATTCTTCATATTTATATGCAAGTATTCTACATATATGCATACATATATGAACATATTTTAAAAATATCTATTTATCTGCATGTATGATAAAAAGTTGCATACAGATATGCATATATTAAGAATATGCATATTTGTAGGCAACTTTTTAACATAATGCTGAAGACAGATATTTAAAATATATGCATATTTGTATGCATATATGTAGAATATATGCATACTTATACTCAACTTTTCTGAGTACATGCAAACCCAAGTGTTCTAACAATAGTTTCATACGTTTACACTCAGATTGACAATATATGCATATTTTAATATACCTATACAGAAATTATGCATCTTTATACAAAAGTTACATTATGCATCAATAAAATTATACAATTAAAGAATTTCAGAATAATAAATCAACAAAAAACGACGCCAAAATGAAATCCTTACACCTGTAAAAAAATATTAACAATTATAAGTCACCTGGAAGAAGAAACATCCTCGTTTTAAACGAAGGCTCAATCAAATTAAATCGCTGAAGAATTTTTCGCCATTAACAAGGATGTAAAAACTGAATCAGTAATTTAAAAATAAGAACGAAAGAATCCAAAGATAAAAAAAATAAATCGATGACGCCGCCGCCACCATAGATACGAAAATTATGTTTCTGAAAAAATGAAACCCAAATACGTAACCCATAAACGTTAATTACATCATAAATTTGAATGAGGGCATTTCCGAAAAAATAAAAGCTGCGATTTAAAAATAAGGATAAGATTTATATGTTTTCGAACGGAGGGATGTGAGCCTAATTAACTTTAGTTTTAAGGATGTGACACTAATTTTCACTTGTAAATATTGATGAATCCTATTGGATCCCTCCAACCTGTTTCCCTGCATCCACAGATGTTAAACAATATAAATAACATTGATTTCATTTCAATGTGAAATATTCTGACAAACAGAATCAATATTTGATTATTGATTTATATATATATATATCGTTATCTATTATTTCAACCAATAAATCAGCAATTCAACCAAACAATCAACACACAGCAATCAATCATCATTTATCAATACTAGATTATATTTATAAAAATATAAACTGTACAGAGTTGGTGAGATTTGCTCACATTGGACGATCATCGTTAAATAACGATAATTGTCGTTTATTCAGATCAGACAATTTATTTCTCTATAAATTGTAACGAGCTCTAATTCACTCCTAGTCAGCTCCATTGTGTAGCCGTCGTCCATACGATCCAAACGGATCTTGTTTAGTCGGATTCTGATAATGTATGACGATGTTATGAATTTTACAAGTTTTTATACAATATTAAATTTAATTAACAAATATAAACCAATCTAAATTACTATTTAAAACAAATTAGCAGTTATAACCTTGCTCATCATCTTTTTCAGAAACCTTCTAACCCCAGTACTTCCTCCAGTTCGGATCTTCTGGATCCATCCAACATCCCATCTCCATTGAACACGACCAAAACCTTAACACTTACTTCACCTTTCATGAACACCACTAACCAATTATTAACGTCTTAACCATTTCCTTAATCACGTGTTTTATTGCTAATACTCCTCCTCATTACCAATCTTCTTCTCACGCAGTTGCTGCTAACCCAGAAACCGTCGATCCTTCCCCACTCGTTCTGCCATGACATCAAACATCGAGACAACGACCATTTAGCTTCTTATCCTGCAAGCATCAACCCCTGCCCATCCACCTTAACCTCGCACCAACCTTCGCGAGTCCGTCATCAGATTTCTGTTGCTTCTCAAAATCAAGATCGACATTTTTTATTCAGAAAAAATCCCAAAAAAACCCAATCGATACTACTCTCTACGCTCAATTCAAATACCACAACCACAACGAGTATTACTGCTTCAAACTCACAAAAATAAATCAACCTTAGAACGCTGTGAAATATCCGATATGTTCATACCCTCCACGCACATCTGAAAACTGACATCCACTCGAAGCTCTTTACTCCAGGATTGAAATGATACCGATTTCATGGTTTTACTATTTTGTTTTGAATTTCTTTGATTTTATAAAGTGGATCCTTCACGTTTTACTTCACTGTAAAAGAACGATGGAGGCAGAAGATTTTGACCATAGAAATTCGGTTTAGGGTTGTTGACTTGGGAAGGCAAATATATAGGAGAAATATATATTATTTTATTGTATTTTACATTCCATTTATATGAATCGTTATCTTATTTAGCATCTAAAAATTTCTATGATCACATATAATATCCAAAAATCATGAAAATGGACGTGCGTCTACATTTTGACATTACAGACCCAATGAAACTTGTTTCGTCGAATTCCGAATTCATTTGCTCACACAACATATTTTTAAAGATTGCCTGTTTTTCACATTAAAATCCCGTACAAACTGACTCCAAAAATCACGAAAATTGAAATCTAATAATAATTTAGTATTCCGGATCCAATAATATCAGTTTCATCACGGAGGTCGTTTGCAGAACTGGCTATTTTTAAAGCTCTAAATAAACCCATTTAAATATTGATATATTTAAAAATAATAAAATTTAATATTAATAAATAAATATTATCGTATATATTCACATAGAATATAATACAACTCCAAAAATATTTCTATCCGAATTTATAACTCGACATTTCAATTCCATATTAAATCAATATTCAATTTATATTAAAAATCCATTTATAATATAAATAAATCGTTATAAATTATAAACGAATTTCATAGCGACTTTTCGGAAATTTGATTTGGACACAACTCACAATCTACACGACTAAATCTCGATTTTTCTCTTCCATTAGAAAAATATACTTTACTAGCTTCGAACGTTTCTTGTTTCACAGAAATCCGATTTAAAACGGATTCTGTATATTCGTTTAAAGTTCGAATCGCCCAATTATGAACTGCCGTGCCATTTTGAGCTTGATTACAATTATAATATAATTATACGTTCAACTGTCGTTTATATAATATATCCGATAATATGATTCAACTTTAAACTGAATTATATATTATAAATGATCCAATTCACACAATATTGTGAATTCCACTATTTCGAAAATTAAATGTATTATTCTATTATTTATATTAATTAAATATACAATATTATTTAATTAAACGACCATTTAAATCTCTAAATCACTATTTAAATAATTAAATAAATTAATTATTATATCGCAAAAATACGGGATATTACAGAGATGGTTATTATAGGTTTGTCTTTTTTACACATTAAAATTTATAAATACAAGTCCAAAATTTACTTTATTTTTTTGTTTTTGTTTGTAGCGAATATCGATTATCATTAGAAGAGACTCAACGTGGTAAAAAGCGGCTCCAATCAAAGGTAGAAGTCAGTTTGACTTTATTGACTGGTTGCATATAAAGGTTTGTTGGATTACAATGAACTCACAATTTGATAATAAATAACATTTTTGAACATATTTTACTTTTTTCAGTTAATAGAAGAAAAACGCATGGACTTCCTATTATGTTAGTGGACCAACATGGGAAGCCAAAACTCATCTTAAATGTAGAATCAATGGTTATCTATTCTCTCCTCAGCACTACGACGACACTCTTTCAACACAAGATAGCGGCGTTTGTATGGATGCAATTACAACATTTGTTGCAAGTGCAAAAGACTTAAATACTACGGATGATGACACTACTTGGTATGGTATTATCCAGGAGATCATTGAAGTTGATTATTATGAATTTCAACATGTTGTGTTCTATTGCAAGTGGGTCAATATTGCTGATAAAACACATGGTTATAAGGCTTGTCCTGACTCCAAATTACTGATGGTGAATTTGAAAAGGCTCAAAAGCAATGATGAAGAGTATGATGCGCCTGTCATTCTTGCCTCGGAAGCTAGCCAATTCTATCCATTTTAAAAGAGCAACCCAGCATAACAACATTGTTAAATTGTATTGAACCAAATAGACAAATTGGTTGAAGTTGTTGACATTGCTTTATTCATTTTGCTACCTTTTCTTGTTTTGAACATTTGTAAATGTTATCTATCAATTAATTGGTTGTGGATGTAAAATCTTATGTAAGTATCTTCAGTTAAATTTTTTATGTTATCGGGGTATGCTTGCTAGAGTGTTTTTGTGTTTTGCCTCTACTTTATTAGTTGTTTTTTGAAGCATGAGTTTATATTTTTATTTTGGGCTGCAAAACGAATGTGCTGAGTTTTTTTTATGAGTTTTTATTTTTATTTTTGGTTGAAGGGGCATCCACGATTCCTACTTCTTATCTTTCAGAAATGTAAGCTACATCGTCTTTTTGCATTTCTTTTATTTGATCATGCTAATGCAATAAAATAAACAGAATGCCAGGTAGTTCATCGAGACAAACAGAAAACAGAGAAGGTGTCCCTCCGCCTTCTCCAAATAAAAAGTACTTTATAATGTTGAAATGGATGGTGCTAAAGGAAAATATGGAAAGAAGTGGAGTTCCCGATGTGGTGTTTTGATCCGTGCATACATTCCGATCAGTTATGATGATTGGAAGAATGTAGATGTCTTTTATAAAGATGCTTTATGGAAAGCAATACTGGTATCTTACTTCTCATTTAAATTTAATAAATCATAAACAGTTATGGTGTTACATATTTTTTTGCATAATAGAAGAATTTCTATTGGTTGATTCCGTTTCATTGCCAACTATTGTGATGTTGATTCTTGTTTAAAGTTCGATATGCAAGGAGACAATTGACTTAAATTGGACTATAAGTGTGTCCTACACAATGGAATATAGTCAGCACATTTTATATGTTTGTGGAAGGTAGAGTAGAAATTATAAAATGCAATTGTATAATTTATATGCATACAACCTAGAATAACACAAGTTATTGACTTATATGGTTCGTTTTAGTTTTAACACAAGTTATTGACTTATGGGCTTAAATTAGACTATAATTGTATATGCAGGAACCAAAATACCATTGTAGCAATTGTTTTTTTACTCTTTGTCCCGAGCGTAAAGACCGGCACTAGTAATAATGGTGGAGCTAAACATTTTGCATAAGATTCTTCTTATGTAAACTAAAATTACATTTTAGTTTAAAAGTTTCTTGAACTCCCTTTTGCAAACTTACCTCTTTCTCAACCTTTTTTTCATTTGCCTTTTAGATTTAAAACAGAAAGCATCCTAAATGTAATAGGCAGTTTCCTCATTTGTAGTGGTCTATTGAAAGTATAAACTCATGAATTGCTATATTTAAATGGCACTTTACTCTTGCTTTGTCTATGATATATATTGAGCTGTAGTAGAATCGGGTAATGGTCACTAATCGAACGTGGAAAATTTGACTTTTATTCACCATATATGCTTATATTGCAGTAGAACCAGCAATACCAGTTGCTACAATAAATTTCAACATGCTTCGAACCACATATACGCTTATATTGCATTTTCCCACACTTTCGAATATATATTAGGATGAAACTCTGACTTTTATTCACATATGATTTTTTCCAGTTTGCTTGTTTGTTTTGTTTATTCTAATCAGCCATTGGTTATTTTTCCTTTTGATTCTACAGAAAGAGTTTGATATGGATATAGATCCCGATAAAGCAAGGCCTATATTAGAAAAAGGGTTCTCACAAAAATTCAGAAGTGCAAAATCAAAACTACATAATAAATACCTTAAGAAGGATGATGAGCTTATACCTAGATGTATTGCAATGGAAAATCATCCGGATGATATTGATAAAGTTCAATGGGAGAGTTTTGTTGACATGTAGTATGGTGATAGAAAGAGAAAATAATGTAAGAAGGGTACTGAAAACAAAGTGAAGGTTAGTATAAATCATACATTGGGCAGAAAATAGTACCATACACTCTATGATGAATTGGTATATAGTTTAGATTTCTAAAGTAAACTTTATGATAAATTATATTATATATATTCATTTGTATGTTTCATTAGAAAAATGAAAAACTAGAAATTAAGCCTATGCGATCTGTTGTTTGGAAAATAGCACATACAAGCAAAAAAACTGGGGAAGTGTTTCCGTGTGCCGCTGAAAAATATGTAAGTAATCCGAACCTTTTTTTAATCAAGCACTAATTTGTTAGCACATACAATTAAAAATATCAAATGTTGAGAATGCCATAAACCATCAGAATATTAGGAAAAGTTAACGGTAAACCATAATAGACATCGGCAAAAAAGACGTTAACAGTCTGGCTTCGTATAACTGAGCAATGCAGCATATAGTTCCCCATGTATTTTCCAGTATATATATATGCATTGCAATATTCATCTTTATCTCTGAAGCTCTGTTGCATATTTGAGTTAACGCTGGAAACATATAACATACACATGATTTGTGTTAATCATATTAGATTGGAAGTTTTTATGTAGTAGCTGCCACGTCTAGCTAACGTATTAGCTTGAAATTTATGCACCTTCATCTGTTTTTTCTGACTTTCCTTTTCCCATTGCTGCTTCCCTTGTTTTCTCTTGAAGATGTTCATTATTATTCTTCCTTTCGATAAATATAATATTGGACTTCTCATCAGATTCTTTTGACATCAATTTATGTGGACTTTTTGGTAGTACATTTGCGCTTGAATGCATATCAGAAGTGGGTGTGTTTGCATTAGAGCCTTTAGGCATGGATGCTTCTGAGCTCTCCTGACTTGACTCGTTAAATATTCTTATCGCTGGATGTTAAATATTGTCTTCACATCTTTAATCTATGATAAATATTGTGGCAAAAACGAGTATAAAGAGAATAAAAGGTAAAACACTAGTTGAGTAAACCAAGTGAACTCAAAATTTTCTCTTGTTGTTTTAACTTCACCGTAAAAATCAACATAACATTTTTTACACATCCAGTTAGATATATTCAAATACATGCATTGGAGTCCCATTTTCAGCATATCCTTGATTTTATTTTCCTCCCTCCAAATAGTTAGATGACCCAAGTGATTTTGTTTTTCCATAATTTTATGCCCTGAATCATATCTTTTGTTATTTTTTATAGATTAGAAAAAAGAAATTAAAACTTTTTACCATGTTACTTAAATATTCCTTTTTGATATTCTCCTTTTATGTAAATATTATCTCCTCTCATTGGCAGTGTGTTGTCCATTTTCTTTATACGTGTTTGTGTCATTCTTGCCTACTTTTTCTTATTCATTTATAGATATCATTTCACTACACACAAAAAATGCTTTTAACAGCGTCCCAAAAATGCTGTTGTACAATTTTACAGCGTTTTGATGAACGCTGCATAATGACATGTTGTCGTAGGCCCCTTTTTTCAACAGCGGTAGAATAAATGATGTTACATTTCACGTTTTACAGCGTTTTGAACTAGCTGTTAACATACCATACACGACCTATTTTAGTTGTTGTTTTAAAAAATAGACATCGTTTGAAACATGTTGTGAAAAAAATGTACAACTTCACATTTGGACTTTCAACAGTTAATTTTAAACGATGTTACTAATATTTATCAGCATTTTTTTCACGCTGTAAAAAGTTCCCTTTCGTTTAATCAGCAATCATGAAACGTTGTTAGTAATATTTACACAGCATGTCATTTGCGCTGTAGAAATATGCTTACATTATATATTAAATGCAGTTATTAATTTTTGAACAGCGTTTGTCACGCGCTGTAAAAAGTTAACAAGGTTTTATCAGCTTTTATGAAACGCCATCATTAATATTTGCACAACACTTTGTTTATGCCGTCATCTGCTGGTGCTAAATTTACAGCATCCGTATCATGATGTAACATTTGCACACATATCATTACCATAAACTATACTATTATCATAGTACAGTTGCTTCACCAAAAAATCAAATGAAAAATAATTATATAAAAACATGACTAGTAGTCGCTTCCACTAGTAAAATTGAACACAATCCATAAACAAAGTTTACAGAGTTTGTAAACAAAGGCATCCTGTGCATTCCTACTACAATGCCACTACCGAAATAAAAGTCTTTCCTACTACAAAATAAACTTGCTACAGGGATACCAAAATAAACTTCAGGAAAACATCCTTGCATTCCTTGCATCATCATTATTCTTTACCTACCCACAAGGATGAAATTCAACGGTTGAAGATCAAATAAAAATTAACATATTTAACTTATAATACCTACTACAAAATAATATGAACTCAACATCTATTTTTACTATATTTCAATCAACAAATTATAGAAAAATAATATGAGCCAAGAGTGGAAGTATTCGTGGGTTGCTGTTCCGAAACAACAAGCCATGGCTTGCTGGAACAACAAGCTTGAGCTTGCGGCTTCTAAACAGCAAGCCACAACTTGTTGTTTTAGAGCAGCAAACCGTGGGTACATCCACTCTTGGCTCAGCAATTCAACAAGCTGAAGCAGTTGCTTGTCACCAATAGAGTATGACAACAATATGGCAATACAATTCGCAGGTGCACTTACATAGACAGGAACAAGCCTCACAAGTCAACAACTGGGCATCACCACATGCATTTACATTGCACAAAACATCCCTTTAAACAGAAAATAGCAACCATAACAAAAAAAAAAAGCACTAAACCCACCTATACCTCAGGTATAAATAACCAGTTTTCAAACAAAAGGAAATTGTATGTCTGTGTAATTTTTATGTTAGACTTTTCTGCTCTCTTTAAATTAAACAATTTTCTCTTCCCATGGGATTCACTTTTAGATGCAAAAAAGTGCCAAAACAACGGAGACGACGTGAAAAATCACTAGGATTAAAAGATGTTTCCAAATTACATGTGCGTATGCAATGACGGACGCACTTAAGGCCCAGTGGGGTCACCCGCCCCTACTGGCATTTTATAAATATGTTTCAAACAATGGATTTAACCATACATACAGGCATTCTAGTGTTTGTAGACTGTATCAAAAATGTTTTCTTACCAACGCTAATTTAATTTTGTTCCATTTTAAAATCAGAAGTGGAGATACGGAGTAACAAAACAGTAATGAATGAATTTGTTAATGCTGTGATCATTGTTGTTCAAGCAAAATATATTTAGTTAAAGAAAATAAAGACCTACAACATATAACTATAAAATAAGAACCTATAATTTTAAGTTTGTATTGCTAATTACAACCAAAAATAGCTACTGCAGCTATTTAAGATTAGTTTTATTTATGAAAATACCTAAAATGTTATAATAACCTTAACACTTTCAACTGCATGATGAGAGTTAAGTGCTTTTTAATTGAATCTACTGCCCTAGGTTCAAAACAGTATGAAGAGTGTTTACTTGTTGTTGTAGCATTATAACCCAAATGCATATATGAAATACACAAACAGATGTAAAGCTAGAATATTAAATGTCAATGACGGGTTCGTATACACACAAGAGCTTGTGAAAATTACGTAAAAGTTGAATCCAGTCTAACATTCACAACAGGCCATGCTACCGTCGAACCAAAAGCATCTGATAAGCATTCCATGAATGAGTTACGCCTCCATAGAGCTTGCATTTGGCATTCACCGGAAAATTTGCACTCTATCATATAACCAATATTTATTGATCCATAATAAAAAATTCTTAAAAAAAGATACAAGTAATATAAACGTATTACTGTAACAGATTTAGGAAAATTACTCACGGGGGTAGGTGCAGTCGTCCTTCGGCAACCAATTCTTTGCTTCCACCCCAATCGTACAACTTACATTTGCTTCTGCGCTATTGCTCATGCTCTATCAAAATGACATATATTAATTGACATGCATGATGATCCACTACTGGACACACACACGCGCGCAGGCCTACAAATAAATATCAAAACCTACCCTAGGAATCAGAAAAGTCAAGTTTCATTCCAGTATTTCCCGAGTCCTATACGCAGGCCTACAAATATCCACTTCCCCTGCTATTGAAAAGAACAACACATGGTTAGCTACCCTAAATAAATAAAACTGCGCAGACTATGTGAAGCCAAATCAAATAAATACACATAGTTAGCTAAATGCGCATACACACAGTCGATTGAAGCTTAACATATACAGTCGCTTGAAGAAATACATACAATAGTTGCATATTATGCCTATTATTTAATATTAAGCAATCAAATAAACTGCTCTTCATAACCATTCATAAAAAAAACTAAATGTGAAAAAAAAACTAATTGTGAAAAAAAAACTCAACATCGAACCCCGTTTTCTTTTCCGGACTTCTCTCTTATGCCGATAACAACTTTATCCACTGGCCATGCCACCGTCTTGTCCTTGGCATCTCCTATATTAGTTAAGTACTACTGTCCTTGGTATATCCTATATTATGTGTACCAAAAAAGTAAGCAATCTCCACAAATATTAAACATAAACTAAATCATACCCGACGTTTCACAAACACATGAACCAGCTGACATCAATAACAAGTAGGCATATGCCACTTCTATTTATATTGTTATATTTTCGACTAGTTGCACCATTCCTATGCATTATCTCATTTTATACACGAAATTTCCTATGAAGGTAAGTTGTAATTAACTGAAACATTAAAGCGAAAATGAAGTCATGTTCTTTCCGATGCTATAAGCATATACCACATGAAGCTAGAAACACAATTAAAATGAAAGTATACCATGGTTGTGCATCTATGAACTGAAAGGACATCCATCATTAGTTTGGCGTATAGCTGTACATCATTTTTACTGAGAAATATTATTATGTATCTATGAACTGAAATAACCATGCAGCAAGAGCTAATCAAGGATAACACCCTATATGCAATGCTGGAAATGCAATGCTGGAAATAAATCGAATATGTGAAAGATTGCAAACCTTGTACAGTGAGGCAAAAGAAGAAAAGCAGTAACAACATAGTCTTCCCCTTTTCTTTCTCCAGTTAATTACTTATTCGAACACCTTTGACTACATAACCTTTATAAATGCCAAAAAGGAGAACAATTAGATAATATACTTTGTGAACAAGTTAAATTATTTGCTAATAACATAAATATGAAATTGACAAGAAAATACTCAAAATGCGAGGTATCAAAACAGAAAATTATAGTATTACCAAGTTCAAATGCTAACATGCCAAGCCTAAATGACTTACATTGAGTTCCAAATCAATAGGTTTTACAATTCAACATTACATAAAACATCGAATCTAAATCAAAACTTCTAATTGACTACCCAAAATAAAACATGACATTAGAACAGCTCAATTATGCCTTTGCAATCCTCCCAAACATAACTAGCATCCTCAACCAAATCCTCGATTTCTTCACGATCTCTTACAATATAGTTGTTTTCTTCAATAAAATCAGCTATCTCTAATTCATGAAAACCTCTTGGCGACGCTTTCGTCTCAACATACCAATTCGAAGAATCATTTTCTCTTGAATAAAAAAATTGTTTTGCCAGAGATGCGGGAATATAAGAATCTCTTGAAAAAGAAACCTGACTTCGATGCAAATTAACAAGAATAAGTCCATCTTCAACTTTTGTCTCATTTCCTATATTCGCCCCAATGACACTTGAAAATAGGAATATAAAAAATATTGTAATCTAATAAAAATATATCAGTCAATATTCCATAGTAAGTGACCACATCAACCACTTGAGAAATGTCATTTACACTTGCTCTACACATGGTGGTTGCATCATAGATCACTCCACTATTCTGAGTTTCAACATCTTTTATAGGGAATCGTTGTCCGTTAATAATAAATATTTTGCACGATAATGCAATATTTTTAGGGCCATAAGAACATTTTATCATGACCTTTTAAGTCGATAGGAATCTAAAAAAAGAAAAAGCAAGTATTTCAAAATAGTATTTATAAATCGTATAGGAAAATGTTGAATTTTTTGTAACTAACCTTTTTTTAATCCAACTAGCAAAATTATCCCCATGATATTTCCAAAGTAATGTCTCAATTATTTCTAAGCGCTTGTTTGAATTCTGCAACTCTTCCAAATGCAAACTAGTATAACAAAAGTAATGTCAAGTTGTAACCGCAAATGTAACTACAAAAAATCAGTGGAAACATAACATGATTTTAACTAACTCCAAAAGCGGTTCCACTACAGCCATATTCATTAACACCACTAAGTGAGCAATTTCTTTTTTCCTTGGCAGACAATGTACCTTGTTCGAACATTGAAATTGGATGTCCTTCAAGTATTGCAATATCTTTATACTCTTCATTTCGAATTTTTTTAAGTTTTTTGATTTACTCCGAAATTCATTAAAAAATCTCATGCAATCTTCCGCAAGATAGGATTCCACAATGCATCCCTGTGGTCGCGCATAATTCCTTATGTAATTTTTAAGCATTTTCATATACTTTTCAAAGGGACACATCCAATGAAAATGAATAGTTCAACACAACTGAGCTTCCCTCCCAAGATGAATCGTCAAGTGTATCATAATATCGAAATATGAAGGTGGAAAATATCTTTCAAATTCACACAATATTTTAACGATCTCGTCGTCGAGTTGCTGCAACTTTTCTCTATCAAGAACACATTGAAATATTTTATTGAAGAATGAACTTTGATGAATAATTGCTTTTCTGGATTTTATGGGCAACAAACCTCGCAGTGCAACCAAAAATAATTGTTGCATCAAAACATGATAATCATGAGACTTCAAACCACTAATTTTACAATCCATCAATGATATGCATCTTTTAAAATTTGAACAATAATCATCAAGACCTTTAAAATCATAAAGCCTTTTGCAAAATGCATCCAACTTACCCCCTTAGCTATTTTTATTCGTCCTCCCTTTCTCATCTAACCGAACCATATCTCTATTCTTCTTCTCTTTCTTTGTCATTACCTCGCCTACTCCTCTTCATGCTTGTTTGTGCATTAGATCTTACCCACTCATACTCTAAGATCTAATTTCTTCTCTTTGACCATTTCTTGGCCTAAAATACCTAGTTGCAATATTCGATCCTACTCACACCATTTAGGTCTCCTCCTTATGTAGGGATCATTTGGTTCGATTAGAATGAGCAAAAAAAGTTTCACCGCTTTATGGCTAAGAAAATTTGTCGAGGCAATTGGACTTGCACCAGCCAGTTGCTTCGAGATCTTAGAATAGGTTATTGTTTGTGTTACATCCGCCTTTGCTATACCTTATTGGAATAGGTTCTTTCGAAAGTAATCGTCGTTTCAGGGATGGAGAATAAGTTATCTTTGGATGGCTTTTCTGATGAGAATCTCGATGAGATTTTAAAGGAATCCGTGTCTTACGCGGACTTGAATGGTCTTTTATTTGACAGGCTTAGGAGATTTTGCAGTAGATCTCTTTTCCTTTATGTCAGTTCTTGTGTTCGGGAATCTATGTTCGAACTGCCCATGTAGGCATGTAACCTATTTAGCGCATCGTTCTATAAATGGGGAGTTATGAGTAGATTTGTCTTATGGTCCGGAAATTAATCTTTTCTTTATTCTTTAATCGATGGCATAACCATCAATTTATGTCGCATCATATTTGATTTAGCTTGTTGTTCTTGTGTGTTATCTCATGGGGTTACTTTCTGTAATTTCATTTATCTATTTTTGTCTTTATACAATATTTGGTGGATTCCTATGACAAGCAATTATGTGGTAGGTTTCTTTTCTCATCGTAAGTTTTCACTTAATAGAGGTGGTGATGTAGGAACCTCCAACAACACCAACAGTGGTTGCAATATGAGATTGGGCATTTAGCTACCATGGTATGGTTAATCAAAGATCATAAAAATTGGTTTGAGCTCTAGCCGTGGAGTAAGACATCTCGTTGTTTATAACCATTGTTTTAGGAGTTTTGGTGTTGTTGTCTTTGTTATTTTCCCTTTCCAGCACTAGATTCTTGGCTTTGTGGTGATTTGTGCTTGAAACTGTTAGTGTTGTTTAAATCGTATGACTTAGGTTAATGAGATTTCTATTTTTTGGGATATTTGTGTCATTCACGCATGCCTATTTGAATAAAATCTCATTTTTATCATCTAAACCAACAGTTGTCCTAGGGCTGGAAAGAATAGAATTCTGTGTTGGATAAATTTTAGTAAAGGACTGGTTCCACTTCATGGGTATGTAAATAAATAAATAATCACTCCTTGTTAAAACTAAAATTTATTTTTTGTCTTTTGTGTGATTTCGGTTTTCGCATTTTTGTGCACTGACTTCCTTCTTAGCCAACATGTGACTTGAATCGTTTTTTCCGCAAAATACATTTTTCGAGATTTTGGAAAATGTTGTTTGAAAAAAAATCTTTTTATCCTTTTCTTATTTTATTGGAAAGTGAAACGGTTTCGAAAAAAATTCAAAATAAACATGACAAGTTTTTAAGCGAAAATTTATTTTTATGAAAAAACTCGATTTTTGGTCACGTGAACACCGTAAGGAAGATTTTCGAATGTTACGTGTGTGCGTTTTAGCAGTGCAACAGGACCAACGATATGATAAGAACATTAACGATAACAAGGAAAAGGTTGTTTTAGCCTTGAAAACATTGTTTCCATACCTTGTCAACGATGCACGCGAGTTATTAATTAACTCATTTTACGTTTTAAAGCTATTTTTAGGCCTCCTTTACAATCTACAGGTCGAAATTTTTGGAGTATTTTGGGTAGCTGAGGTGAAAATTCCACTATACTGCGAGAAATGGAAGATTTTTAAACGAGGAAAATGTTAAAATGCTTCGCTTTGATTTCCTTTTTCCGGTTTAGGAGGAAAATTAAAAAGGAAATGATTAGACTGCGCGACGTTATGGATGGTAGGGTTTGGACGCCAAATTGGTTTCTTTACAATTTATTCATAATTATGCGAAGGTAATGGAGGAAAAAGAGTTTTCAAATTTTGCATTCATATAGAACTATCAGTATATTTAGGATGTTCCACATCAAGTTTTTAAAAGTATTTCAAAATTTTAATGCAAACATATTGGAGGATCCGATTTATAATCATCTTGCATGCATATTTTATGGTTAAATTGCATTATGTACACCATGCACATATAAATATGAATGCAAAGTGCATGTACACAAATTTGTTGTGTAGAGTAGGACTATAGGCATCAGAATTTTGGGGTGAAATTCCTTTTAAGGAGGGAAGAATGTAACAACCCTGAATTTTGGCCATATAAATAAATTATTAGAATTTCAAAAATAGGGATTTCTGGAAACAATGGAATTTGGCCATGAAACTTTAACAGACACGTTCATCTCAGAATTCTCGTCAACTTTTATGTTTGGAGTTTCGCGAACGGAGTCCGTATGAAAAAGTTACGGACGAAATACGAAAATGGACGGAAAATAAATCAATCAAATTTATAACTAATTACTGCCTTATTTAACCAAGCCAACCTGGGCACCTAAGGCCCAAGCGGTCGACCGCCACGGTCGACCTACTGGGCATCATTTTGTCCAATGACGGATAGGTTTTTAGGTTTTGGTTTCTAATATTTATAAGACGGTTGGACAGATAAAACTTAAAACTAATCCAACGGTCCTAGGCCATTTCCACACTTATAAATAACGGGGTAATGCCTCATTCTTTTCCACATAAATTTGCAGTGGCAGCGGAGCACTACTATTTTTCACCTTTTCCAAACCTAATTTCTAAAATATAAATATATTCATACACAACAAATCAAATCCAAACCATATGGAATTGAGAGGAATATCGGATCCACTAGAAAAGAATGCAAATTGAAGCTCCAAAACAGATTTTCCCCTCTTTCCCTGTTTTCTTACACCTCTACAGATCTAGAATTTTCCCTATTCTAGATAAATTGTAGATTTATAAGAATTTGGGGTTTTGTAGGCTTAAAGGGTTCAAACTTTGGATTTGGAGGCTATAAGGTGGGTGGGAAATTTATATATATACATTTATAATAATGTATTTATCTCATTTGTAATAGATTCAATTTTTATGTCTATGCCTATCAGATATGATAAATAAATTATTGAAATTAGATTGACACCCATCAGATCTAGTTATAAAAAGTGTTAAAACTTGTGAATTGTACATTGTGCTATGCATAATATGAATTGTAGGATTTCTTAAGGTTGTTTACATCTATTCCTACAGTTATGTCATGAAATTCATTGCTATTATATTCTAAAATGTATTGTGGACATTTCAGATATAGAAATCAGTCCCATTAAACACCATTTAGATGTAGTTACATTACAGATCTCTAGTTCATTGTTGATTAATGAAATTTTGGTAAAAGTGTGAAATTTGTACATTGTATGGTTCTAATGTTAAAAGAAATATGCATGTTTAGGTTTTTCCTTGATCGTTGTAAATATGTCGTTTCCTCCTTTTGAATAAAAATACATTATTTTCAAATTACAAGAGATATGATAAAAAAAGGATTAAAAAGGGAAAAGTGGTGCAAATGTACGCATAAATAGAAATATATACATTTATGTGTAATTTGCATCAATTATTCCAAATTACATATTTGCATATATTTCTTGTGATTTTGAAATATGTCAAATACCACTAATTAGGCAATATTTACAATGATTACGGCTAAAAGTATTTTTGTAAGATTTGAAACCTTTTGACAATATTGAATGTAAAAAGGAATGTTCGGTTGCCAATAAAACCAAATTACTTAAGAATAAAAATAAAATAAACATAATAACTACGTTGAACGCACGAAAACATAAATATATAATATCATCCGTCTAAATCAGTGTAAAACGGTAATAGAATGTTGAATGTGTGGATAAGGTTCAATTATGGACCTATATGTAAATGTAATCCATATTGAATTAATATGTTTATGGTGACCATTTGTAGCAATCAATATAATAAATTGCTATAAATAGGACCACAAATCAATAAATAATAATTGTGACTAATGTGGATTAGGGAAAGTAAATATAATAGGATAAAAGGTATAATTCCTAAAATTTATTAGGATAAATGTTGTACACCCCAAATTAGGAAATTTTAATTATAACCGCAATTTGACACAAGGTTTAGCTCAACTTGTGGTATAAGTCTGCCTGGAACCAACTGGAAAATCCAACAACCACAGGTAGTCAGCTTAATGTCAATGGGTTATTGAGTAAATGTACTAAGGCACGAGGTTAAGTTTAACTTGTGGTAGAAGTCTACCCAGAACCGACCAACAAATCCAACATCCACAAGTTGTCAACTTAATGTAAGAGGCCTGATACATAAATATATATATATATATATAAGTCAACCAATAAATAAACAAATAAATGAATGAATAAGAATAGTAATGGTCTATTGGGTACAATAAATAGATGCCTTAGGACTGATATATAATTGCTTTGGGAAAATATGACCGTTATGGTCATAAAGGGCAATAAAGATATAAATAAAAGAAAATGAGTGTCAAAAGGGGGATTTATGGATATTGATTATCATTTAAAATACTAAATCCAAATTAGGGAAGTGAATCAAATAAATATCCAAGGGTAAAAAAGGATATATATATATATATAACCTTCCTTATTTATATTAACGTATACAACACTTATAATTGAAAGGGAGTTGGACTTAGTAGGTTAATGATGTAAAATATTATTAACCATTCGAACCCCTGACGATAATGAATTATATACGTATAATATTTCCGTGTAGAGGGACTAAACAGGAATAGCTTAATAACGTAGCCTACTTTATCCCAGTAGGGAAAGGTGCTAAAGGCAAATAGGGTATGAGTCCAATAACGATCACGTATAGTCTGCTTCCTAGGTCTTAAGTGGCTAGGACGGAGGAGTCCACCTGGGAATAGGTCTTTCAGTTTAGGGGTATTAAACAACATGTATCGTATTGCCTACACAAACCTGGAAACTTGAAATGTTAGATATGGCTACCTATTCTACGGGAAGTAATAAGCGACTAAAGAGGTTTTCTAATATGGTCTGCTAGAGGTATAGCGTACAATAAAAAACCAGCTCTCACCTTTTACGGGGAAAGGGTATATGCATGAGTGACGAAAGCCTTAACTAGTAGAGCCTGTAGCTAGTGCCCTTTAGTTTATAAAAATGAGGAGCAAGTCATCGAGAGGTATTGAGTCACCTAGAAGTCTGCTGACCAATGAGTCCGCCTAGGGTCTTAAGTGATCGGGAGAATCCACCCTATTTGTCATTGATGGTGAGGCAGAAAATAATAAAGGGAAACTGGATGGAAAGGTATATACGTATGTGAAAAATCCATAGTTAGGGGTTCATTCCCGGTCTAATAATCAATTAAATTATATAATTTAAAAAGGGCTTCCTAAATATACGTGTAAACGTTCTATCTCGGTATTATATCTAAGAATACCACTTTGGAAGAAGTTGAAGAGTCATGCATAAACATCTACAAGGTTAGGCTAGAATCACTAACCTGATAGGCATATATCTTGAATTGAACCAAACGGGATACATCTATGTATTATAATCTGTGTTATGCATTTATTAGTCACTAGAATTTGTTGTTCAGACCCCTCTCCTCATTACAACCTTCCAGGTTTCCAAGAGAAGGTCGGGTTCCCATAGATGTTTAAGTTTGGCTTTTGGTTCTCGTTCTCTCTCATGCTCGGTATTGACAAAGTGACTTACTTCGAAAAAGGTATTACTTAAGTTAATACTAGTTATCCAATTATGTTTCCGCTGTGAGTTTTCTTTTATTGTACTCTAATTGTACTTATGCTCATTTATTGCAGGTACCAGATATACGTGCTCCATGCTTAGATGTGTTCAAGTTTAATATTTTTTGAAATTTGGGCGTAGAAAAATGTGGGTTGTTACAGCTGGACCGGATTGAAGCACAAGAAGACTGTGTGTCAGTGTTACTGTTAGTGTCAGTGAATATATATGTAACTGTGTATGAATTTGTAAACAGAGTGATACTGAGTGAACTGTAGTGAGGAATATCTGTATATATAATTTATCGTAGACATGAATGATTAAAATTGTACTATTATTTGTAATAAACAAATTGATTGAAATAAAAATATATTTTTATTGTTCAATTCAGTCTATCTATTTCATTTGAGTTTTTTAATAGTATGATTTCATGATATATATATATATATATATTCAAGTGAGTCATGTCAAAAATATCCAAACATATTTATGTGAATTATAAAGAGTGGAGTCATGAATGTGTACTATGTTAAATGCTGAAATAAAATATTTATTTGAATAAAAATATTGTAAGTGTATTTAATTCTGTGTAGTAGTAACTTATTCAATATAAATGTTTATTTCTGTATGTGATATGAAATATATAATAGTACTGCTTACAAACACACACACACACACACACACACACACACACACACATATATATATATATGTATATATATATATATGTATATGTTTGTTATCATCAAACAAAAATCATATTGTTATACTCAACAATATGCAGTGAGGCCTGATGTATGGATTACTCATTTAGACAGATGTTTTGTATTGATGGCTCTAAGATGTTATGCGATTTGAGTTTTTCTGTTCTATTATGCTTCACTACTATATCTTGTTGTATGTTTTCTATTATATTTTATCCACGTGCTATGAGCTATACGATAGGCTCTATTTTGAGTTATTCTTCCTTAACGATCGTTCAATATCGGCCTAGCACATCATACAACGCATTTTTCCTTAGTTTGGTGCACGAGTTATGGGGTGGTCGTCATATTATTTTAAGACTAAACAATTAAGATATACTATTCTGTCTTGAAATATCTTTAATGGATAATTAATAAATCTTCATACCATTATAAATAAATGATTATTAAATTTAAACCAAATAACTAGCATTTATTATTATAAATAATTATACCAAGTCTTTAAATTCTTATCGAGTACCTAGTAATTGATTTATATTTTAACAATGTAAATTGTAAATTATAATCATTATTGGTAAACAAATATTATACTTAATTCGAAGGTCAAATTTTTTGGTTTGTTACATAAAATCAAAGCACAAACCGATGTTATTACTATCTTTAAATTTTCTAACAACCAACTTAGTGCCAAATTCTCTACACTTTAAAATGCTCTTCTAGTGTTAGAACGATGGTTTCCAATGGGAGAAGTCCAAAAGTTTTTGTCTTTCACATATTTTGCCTTCATCCACTTTGCCCAAAAAGTTGCCTTCAATAAATTTCCAAAATAAATTGAGGTTTCAATCTTCATTGATATCTATGAAATTTCTTGAATCCAATCCACCATTTTCTTTAGGCTTAATAATGACACTCTAAGCAACTTTGTGGTATTTTCCATTCAACATAAAGTTGGCACAAGCTATTTTAAGTTTCTCAATAGTTTTGCTGGGAATATTGTGGGATTGAATCCAATACAAAATAATAGCAGCGATAACAATGTGAATAAGTTTTAATCCACCAGCCATGGATAAGAACTTGCTTGGCCAGTTATCTATTTTATTCTAAATGATTTCTTAAAATTTAGCATAATCTTTTTCTTTGGTCTGGTTAGAACTCAGAGGAAGCCCTAAGTACTTAACAGACAGATTTCCTACTTAAAATTCTAAGAATTTAAGAATATCCTCTTTATTACTACATTTACTACTGAAATTAGCCTTTCTCTTGTTGTCAATTATTTGGAGGCCAGCATTTTTTAGGTTCTTGAAAATACTTTTGACTGCCATCGCAATTAGATGTCTGCATTTAAAAAATTACTAAATCATCTGCACATAACAAATGTGTAATATATGGGTTGATTCCATTGATAGGTTTTATATTATTAGATAGATCTCCATGTTAATCTGGTAGGAAAGATATTCCATTGCAAGGTAAATAAATAATGGGATAATAGGTCCCACTGCCTAATACCTCTATTACTTTTGATAAATCCATAAAGGGAGCCATTAATAAGGATAGAAAATGAAACATTGTCAGTGCACTTCATAATCATGCCATAAAATTTATCAACAAAACTAAATTGTTTCATAATATAAATAATAAAAAATTTATTAACTTTTACAAAGGCTTTATGAAGATCAATTTTAATACATGTTTTATTTTTTTCCCTTGATTAAAGTTTATAGGCATTTCATGGGCTAAAAGAGTATTTTTCACCGATTAATCTATGAGAAATAAAAGCACTTTGATTTTTTTTAATTATTATATTTTAGGAAAATGTTAATTTTAATGATTAAAATAGTAGAAATTATTTTATACAAAAGGTTATAGCAAGCAATAAACCAATAATATTGTAAATAATAAAGGACTTTAGTTTTTGGGACAAAAGTAATAAAAATATGATTAATATTTTTAAGAAATTTTCGGGAGTTACAGAATTCATTCACAACTTCAAAAATCACATGCTTAAGGTCTTCCCGATGCATTTTATAGAATTTTGCACAAGTCAATTAGGACCAGAAACTTTATTATCATTAGCATTAAAAATAATAATGTCCTCGATATTAGCTTAAGTAAGAAGAATTTCAGAATTGTTAGCATGAAGAATATATTTAGGACAATTTTTTTGTACATGATGTAACCTTCCTTTGAGTTATATCAATCAATAAAATAATCATTGGCTAACCAAAGATTTTACCATTGCTATAAATAATTTTCCTTATGCAATTTCAATGCAGTCTACTGGACATTTTAGCACAAAATTATTTGCTAGAAGTTTCAGCACTAGTTAACCAATCTACTTTAGATTTTTGCTTGAGATTAACAGATTCAATATGTAATTCATCATTAAGTTTTTCTACATTTGAAAAGAATCTTTTACGGTAGTATTATCAAAGCTTTTAAAGTCATTCATATTTTGAAGTCTTCCGCAATGAAGTCTGATAGCATTAAGATGGTTGAATTTTCTACATTGTTTCAAATTTTCAATTTATCTTTAGCACTAGAGAAGGGCTCCAGAAATGTTATTTTGGTCATATGCATCTAGGAAAGGGCTCTTACCACTAAGCCTACGTAAAATACTAGAAAAACAATAATCATAAATATGGTGCCCTTGCATATAAGTAAATGGAAATTTATATAAATTAAAATGAAGATAAATACTCTTCTAGTGATTGATTTTGATTAGGCGTATGCCAAATATATGTTATCTCTTTCGATTTTGCAACATATAAGTAAAAGTGAAGTTTACTCATATATTTTGTTTACTGCCTAAGGTTTTCCTTTTGTGTTTGAGTTAGCTTCGAATTTAGAAATGATTTAGTGAGGGTCTGGGTATGCATTTAGGTAGCGTTTGATTTGTTGACTGGGCAGTTAATGTTCGCGTCTGACACGTCAAAGGTGGGATCCACCCTTTTGCCCCTTCAAGACGAATGGTTGAAAAAATAAGTTTCACATCTGACGCGTCCGATGCGTCAGACGCAAGTCCGACGCGAAGAAAATTCCAGAACAGCCGATTCCTCTCCCTCTCTCTATATATTTCCTCCATTTCAATCCATTTCCATCACCAAAAAAACACCAAATCCGAAAATTTCAGCTACAATCACCTTCTACTCGTCGATTTTTTCAGGTTTTTGATTTTAAATTTGTATTTTTATACTTTTTTCCTTCTATATTTCTTGTATTCATAAGTTTTTTGATTTTTTTCCAGAAAAAATGGCCGCAAGTCAGTCATCGTCCACTCGCTCCATTGCCGAATGGAACAACGATACCACGAACGCGTTCATCGACATGTGCATGCAACATCTTGGTTCGCGTGCACATAATGTTGGAGGATGGTATCAGTTGATCACACAGGCATTCAACGAGCGGACCGATTTGGACTACAACGCTAGTCAAATGAAGAACAAATTCGACAACATGAAAAGAGATTGGGCTCCGTGGAATAGACTGCTACAGATTGGTGGAGGGGGATGGGACGAGAAATTGGATACCGTCGTAGGATCGGATGAATGGTGGGCGACGGTGCCATTGCCGATGCGCAAGTTCAAGAGTGGGTCCCCAGCACGATTCAGGGAGTTGGACTCCATGTTTTCAGGATGCATCCGTAACGACAGATGTCAGTACGCGATTCCGGATGCTCCACCCGTTCATCTGCAAGAGGCTCAGCTATTTGGCGATGTCATTCGTGGCGAGAATGTGGAGATCTCGAGTCATCCGACTCGTAGGCCGGTCAGGTCTGGTGCTGGCCCTTCTCCTTCATCTCCTTCGCGCATGGACCGAGATGAGCTTATCTATTTATGCATGTCTGTACGCCGTGAGGAGGATGACTATCAGGATTGGGAGGTGTTGGTTATTATGTCTACGCATGACAGATTGGGCCACAACCCATTTTATTCTCTGATTGGCAAGCCCGAACAGCTTAGGGCTTGTGCTATTCATTTTGTTACGCTGCTGAGGGATGGAAAGATGTGATTCTTGTGGGTGTTGTGTCAGTATGTGGGAGTTTTAGTTGTGTTGTTTTATGTGGTTGTTTTTTTAAATGGTGTTGTGATTGTTTTGTGCTGTTTTTTTTAAATGGTATTGTAGTTGTTTTTGTTTAAATTCAGTAATTTTTGTATTCTGCGTTCTACTATTCTGTTCAGCACTAAACACAAACAAACACAAACAACTAAAAAATAATATATACAAAAACAATAAAATAATAACTCTGCCCCTTCCAAAATGCCCCTTTCGTAAAAAGAACACATTTCCCATTCCCAATTATTCCCCTTCCAATGCCCCTTCCAAATGCCCCTTCCCGTTCAAAATCAAACGAACCTTATAGAGTGAAACAAATGGTAAAATATAGCTTGGCAAATAGGCTTTTGGTAGGGTAAACAATGGGACATCTTTAGGCAGCTGCATAGAAGATAGGAAAGGATGTGCTAAGTCTCTAGTTTTGATTTCTTCCAGCTGCTATGCACGACCAGGCTAGAAGCACATGTATACATGTACAAACATATGTACTAATTATTTTAATAACCAAAACTTTGCTTCCACGTGAACTCATACATTAAAGAACAAATAACTAAATGGTTTAAGTATTCTTAAACTTAGGTTCTAAGCAATCCAAGGCATGTTCTTGATGTACAATTTGCAAATGTATATGTCCTTTTCCATTTAACAGTTCATACCTTAGCACCCAAGCAAAATCATCCTACTTAGTGCAAAGATTTCATTCAATCTTATCACATAAATGCCACATTTTTTCATTTAATAGCCATGTCCTTTATATACTTATATGTGAAGTAAATGATATTTTACTTTAAATAGGCAAGGCCGACGGAGTTGAGCGGACCCCTATCACTTTATTGATGCACTAGATAAAAGAAAGATACAACACACACAAGCAGACTTAGTAACACGATACACAAATCACTAGGGAAACAAGATAAAATTCTATGAAGTTTAGTTGCCTCAACCCGTTCCTAATTTCCATCCTTGTAGACCTCCTATATTCCTGAGTGCTCTTAGCTTACAGAGGAGTGAAACACAATGCTCTAGCATTTCTTTCCCTCTACGTCATTTGTATGAATTTCTTAAGAACAAAACACAGTAGCCTTCCTTTCACTGTCTTCCTACTTGTCTAAGCAATGATTTTCCTTCATTCTTCACGGTAATCTTGCGCAGCATCTTCCCTCCCAATGTCATACATGATTTCAATCCAAACTTGAAATGCAAAATTGCACTCGAAATATAAATGTTGCATAGTCTTATTCTGCATGGTACACAAAACACAAACAGGGTCCACATTCATTCTTCTAACAATTAGTGTGTCTTTGGTAAACACAACACTATCGAAAATGCTTAACAGACCGAGAATAATTATGTCAAAGTATGCGACAGAGTAAAAAAAGGTAGGGTGTAACACCCTTAAGTCCAACATCGTTGAAGCATGTGTGAAGTGAGTACTTATATAGTAGAGCCCATCTCTTACTAACGCCGAGGCCTTTTGAGGAACAAAACCCCACACCTGTACGGTGGCTAAGTTGGGGACAAAATCTTGCGAAGAAGAGAAGACGAAAGAAAAGTAGAGTCTGACATAAAGCCTGAGTAAGTCTAGTGACTATTCAGTCTATGGATAAGAAAAAGAGCATGATAAGTATATGCTGGAAATGGGAAAGCACCCTAAACTAAGTTAAGTTATCTCGAACCGAATATACTATCGTACCCCATACTAATCTCTGCACCACCTAACTAGTGTCCCAACTAGTAATGATAACGTGATCCCAATCCCTGTAATTTTTGTTGCCTTCAGGCGTACATTTATTGTTTCTGACTTAGATCTAATCTAGGATTTTAAGTGGGGGAGATTGTAACACCCCTAAGTCCCACATCGTGGAAGCCTGTGTGAAGTGAGTACTTATATAGCAGAGCCCATCTCTTACTAATGCCGAGGCCTTTTGAGGAACAAAACCCCACACCTGTACGGTGGCTAAGTTGGGGACAAAATCTTGCGTGAAGGGAGATGCGGGTTGTTACATCTGGTATCAGAGCTCAGGTTAGCTCAAATCTTTGGGAATTGTAACAACCCGCAAATTCTGAACCAATTTAAAAAATTTATTTTAGAAAATTTTAATGAATTTTGAAAATATAAAGTAATTTATTTTTAATAATAATGGCTAGAATTCATTCTAATCGAAGTTAAAACGAATAAATTTAATTTTAATATAAAAGGAGTTAGAAATGGCACGGTAGTTTGAAAATTTGATTTTTAACTTTAACTGAATGTACAGGGTTCAAAATAAATCAGAATCGAGTGAAATTAGAAATATTTAAATCTGTTTAACCATATCTTTCTAACGAATCTGAAAAATTGAAATTTCATAGTGGAAATCAAAAGTTATGGCCAATTCAATTTTTAGAAAGGTCGCTGTAGGATTTTATAATATAATATATATGGCCCGAAAGGATACTTTTCACATATGAAGGAATTTCGACACGACACCACTTCCATTGAGTTCGGAATGACGTTTCTGCATTGAAAAACAGTAAACACTTATATATTTTGAGTTTAAGTATTTATTTGTTTAAAAATGTATTTTTAATATTAAATATATTGGCCTTGAAAATAGTCATTTTTCAAACGACCTCTGTTTTCGACGAAACCACTTTTGTTGGAACCGGAATGTCAAATTATTGTTAGGTTTCAATTTTCAGAATTTTTCGAATTAATATGTGAGCGTGGCAAAAGAAAATGTATTTTGACTATTTACAGTTAAATTTAAACGCCTTAAAAATAGCCATTTTTCAAACAGTCTCAGAATTCGATGAAAATAATTTTGTTGGATTCGTATCGTCATAAGAAAGCTAAAAATATTTTTTTTTTGAATTTTCTGAGGACATATGTGGCCCCGACATATTTTAATGTACGGTCAATATTTATTTAATTAATTTTTAATGCAATTTTAAATAAAAATTGTACAGATTTCGGAATTGAGCCATGGGACCTATCCCATTGCGTTCAGAAGGTGTCAAAACCTTAAGAACGACAGTAAGCATGCCCAAATCAGAGAAAGTCCGAAAATTCACCTTTTAAGCACGATTTTCGAGATTTAATATTAAAATATTATTAAAAAATTCGGGCTGAAACCCTAATGGCCGCCGGTTCCAACGAATGGCCAGAATTGCTCCGATTTCAAATTCTTATAACTTTCAATCCGCTCAACGAAATTTTACAAACTATACGTCAAATCGAAGAGAATTCCGAGCTCTTCAAATCCATACGGCGATGATCGAGTTTCAGTGCACGGAATTCGCGAATTTCGAGGCCAAAGTGGCCGGGTTTGCACGCGCCGTGCGGCTTAGGGAGGAGGCCGAGCTTCAGGAGGTCGGGGGCGTGAGTCGGTGGCGCCGTGGCGGGGTCTGATCGGCGGTTGGTGGCTCGGAGGGTGGTGTGACGTGAAGGGTGCGGACATGAAAAGTGGGTTCGGCGTGTTCTACTGAGTAACGACGTGAAGAAGAAGGTACCTTTTTTTATTAGTGAATATTAGGCATACATCCTAAAACGAAACTTAATTAGGCTCACATCCGGTCATAAACTTATTGTAAATTAGGTCCCTATTTTCTGAAAAGTCATCAAAAAAATATGAAAAAAATATAAAAAAATCACGTAAATTCGTATTTAAATAAAACATGTACTCGCCCAAAAATTCAGATCATAATAAAATCAAAACATGCATCAAATTCAAAAAAATACAGAAAATAACGAAAAATGCAGTAATTTGCATCAAATCATGCACATATTAGGAATACTTGCATTCATCTGTGCAAGTATTTCTCTGTTATATTTTTACATGCAATACTTGCATACATGTGTGCAAGTATTTAAAATAGTTGCACACATGTATGCAAGTTTCTGCACACATTTTATTTTCACATGTAAATACTTGCATACATGTGTGCAAGTATTTCAAATAGTTGCACACATGTATGCAAGTTTCTGCATACATTTTCAACTAAAACAGCTTCAGAAATACTTGCATACATGTATGCAACTATTGGCAAAAGTTGCATACATGTATGCAACTATTTGCAAGTTTTAAATTCACAATACATCCCTGTAATTAATGTTTTCTCTGTAAACCCGCCCCCTATTTTAGCTGCCGCCTGGAATCTTCCGCCTGCCACTTTCCATACCTCCGCCTCTTTCGTTTTCTATCCAAATTTTCAGACGCTATCACTTAAAAAAAAAAAAAAAAAAAAAAAATTCTAAAATCTATAAATATTCTCGAAAGTCCACAGAAATTTAAAAAAAAAAGTTGCATAAATGTATGCAACTTTTACGAATAGTTGCATACATTTATGCAACTATTCGAATACACATGCATATATTTATGCACGCCTGTTTGAAAAATTGCATACATGTATGCAGTTTTTCTATATAACTGCATACATGTGTGCATATATGTCAAAATACATGCAAACGTGAATAAGTTGCACGTAGGTATGCAGTTTTTAAATAAATGCATCGGCAGATGCATGTTTTAACAATATGTGCATACATGTATGCATTTATACTGCAGTTTTGACGCAGATTTGAAATAAATGCATACATGTATGCAACTAATCGATTTATATGCATTTTTTGATGCAATTTACTGCATTTCGTTGATTTTCTGTATTTCGTGATTTTGACGTTGTTTTTAATGTTTTTTTGATCTGATTTTTTTCACGATTAATTGTTTTAATTAAATACGAATTTACATGGTTTTTTAATATTTTTTTATATTTTTTTTATGAATTTTCGAAAAATATGGGACTAAATTTACAATAAGTTTACGACCGGGTTTTTTTTATATTTTGAAACCTAATAGGGACCTCTAAAAAACGCACCCTTTTTATTAAATATTTAATTTATGCAATCTTTAAAAATCAATATCTCTTTCATACGAGGTCCGATTAACGAACCGTCAGTTGCGTTGGACTCGTCTTTCCGAGATCTTCGCGATGGCACAGACCAAAGCTGATTCTAAGACAGTCAAATTTTCAGTAAAAATCAATGTGAGAATTCAATTTTTTATTATTTAATTAATTATTAATTTATTTTCTTGCTTTAAAATAATTGTGTGATGATGTTAATTCAGAGCTGGATTGTTATGTATTGTATGAATCGTTGATTATGACTTGTAATATGTTTGTTGTTCATGTTGTACTAGATTCGCATTAAAATTTCATATTTTATTGAATTTTATTTGCATTTAGAAAATTTAATCTAAATTCAGTTTTAAATCATATTTATTTTAGATCCAGTTGTAAAAATTTATTTTAAGTTATTAAAACATAATTTCTATTTTTCTGAAATGAACAATAGAATTTGAACGACGAATAAAAGCTTATTTTATTTGTTGATATTACAATAGAATTTGATCGACAAATAAAACTCATTTTTATTTGTTAATATTACTATAAGATTTGATCAACAAATAAATACTTATTTTTATTTGTTGATTTTACAATAAAAATTAAATGACAAATAAAAACTCTTTTTTTTATTTGTTGACATCAAAATGCAAATTGGACGACGAATAAAATCTCATTTTTATTTGTTTATATTACAACATTGATTGTTTAACAAATAAAATCTTAATTTTATTTGTTTACATAACAACAGAATTTGGTCAACGAATAAAACATATTTTTATTTTGTTTACTTTACATTAGAATGTAAACAACGAATAAAACTTTATTTTTATTTATTTGCTTTGCAATAGAAATTGAACGCCAAATAAAACATTATTTTTATTTGTTTATATTACAACAGAAATGGGTTAACAAATAAAATCTTATTTTTATTTGTTTGCCTTTCAAAGAATTAAGACGACAAATAAACTATTATTTTTATTTGTCTATTTACAATAGAATTTGAACAACGAATAAAATATATTTTTATTTGTTTACATTAAAAAGAATGGATTAAGAAGATTATATTTTTAACGTGCACTGTTTACATTAAAAGAGTGGATTAAAAAGCATATATTTTAATAAGAAATTGTTTCATAATTAAAATTACATTTTTCTATGTAATTAAAACGGGAATTTGTACCGTATGATTAAAATTGCATTTTTCTTTGTAATTAAGACATGGATTTACATCGCATAACAGAAATGACATTTTTTATATGAAATTAAAGCATGAATGAGCATTGTAGGATAAAAATTACATTTTTACATGTAATTTAGATATTAGAATAAAAATTACATATTTAATGCAATTAAAATGTGAATTTACACTGTATGATAAAAATTACATTTTTATATGTAACTTAGAGGTGAATTTACATCGTATGATAGAATTTACATTTGTCTATGTAAATAAAATATGAATTTACAAGGTAAATTAAAAATATACATTTTTGGTTAATTAAAAAACGATTAAACCAAAAACATACATTTTTGGTTATTCAAAAGAGTTAAACAAAACAAACATTTTTGGTCATTAAAAAGAGTTACATCAAAATATACATTTTTGGGCATTGAGTAGGATTACATTTTATTGCAACATTGTTTATAATAAAACGGTCTTTTATTTGTGTTCTTAAACACAAATAAAAAAATAAAAGTACATTTTTATTTGTGTTCCCCAACGCAAATATAATATGATTTTTAAGTGGCGCATTTTTATTTGCATTTTTCAATGCAAATATAACATGAAAACAAAAGTTCACATTTTGTTTACATTCCACAATGCAAACAAAAAAAAATAAGGAAAAAAAATAAAATATATTTTTGTTTGCATGCTACAATGCAAACGAAACGTAGAAAATAGAAATACATTTTTTATTTGCATTCTATCATGCAAATAAAACAAGAAGATAAAAAATTGCAACAAACAAGAAAATGAGAATTACATTTTTGGTTTGCAAATTTAGATGCAAACAAATTTATTTAAAGACAGGTTACATCTTTGTTGCATGTTTTAAATGTGAACAAAGCATTAAAATCAATGTTACATTTTTATTTATTTATTTATTTACTTCACTTGATGTAAGTAAACATAAAATAAGGAGTTGATCTTTTATTTACATTTCTTGATGTAAATAAAACTAGAAATTAAATATTACATTTTTATTTGCATTACTCAACGCAAATAAATAGGGAATAAAAGATACAGTTTCATTTGCAATCCTTAATGCAAATAAATTATGAAATGAATTGAAATAAAAGATTTTATTTTATCGTCGCTTTCATTTCCATAAATGGACGTAACATAAAGATTTCATTTGTTCATTGTTTTCAAATAAAAAGATTGTACATTTAAAATTTACATTTTTTTATGTAATTTATATTTCAATAAATAGAAATAAAGAGTTCATTTTTATTGACATTTTACATGCGGTAAAAATAATAGAAATAAAAGAGACATTTTTATCGTGTGTTATATATTGTGTTATATATTGTGTATTACACTGCCATAGACAAGTTACCTGACTTGTTTATGTGATTGGGTCGATCATTTTCACACATCGCCCAAGTGCACAAATGAAATTATTATTTGTTTGTTGGCTGAAACCCCACACGGGTGTTGGGATGAAAATGAACATACACTAATCCCAATATTTAGTTGTATGTTGATCGTTAGATCGACATGCTGTGATGAGCGTTATTATTTAATTTTAACGCTTACACAGTAGAAATTACACTTTGGATGAAAATGGATGAATTGATGATTATCTATTTTATTGTCATATGTATGATGTGTGTGAAATCCATATAATACAAAATTATATGGTAAATGATTGAGTCGCTTTTCGATTCCGGTGTTCTTTTAAATAATAATATTCTTACATTAGAAATTCTTTTTATATAAAGAATATATTTTAATATAAAAATATATATTTAATCAAGTATATGTTAAAACAAAGAATATTTGTAAAAGATAAAGATTTGTAATATAAAGAATACTTCTCATTTAGAGTCTTTATATAAAGAATATTTTTATGATTATTTTAAAATATGTTTTTAAAAGATTACTAGCATTTGCAATTATATTTTGTGATATGAAATAAATTGAGATGTGAAGTGGATTTATCGTGGACGATGTTTTAAACGACATTTGTCCTTTAATCCAATTTACATTGAAATTATTATTTGGAACTTATGAATCTATTTTATAGATTTAAAAAGGGCATTTTCTAAAAATCAAGTTTTCAATGTAATATACTAAATAAGAATTAAGTGGAAATTCGATTGGTAATAATCGAAATGGGCTTCTGTAAAAGAAGACCGATATTATATGTGGAATTTAAGAGGCTTTGCCGTTATTCCATTTATATTATTAGTCCGATACAGAAATCTATATCGATTATGTATTGATTTGATTTCTGTGAAATTCTTTATTTTAGAAATCGATTTGTGGGTTTATCGTGAACTGTGTTTTAAAGAACACTAATTCTTTAACCCGTTTTAAGACAAGATTTATTCCATAAAATAAATGATCTTGTAATAATGATTTTTGATATTAAATCAAAGTTAGAGTTTTAATAATTCTTTTAAGGAAGATTTAAGATTTTATTTTCAAAGATTATCTTTGATAAAATTAATGAGAATCCTTTAATATGAATATTCTTATTAAAAGAATATTCGGATTTGAAATGTGGCGTAATGTGTGATTTTCCAATATTTGATTTTTAATCACAAAATACGCGAGTTATTCAGAAAGACTGGGTTTAACCCATTCTGAATAATCCTCACGACGATCAAGAGTCGAAGATGAAGACGGTGGTTGAAGACCGAAGGTTTTCACATCGTTGGGATGGTGATGACTGGTATCTTGAATTGGGACTGTACATCCCAAGGCAAGGTATTTGGTAATGATCGTTCAAACGTATTTGGAGATCGACGGACACGTTGTTTCGCTCAGACCCAGAGCGGACTTGTAAATGGACCGCGTGTCTGGCATTGTATTCCTTTCTGCTGTATTTGTTGAACGCTACCGATTATATATTTCTGTTTGGTGGTGAAGAATTTATTCTTTACTTATCACCCTTCCCTAAGACGTATGAGCTTAAAGGTTATATATGTTGGTAGATGATCAATAATATGGTAGGGTCTGACAATGTGGCATGCTAAGATGCAAATGGCCAAGGCTTTGTTGAAAAGCAAGCCTTGTGGTTGATGATCAAAGCATAGCCTGTTTAGGCATAGCTTTGTGTATATCGTGACTTCGCGAGCCTCACACCCCGGTACGAGTCAAAAACGGGATATGGACTGTAGGGAGTGCACACGTTTCTTTCTAGCTAGGAGTGGTGTTTGGGCTTTGACACGGCCCGACATTTTACTTATGTGGATTTTGGATTGAGGTACCTCGGGTTTTTATAGGCCGGAAGTGGTCATATTATAGGTCCAAAGGGACCGGGAAACGTGTGTTCAGGCATAACTAATCCACTACCGTTAGATAGGGACCGGCCGTACCGCATCCAAGGTTTCACTGCGGGGGATCCTGAGGCATTTGATAGAGTGTCTCGAATCGGAAGAGGACGATCCCTAGCCTCGATCTCATGATGGAAACCCAATTCCCAATACGCCCTTGCGGTTTTGATTGTAAACTTATATATGGCGACATAGTAGGATGGGGTACTATGTCGTCTAAGATTAATACATTTATATTGAAATGTTTTAAATATATATATACACACTAATAATAATATCGTTTTTACGTATCAAGCATCTTTTGACCATTATAAGGTAAAACCCTATCCTCTGGTGTGCGTTGCATTGTGTGATGGGACCTGGGTCTTATAATGGTTTCATTTTTCTAAAAAGCATTACGTTATTTGACGATTTACTTTAATTATGCACTGACAATCCAATGGAGTAAACCCGTTCCGCGTTAGCGGCGTGGTCCTGTAATTAGCCTACTTATTAGATAGGTTAAGTTAAGAATTCTCACACCAGTCCCACGAATGACCTGTAGTTTGTTTCACTTTGCAAACTCGGTGCCCTCTTTCCACACGGGCAGTCGAGTAGCTTTTTGCAGATACAGTTAAGCAGGATCGTGGATAGAAGCCTGAAGCTGAGTCCAGAATATTGATGGTCTTCCGCTAAGATTAGTTCCGTTGCAATGTATTTAATCTATTGTAAATGTATCTTCCGCTGTATTATTTATTGATGTACTCTGATATATTATGTACTCTGATGTAACATTTATTATTGATGTTATAAAAGTCTGTGTTGTTGTTCTGATGTGTTGTATGCCCAAAGTTAACGTACGCGAGTTTTGAACGGTCTTGATCGATCTTGCGATCGATTGGGGTCAGGCGAAATTCGGGGTCGTTACATAGGGGGTCCACTGTAATTTACCAAACTACCCCCATGTATTACGTGATTTTGCCTGGTTCGCGCTACAGGACCGAATATCCTTCGGTTCAAGTAGCGTTACCCCAACACTATTGATCACCTTCCAAAGCATTAAATTTTCTTTAGCACAGTTGTCTGTAAACCAAATCTTCCTATACCATTTGTCGCAGCTAACATCATTGTATCCAGCGAGAGTAAAGTACATCACCTTAATACGAAAATGTCCTCTACCCGTCCCCCATTGTGTAAAGTCTTCACCACTACAACCAATCTTAACATCTCTTGCATTCATCCAGTACTGATTAACAGTCGGAACAGAAGTGATAGGAATAGAAATTTTACCATTTGTAATATAATCACTAACTTAGAATTCCTACTAAAGCCAGTCACTTCAATCTCTAAGGCAGTGAGAGCATTCTTAAGGATTAGGCCATTACAAAGCCAAGGATAGTTCCACTGTCTAATTAAAGAAAAAGGAATGATTCTGTACCTGAAGTGCGGCAATATCATTGGTCTCAATTTGAAGATACTCCTCCACATCCAAATTAACTTCGGCAGTTGTTTCATGATCCAGAAATCTCTATTTTTTTATGACATGCTTCGCTTACCATTCGACCCACACATTTGATCTAGTGTTGAGATAATTGTCGATATGTTTGAGAAACAAAGCTCTGTTCCAAATTAACATATTGGTGATGCCAAGGCCTCCTTTGTTTACAGGAATTTCGACACTCTTGAAAGCTACTGGAGCAAGATATCTGCCATCATTTTTTCCATTCCATAAGAATCTCATAAACATTGTTCTAACCATTCTGATAAGCTTCGAAGGAAGGATGAAAGTCCTGGACCAGTAGACTTGCGTAGAGAAAACAACTGATTTAATTAAAGTTAGTCTACCATCCTGACTCAAGAGTCTACTAGTCCAGAAGTTCAATCTGCTAGTCTATTGAAAAGAGGCAAACATTGATTAGAGGTGATCTTTGCAGTACATAGAGGTAAGCCTAGATATGAAATTGTGTCTATATTATCATTCATGCCTGTTTTAACTTGGACTGCATTAATTTGGCTGTCGGAAAGACCACCGATCTTCATGTCAGATTTCTCAACATTAATCCTCAAACCAGTCATTTTCTAGAAGCTTTCCAGCATGTCAAAAATAGAATTAATAGTTCGAGAATCAGGTTTACAAAAGATGACAAGATCGTCAGCAAACATTAAGGAGGAGATTTTAGGATCTTTACACCTAGGATGAAGCTGGAAGTGACCAAATTCAATCACACTATTCAACATTTGGGTTAACATCTCCATCACCAGAATAAATATGTTAGCCGAAAGGGGGTCTCCCTGTCTGATACCATTCTTGCTACCAAAAAAGCCTACAAGAGAGCCATGCATAATGATAGAAAATTTAGCCGTAGAGATACAAGAGAGAATCCATTTGATGAAATGATGTGGAAAGTTCATAAATCCCTTGATTCTAACAATAGAGTCCCATTGGATAGTATCAAACGCCTTCATTTTGTCTAGGTTGAAATTGCACTGGAAGTGACGTTGTTGGAAGAGTATCCACTAAGAAGTTCATGAGAGATCAGGACATTGTCAAGAATGCTTCGACCAGGCAAGAACGCAGCCTGATTAGGAGAGATTATAGAAGGTAGAACCTACTTAAGTCTAGAGGCAATTATCCTAGATATGCATTTGTAAATTGCATTGCAGCAAGAAATTGGCCTGTAGTCGGACACCTTAGAAGCATTTTTCTTCTTAGGGATTAGAGCAATATTTGTAGTGTTATAACAAAGGTTCATCTTAGCATTCTTAAAGAAATGTTTCACAGCCGAACATACCTCAGGACTGATAATATTCCAGCAAGAGAAATAGAAATAAGAATTGAAACCCTCAGGTCCTCCAGAAGAATTTCTGTTGAGTGTGAACATAGCTTTCTTAATTTCTGCATCGTCGACTTCGTTGCACAGGTAATAACGTTCTTGTGGAGAAATTTTAGGTAGAATATAGGGATTAATCAACTCTAGGTCAGGAGTAAAGTCATCTCTATTACCGAAAAGGTTAGTGAAAGGAGATAAAAAAGCGTTCCCAACTTCAGTTTGTGTGTTAAAAGCGTTACCATGCATGTCTTCAATAGTAACCAAATTTTCTCTGCATTACTTGTCTTTTAGAGAGGCATGAAAAAAGGCACTATTGTTATCATCCTCCAGCTTCCACTTTAGCCTTGCTTTCTGCTTTATCATGACATCTTCAGTTGCAACATCGTCTTGATATTGTTTGGAGATGTAACATTCCGTACTAGAGAGGGAAAAGTTGGTATGATTTAACATCATAGTAGTTTGTATGTCATGTTATTTGCTCCTCCAGTAAGTTGATTGTTTATTTCCAGTTCCGTATTTTTCTCCTGCCTAGTCTTTGAGTTTAGCTTTAGCGGCTTTGAGTTTTTTCTGCAAGATGAAAAGAGGGGTACCATATACCGGCCTCACCCACTCCTCTTTGACAAGGTCGAAGAAGTCAGGTTCACTGGCTCATTCGTTAAAAAGAAAATTAAAACTAGAGGCGCTTTTTCATGTAGACACCACTGAGTTGCAGAATAATAGGGGATTGGTCAGAAAGCAATGGCGGTGTAAGATTACAAGATATCGTAGGCCAAATAGAGAAAGTAAGGGAGTTACAGAATGTATGGTCTATAAGGGAGAAGGTTCCAGGTCCATCTCTCTTGCAATTATTCCAACAAAATGGCATTCCAGTGGATTTGATATAAATAAAATCATAGTCATCAAGAGCATTTTCAAGGGGGAGAATTTCAAAATGGGACATGTTGCCACCAGTTCGTTGAGTTAGATCAAAACAACAGTTGGAATCACCCAGTATGAGCCAAGGAAGTGAAGATTGTCTAAGTGAATGCATAGTGTCAAGCAGAGTTTTTCTAGTAGAGACAGAGTTAGTAGCATAGACAAAGGTAATGAAAAAAGAGTTTTGGTTAGAAAGGTCCAGAGTATGGCAGTAAATAAATTAGGAGTTAGAGTAATAGGGTAAGAGTTGAGTTACCGATGGGTTGAATAAAATCATTATTCTACCATATGGAGATTCAAGTAAGTTGCGTATGAGTTGTCAGATGGGATTGATGTATTTAGAAGCTCTAAGGGTCATAACAGAGTTGGGTTTGGTTTCAAGCATAAAAAGAACACACAACTTATTTTCAGCAATAAGTAGCTTGCACTGATCGAGTTTGTTATAATTATGCACACCTTGTTGAAAAATTATGTGGAGGAAGAGGAACAAATTAGAAGAAAATAGAATATTTTATGGAAGGAGAGGAAAAAATACTTTTTTTTATTTCTTGATTCTTTCTTTATACATACATTTCTTTACCCATACAAATGAGTGATTACATCCTAATTTATATAAAAGACAATCTTCAGACACTTCTTTTTCTAGACTTTTCTTTTACATATCCTTTAGTCTAGATTCTTCTCATATTAATATGTCTATAATTTATTTCCCTTTATCTTGCCCTTTCCTAATACAATAATTAATTATGTCACTAATTAATATTTCCTATTAAAAACCAAGTTCATTTTTCAACATCCCCCCTTAAACTTGGTTTTTCAACTCGTACCAAAAGTTTTAGTTTTTGTATTTTACGTGCTTTGGCAGAAGTATAGAAATCATCCAAGCTTTCCTTTTTCTTCTCTTCTTTTTCACCATGAAGATCTTTAACATGATTTCTCGAATCCTTGTCGCAAAGCTCCGTTCATCTCGTCCTCCTTCATTGCCATAAAATACTCCAAAAAGTAAGCTCATCAAATTCCATCTTGGCCCCGCATCATAAATATTGAATGAATCATACATAATATCTCTCCATTCAATTTCTTTGTATGTTTCCAAAGTTTGACAATCACAAGGGATTCCAAAATATTTTGATTGAAAAATAAAATTGTTGTAAAAAGGTTTGATATAATCATTGCACACCATTCTGTTCTCACCTTCAAGCTTTGCAATGGTTGCATCAAAATCTTGAAGGGCACCGTATTTGAGATCGGCATCTTGAGCTAAATCTATTCTTCTCTCCGCTTCTTGCAAAGTGAACATCAAATCCTCACGCCACTGCTTTAGTTTCCATACCTCATCAATTCTTTCCTTTTGTTTATCATTTTGAATAACATCAACAGCTTCAAACAGGACTTTAGACTCTTCTTCCATGACAACATCCTCTCTCTCAATAACTTTAGATTCAGTAACATTATCAGGCTTCTCATTTTGACATTCTTTGTATCAGGCACTGCTTCGCTTGCTCCTTCAACTTCAGTCATTCTGGCATCCATATTTCTATTCTCTTCCACATCATTGGTTGACTTAACCTCTTCGATGTGCATTTTAGCTTCAACATCTTCCTCCTTCTCAATATTCTTCGCATCGACAATTAAATTGTCTTCTTCTATCAATTTTGTGTCATCTTTTGCATACAATTCTTTTAATAATTTCCATGAATCTTTTGCAGTTCTTTGTCCATAAATACGACGATATGCTTCTTCATCGATGTTCTCACTCATCACAGCACGAGCTTGAAGATCTTTCCTTCTCCAACTTACAAATGATTTTCTCTCTTTCTCCGTCATATTTCTATCTTTTGGCCATTCGTAGTCACTTTCAATGATTTCCCATAACCCTTTGGAAATCAGCTCTTCTTTCTTCTTATTACTCCATTCTTCAAAATTTTCTTTTGTGAGATCAGTGAGAAGAAACGATGGAAAAAGTAGATGCGGATGCGCCATACTTTCAACTAGGCTCCGATACCACTTTGTTAGCTATTTTAATTGCTCTGATACCACTTTGTTGAAAAATTATGTGGAGGAAGAGGAACAAATTAGAAGAAAATAGAATATTTTATGGAAGGAGAGGAAAAAATACTTTTTTTTATTTCTTGATTCTTTCTTTATACATACATTTCTTTACCCATACAAATGAGTGATTACATCCTAATTTATATAAAAGACAATCTTCAGACACTTCTTTTTCTAGACTTTTCTTTTACATATCCTTTAGTCTAGATTCTTCTCATATTAATATGTCTATAATTTATTTCCCTTTATCTTGCCCTTTCCTAATACAATAATTAATTATGTCACTAATTAATATTTCCTATTAAAAACCAAGTTCATTTTTCAACACACCTCTCACATTCCAAACCCCAATGGTTTTCCTCATAATTAAACAGTGGGGGAAAAGCGATGTCAAATTTCTTACTCCTTAGCCCATAAGAATGAGAAGAGGAGTTAATTGGTTCTTGTCTTTGGAGATTGTTTTTTTATTTGGAGTTAAAGAGTCAGCAGGAGGTGGTTTATAAGCCTTGGGGGAAGTAATTTTTGAGTGGGGGCTTTCACATGGAGTTGTTATGGTTCCTTTGTGATAGAGTGCTGCACTCTGATTTATGTTTGGATCCAATCTAAACGAAGTAGACGTGGGGTTCTGCATGGACGAGCGTTTTTGAGGTTCATTAAATAATGCAGAAAGTGCATACACACTTTGTAGTGTGTCAACATTTATAGTGCCCTCTTTTCCATCAACTTTGCCATTAACATTTTCCTGCTCAAATTCCATCTGCCTGCATTTATTGTTTGTTATAAGTTCATGCATGTCATTGGTTTCATTATCCCTTTCTCGCATTACAATTTGTTTCACCATTTCACTTATTCCCTCATCCTCAGCTATTTCATCATATTCTGCCATAACTTCACTTACCTTCAAATTCACTTTACTTGTATCAACATTTTGATTCTCATTGTCATTCACTTCCATGTTCACTCTACTTGGGAACATACATCTACATTCTCTTCCATGCGAAGTAGTTCTTCCAAATTTGGCACGGATATCTCTCTTATATCCTGAAGATCAAGATTAGCATACTCCTCTAACAGTGCATCTTCTTCGTTAGACATAAACTCTACTTGCTCAATTTCACTTTCTTCCAAAACAGCAAAACTGTTTCCATTAACTATCTCTTGAACTTGCATTTTATTTTTTTCCTTTGTTTGCACCAATATAAGGTGGCTCAGGACCTTTACTTCTAATGACATTGACGTCTTTTTTCCTCCTATTTGTTACCATTTTCCATCTCTGATTGCTCTTTCTTACATCTTCACGTGGTTTATATATGACTTGCTCTCTCTGCCTAGCTACCTTATTCACTTGTTCTTATCTCCTATCTCCTCTTTCTTCACTCTCCTTCACTAATCCAACATCACTGTGATTACTTACATGTCCAAAGGATCTAAACTTAACACAAACGTCTGGTTTCCATAAGTATTCGATGTATGTTCTCTGCACCCCACCTTCCACCGTCTTAACAAGAAAATCGTTGACAAGTTCTTTATCATGTTACACTTCAATTAAGCACTTAGCATGATGTAATATTTTCCTAATTTCAGTCATCTCATCCATGCACAGTAGTTTACCGAGTATACAACTTATCTAGTTGACCCCAAAGTTTGACCAAGCAAATAAAGGGAGACTGTACAGTCTCACCCAAACTGGGACCGAACGAACATTGCCATGTACATTACTTATCGACGGGTCATACGACTTTATGATAAACAACTTCTTATTCATTATAATAAGGTCTGATTCAAGAACCTTATTTTTGTCTTCCATGCAAGTAAATGCAAAAATAAAGAGCACTCCTTCTGATTTCACCTTAACAGAGCCTTTTAACTTCCATATAGAGTTCAGCTTGTTGATAACAACGGTCCATGAGAGTGGCTTATCCAAGAAAAAGCAGACTAAATAGTCTCTCCACTCTTCGGTCCCTGCTTCAGGCACTCCTTCCATAATTTAAACCACTCCATCGACAACAAAAGGGGTGAGATCAACAACCGCGTACTTCTCAGCGTTTAGAGGTTTATGCCTGAACATGAAAGTCCATGGCTGTTTATCTACAGGTTTACAAGGTGGATTAGTAGAAGAAAAGGAGGGAGTATCGTTGGTTAGGGTAAGATTGGGTAAGTGGAGACCATCGGTAGGGTTGGGTAGGGGTCGGAGGGCGTCTGGTGGCAATGGCGGCGGAGCGGTAGGGGGAGGGATGTTCGGCGGTTGGCTCGATGAAGGTTGGGAAGTGGGTACGGTGATGGGATTGGGTACAGCGGCCGAGGACATGAAAAGTTATTTCTTTGGTTTGAAAGTTGAGCAGGAAAATTTTTATGGCAAAGTTGATGGAAAAGCGGACACTATAAATGTTGACACACGGCAAAGTGTGCATGCACTTTCTGTATTCTTTAATGAACCTAAAAAACACTTGTCCATGCAGAACCCCACGTCTACTTCATTTACTTTATATATTCTTATTTGTTACTTTGTGTAGTTCTACATTTACATGAATTTGAAACTAGCTTAAATGCAAACAAAATGTTAAATATCATTCACTTGTTTATATACATGTCTATATAAATACTAAGGAGTATAACAAGTTAAAATATAAACATAATTTTTTAAACTAATGCTTGTTCTAATTTTCTATAATATTAAAATCCAATTTTTTTTTCAGGAGTTAAAATAATAATTTACAAATACAAAACAAAATGAAAAAACATTACTTACTTGTTATATATATATATATATATATATATATATATATATATATATATATATATCATTAGTTAAAGAGTTTTAAACCACTAAAATATATACTTGTAATTTCCCAATATTTATTATTCTACATTTATTTAATTAAATCAATTATTGAAATAACCATAATAAATTGTATTACAAAGTCAGTCAAAAATAGGGTCGTTACAAATATCTTATTGTGAAAGATGCATTTTTTATATTCCATTATCTGCAATCTCTTTGGAATGTTCGTGAGTTCCATAACAGTTTCAGGAGGCTAGTTTAGTACAAAATCCAATCATACCATTTATATGTCTAGTGAAACAATCCACACCCCATAATATCACCCGTAATAGGGATTTGCTAAGGAATATGAGGCATATATGTATAAATTAGCATAACATACATTATAGAGGGATAAATTCACGAGACATAATATAAAACACAGTGCAATATAAAACATAATTTTTAATAAAAACATAATTGTCATTTCAACTCAAATAATCAATATAGAACTAAACCAACATCTGTCTTGTGAAAAACAATATCAGAGTATTACATAAAATTCCCCTCTAAAACAACAAGTATAATATTCCGCAATAAAACATGAAATAAGATGGTACATGAATAAGTAAGAAGAAAATAAGAAAAAATTTCAAAGATGCCAAGCTGAACCAGGAACTAGACAACTTTATACTCCACCACCCTGTAAGTCTAAGGGGGGAAAACTCAGGTTAATCAGGCTAGACCCATCAACTCCAAAGAAATAGTGTTAACCACAGACATTACGAACTCCTATCTTCCACAATTGGCGCGATGCACGCTCGTCGCCTCGTTGGAACGTGCATGTACCCACCTCGATTGGACCATCTTACTGTTTGGTATGAGACCTCCATAATGCGATAAGGGAATAGTATTTGGTATGGATCTCCAAATAAAATGCAATTCGACCAAAGTCACCTCCTAGACTTGATCCCCATTATTTCTTTGTAATTATCGTTGACCACATAGTTACATAGAACCCCATTGAATTGTGAACGAACGCCAAGGCGACCATAGAAATATCATCGACCGCCTAGTTATATAGACCCACATAGACTTATCAACGAATGCTAAGAACATAATTTTCGTTGGCCGCTTATTTTTGTCAATTAGTATTTGATGTCCAAACGTACCACTACTATTAGCCACTTATTTTCCCTAAACAACCGTCGCTGCCGAAACTGGCTATCACTGCATGCTTATTTATTTATTAGGCCCCTTATTTTTCGTAATCAGCCTTCGCTATCGGAATAGACCCCAATTACAACATGCTCATTAATTTATTTTCCATTTCATATTAAACTTAATCCACAATTTAAGTTTATATTAATAAGCCTACCCTGTTCTTTACAACTTCCAGTTATAATTTAGGTTGTACTAAACATCTGTGTTTAACTCATGATACAATTTATCATTTTAGTTATACAACCTCATTTAATCCGAATTCCCATTTAAGGTTACTTAGTGAATTACTAAGTCGACCGTAATAGGGCATGGCCCAAAACTGTAAAATATATCATACATAGAGAAATGGGAAAGAAGAAGACTAAAAAAATAACAATAAAAGAGTAAATCCCCAAAAATACTATAATATAAAAGGAACTAGAAAAAGACAGTAAATTGCTTACAGTCCCTCGGTTATTCTGGATATCCGGCTGTTCTGATTATCTATCGAGAAACGATCCGGAGAGATCGTCGGCTTTCAGTAAATTTCAAGCTTTCTGGTTTCATGATTAACACGCTACGGTATGATCATGGATTCCTGATTCCATGGTTGATATGATCCAACGTGATCGTGGCTCTTCGGTTTTCTGGTTATATAAGTTCACTTCAGACTTCTCCTGGCTTTGGTCTTCAGATTTCTGGATTTTTGGTTTACTCGCAAAACACATCTTCCTTCGATCAAGAAAAATATGTTTTCGGAGGTCAAAGTCTTGATCAGCTTTTTAGCAAAGCAGTCACACGTTAAAATTATGGTTAGTGATGTGCTCAAGTCTCGAGAACGTCGACGGAAAACACAAAGTGATTTGGTCGAAGTCGCGACATGTTCTAAAAAGGTTGGAAATAGCGTTGATTCACGAAATCATCATTAATAAAATTGGAAAATCTGACACGGTAAAATACGTGATCGACTTGGTCTGATTATCTCAAAATCATTGAGCGTGTCGGTCCGATCACGTAGCAAAACTCAATCTGGAAAAATATATGGATTCTGGTAAATTCTGGTTTCGTGCACCGAAAAATAACATATCTTCATAGCACAATCACTTAAAATCGCTTGTGTAATGCACAACATCGAAATCTGGCATTTGGAAAATTGGTTGATTTGGCATGTTGAAAATTGGTGACCGACATAGCAAAAAATCGAATTCCCCATGCGCGTGCTTTCCCAGGCAAGCTTAAGATTTTTGCATGATTCTGGAAGAATTTCGCATCCCTGACCTGATTCAAAATCTACACTTATTTTCATGTGATCAACATGGGGATGCGAAGTGGGAACCTAGGCTTGGCATGGAGCGAGTTCGAATTTGGCAATGCCAATTGGCATGATCACCCTGTAACAACCCAATTTTTTAACAAAACAATGATTAATTAATAGACTAATCAATTAAGAATAAACTGTTAAAATGAATATTAATAAAAAAATATTCAAAACTGAGTGAAACCGGCTTTACCGTTGTGTTTGTCTCAAAATTCTGGTTCAAATAGACCCCTGGTTTGCATAAATCGGATAATAAATGGAGAATTTATGGACTTAAGAAGACGGCAATAAAATATATGCATAATATATATTTAATTAAAATAAACAGCGGATATATTCAACGTTAAGTGGACGACCTAGTTCACACTTAGGCTGACACATGGGTCGACCCAGGGGAATAGGTGGGGTTGACCCACCTTAAGGAATTCGGTGAATCTGGACTTGCTTCGAACCTAGACTATTTATATATATAAATATATTTGTTGACTCAGCATTGTGTGTATGGTTGGATTAGAAAACATAAATCTAAAGGCTAAGAATTATCCTAGGTAATCTATATAAAAGCAGGCAGCCTTGTTGTTTTCTACACATAATTCTATTCTTCCTTCTTCTTCCTCCAAAACTTTTCTAAAATATGGAGATACTGAGGTGCTGCCCAAACGTAAATTTGCAAGAATAATTCTGATTACTCTAAAAGAAAAAAAGTGGACTCTCTTATACAACACCTATTTTAGAAGATTTTTTTTAGACCTACAACTACGGTGAGTTTTACTGTGATTTTCCCTATTTCTTCTAAGTTAAAGTTAAATAGATATAATAGTTGTTGTAGTAAGAATATTAACAATAAATATATTTTGGATCGGAAAAAACAACAATATTTATAAGATTATTCTTATATGTTATTTTAATTATTGCCAATTGTCAATCCGTTTTCATTCATTCGCTTGAATGTACATCTCTCTTCCTTATCCCCTTTTTGTTGTTTGTATTGTTTACAGTATTGTTGTGCCTTTATTGTTTGAATTGCATAGAAAAGAATGTAATAACGTTAATTGAAAATTGGGCATATTATAATTTGTACTGTAAATTGGGATTATTAAAAAGGAAGAATATGTAAACATGAATAGGTTAAACTTAATTTTATTATGAAGAAATGTCATTTGTGAACATGAATTTGACATTGGTTTGTATACATATTAATATGGCATGAACCTGACACTAATCTGTAGACATATGGCATGAATTTGACATTAATATCAATATGGTATTGATTGGTGAACATTTAGTTAGCACTAAAATTGTAGATATGCCAATAAGGTGTTGATTGGAAAACATGAGATTAACAATAATCTGCATATGTGAAACACCCCACCTCCGTTAAGGTCACTCACAAAGGGAATGCCTTAACTTTGGTGGAGGGTTATAGGTACAAGACACAGAAAAATTTACAAGACAGATAAATATAAGCAGCGAAATTCAAATATTTATTGCATACGTGGTTCAATACAAAAGCATTACAGCAAATTGTCTCAAAATAACTTCCAAAACATTACACCATAATTTCTGTCTTGATTATTTAATAAAGAAGAATAAACCATAAATAAAACTGCATAAATCCCCAAGTGTAGTGTCCAAAAGCCATAGCCAAGGTGAGAGAGTCCCAATCATACATCTACTTTCTTGAAGCTGGCAAAGAGTCTGACTAAGCTGGAGTATTCCCTCCCTGTGGACCTGGGGGGAAAACGGAAGAAAAGAGGACGAAAGAAAACGGGTCAGACAATAAGTCTGGTAAGTTCAGTGATTACTAGTATTTAAACAAGGAATGGGATCATGACAGTAATAACAGAACATAGGACAATACCCTAATAGAAGATAAGATGAACATGTGATCGCAAACATTACTATAGTCTCTGCACCTACTAACCATTGGTTCAACCAGCCCCATGTTTTCATAACGAACGATCCCCTTAATGATCGGCTCCTACTCGCATGCATTCATATCCTGTGTCATTCGGTCCCGCTTGACTATAGATACCTATGATGGTCCCACCATGGGGTATTCAGCCACTCTGGTGGCAACCCGACACGATTCAAGATGCACAGTGTATACTACTAATGCCCAGTGCCTGCTTTTTCCACTCCGGATACGTGCACACCCATACTCCATCGGAACATACACTGACGCACCAACCGTTGATGTTTTGACCGCTTATGATTAGCCTAGTAATTGTGCCCCACCCTGCCTAGTTCAGGGTACCATGATACATCTATGTGGGTTACTGCTAAAATGGGTCCCCGTTACTAGGGCTTTCTAATCAACATGTTTATTTGGTTAAGTGTCCAATTTTACCTAACCCCACCCATTCGTTTAGTTAACATGTTGAATCGGTTAAGTGTTTCCCTAATTGAATTAGCCCTACCAATCCTGACTTAGCTTTAATTTATTCATTAAAGCACCAACCACTCACATTAGACAGGTCTTGTTGTGGTCATTGGATATGCCGGTCGGTTCCGGGCAGTTTTACACCATAACTCAGTCTAACCACGGGTCCTTTTTGGGCTTGATGCACTAACCACCCACATTAGACAAGTCTTGTTGTGATCACTGGATATGCCGGTCGGTTCCGGGTAGTTTTACACCACAACTCAGTCTAACCTCGGGTTAGGCATATTCGTCTTTTCTAAATCCATATATTTTCTATATATGTCTAATTATATATGTAAATTAATCTTAATTTAATCATGCCATAATTATTCTTTGATTATTCTCACAATAAATGGTATATCAAATATACCATTTTATGAACAAATATATGCCATGAAATTTTCATATTTTCCCATCGCTATCCCCGTGGAACGTACGCATGAATCACATAAAATGTTGGGCTAGTAAATTAGCCCAAACCCATAAACAAAAAGGGGTAATAAACAAGGGACATGAAATAAACATAAAATAGCATACATTTGACTTATCACGTGTAACTTGGCATAGAAGTATCATTAACTTAATTAAACGGGTAAAGGTGAACTTGTGACTAAGTTGGATCTAATTATCATGTAAACTTGATATAGGTCTAGCATGGAGGTTTAACATATAAACACAATTTTAAACCACAACTTAGCATATTAACTTATGTATGCCAAAACATAAGAAAGCTACTACAAACATATTTAAGTCACAACTTAGCATGATAACTTATGTGTGTTAAACATAAGAAAGCTATTATAAACATATTTAAATCACAACTTAGCATGATAACTTATGTGTGTCAAACATAAGAGAGCTACTATAAACATATTTAAATCACAACGTAGCATGATAACTTTTGTGTTAAAACATAAGAGAGCCACAAATCCAATCTTGCAACATAAATAGATTCAACTTAACATGGTTCTAAATATACATGAATGTTGATCTAACATGTAAGCATGTGCTTTAGATCATAAACTTGCAAGTAACCACCAAATTATAACATGACATGTTTCACCATTCAGTTGGCATAATAAGTTCATTACCCAATCATAATAGATTCCAATAACATACAATATGGTATGTTCATCACCACAAGCATATAAACATGATTGATCGCAATGGTAATTTGAGAATCAAACTTTATTTATCTTATACATAAGCATCATTTTATATTCGAATTACAACATGTCATGATTCATTCAAAAGAGCGTTTAAATCTATGTAATAACCAACTTACAAACAAAAAGGAATTCTTGATTTCTGGAATCTGAATTCTGAAATTGGAAAGCTCGCCTTTGATGTAGATCGTTGAATTAGATTACTTTAATTTGATTTGATTTTGATTCAGGTTTTTATCTTGTCTTTCAATTGAAAGCGGTGACGGCTACTCCAAGTTCTCTATTGACGGCATGGTAGTTCCAGGATTATTTTTATGTGATTTTAGGTTGAGCATTGGGTTGTTTATATAGAATTTCAATTTAATTAGAGCCGTCGGATGATCCTAGAGTTAACCACAACCATTCAGTTAGGATAGGGTGACACCTCAGCCCTAATGACTTAGCAAGGAGTCAGAAAGGACTCAGCAATGACTCACAGTATGGATCAGAACACACCAGAAAGCTGTGCAGGCTCTCAGCCCGGCCTGGGCAGGTGTGCCAGTGCAATTTTTGTACTGGAGCACTTCCCAAGTGTGCCAGTGCATTCCTTTTTTTTCTTCTGGTTTTCTGCTTATCTTCGTTCGTCCATATCTCCTTCATACGGTGTCCGTTTTATGCAAATTCGGACTCTTTCTCAAGCAGAATTCCGAGACGAACGCAATGGCTAACCCGTATCCCTTAACTCTCACATTTGAAATTAATTATTCTTTGATTCGTTACTACAACGTTAACAGAAAATACGGGGTGTTACATTCTCCCCTCCTTTTAGGATTTCGTCCTCGAAATCTTCAAGTCGAGAAGAACTTATATCCTACCATCCAATCACCCATCTACTCAACCATCAAACACGGGCGTCCATTATCCTTAAAAATTTCTAATGCTTCATGATCATATGCATAGTGTGTACATCTCCTTATCTAATGCAAAATCAGGCGTTCTACTGATTCAATTGGCCTCCTTAATGCAAATTATGTCAGTGCCATGAGTCCATTATGAATGCAATTTTTTTCCTACTCAAAATTTCCTATATGAGTGCACAATCATTCATACAAATGCAACGTCCGTATGATAACACATCAAGTTTCAATCCATATACAAATACATATATGCATATGCAATGTGAAAGTGACTGAGCCGATCTAATACCTAATGTGTGTGTATATGCATCCATGAGCAACCACGTGCAACCATCAACCATAACATGTTTCAATTACATGTTTACATCCAAATGGATTTCTACCTAAGGATAAAGGATAGGATCGAGGAGATATACCTAAAAAGATTGATACGAGCATAAACTTGAGGAAAAAGAGATCAAGGATGTACCCTCAAAAAGAAAAGGGTAGGCTGCGCGTATTCTGTCCTCAGTTTCCCAAGTCGCGTCTTCCTCGGCGTCGCTCCATTGAACTTTGACGAGCTTAACTTCACGGTTGCGTAGCTTTTTGACTTCTGTTCCCAAGATATGGGTTGGAACTCCCCTCACAGTTGCTTCTCGTTCAACTTCTACTTCCTCTAGCATGCTTGGTTCTACCACTTCCGCAGACTCGTGTAAGCACTTCAGCAGGTGAGAGACATGAAAGACATTATGAACCCCGGCCAATCTTTTGGGGCAGCAGTACCCTATAAGCCATCTTCCTAATCTTCTCGATGATAGGGAACAGCCCTACAAATCTTGGTGCTAACTTTCCTGCGGATCCAAAGTGAACGACGTTCCTCAAAGGAGATACTTTAAGGAACACCTTGTCTCCAAATTCGAACTCAAGGTCAGTTCTTCTTTTGTCTGTGTAGGACTTCTGTCTATCTTGGGCAGTCTTCATTCTTCTTCGTATCAAGTCTACTTTCTCTGAAGTTTCCCTAATCATGTCTGGTCCTAGTATGAGCTTGTCTGTGGACTCCCACCAGCAAGTTGGTGACCTGCACGGTCTTCCATATAAAGCTTCGAAAGGCTCCATGCCTATAGTGGCTTGGTAGCTATTGTTGTAAGAAAATTCCACCAAAGGTAGATGATCCTCCCATGTACCTCCGAAGTCAATATTGCATAATATCAAGAGGTCTTCTAATACTCTGTTGACTCTTTCCGTTTGGCCATCGATTTGAGGGTTATAGGCCGTGCTTAAGCATAACTGTGTGCCTATAGCCTCTTGTAAATGCTTCCAAAACTCGCTCATGAAGATAGGGTCTCGATCACTCACTATGCTAGAGGGTATCCCATGGAGTCAAACTATCTCTTTAAGATATATGGATGCTAGAGATGAGGCAGTCCTTCTACTTTTGACAGGTACAAAGTGAGTGCTTTTTGTATGCCTGTCCACTATTACCCAAATGCTGGTATTGCCCCTTCTTGACCTAGGCAACCCATCTATAAAGTCCATCGAGATGCTATCTCATTTCCACCGTGGGACCTCTAGAGGATGGAGCAGACCACCGGGCTTCTTCTACTCCGCCTAGACTTGTTGGCATACTAAACACTTAGAAACAAATTCAGCTACGTCTTGCTTCATGACATTCCAAAAGAAAACTCTTTTGATGTCTTTATACATTTTGTCTCCGCCTGGGTGTATGGTCAGCTTGGAATGGTGTGCCTCTTCTAGAACCGTCTTTACCAAACCCCTTGCTTGTGGGACACATGGTTTTCCATCTCGTCTCAACAAGCCCTCGGCATCAATGGAGTATCTGTTGAGGTGACTAGAAGTCTCTCCCCTAGTTAACTTGTCCATCACATCGGCTAGCTGAGGGTCTTCTCTTTGCGCGGCTCCGATTGAGTCTAATAGAATTGGCCACACTTCTAACGTTGCTAGCAAGCCAGGTACAAAGTTAGAGGAGGGTCTGAAGTTAAAGCTTGCTATGAACTCCAAGCTTTGCCTTTCCACAAAGAGAGGACTTAAAGTCAGTTTCTTTCTACTCAAGGCGTCTACTACTGCATTGCCCTTGCCAGGAGTGTAGGAAATCTCAAAATCGTACGAGGTAAGAAACTCCATCCATCTTTGCTGCCTCAAGTTGAGATCTTTCTACAAGAAAAGGTATTTCAATGATTTATGGTCAGTATGCAATTCAAATTTCTCACCTAGGAGATAATGGCGCCAAGACTTAAGCGCAAAAACGATGGCTGCCAACTCTAGGTTATGGGTTGGGTAGTTTTTCTCATGTACTTTCAACTGCCTTCCTCCATAAGCCACTACCTTCCCTTCTTGCATCAAAACAGCGCCTAGTCTTGTTCTGCATGCATCTGTGTATACTGTAAACATCTTGCTTCCATCAGGCAATGTCAGAACTGGGGCCGTTGTTAGAGCCCTTTTCAAATGTTGGAAAGCAATATTGCAATCCAAATCCCAATTGAAAGCTAGGTTCTTCTTTGTCAACCTTGTAAGTGGAGATGAGATTTTTGCAAAATATTTGATGAACTTTCGATAAAAGCCTGCTAGCCTGAGAAAGCTTTGGGCTTCGGTTGCATTTCGAGGAACCTTCCAATCTTGCACAGCAACCACTTTCGCGGGGTCCACAGCTATCCCCTCTTTGGACACCACGTGTCCATGGAACCTAACTTCTTCTCTCTATAAATGGCAGTTGGAGAATTTAGCTTTCAACTGATGTGCACGGAGAGTATCCATGATTTCCTTTAAATGCTGAGCATTCTCTTTCTCATTCTTTGAGAAGATCAAAATATCATCTACGAAGACCACCACAAACTTATTGAGGAACTCTCGGAACACCCTGCTCATTAAATCAATGAAGTAAGCGGGTGCATTTGTCAAGCCGAAAGGCATGACAAGCCAGTCGAAGAAACCATCTGGAGTTCTAAACGCGGTCTTATCAATGCTTTCTTCAGCCACTCTTAGCTGATGAATCTGGTAGCTAAATCTAATTGGGAGAAAACCGATGCACCTACAAGCTGATCGAACAAATCATCTATTCTCGGGAGTGGGTGCCTATTCTTCTTGGTCAGCTTGTTTAGCTCCCTATAATCAACGCACAGGCGAAGCGAACCGTCCGCTTTAGTTGCGAACACTACTGGAGCACCCCATTCAGAAATACTCTGCCTTATAAACCCCTTCTCAAGCAATTCTTTAACTTGCTTGCTGAGTTCTTTCCTCTCCCTAAGAGCCATGTGTCTAACGGGTATAGCAACGGGTTTTGCGTTGTCAACGAGGTATATGCGGAAGTCTATCTCCCGCTTCGGAGGTAAGACCTTTACCTCTTCAAACAATCCGAGTATTCACGGACTACCCTTACAGACTGCAAGTTCTCAACAAACGCATCAAGAGATTCTAGATAACTAAGCATAACGGAGTTCATGGTATTACAAGAAATTTCGAGGGTGTTACCGAGGCGAGTCATGAGTCTAACCACTCTCTTTTTCACAATCGAGAACGGCACCGTTACTGGATAGCCAGTCCATGCCTAGAATCAGCCCATAGCCCGTGAAGCCCAAAACAAAGGCATTACATCTAAACCCAACGCTTAGTATAGATATTTTCATATCCAAACAAACCATTGAAAAATAAGCTGAGCCCCCAATTGGATTTGAAACAACCTAGGGATCCTCTACTATACTGGTGTCTAGGTGCAGAGATTCCACTAACGCAGTAGATATAAAAGAGTGCGATGCGCCAGAATCAAATAGTGTACGAATAGGATGATCAAAAAGATAGACTAAACTTTCGATAGAAATATTTCTACCTTGTTCTTGCGGAGGTGCAGTGAAAGCGTGAACTTGTCCTCTCGAAGAAGGTCCAGCTCTCTGCCCTTGCTTCCTTGGGCAGTCCTTAGCCATGTGTCCTGTCTCACCACAGTGGAAACAGCCGCCCATCTTCCATTTCTTCTTCTTGCAGTCTTTGACCAGATGTCCAGGAATGCCACAGAAATTACACTTTCTCTTGTCACGGGGTTTGTTGTTCTTCCTGCCTTTCTTTGAATCAGCCTTCTTGTTCTGTGACACCTCCCCCTTCTTATCTTGAGGCACTTCCGCTTTAGCCTCTTTCTTGCCCTTGTCTTCCTCATGTAAGAGTGCCATGTCCACTAACCTCTCGTAAGTAGCCCCCATAGGTACATGGGTCATAGCACGGCTGTGAAGTGGCTCATTCAATCACTTGACAAAACGGAGAGCCTTCTTTTAGGAGTATTCACTAAGTCCAGTCCAGATCGGGCAAGATGGTTGAATTGGTTGACGTATTCCTTGACCGTCATGCTTCCTTGCTTAAGAGATAAGAACTTTTCAAACTTCGTTCAGCTTATGAGAGGAATTTCATCTCAAGCCTCATTCTGAAATCCATCCATGTTTCAACTGGTCTTTCAGCGTTAGTGACTTCCCACCAATAGGAAGCTTCGTCTTTGAGCAACCATACAGCCAACTGTATCTTCTGCCTATCGTCCACCTCGAAGATAACGAACAGATCCTCAGTTTCTTTGAGCCAGTTCCTTGCTTCTACGAATGATTCAGTTCCCTTGAAATCCTTTCCACCCATGGCCCTAAAGTCTCTACAAATCTTTGAGAAAGCATTTGCACGAGGAGGAGGAGGAGGAGGAACCGCTGCAGCTAGAGGAGGAAGAATGTCTGTTGGGCCTGCGTCGTTGGCCCTAACCTCTAAGTACCTCCTGAACCAGCCAGTTATCGGTACACCCTCTGGAAGGTTAAGATTTCGAGACATGCTGAAACGAAAAAACAAAAGATTCAAAATGAAGGATAGAAAGATAACGCATATGGCTTTGGGGATTGTGCCTTTTTAAATTTAAAATAATACTTTTTCTTGTAAAATGCTTCTTTATATTTCTTTATGAAAATAGTTTTCAAAAACTCTTATCTGATCTGGTAAACCTTTGCTCTGATACCAAGTGAAACACCCCACCTCCGTTAAGGTCACTCACAAAGGGAATGCCTTAACTTTGGTGGAGGATTATAGGTACAAGACACAGAAAAATTTACAAGACAGATAAATATAAGCAGCGAAATTCAAATATTTATTGCATACGTGGTTCAATACAAAAGCATTACAGCAAATTGTCTCAAAATAACTTCCAAAACATTACACCATAATTTTTGTCTTGATTATTTAATAAAGTAGCATAAACCATAAATAAAACTGCATAAATCCCCAGGTGTAGTGTCCAAAAGCCATAGCCAAGGTGAGAGAGTCCCAATCATACATCTACTTTCTTGAAATTTGTAAAGAGTCTGACTAAGCTGGAGTATTCCCTCACTGTGGACCAAGGGGGGAAAACGGAAGAAAAGATGACAAAAGAAAACGGGTCAGACAATAAGTCTAGTAAGTTCAGTGATTACTAGTATTTAAACAAGTAAAGGGATCATGACAGTAATAATAGAACATAGGACAATACCCTAATATAAGATAAGATGAACATGTGATCGCACCCATTACTATAGTCTCTGCACCTACTAACCATTGGTTCAACCAGCCCCACGTGTTCATAACGAACAATCCCCTTAATGATCGGCTCTTACTCGCATGCATTCATATCATGTGTCATTCGGCCCCGCTTGACTGTAGATACCTGTGCTGGTCCCACCATGTGGTGTATCAGTCCCTCTGGTGGCAACCCGACACGATTCAAGATGCACAGTTTATACTACTGATGCCCAGTGCCTGCTTTTTCCACTCCAGAGTAGGTGCAACCCCGTACTCCGTCGGAACCTACACTGACGCACCAACCGCCGACGTTTTGACCACTTATAATCAGCCAGTAATCGTTCACCATCCTGCCTAGTTCAGGGTACCATGATACATCTATGTGGGTTACGGTTGAAATGGGTCCCCGTTACTAGGGATTTCTAATCAACATCTTTATTTGGTTAAGTGTCCAAGTTTACCTAACCCCACCCATCCGTTTAGTTAACATGTTGAATCGGTTAAGTGTTTCCCTAATTGACTTAACCCTACCAATCCTAACTTAGTTTTAATTTATTCATTAAAGCACCAACCACTCGCATTAGACAGGTCTTGTTGTAGTCATTGGATATGCCGATCGGTTCCGGGCAGTTTTACACCACAACTCAGTCTAACCTCGGGTTCTTTTTGTGCTTGATGCACTAACCACCCACATTAGACAGGTCTTGTTGTGGTCACTGGATATGCCAGTCGGTTCCAGGTAGTTTTACACCGCAACTCAGTCTAACCTCGGGTTAGGCATATTCGTTTTTCTAAATCCATATATTTTCTATATATGTCTAATTCTATATGTAAATTAATCTTAATTTAATCATGCCATAATTATCCTTTGATTAGGCTCACAATAAATGGTATATCAAATATACCATTTTATGAACAAATCTATGCCATGAAATTTTCATATTTTCCCATCGCTATCCCTGTGGAACGTACGCATGAATCACATAAAATGTTGGGCTAGTAAATTAGCCCAAACCCATAAACAAAAAGGGGTAATAAACAAGGGACATGAAATAAACATAAAATAGCATACATTTGACTTATCACGTGTAACTTGGCATAGAAGTATCATTAACTTAATTAAACGGGTAAAGGTGAACTTGTGACTAAGTTGGATCTAATTATCATGTAAACTTGACATAGGTCTAGCATGGAGGTTTAACATATAAACACAATTTTAAACCACAACTTAGCATATTAACTTATGTATGTCAAAACATAAGAAAGATACTATAAACATATTTAAATCACAACTTAGCATGATAACTTATGTGTGTTAAACATAAAAGAGTTATTATAGACATATTTGAATCACAACTTAGCATGATAAATTATGTGTGTTAAACATAAGAGAGCTACTATAAACATATTTAAATCACAACTTTGCATGATAACTTATGTGTTAAAACATAAGAGAGCTACAAATCCAATCTTGCAACATAAATAGATTCAACTTAACATGGTTCTAAATATACATGAATGTTGATCTAACATGTAAGCATGTGCTTTAGATCATAAACTTGCAAGTAATCACCAAATTATAACATGACATGTTTCACCATTCAGTTGGCATAATAAGTTCATTACCCAATCATAATGGATTCCAATAACATACAATATGGTATGTTCATCACCACAAGCATATAGACATGATCAATCGCAACGGTAATTTGAGAATCAAACTTTATTTATCTTATACATAAGCATCATTCTATATTCGAATTACAACATATCATGATTCATTTAAAAAAGCGTTTAAATCTAAGTAATAACCAACTTACAAACAAAAAGGAATTCTTGATTTCTGGAATCTGAGTTCTGAAATTTGAATGCTCACCATTGATGTAGATCGTTGAATTAGATTACTTTAATTTGATTTTGATTCAGGTTTTTATCTTGTCTTTAAATTGAAAGCGGTGACGGCTACTCCAAGTTCTCTATTGACGACATGAGAGTTCCAGGATTATTTTGTGTGATTTTAGGTTGAGCATTGGGTTGTTTATATAGAATTTCAATTTAATTAGAGTCGTCGGATGATCCTAGATTTAACCACAACCATTCATTCAGGATAAGGTGACACCTCGGCCCTAATGACTCAGCAAGGAGTCAGAAAGGACTCAGCAATGACTCACAGTATGGATCAGAACACACCAGAAAGCTGTGCAGGCTCTCAGCCCGGCCTGGGCGCACTTGGCAGGTGCGCCAGTGCAATTTTTGTACTGGCGCAGTTCCCAAGTGCACCAGTGCATTCCTTTTTTTTCTTCTGGTTTGCTGCTTAACTTCGTTCGTCCATATCTCCTTCATACGGTGTCCGTTTTACGCAAACTCGGACTCTATCTCAAGCAGAACTCCGAGACGAACGCAATGGCGTAACCCGTATCCCTTAACTCTCACATTTGAAATCAATTATTCTTTGATTCGTTACTATAATGTTAACAGAAAATACAGGGTGTTAAAATATGTTAATTTGAGAAACATGTAGATATTAGGAAGAACATGTTAGACATAGTAATATGACATCAAGAATAGTGTACATTTGGGGAACATGTAAGAAAATATGCTAAGTTAAGGAATATGGAAATTTGTCACCTACTGACATTAATTAGAGAGTTAATTAGGGAAAACATATCAATTAGACATTAAATGTTCATTCATGTTAATTTGAGAATAACATGTAATGTAATGTTTAAAGATCATTCATGTTAATTTGGAAAAAACATGTAATTTCATGTTCAAGGTTCATTCATATTAACTTGGAAATACCATGCAATTTAATGTTTAATGTTCATTCATGATAATTTGGAAATAACATGCAATTTAGTGTTTAATGTTCATTCATGTTAATTTGGAAATAATATGCAATTTCATGTTCAAGGTTCATTTATGTTAATTTGGAAATAACATGCAATTTAATGTTTAATGTTCATTCATGTTAATTTGGAAATAACATGCAATTTCATGTTCATGGTTCATTCATGTTAATTTGGAAATAACAAGCAATTTAATATTTAATGTCCATTCATGTTAATTTGGGAATAATATGTAATATTTAATGTTCATTCATGGTAATAACATGTAATTTAATATTAGTTCGGGAAAAGGTTAATTAAACATTTATGTTCGTTGGATGTTTATGTCCATTCGATGATGTTAATTTAATTAGATAAACATGACATTGATATTGGAATCACATGTTAATTGACACTGATTTGTAAACATGAAAATTTGACATCTATATCGGAAAACATGTAATTTGTCATTTAACGTTAAAATGGGAGACGAATTCGTTCAACGTTTACTTGGAAAGCAAATTAATTTAACGTTAATGTGGAAAACACGTTAATTTTACTTAATATGACATTAAGTAATCTTTTTGGGAAAAACATGTTAATCAAAATGAGTTATACTTAATATGACATTAAGTAATCACTACGAAAAAACATGTTAATTGGAATGAATGGTACTTAATTGGAAATTAACATCCAGAGTAAATATGCCATGGAAAATATAAGTACCAGATGTAAGTTAAGAAAAATGAATTACTGTAATATATATATATATATATATACACACACACACACACACATCTGGGCAGTGCATGTTTGGGGAAGAGGTTGTACATAGAATAACATTTACAAAAAAATGTCTTTTACAGCCAGGCCTATTAATGAACTTAAATCTGCTAAGTTAAACCTATTAATTAATAAGCTAAGAGGTCCCGAGTTTAGTAGTTTGTATCAGATTTTGGGTACTCTTAAATCCTATTTACTTGGGGGCACAAACCTAGGGGTTGACTTGTGTCAAGTTGTGTGGAACCCGTATCAGTCAGTATCCCTGTTGGTATCTTAGGAGGGACTTTGTACTAGGTAGGGGCTAGGGCACGCTTTACAGATCTGGACTATAAGAGGTTCAAAGGTTGGGTGGGTACGGGCGCGTTCTAGCGAAGTCATGAGCGCGAATGGGTCCGATTATGGGAAACTAAGATGTTGTAACACCTACAAATAGGTCTGTGTCCTATAAGTTGTAGGGTTAGGGATTGATACACCCTACTGCTGGGGCTGGCACAAGATATTTGGGTAATATGGGGCCGATAGCATGGGTAGTAATTAGGGTAACACCTAATCATGTTCCTGTTATGTAATTAGGGTAACACATAATCTTGATATTCTAGTAGAAGTGCAAAACAGTCAATCTTCCTAATCTGATTTCTAGTACTATTGTTATCATCATTGTCTTTTTATAAGAATTGACAGTCCTTATTATCAGTCTATATCAACTATTGTTCACCTTTAGACATGTACAGACACCTACACTTTTATATTGCTAGAACCACTATTTATCTATTTTACTTAACTTAGCATAAGAATTGACACTTTTAAGTCGAGCTAGTAATCACAGCAGCTCACCAGGCTTTATGTCTGACCATTTTCTTTTCTTTCTTTATCTTTTTTCGCCCAGGCTTACAGGGAGAAAGTGAATAGTTCACATTTCTTTATTAGCTTTGTCATGATGGATTTCTACAAGATGGATTACTTCTAATTCTCTCTCTCTCCAAGGTTAGGTAGTAATATTTTGACTATATTTGGGAATAATATTATTTTACTCTGATGTTGTTTTTGATTGAGGTTTTGATATATGACATTTTATAATTGTTTGATTAAATGAAGCAAAGATGGTTTTTTATTTTATGAAATGTAAGTCTTCTTCCACTGTAAATTTATTCTTATGTCTTATGAAATATTAGTCTCCGTGATGTTTTATGTCTTTATTCCTATAATGCTCCATACTTTCTAAATGAAATCCTCATATGGCGGCATTAAGGAATGTGGAGTGTTATACACCCGAGGCGGATTCGAAATCCCATAAGCTTGCATTAGTGGGATACGATGCGAAGACCTGGCAAGGCGGGGAGTCGAGATTTGGCATCGTGAAATCATGGATCACTTTGAGATGGAAGCGATTTTCAAAGGCGCAACACGAGAGATCGGATATGAAACGACCCGAAATTCCAGTCCGGCCTAAACCGAACAAGAAGGCGAATTGCTTTGAGAACACGACTCATCAGAGCACAGAACGACAAAACTTATCATTGCTATTACAATAATTTACATCTGAGTACAAGAATATCAGAGTATGAATAAATAATATACACAACTGAAATACAATATCATAGAATAAATTACATAACAACGGAAATAAAAATGTAGAAATACAATGCACAGCGGAAATACTTCAACTACTACAATTGAAAGAAATACACGGATACAAAGCTTTCCAAATATAGCTCCAGCTGTAAACCAAGATCCTGTTAAATAAATATCTGCAAAACCAAAACTACTAACTTCTCGTGTGGAAAATATGGGCACCCAGAGTTTAGGCGAAAACAATAAACTCCAGGTCAGTCATGGGACTGGTGTGAGAACTTAAAACAGCTATTAAACTTCTACTTTAAAATAGGGTAAATCACGGGACCACACCGTATGTCACGGAATGAGTTCGCTCCCATGAATACGCTGAAATAAAACATTTTATAAACAACGCAATGCTTTTTGGAAAATGAAGCTATTATAAGACTAGGTCCCATCACACAATGCAACGTAAACTGGAGGATAGAGTTTTACATTATAATAGCCAAACATGCTTGATACGCTTTAAAACAAATATTTTGATATTACTATATGTGTATAGTACCAAAACAACTTCAAATATAAATGTATCAATCATAGACGACATAGTACCCCATCCTACTATGTTGCCATATAGATTTACAACTTAAACCGCAAAGTATCGTATTGGAAATTGGATTCCAACGTGAATCGAGGCAAGGGATCTTCCTCATCCGACTTCGGGACACTCTAGCATATGTCCCAGGGTTTCACAGCATGTGTTCCTTGGAGCATCAGGCCTGTCCACACCTAATGTTTGTGGATTAGTTATTCCTGAACAATATGTTTTCCGGTCCTATAGGACCTATCACTTGAGCCTTTTAGTCGTCTCTATATCCAAGTCGCCTCGCAATCCGTCATCCACATAAGTAAAAAATTTCTGAGCTCCATACCATGACACCATTTCTAGCTAGAAAAAAACGCATGTCCTCCCTAAGGTCCTCATCGTGTTTTTGACTCACACTGGGGTGTGAAGATCACGAATTAATGCAATACACATAGCTATGCTAATTAAAGTCGTGCTTTGATCATCATCCACAAGGCCTCGGTTTTCAACAAAAGCCCTGATCATTTGCATCTCAGCATGCCACATTGTCAATCCATACCATACCATTGTTTTCTGCCAATATATAACCTCTAAGCTTGTACGTCTCAGAGAAGGATGTTAAGCAAGAGAATAAATTCTTCGCCACTAAACAGATATATATTTAGCAGAGATCAACAAATATAACTCACAATACAATGTCAGATACAATCCATTCACAAGTCCGTTCTAGGTCTGAATGAAACCGGAAGCATCTTATTTCTCGTCCCATATGTCCAATACAGGAGAGAGGCCCTGGCATATCCGAACAGTCAACAAGTACATCTGGACAACTACCACTATAATCCATTTAAGGTAACAACTCCAATCAAGGGCATCTGTAGCAATCCATTCGATGTGAAGATTGTCAGTCTTGCATCGTCTTAAATATCTTCGACTTTTAGTCATCGTAACAGTTACTCAGAATGGGTTAAACCCGGTCTTTTCGAATAACTCGCACATCTTATAATCAAGTGATATATAAACACATCATACGCCTCATTCCAATCCAAAATATTCCTTAATTCAAATATTCTTTATACTGGGAATTATTCCCATTAATCTTATCAAAGATATAATTCATTTAAACCTCTTGTTTAAATCTTTCTTTGAAAACCGTTCCAAAAGATTTTGTTATATCTTTTCACAACCTAAACCAAATTAAGGTTTATATAACTAGTCGGGATTATCGAACCTTGCCGAAGTAATCATTCATTTTACTATCCCAGTCCCAACTATTCATCCCATGAAGCAAAACTGGTAGCACTCCAATCTACCACCCAGCGTTATCGGTAAATTTAATTACCATCTCACATTCAAATCTAATTAAATATTTGACTATCGCATGGAGTAAAACTGGTGGAACTCCATCTCGAATACTTCTCGCATTTGGTAAATTTAATTACCATTTAACTTTCAGTCCAATTAAAGATTTATTAAAACTGCAACTTAGTTTTAATCTTAAAAAATCATTACTTACTAATTATTCAACCTTTGGAAATTAATCCTGTCTTTAACTGGGTTAAAGAACAAATGTCATATAAGAACACCGTTCACAATAAACCCAAAATTATCTTCCATTAATATGGAATCTTCATGGAAATTTGAACTATTTATAATCAATATAAATTTCCGTATCTGACCAGTACTATAAGTGGAATAGCGGCGAAGCCTTTTAAATTCCATAAGTAGTAAATGTGCCCCTTCACAGAAGCTCATTTCGATTATTATGAATCGAATACCATTCAATTCCAATTTAATTAAATAAATCGGAAAACTTCTCTAAATCTTAATCAAAAGGTACATTCCATTCACAAATGGGTTCAAGAACAGTATTAATGAAAATACCATTCACGACAAACCCAAAAATTTCATTCTCCATTTAATTCCAATTTATATGTAGGAAACTTTTGGTTATGACAAAACCATTCGCATATCCAATTTATTATTTCTAAAAATCATTGGATTGTTATTCTAGTTATTAACCATTTCATTCGGATAAAAATACCTTTTATCTTTTCAAATATGGAATATTTCATCCAAAATCTTTCCAGATCATTTATTATGATTTTACATAATTTATTCATACGTTTAATAATTTTACCAAGGCCCTAGTGGTCGGTTTCATATCAGCCCCCACACTGCATCCATAATGACCTTTTCCAAAACTTATTTGGACATATTTAAAAATCTAACCATTTAAATTTAAATCTCATATATCCATTGGAAAGATCTTTTCGATATGAACCCAACGGTTCCGGATTTAGGAGAATCCGACGGTCGGATCTCCCGTTACATCCATTTCAAGTTAATGGTTGAAATTCGCGAACGGTCGCTGTGCGATACATTCTATTCAAACCATTTAAACATATATATATATATATATATATATATAATATTTTGTCGATTTCCATACAAAACGTATTTTGTAAAACGTTATAAATTTGTTTTATAAACGATTTCACTTCCATTACGAATTTAAATTAAAACTGAACCTCTTATATCCTTATAATCTCAAAATGATAATATTTCAAAATGTTAGTTTTTGAAATTCAATCTTCTCAGTTTTCATTATAAAAATAAACAGAGCTGATATAAAATCCAATCGAGCTAAAATACTCAAAATCAACTTTTCAATTCCCATTGAATATCACATTTCAAAAATACTCATGTTCATTTCGGATTGGAATAAAATCTCAACCAATATCCATATAAATTAATATGGATTACATTTATCTTAAACACCCAACAATAATTGCAAACAACCGTCAACATACAAAATGACATCCAGTGTGCATTTTATTTTTATATAAGCTTCAATCAAATAATTGACACTTACATAATTACGTCAACCAATCGATTAACCGCAAATTCACACAAAGGAGATGTGTGAGTCAAATGTCATCCCAAAACCCATGTGGGGTTTTCAACCAACAATAATTAATTAATGAATCATCACTCGCATACCATGCACACACCGTATTTATAAATAAATAAATACTCAACTATCAAATGCCATTTAATGCGGTACAAGTGTCCATCCACGTCGTATGTCATGCGAGTGTCACATATCCATACAACCCTTCTAATGCAAATGATTTGTGAAGAGTTCATGTGTTGAACTCCAAAAAGAGATATTACATGCAATGAGTAATATAACTATACGATATAATTTCTAACTTGCAACTTAATCACAAAACAAATCATGATATAATAACCTAACAAAATAATTTAGTGAGCGAGTTCTCACCCACAAGCTAAACCAAACACCGCGACACTTCTTATGTAGAATTTCCTTGTCGCGCACTCGCCATTTGTCGTTTTTCGCACTCGAATTCAACATTCTGGCTCTAGAATTTGCATATGACCTTCAATTTTCACCATATTTTGTCACTAGCACAAAAATGTAATCCCAGACAACTTTTCCTAGTGGGCTTTCTTCCGAAAATGCACCAATTCGCCAGAATCCGCGAATCTTCACTCCAGATCTGCAAACTTCAAATGTGTTTTTTGAGCAGCTTCGAACTCCAAAATTCGATTTTGATATGTCAAATATATAGAGAAAAATTAGGTCTACAACTTTTGTATTGTGGAGCCTTGCCCATAAATGCACGGTTTGAAAGCTATTGAGGAAAGAAAGGAGGGTTGTTTTTGCAAAATGGGATTTTTGAAAGTGGGGATTTTGGTCATGGCGGGGCCCACGGCCGGAGATGGGTAGCCTGAGGGAGGCGCAAGCAGTGGTCAGGTCGGTGGGGAGGGTGGTGGTGGCGGCGTGGGGTCCATGGTGGCGGTTTTGGGTGATTTATAGTTGGGGTTTGAAAATGGGGGGAGAGAGAGAGAGGAGGGGAGAGAGAGAAGGAGGGGAGGGAGGAGTGGAGGATGTGGGTAGTGCAGCGGCTGATGGGTGCGGCGGTGGCGGGTGCAAGGGGAAGGAGGCCATTAAAAAAAAAAAAAAAAAAGAGAGAAAGAAGGGAAGTGAAGAAAGAAAAGGAGGAAAAGAGATTTTATCTCTTTTTCCATCCGATCTCCTGACTGCAAACGATCTCCGATTGCAACGAATTTCGAACATAGATAATACGCTTTAAGACGAATCCAACGAATCAAGTTTCGTCGAATTCCGAGTTCGTTTGACCTCCCGTTTAATTTCTCAACCAAGCTCAAATAATGTTCAAAAAATGCGATTTTAGCATACATTTTCTTCTTGCACGCCCAGACGCTAACTCCAAAAATTACGGCCTTTTAGATTTAACCATTATTTGATGATACGAATCCATAAAAAAAGGGGATCGAATTCTGAGATCATCTCAATAATGTTCCTTTATAAACTGACTGCCTGTTTTTGAGCAAATGTTTTTCCTTCGCACGGCTACATACTGAGTCCGTTTGGCGCGAATTTTGAAATTCAACAATATTTTGTTGTTATGAATCCAAAAAAATTAGTATCGTCGAATTCTGAGCTTCCTAGCAAAATTTTACTTTTTAAGGCTATCCGGTGATAATCAAAATCGAATTTTTCAAATTTTCAAAAATAAAGTTTATATGTCAATTTAATAATTTTACCGAGTTTGTTTTAAGTCGAATAAAATATAAAAACTAATTTTAAAATTATTCTCAAATTTTATTTAGCAAAAATGACCAGTTTATATTTCCATATTCCTTAAATTAGCTTAAATTAAAAATTTAAATTGGTTCTAAAAATACGGGTTTTTACATGATACGATTTGAAATGGATTGGCAAGGGGCGAATGCGATTTTTGGCTTAGATTCGGGATGCGAATTTGGATGGATTGCATCATCCTGGATACGAAATCTCTAATGCGCGCATCACAAGACCTAGGATGCGATTTTCTGGCTTTGGCATGGGATTCGAAATTTGGTAAATGACAAATGGAAGTGGCAGAATAGTTTTTGATGTGCGGATCACACCGGTTTGGCTGATCCCCACGTGTCGATCAAGCATTTCCAGGATACGAAACTGCATAGCTTCAGGATGCAAATTTTTGGATGAAACATTTTTTTTGGCTAATAAACGTTACGTAAATGTTTTCCTACAACTTTTGGACATTCAATTGGACTTTCGACTTGCTTTTAGACATATTTCCGTACTTTTGGACATTGAAGTTATTTCTTGGACGCTGACATACACTTTGACTCAACTAAGAAGAAGTAAGGCAATTTGAACAAAGTAATAAATTAACAAGCCATTTGTTATTCAATTAAACTATTTTGTATACACAAATTGTGCGAACTTGTATAAACATTGTAATCCACAATTATATGATGAACGATATGAAGTGGACGTAGGCGTTAGTGCCAAATCACTATAAAAGTTGTGTGTTCTTTTACATTTCTCATACTTTGGATATTCGGATTACAAGTTTACTGCTAAACTTACACTTGAGGGTTGATGTGCGCAAATAACCAATTTTTCATGTCAAAACTAAGAGATTTTACTGCAATTTACAAAGCATGAAGACTTTATAAATAGAAAGGTCATTTGCATTGTTCGTACAATTGAATAAATTGAAGAAAAAAAATCTCACTCTTATCTCTTCTGTCCTTTTAATGGTTTCTCTTCTTTTATCTTTTTTTTGTTTTGTTTTATAACATAAACTGTATATATTTCAATAACATTTTTATCAACAATTAATTAAAAAACTTAAAAAATTCATCAGATTTACGTAATATGGAGAACTTAATACTATTTATTAATGTATTTACGGTGAAAATTAACATCATAAGGTATTTCTGAATTTTCTAAAATGAAATCGAAATTTGAAAATCTTCATGTGGACGAGACGGAAACGGAACGCGAAATTTTAAACCTTGGTCTTGAAGGCCTAAGAATGCATATTTGTTGCTAGAATAAAACTAAGAGTGTTGATGGGAACTCAGTTTGAAATTTTCGATATAATTTGAGTGGCAAATGAAGTCTGAAGTGTATGAGTAAGCTAAATGCTAAAGTAACCAGATAATAGCTAGTAGTAAAGCAGCTGCATTAGGTATAATGAAGCTTAAAGAGTTCTGCTTAGGAAAATGAATCAAAATATCGAGTAAAATGTGAAAAGGCACAGCCGAAGTATTATGATAAAGCAACAACAAAAAGGCATAAGAGGAAGATTAGTGGAGAAGGAAAGAAATTGATTGATTGTCAATCAATTAATTGGCTTGTTTATGGAAAGGGATAAGAGGAAGATTTTTTTTTGGAAGAAAAATAATTAATAGGCCAATCAATCAATTGATGAAGAAAGGGAAAGAGATTGAGACCATAATTATGCCATTCATTTATGCTCCAATCAAATCAAGGAAGATATTTATTTTTCTTCATGTCCTAGAAACTTCTATTCTTTATCTCCAAGAAATCCCTATATAATTAGGGGTCATGTTATTGTATGAAAAAAAAGAAGAGAAATCCACCATTAGTCTTCTCTCTATTGTAATCTGTTGTACTCATTTCTTCACTGAGAAATAAAGGTTGTTGGGTCTCCGTGGACGTAGGCAAAGCCGAACCACGTTAAAAATTGGTGTGCTCTTTCCTCTATTTTTGTTCTCTCTATAAATTTGTGCCACTTGTTTTTTTATTTTTGGCGTTGTTGAAATTGTTGACAGACTAGATCATTGGGTTAATTCGTATTCCGCTGCCCAAATCTCTGATTTTGCACTACAGATTGGTATCAGAGCCAGTCGTCCTGTTCAAAGACTTTTTCAACCATGTCAAATTCCGCAAAGAATAACGGTGGTAGAAGCGCTACAAATTATGGAGTTGGTAGATTTGATGGAAAGGGGGATTTTGGCACATGGAAGATGAAGATGGAAGCGGTGTTGAAGAAAGAGAGGACATTTAAAGTTGTCTCAGATCCAGAGAAATTGAAGAAATTACCACCTGAAGAGTTAGAAGAATTGGAAGAGGATGCTCTTACTACCATCCAACTTAGCCTTTCTGACGAAGTACTTAGAGAGTTTTCTCATGTGAAAACTGCTAAGGAATTGTGGGATGCTCTTCAGAGAAAGTTCTACGACAAGTCTCTCACCAACCGCATCATCTTACAGCAACGGCTTTATTCTTTCAAAATGAGGCCTGGAACAGATGTATTTGCTCATATAGATGCCCTCAACACACTTGTCATGAATCTTCGAGCAGCTGATGTAAAGATTGAGGATGAGGCGCAAGCTGTTATTCTTTTATGTTCTTTGCCTGCAGAGTATAACACTTTTGTTAACTCTATGATCTATGGGCGTTCGTCTATTTGCTTGGAGGATGTGAAGACAAATTTGCATAATGAGATGTTGAGAGGAAAGTTGGCAAGCATGAGCATGGAGATTGATTCTGAAAGCCTTGTTGCACAGAGAGGAAGAAGTCAAAGTAGACCCAAATATGGTGGAGACAGAGCTAAGTCCAGATCTCAGTCAAGAGGAGCTCGGAAGGGAGTTTGTCATTATTGCAGAAAACCTGGACATTATATTGCAAATTGCCCCAAGTTGGAGAATAAAAACAAAGCTGTTCCCCAGAAGGCTTCAGCATCTACGGCGGAGACATCAGATTCAGATAATGATCCTGGCATTTTTACAGCCTCTGCCTCTCCTATGAAGAGCACTATGTGGATTATTGACTCGGGTGCATCCTATCACATGACACCGGATAGGCACGTTTTTTCCACTTATCGTCAGTTTGATGGAGGAGAAGTTCTCATGGGAAATAATGCTGCTTGTCGCATGATTGGTATTGGAACAGTAAAAATCAGGATGTTTGATGGTGTTGTTCGCACTTTATGTGATGTCAGGCATGTGCCTGATTTAAGGCGTAGTTTGATCTCCATTGGAGCATTGTGCAATTTTGGCTTAAAGTGTGTAATAGAAAAAGATTCATTAAAAATTACAAATGGCTCATTGATAGTGATGAAAAGGGTAAAAGCTGGAAATCTGTATTTGCTGAAGGGTACAACTGCTGTTGTGGAGTCTGCTTCAGTTATTGATTCAGTTGATTCCGATTCTACCAGATTGTGGCATTTTCGTATGGGCCACATTGGAGAGCGCAGTTTAGAAGTATTGAGAAAGCGAGGCTTGATTGACGGTGTTCATCATTCAAAACTTGACTTTTGTGAAGGATGTGTACTTGGAAAGCAGACGAAGGTTTCTTTTGGCATTGCAGAGCATAAGTCTAAAGATGTTTTAGAGTATGTTCATACTGATGTTTGGGGCCCCGCACCATGCCTATCTTATGGAGGAGCCAGGTATTTCGTTTCATTTGTTGATGATTTTTCTAGAAAAGTATGGGTTTACTTTATGAAGTCCAAAGATGAAACTTTTGATAGGTTTCAAAGTTGGAAATCTCTTGTTGAGAAGCAGTCTGGAAAGAAAGTGAAGGTTCTTCATTCAGATAATGGTGGTGAATTCACTTCTCAAAAATTCATCAAATTTTGTGAGTCCGAGGGAATCAAAAGACACTACACCACACCAGGAGACCCTCAGTCAAATGGGGTTGCAGAGAGAATGAATCGGACTTTGTTGGAAAGAACTCGTTGCTTACGGCTGACTGCAGGATTAAATAAGAGATTTTGGGCAGAAGCATTATCTACGGCGGTTTTCCTTATCAACCGCACACCTTCTACAGCCATAGATATGAAGATTCCTGAAGAAGTATGGAAGGGAGGGCCTGTATCATATTCCTTTCTTAGAGTGTTTGGTTGTCCAGCTTATGTGCATGAGAGCAATGGGAAGTTGGATCCAAGATCGCGCAAGTGTATTTTTCTTGGTTATAAGAAAGGAATTAAGGGTTATAGGATGTGGTGTCCTACTACCCAGAAGATTGTTACTAGCAGGCATGTTACATTTGATGAGAAGGCTATGTTGAAGGTGGAGCCTTCTTCTTCAGTTAATGATGATGTTGAGAGGACAAATTCAGAATACCAAACACAAGGCAGATCATCAGACTTTCATACAAGTAAAAATGGTGATTCAGATGACACCGTGGTTGATAGGGAAGAGATAGAAGATCAATCTCAAGGTGGAGCTCAAATTCAAACTCGACCAACGAGAGAGAAGAAAAGACCTACATGGCTTGATGATTTTGTGGGATTAAGCATTGAAGATATTGACTTTGATGACATGGCAGCTTATGCATTAAGCATATTTCATGATGAACCAAGAGACTACAAAGATGCCATTAGTTCAGTTGATAGCTCCAGTTGGCTAGTAGCAATGGAGGAGGAGATTGAGTCTTTGCACAAAAATCACACTTGGGATTTAGTGCCACTTCCTTCCGGCAAGAGAGCAATTGGATGTAAATGGATCTATAAGGTGAAAGATGGCGGCAATGGTGACTTGAGGTACAAAGCAAGATTAGTGGCGAAGGGTTATGTTCAGAAGAAAGATGTGGAGTTTCATGATATTTTTTCTCCAGTCGTTAGACATACTTCCATTCGCATTCTTTTGGCATTGGTTGCTCACTTTGAAATGGAGTTGGAACAACTAGATGTCAAGACAGCATTCTTGCATGGTGATCTTGAGGAGGACATTTATCTACAGCAGCCAGAAGGGTTCATTGATAGCAGCAGGCCAGGTCATGTTTGTAAACTTAACAAATCTCTTTATGGCTTAAAACAGTCTCCTAGACAGTGGTATAAGAAATTTGATAAGTTTATGATCTCACATGGTTACTCTAGAAGCTTTAAGGACCAATGTGTCTATTTTAAAAATTGTAATGATGATATCATCTATTTGTTACTTTATGTTGATGATATGTTGATAGCTTCTAAGAGTATGTCAAAAATTTCGGAGTTGAAAATGGAGCTCAGTAAGGAATTTGAGATGAAAGATTTGGGAAATGCACAAAGAATTTTGGGGATGAATATTCAGAGGGATAGAAAGCAAAGAGTTTTGAGGCTCACTCAAACTCAATACATCGAGAAAGTCCTATCTCGATTCGGTATGGAGAATGCTAAACCGGTGGCTACTCCATTAGGCTCTCAATTCAAGCTATCCAAAGATATGTGTCCCACATCGGATGAAGACAAAAGGGATATGTGTAATATTCCTTATTCTAGTGCGGTTGGAAGCCTTATGTATGCTATGGTATGCACAAGGCCTGATTTAGCTCATGCAGTTGGTGTTGTCAGTCGATATATGTCTAACCCAGGTAAAGAGCATTGGCAAGCAGTGAAGTGGATACTCAGATATCTTCGTGGCACTTCTTCAGTTGGCTTGTTATATAGTGGAGTAGATGGAGAAATCTCTCTTAGAGGATACTGTGATTCAGATTATGCTGGGGATAGAGATGGACGGAAGTCGGTGTCGGGCTATGTTTTTACACTTGGCATAGGCCCGATTTCGTGGAGATCAAAGTTGCAGTCAATCGTAGCTTTGTCGACTACCGAAGCAGAGTTAATGTCGATTGTGGAAGCAACAAAGGAAGGATTGTACTTACTTCAGTTGTTGGATGATCTTTCAATGGAGCAGCGGACAGTGGAGCTATTTTCAGATAGTCAGAGTGCGATTCATCTTGTTGAGAATCAGGCTTATAGTTCACGGACGAAGCACATTGATGTTAGAGGCTTCTTTCTTATGCTTGAGGAAGAACGAAGCAAGATCAAATTATTGAAGGTGGGTACTTCAGATAATCCTTCAGATATGATGACCAAGTCACTTCCAAAGGACAAGTTTGAGCATTGCTCAAACTTGATCAGTTTGCTTCCTGTTACTTGAGCGCCATGGGGCGCTGGGCCCAACAACTTCTATGTTGATTGTTGAAGATGAGTTAATGAAGAAAGATTGCCATATCTGAATCAAGGTGGAGTGTTGAAATTAATGATTCAAATATTAGTGGAGAAGGAAAGAAATTGATTGATTGTCAATCAATTAATTGGCTTGTTTATGGAAAGGGAAAAGAGGAAGATTTTTTTTTGGAAGAAAAATAATTAATAGGCCAATCAATCAATTGATGAAGAAAGGGAAAGAGATTGAGACCATAATTATGCCATTCATTTATGCTCCAATCAAATCAAGGAAGATATTTATTTTTCTTCATGTCCTAGAAACTTCTATTCTTTATCTCCAAGAAATCCCTATATAATTAGGGGTCATGTTATTGTATGAAAAAAAAAGAGAAATCCACCATTAGTCTTCTCTCTATTGTAATCTATTGTACTCATTTCTTCACTGAGAAATAAAGGTTGTTGGGTCTCCGTGGACGTAGGCAAAGCCGAACCACGTTAAAAATTGGTGTGCTCTTTCCTCTATTTTTGTTCTCTCTATAAATTTGTGCCACTTGTTTTTTTATTTTTGGCGTTGTTGAAATTGTTGACAGACTAGATCATTGGGTTAATTCGTATTCCGCTGCCCAAATCTCTGATTTTGCACTACATTCATGTGGACGAGACGGAAACGGAACGCGAAATTTTAAACCTTGGTCTTGAAGGCCTAAGAATGCATATTTGTTGATAGAATAAAACTAAGAGTGTTGATGGGAACTCAGTTTGAAATTTTCAATATAATTTGAGTGGCAAATGAAGTCTGAAGTGTATGAGTAAGCTAAATGCTAAAGTAACCAGATAATAGCTAGTAGTAAAGCAGCTGCATTAGGTATAATGAAGCTTAAAGAGTTCTGCTTAGGAAAATGAATCAAAATATCGAGTAAAATGTGAAAAGGCACAGCCGAAGTATTATGATAAAGCAACAACAAAAAGGCATAAAGAAATTATAATTTTATGTAATGTTGTTTATCCTATTGAACCAACATGAACTTTATATATTGTATATGCACAACGCCCTCCCAACATGAACTTTATACATTGTGTATGCTCTATGCATTATATCTAATCACCTGGATCAACACAAGTGTAAATCCTCTAAGTTTTATTTGTCCGTAAACAATAAAATTTCATCATGGAGTACATAATCTCCAAATGAATGATTGTAAGAAAAAAGATAAATTGAATGACAAAGGAGAAGTTAATTATATTGGTCATTTGCATGCAGCGGAGGGCTCCTATAGCAAAACCTACACGAAATACATAAATAACAATAATCATAAATATGGGATCATTGCATATAAGTAACTGGAAATTTCTCTAAATTAAAATGAAGATAACATACTCTTCTAGTGCTTGACTTTGATTAGGCTTATGCCTAACATATGTTCTCTATTTTTATCTTGCAAAATGCGCATAAGGAAGATATATAAAAATGCAACCCAAAGGTTAAAATATATGTAAATGCATCATCATCGCCCGAAGGTTAAAATATACGCACATAAGGATGCTACCATACTTTTAATGCCTGCACCAAGAACACAAACACTCCAAACATTCATCGATTCCCAATGAATTTTGCCAAAACCATTAAGTCATACCAAGTGGAAACTAAACAACCAATCAAACCATACTTTTCACTATTCGAGTGTTACAATAGGCTACATTAGATGTAGGATCCCATGCTAAAAATCTAAATGCGATGTTTATGATTTTGACTTGTCTACATATTTCGTATAGAAGATTGTTCATGGTTCTACTAAACTGTAGTAACTAAAGGCACGTATAGATCTATCTAATATAAGTATTTACAAACTAATTTGATCTTAAAGAGGAAATATAATAGTTAACAATAAAACACAAGTACAACTGGTAATCTATAGGATGAAGATTAGTAATACAAAGCTGAATCAATTCTATAACTTTTTTCTAGAATGATAAAGCTGTACAAATCTATTGCAGGTATTCAATCTATGCGCAAATTATATATAAAGCTGCATACATTGTTATTAAGGCTGTATCTGTATGTACTAAACTGGCTACTCGGGTTGAACATTGAATCTATCATCAGTGGTCTTCTCTTTTTTGTCGTCCTAAATGCCTTCATCGTAAACCTATGAAGCTGTCCATGATTCGCAACACTAACTATGATGCTTTTAGGCTCCCCTGCAACATTGGCACTTCTCTTCGACATCACCTTGAAAACTCCACCTATGTTCGTGTTTTCTATAAATTTAGTCCATTTGCGTGATGGTGATTCCAAAGCTAAAGCTTGTGGGTATTGCAAGTGTGAAGCCCGAGGCTGATGGATCTGAAGCTTTAATGCAGATAAATTGGGATAGTTGTGTCCTTGTAAAGTTTGCTTCTTTTCTCACAGTGTCGAACAACTTTGACCTACAATCATGTATAGTCTTCCGAGCCATGCAATGCCAGAACAAGGTATTTTCAATTCAGTTCCAGCGCAGGAGGAGTAAATGCAAATGCAAACAATGAAAATAGTATTAATGCACATTCAGTTCAGTTACTGTGCCTCCCCTTCTCATGTTCAAGGTATTCTGCAGCGGCCCTAGGTGACCCACTTTCGTCTGCTGCGCTCCTGCACTGTAAGGCATGTTCTGATTCCTTCTATAGGGTTGAAACCTCCTATTTCGTCTGTTCTTAAGATTCGAACCCCCATACCATCGACGTCGACCAACGGCGTTATCTAAACTTTGCTGATACGGCATTCTCTGCACAGGATTATGCTGATGAGGTTGCATAGCTCGAAAACTAGAAGTGAGGGCGCTGGTTACTCCATAAACTACTAAAACATCTGTTGCATTGCTTATAGGTAAATCGCTGCCCGCAAGCCACAATTCATTGCTCGTCTTTCCTTCTAGAACATCAGTCAGCAAAACTGAGTTTTCCTATCTTTCTGATCTGTATGGTGATAATAAGTTTAGTATGATGTAGTCTTTTAATTAATAATGATTTTATAGAGTACAATCACTGCCCATAAATTGCAAAAACAAAGAAAGACAATGTTTATATAGTAACTGACATTGGTTTGAACTCGGTTTGGTTTTGCATTTTGGATGTTTAGACCAAACATTAATGGGTTTTGCATTGTTGGTCAATTAATTAATGTATTAATGAGACAAATTTGTACTGCTGTAAAGGCACTTGGTGCTATTAGTGTCTTTATCCATATCTACCTAGGACCGCACTTTACACAACTTTGGTGTCCTTGGGCTAGTAGTTCAGACTCAATAGCAAAGAGTATCCTTAATTAGTTATTCTTAATTATTAGAGTATAGGTAATCTTAATAATTTTCTATAAATTTTCTTCAAGGGATAAAGTAATGTTCTTCAAGGAATGACATTAAAGAACACAATATAATATATAGAGAGCAATGGTATCAAATAATGAAGAAAGTATTTATTGGAAGTAGGCATTTGCAAATCAATGAAGGTTAGTTCAGCAACAACAAAGTAACCTATGAAGCGTATAATATTTGTTTACAATAATTTTTCGCCAGCTTTAATGCCTAATTCTTTGATTATCTTTTGGGAAAAAAAGGTTATTTCCAAAGCATATACAATTGTCCATACAGGGTTAGATAATCAACAACCTATTTTCCTAAACTAAGAGCATGAACACCTTCTGAATAATTCACCATATTACATGAGAGTCACTGAAAATGTTAATGTAAACTGAATAGTGTTATATATATAATAGATTTCGTTAAATTTCATGGTAAATGACAATGAATTCAAAGAATATGTCAGCACCCAAACACGTATCAAGGGAAGAAGAACTTTCTGAGCAAATCATGAACTCTACAAACTCCCTAAACAAAACATCAACTCCACATTTGAGACATTTTCATTGATAAATAGGGAAAGAATCATTAATACAGTGATGCATGTATATTGATAACCAATAAACAATTAAAATACCTTGTAGCAACGATTACGCATATTTTGAATAAGAACCCGAGAGAGCAGTCTTCTACAGTTGATTGCTGACTGTCATTCATGGACACATCAACCACCATCCAGACCCCTTCTCCAAGCTTCTAGGAATATCAAGTAAATCCGACATCACGAATAAGAACGCTGCTGGTGAAAGGATTTGAAACACCAATTTCCAATACCTCCCAATCTGAATGCATTAATTATCCTTATAATTCTAAGCATAAGATAACTGCTGAGATGAAAGAATAATGAATTCGCGAAAGAAAACACTTGAAGTAAGAAGTTGTAGCATTTATAGGAGAAAGAAATTTTATTTAAAAGTTGGGTACAACATTTTAACATAACTCTTACTTATAAAGAGAAAATAAAGAACTATAGCAGATGCATATGGAACATGCAGAAGCTACGCGACATAAATAAGGGAAGCTGACGCGTGCGGAACATGCAAAAGCTACACGACATAATTAAGCAGGGAAGCTGACGTGTGTGGAACATGCAAAAGCTACGCGACATAATTAAACAAGGGAAGATGATGTGTGTGGAACATGTAAAAGCCATGCGACATAATTAAACAAGGGAAGCTGACGCATGTGGAACATGCAAAAGCTACGCGACATAAAGAAGGGAAGTTGACGCGTGTGGAACATGCAAAAACTACGCGACACAATTAAACAAGGGATGCTGACACGTGTGGAACATGCAAAAGCTACGCGATATAAACAAGAGAAATTGACGCGGGTGGAACACGCAAAAGCTACATGACATATACAAATGAACCAAACACATGAATGTTATGCAACATGCTTGCAATGCAAAATTTCCTATACGTTGTAACAGCTGATTGAGGTATTTTCCGTGTTCTAAGATACTCTAGAATAATCAAAAAATCAAATACAGTAATACAATTACTTCACCAACTAAGACAAAAGAAGAAAAAAATAAAATAAAATCGGAACCGTATGATTAAAGGCACTTAAGTTTCTGTTTTAAACAACAACCACTAACAACACGCGAACTTGTCATATGTTAATATTACATTTTCAGCAGGTTCTATATAGAAATTTCTTGCAAATACAAATATAAAATACAGTTGTAATTTTTTAAGCTTACGCTTATAGAATTGTTTAAGTAGAAAACCTGAATATCACAGTGGTCGAGCTAATCATAGACTTTGATTTTCTTTCAGTAACATAAAATTATGTTACGTAGGCACATGGTTGAATCTTACCAAATGATTGCACAAATAAGAACCAAACCAATGAGTAAAATGAAAATAAGTAAACATAGAAATACAGCCCAAACAAGCAACATTTGCAATCACGACGATAACTGATATGTTTAGCAGTTTGGAATAGAGAATTAGATAATTCGAGTAGAAACTGGATAATTATAGAAATAATTAAAAAAGTTCTAAGCCTCATAGTCATTTTTGTTTTAAACTGGCATAAATGCATGCACATCATAAAGATCTGTTATGTTTCTTAAGTTATACTCATGCATGTATAAGTTTTTGATTCAGTACATTTAAAAGGATAATATAATACCATTGTTGAAATACATTTTGTTGTGTTTATTTACATCAAAATCATTAAATAACTAGAGTCTTGGATGTTGGTTTATCAAAAAATACTATAACTTGGACACCTTCTTGTATTTGTTATATGTAGATTGAATGAAAAAAAGGAAAGTTATATAAAAAGTATGGTTTAATGACAATGCTCAAAACATACGTATCTCTATTTTTTTGAGTCATAGAGCTCATTAAAAATATAAAATAATCTACTCGAAGTTCTCAAAACGTACGTATCTCCATTTGGAAAAACTTAAGGGTTTGAGTACACAACGAATGTTTGAAATGAAAATTGATTATGTGTCACTAACTACAATTCATTTTTTGGGGAAGGTCGAGACTTGGTGGACAATTTGTAATATTTCATCCAAATGAATGAGAGCATAGGATTTGAGCGGAGAGACAATACGGTGCAAGGATACAGTCAACATCACATTGATTTCCTTATACAATATAATTGATAATAGAAAAAAAAGGTAAGGGCACTATAAAATAGTAATAAAATAGTAAAACGGATACAAAAAAGTAACAAATGCGAATTAGTGAAAAATTGATATATAAATCCAATAAATTCTAAAATAAATAAAAGTTGCCTACAAAAGTCAACATGGAAACTGAATAGAACTTTCTTTTAGTTTCTTTATTTTGATATACTTTAGGGAAAAAATTAACTACAACTGATGTAAATCAAACACAGTAACTTTTTGGAGGAATGACAACTTTTAGTTTTGTTTTTCTAACTATGGAATATAGAGCAAAATAAAATTTTACATTGTAATATTTTGAACTAATCCTTATAGGACAAAATAATAGAAAGCAGAATCAAAATACTACATACCCAAAATCATGGCTCATGCTATGAACAATGTGAAAGAGGATTTTATAACAACAACCAAGCTAGAAGAAAACAAAATCAACCAAAAAAGCAAACCTTCTACTTTGATTTAAAGATTAAAAATATAGGAAATATTTTATTATTCTTAAGCTAATCAAATTATGCATGCCATGCTTGAAGATAGGCATGTCATGAGCAAAAAAAAAAAGATATCTGTAGTTGTTAAAATAAATAACTTCAAATTAAAATTATATGGTGTCTTCCCAAATTAATCCCATTTACTTGTATCTTCCCATATTAATCCGAAGTTTGGGGGTGTCTTCCCATATTGATCCCAAAATAACACGTGAAAAAGTCATCAAAAGTCAACGGGATCAATTTGGGAAGACACCCCCTAAACTTGGGATTATTCTTATATAACGCAAACTTGGTATTAATATGGGCGGAAACGTTAAACTTCGGATTATTCTTGTCAATTAATCCAAATTATATTATACAAAAACAAAGAATTATATGTACTTAAAAATAGAAGGAAAAAAAAATGAATTGAGATGGAAATAATTGTCATAAATAGTACAAAATAACCAAATAGATACATAATGTAACAAATAAAAATGAGTGAAGATTGATTTAAAGTTGTTAGAAATTCCAAAATAAATTAAAATTTCACCTAATTTCTTTATTTTGGCTTTTCAACGAACAAATAACCTACAATCAAAGAAAAACCGTATTAACTTTTGGATAAAAGCATTCCTTGCAACTTGATTACTTAGCTCATTATTCTATGAAATTGATAGCTTATTGGAGGCTAAATGATATTTATTTTACGTAGTAATTTTTGTAAGAAGCATAACTAATCCTTATAAGCCGAATTGACAAAGATCATAGTGAATTATTGCAAATCAAAAACGTAGTGGATGCGCTGAATGACGGAAGAGGAAATTCTACCGCCATAACCATAGCTAGAAGAATCTCAACCAACGAAGGTAGTGAACTTTTCATTTGGATTTAAAAGAAAAATAATATTGATTAGTATAATAAGAGAAAATGAAAGAAAAGGGAGAAATGAAAATGAAAGATTCTAATGAGCTGAAGAAAGTAGAAATGGAAGTTAAGGAAATGAAAGTAAGAATGGAAAGTGAAGGTCAAAAAATGAAGACATAAGATATTTTTAAGTAGGTGAGATAGAAAACAAAAAGCCACATTGTTAGGGTAATTAATATATATATATATATATATATATATATATATATATATATATGTGTGTGTGTGTGTGTGTGTGTGTGTGTGTGTGTAATCTAAATTTATTTTTGAGTTTGAAATGGTTAATAAATTAAAGGGGTTGGTTGCAAATAGGAAAGAAGAGCATTCCGAATGAGGAGCAAGGATGCAAACAATCACATATTCTACTTTATATATAACATAGTAGATACAATAGAATATACTTGTGTTTGACAACAACTTGAAATTTTAGATGATGAAAATATAGAAATGAAAACATTTGAGTATTAATTGTTTAATTTATATTTGAATAGAGCAGTGTTAAGAAGGGCAAAATGAGGAGCTAAACTATGAAGAAAAAGTGTTTTGATTTAAACGAACTAAAATTACATACTAAATGAGAGCGAATTAGGAGCAATGATGCAAACAGTCACATATTCTACTTCATATTTGTGCTTAACAACAATTTGAATTTTTAGATGATGAAAATATACAAACAAAAAACATTTGAGTATTAATCGTTGAATTCATATTTGAATGGAGCAGTGTTTAGAAAGGCAAAAGGAGGAGCTAAACAATGAAGCAAAAGTGTTTAGATTCAAAAAGAACTAAAATTAATTCTATTTAACGTTATGTATATAATAAATCAATAATAAGAATAATAAAGAAGAATTAGATTGACAACGATTTTGGTAGGTATGCGAAAAGGATTTAGGGGTTATAACTTGTTAACATTAATTGGGAAGTTTTCTGATTATGATTGTCTAAATTAGGTGGAAGGCACGTTGCTGCAGAAAACCAGAAGACACATATGTTTAAACTCACTTTTCCACCGCTGATCTATGACATATGTCAGCGTATTGTTTTTCTGACAGAAAAGGATCTGAAAGGTATGCAGATGAAGATCGAGCTTTCATATAATAGTAGATTGTCTTCTTCTTCCATTGTAAATTTATTTGTTTATGTTTTGTGGAATCTTAGTCTCTGTGATATTTTACGTCTTTATATCTACGACGCTCCACATTACTTAACGAAATTCTATTTTATGATAACGTTAAGAGGTTTGGGGTGTTTCATAAAACATCTTTGAAAATTCATTTAACTACTAACTTTTTAGCGTAAACTATAACAAACATTAATTTGCACTTAACGATGTTATATGCTTATCAGTAAGCATATTAATCAATTATCCACACTAATTTCCTGAATTTAAATCAATCCAAATTTTTAAGTTCAAATTAAAAAATTAAACCGCTAATCAACATCTTCAAGTCAACTAATACACAATATTCATCAATTTTTAATTGAAAATCAACTAATTTCCGAACTTAGAGATTTAATTATATTCTCAAATCAATTTAAAATCTGTTATTGTCATCTAATAACGGTTAACGAAAATATTCAAACCCACAAACATCAAATTTTCATGAATATGATTTAAAAGAATTATATCGAGATATTGGAGAGGAAACAAATAACAGAGGAGCGGAAGCGGCACTGACAGTGGTTAGGATTATGTTATTTTTTGTTTCGTTGGAAATAATTGAAGGAGCAGACAGTGAGAATCGTTTTCTGGTTCGCAGGTATATTTCAAATTAGACATTGGTTAACGATAATTACCATCAGTCGTCTTGTTTTTAATCGACATTAGCTGTCTTTAACCTTGGTCGTTATCAATAGCCTTTCTAGTTGTGAAAGTACCTACATATAACATCCATGACACACTCAAGTTATAAAGGCTCTTTTTTTTTTTTGAATTTGTTCAGGAGGGAAACCTACCGGAGTTATAATACCCTCCCTAGTGCACCTAGCTTGATCCGCGAGTACCACATAAAGTGGTTTACCTTAACGTATACACATGGTAAGCTCTTAGCAGCCATTCTGAATTTCGAACTCACGCCGCTTTTACCATGGCGCAAAGTATACTTGACTTGGATAGGATAACGTAAAGATGACTCTTGGTGAGTTATTTCGCATTTCTTCCCAACAACCAAAAGTACGTGATGTGACAAGATGGTGAAGTTCTCCTACTCAACTCTGCTCTTGAAATAACTTCACACAAAAAAGGGTAGACAATCATGCAACTCTCTTTTTCTCATATATATATATATATATATATATATATATATATATATATATATATATATATATATATATGAAAATAAAGAAGATGTTTCTCATTATGCGATCCATTAATAGCATAAATAGGAAGGATTCAAAACAAAATTCCACTTCTATGTACCTGTTGTGCACACATGCGTATGTCCTGCATGTGTGACAGTGGGTCAGTGTATAAACTAAACCTTCTATTTAATAAAAACTATAAATTATTTCGTCTCTCTAAATCTACTGTATATTTATTTACAACCGAAATTTTCAATATAAATATCAATTCAGTTTCATGAAACCGAAATTATATGCAGTAGGTACATATTGGTTGTTAAAAACTAATTATTATCATCATTTTTTATTTATTTTTAACTTTTTATTAATTAGTGAAATTGAAAAAGAAATCATATTAAATTAAAAAAAATCATTTATGTCTTTTAATTTATTGATCATAAGCTAATATGATAATTATTCGATATCCATCTGTATCCGCGGACGTGGATATTCGATATCCGAAAATAATTTCGGATGTAGATACAAATATTACACCATCTGAATTCGAAAACATACGTTGACAATCCTGTATATATGTGAATAATTTTACATTTGAAAATGCAAATTATTCAGTCAAAACATCTTATTTTCCACTTATTCAATGCTTTGTTACAACTACTATGAGCAGCCATAATCAGCTTTCAACCGCGTGTCCTTACCACCAATTTGAGGTTCATACTAGAATTATAATCTGGTCCATATAATATTTTGTCAAACAAAAATTATCAACTTTAATTTCCTTATCGCTGCCACTTTAAATATGATAAGTCTTGGGGCGGTGATGTGACAAATTTCCCAAAGAAAATCAATTTTTTGTAGAACTAAAGTATTTAATTCTATACGACCAGCTCAAATTTCTGAATGTTTGTCCAACATACGAAAAGCAGCCTAGAAGCATATAAAAATAATGTTGCTGAGTCCACATTACTGCATTGAGATTACGACATTCCAGCCAAACTGTAATCGAAAGCAATCAAGTTGCTTAGATTCTAAGTGTTCTTCTGTCCTTGTACCAAACTGTATGGCTTATTTATGTCATTAAATATGGATTTTAGGTTCAACCAAACTTCAAATTAAATGACTGTTACTTGTCAAATACGACTTCATTAGTCTTAGCCCTATGGATTACGATGGCTGCAAAATAAATAGCTGCATATATAGTATACGTATGGAAATATATGTGACGAAAACCATCAATTATTGTTCGATGACTGATTGATTTATGAGTTGTAACTGCAAAATATGCGTGAAAAATGGACTTATCAGGGTATGGTATGATGACATAACAGATAATAATATTTAGTCAGCTATAGTGAAGTAATATACAACAAAATTAATAAAACTATGCTCCAGTTGCAAGATTTTCTTTTATAACATAGAACAGAATAGGTTACAAAATACTTCATATTCGTTTATTATTGCATTGGGTTCGGTCCGAGCCGAATGCCGTACCATGGGCAGTGTGCCTTATTTTCGGTTCTCTCTCCGTGTTTATGTGAGAGATCAAATGATGAAGATCAACCGTATCAAAAATTTATATATATACATGTTCAGTGACACCTCAAACAGTACAGCATCCCTTTGATCTTCCTATTTTTCACCATACAATCGGTTTTTCCCTAACTCCACTACCTCTCTTTGTTCACCCGCTACCTTCTTTAATATAAATAAGAGGTGGATATCACAAGGCTAAATGGATGCTGAAATTTTGAGATGCTATTGAATGTTTGTCATATGGATTTATATTACAACTTGTGCACAACGTTCGATAAATAAAAGAAATATTACAAGTTTTCGCATTTATAACTTTTATGTTAGGGTTTTAGCCATATTATTTCAATAAAAATGTTATGTTTTCAAATTTGTAAATATCTCTAATGTTGCCTCTTGCAGTTAGTTTATCCAAAGTTGATCATTATTTTGTAGAAAGTGAGCATGTTAAGGGTTCAAGCCAGCTCTTTAGCGATAATATAAATTGATCAGGTATATATATATATATATATATATATATATATATATATATATATATATATATATATATATATATATAGGTTTATGAAGACTGAATCATTGGGTGTGTACGTATAATGTATACACACACATCTATGCAGCATTTCGAAAATCGAAGATAAGTTGAGTAAAGCTTTGCATTATTCAATTCAAAATTACTTGGTCAGCAAGTTTTCATTGTGGAATGCAAGTACCTCAACATCATTTTAACTACTGTGACAAATCGCTTTTACTATAATCACATTGGGCTTGCATAGTTGCATATGAGCTGAAGCATATTCTGCAGTGTAAACTGTAGTCCTCTACCACTTCTCCGAAAACTGTGCTTGGGTCCAGCTGTAAATGTAGTTTATGTCCAGATTTTTTTTTAAAATAACGTGATATAAGTATAACTATGCCGATGCTGAATACATCCATGTGGCCTCATATTTGTTTAAGCATCTTTCTAACTGAGAATAAAAGGCTTATAAATATCACAATTTTGTTTTCAGAAGTAATGCACCAAAGTGAAGAAATAATTCAATGTGTACCTTTTGCTTTGTATGTATGTAAACAGATGCCCAGTACTAGGAGATGTATAAGAAGATCCAATGAATAAGTTGTGATGATAACTAAAGAATCCAAAGAAACAAATTTATGTTTAAGCAGGTAACATAGGGAATATTCATTAAACATGTTGTGGAACAGAACCTAAGAAAAAATGGTAGACAAAACATGATGTGGACTTTTAAAAGACTTGTAGTATAGGAGCTGTAGCTTTGAATAATCATAATTTTTTTTTCCCCCAAAATACATAAGTTGTGATGTTATATATATATATATATATATATATATATATATATATATATATATATATATATATATATGCTTGCACATTTTTTACTTTTTGCAAATTGCATTTTGAGCCACCAGTTTCTTTCGTTGTTAACTGGCAGATGAAAAAGTTAAAAATAAGTTTAGAAATACTTGCTCTTGCAATATATTTGCTTTGCTTCTTGTCAACGGCAATGACGTACTTGGCCAATTCGCATGCCATAATAGGATATGTCCATGGAAATTGTTTGTCAAAACATTATTATATGATTTATATCACTACTACGTATAAATGCTACCGTAGAGTGAAATCATGAAAGATATTCAAATTTATATTTTAATTATTTTCTTACTGAGCAACGTTTATTTCAAAATATAGAAACGTAAACATCATTAGAGTATTTATCATATAAACTAGATAAAATAATTAACATCTAAATAGAGCAACAATATATAAATATGCTAATCATTTAAATTATGCCTACATGTTATTTTTTTTGTAAATATTTACATAGTTTAAATGATTTGATTACCCAGCAATAATTTTTTCTACATGTCAACATAAAAAATAAGATGCGAACCGTTGTTTTCATATTTAAGTCACATTAAATAGCTGCAAATAATCAACTTTGTACATATTCACATTAAATATAATATTGCAATGTTAATAAGATTACCGCTAGGTTATCTAGCCGTTACGCCTATTTCGTAAGGTTGGTTCCATAATAGAGTCGAAAAGAGCATCTTTCTCCTTCCGCATCAACTCATCACAATCGGATCCCTCAAACAACAATGCATGTGCCTCTTGAAACTTTGCTTATAAGGCAAAAACAATTACAGTTGAAAATTACTAGACCATTAACTTTATTTTACATAGCTAATTACTAAACTTATCGATATAAATAAAATAGAACATGTAGGACATAGGATGTCCCATGCGCTCTTTCCTGTAGTAGATAATTTATATATTTTAAATCTACATAGTTAACTACTGAAGTGATCAATAAACAAATGTAATAACTATTTACAATCGTGATTGATAAATTTACCAAGTCCTCAAGGTAATGTCAGAAACTTGGATTCACTACGATGTGTTACTGGGTTCTTGCTTCTATTTAATGCCGAGTTCCGCTCCAACTTCGCCTGCAAATTTAGATTAAATAATATATTTAATAACCATAAAATAATTAATGAAATATTTGATAGATTTACCTTAGACTCATCAGTGTTCCACCTGTTACCCATTTATCCCATATAGTCGCACCCATCTAGATCGATTTCTTGCCCGATTTCTTAAGCCCTAACATTATCTCCCTGTAATTCTCATCAACCATTGAGTTCCAATTTGACGACCTATATTTTACATATCAACCGATGTAAAATAATTATATTTTATTCCCTAGTGCTCGAATCATTCTCAAATTTTAATGTGCCGTTCATGAGGATGTGAGAGATGTCCATGATTTTTACTGAATTCAAGTATGACCATTTTGCTTTTTCGTTTACTGTTTTGGCTATAACTTTTGATAGGGATCGAATCAGGTGCTGAGATCGGTCTCATTGGATCGAAATGGTGGTTTACAATTTTATAGAGTGGCACGTGAAGAGTTTGGTTCAGCAGCTTGGGAAGAATCGCTATTTTAAGTTTCAGCTGTTGTTTAGGCAGACTGCATAGCAGCTAATGGGGTGATTAGCCAAGTCCATTAAACTTGTGACCGGCAGATATAAACAGGTGGACTTGGGGAGAGAACAAGGGTTACTCGCTTCATTCTAAACTTTAGGTTGGGTGTTGTGATACTCTGGTTCAACCTAAAAACCCTAATTCTTCATTCTTTTCATTCATATTCATCGTAGATTGCATTTAGAAGATAGATCATCATCAAAGGAAGTTAGATCACATCAAATTGCATCAAATTCGAAGATTATCAGCGTTGTTCAGATCTGATATCGTCGGATTTACATTTAATTGGGGATTATGCGAGTGATAGACATCTCTCACACGGAAACTATGGATTGTGTAGGCAAATTAGGATCAAATTCATATGTTATATGCTAAATTCACCCTAGATATGATCATATATGTTTAACTCAAATTTAGACATTTTAGGAAAACCTAATTTGATCATGTTAACTGGATAATTGTTAGGTTAATTATATTTATGCACATTTTTAGATCCAAATCATGTTTGGCCTCATGTTTATGATATGTTTGTGCCATAATTGTGATTTGTTCATGTTTATATGATCAGTATTATATGAATTGATGTCTGTTTTGATTGAATTAATCATCGCATTGTTTATTAGAATTGGTTGTAGTAGATATTAGGATTGAAGAACAGAGCAAATCAGAGGCTCAAATGATCAAAATTAGATGAAACTTGGCAGAAGCGCTTTGGAAGACGATACAACTCGGCTCAAAAAATTTGAGCCAAAAATTAGCTAAATATATGGACCAGTGTCTGTCCATCATGGACCAGTAATGATCCATAACGATGGGTCGGATAGCGACAAGATTTTGGAGAATGCTACTTAATGGTAAACCGAGTCTGCCTGCAAAATTTCAAGTCATTTGGAGTTGATTCGAGATAGGTCGGGGATTGTTTATTCGAGGCATGGATGGACCGATAGAGGTTTCTACATAAGTGTTGAAATGCTTGGAAAATGGACCGACAGGATGCTTTCGAGACAGAGATGGACCAGATCTAAACACTTAGCAAATTTTCGCTCAGTGTGTGGACAGGTAACGGTCTATGATGGAACTGTACTGATCCATCGGATTGAGGCAGATGGGGTCCAAACTTTTGGGGCTTGGTTGTAATGGTTTTCAGGGGTTGCTGGTGAAGTTTGGATGGAAATGGACTTCAGGATGATTGATGTGCAACTCAAAGATGGATGATGCTTCGATTGTGAACTGGCGTTGGAGTGGTCAGAGTTGGATTGATGTGAAATTGGTTATGATGCGACATGTGATCCATTTTGATGATGGATTGACAAGATGGGAGTCAATCATGAGTGATAATGGAATGGTTCAAAAAATGGGTTGAGTCGCCGAGATGAAAGATTTGACATATTTGAAGCACAAAGGAATCATTGGTAACTCAAAAAATGTTCAGGCAGACTCAAAGCAGGATTATTATGGGGATGCCCATTAGGATCAGAATGGATAAATCGCACACCCTGTGCAGTCATAATGGGCCTAGTTGTCATCATCGAGTAAGGTAAACATACGTAGTCACGATGACGTATGGTAGTTTAGCTACAACCGAGTTTTTCCATTAGCCCTTTTGATTGCTGAAATCAAGTTCGATTATATATAGATTCACGATTGTAGTCAGTGATAGTTAGGGTATTGGATGCTATGGATTTATGGTTGATGGTTTGCTTTCTTCCCTATTTTTTTTTGGGTGGGCTATCACCGTAGGATGTTGAAAAGAAGCGGGATCGAGGTTGTCCTTTCCTATTCTAACAGCATGTAATGGATGATTTTCATGTGTTAACTTATTAGTTGTTGGGCAGATTAGATGGTTGATCCACCTATATATACACATATTTTCCTATATAACTATTGTTAGTTATTTTATCACTCACTAAGACTGCTGACTAACACAAGGTTTTATGTTTGCATCTTATTACCATGTGTTGTTCATTAATGTTGTTGATGAGCATATTGAGTAGCAGTTTTGGTGCCGATGATGCTTTACGGCGACGAGCAAGAGGCTGGTGTTCTATTACTGCATACTATTTTGATATTTCTTTTCTATTTCCGTTGTGTGTTGATGGTCATTGATACTATGAGGGATGTAGCAGGGAATATTGTATTCAGAGATTCATGTACGAAGATGTATTGTACTTGAGATTCTGTGGTTTTATGAAGATTTGATTTTTTTTGTTCATATATGCTTCACTATTATATCATGCAGAATATTTTATTATTATATATCACCCATGCGTTGTGATTTAAACGATAGGTTTCATTTCGAGTTATTCTTTTATGATGATCGCCCCATATCGTCCTGGCACGTTATATAAAGCACATCTTTCCTTACTTCAGTGCAGGAGGTATGGAGTGGTCTTCACATTTAGTATCAAAGCCTTTATTAGTTGATTTTACCCTAAGTTCGCAAGCGTAAAAGCTTATGAGAGACGTACTTGTAATTCTTATTAGACGATTACTATATTATATGTATAGTATAGTAGGTTAGTAAGAGCTTGAACACCAATGCGTCTTTGTCTAATGTGAATCGATCATTCTCGTTTCAGCTAGAGAATGATTCGACCAAATTCGAGATATGCTGCTAGGGATGAGCGTGCGACTGGAGGGGTAGGCAAGGGGAGCCAGTTTGGAGTTGCTGCTACTATGCCTGATCACCTGCTATATTTGAGGCCATGATGACAGCGGTCATGAGGAGGATGCCCAATCCCGGAGCGGCAGTAGAGCATAGTGTTCCTGTGCAGGCACCTAGGGTTCTTGAGTTTGCAATGTTATGCAAGGATTATACTTCTCTATGTGGAAAGCCATTTGTTGGTACAGAACCTACTATTGAGATTCAGAATTGATTAGATACTTGTTTTTTGGATTCTTGGAGGTTTAAGAATTGACGATGCAACTAAGAAAAAGCTTTCATCAAGGTGGCTGCAAGGACGAGCGATGGATTGGTGGAACTCTATTACTGGAGATTCTAAAGGACCAGATCATGTGGGATCAGTTTAGAACTAAGTTTGAGGAGAAGTTCATTTCTATTGTCCAGAGGTTGATATTCTTTAAGAAATTTATTGAACTTAAGCAAGGATGTAGTCTAGTGTTTGAGTATCTGGCCAAATTTGATGCTTTATCCAAGTATTCTTGTTTGTATATGGAGACTCTTTATTAGAACAACGAGAAATTTATATTAGGACTGGATGAGGGACTTGGAAAACAATCAATAAATCATATTGATGATTCTTATAAGAAATTGGTCGAAAAAGCTTTGAGGAAAGAGATATTCTTTTCGAAGAAAGTGGAGGTTGTTGTTGAGGATAAGGAGGAGTCGAAACCACAACAAGGTGGAGGTAATAAGAGAAAGTGGAATGGTAAGCATAAGCAGTAGCAACAAGGGTAGGATGGCCAGAAGAAACTGGAAGGCGAGACTACTTGTTATAACTGTCAACAAAAGGGCCATCTTTCTAAGGATTGTAAGATCTCCAGGGTGGAAAGGAAGTGCTTTAACGGTGATAATTCCAAGTATATGAATAAGAATTGTCCAAAAGCACCGAAGGATAAGCAGATTGTGAAGGCATATGATTTGGATGTCGTGTCGTTTCCCTTAAGGGGTCCGACTGCGGAGGAGAAGGGGAAGAGTGTTATTGTGCAAGGTATGCTTTTTAATGGAGATATTTTAGTTTGAGTTTTGTTTGATATTGGAGCATTGCATTATTTTATCTGTAATGATCTTGTTTTCAAGCTAGGTTTAAAACCTGAGATTGTCGATAGACCATTGGTTGTGACTAACCTTGTGACGGTAAGGAATTTCGCTCGGTCCGAATCAATCGTTAAACCGACTAAGTCCGTTCGAAACCCCTAATCGTTTTGAGAACAAGACAAATTAGAACGCAAACAGAAGAACATTTCATTGTATATTACAACAATTCCATCAGAATACAAGAATATACAGAGTATGAATTAATATTACACAGAAAATATCAGAGATTTAAATTACATTTAAATACATCGCAGCGGAAAAACAATACAAAGCACAACTGAAAGTAATACACGGATACAGAGCTTTCCGAGCATCGTTCCAGCTGTAACTCAGGATCCTGTGAATATAAATCTGCAAAACCAAAACTACTAGCTGCCCGTGTGGAAAATAGGGGCACCCAGAGTTTAGGTTAAAACAATAAACTCCAGGTCAGTCATGTGACTGGTGTGAGAACTAAAACAGTTATTAATCTTTGTTTTTAAAGTTAGGTAAATCAAGGGACCACGCCGTATAACACGGAACGGGTTTCCTCCCAAGAATATCAGTGCATAAAACAAACAGCGCAATGCTAAATAAAGATCAATGAAGCTATTATAAGACTCAGATCCCATCACACAATGCAACGCAAGCCGGAGGGTAGGGTTTTCCCTTATAATAGCCAAATATGCTTGATACGCGAAATTTCATCTTATATTATTACTATAAGTGAAGAAAACAATTTCAAATATAAATATATCAATCATAGACGACATGGGTACCATATATCATGTCGCCAATACTAGGCTCTACAATCAAAACCGCAAAATGTCATATTTGGAAGTTGGATTTCCATCATGGTGGCTCCTGATTCGAAAGATCGATCGCGTAGTGCCATCTACAACGGCTTACGTCTCAGCTAGAGAAAACACCGTAATGCACATCCGCACTTTTGGGAAATCGAGTATCACTGCGGCTTACATCTCGACGAGAGAAAACACCGCTTACCCTATCCCTCTGAGCACAAGCTCAATCTCGGTCGACCGAATCCACGACACCACTAAGGTGCCCATCCACTAAAAAGCATACTGATCAAACCATCAGTTTACCACCATACCGGGGTGTGAGGCTCGCGAATCAACGCCCACCAAACTTTGCTTTCCAACAAAAGTTTGGATCACTGCATATCAGCATGCCACACTATCAATCCATATCGTACCACTGATTTCTGCTAATATATAACCTCTGAGCTCGTATGTCTCAGAGAAGGGCGTTAAGCAAGAGAATAAATTCTCCGCCGCCAAACAGATATATATTTAGCAGAGATCAACGAATACAATATAAAGGAATACAATGTCAGACAAACCATCCATTTACAAGTCCATTCTAGGTCTGAGCGAAACCAGAGGCACTTTCCTCACATATCCGTCGACCTATAAGTACGTCCGGACGGCTATTACTTTAGCCCCCTTCAAGGTAGCTACTCCCATCGTGAGCATCAGTAGCACCCATCCATTCGATGTGAATATCGTCGGTCTTGCACCGTCTTCAATCTCTTTGACTCGTCGTCGAATCAGTTATTCAGAATTGGTTATACCCGGACTTTCTGAATAACTCGCGTATCATAATCAACAAGTGCTATAATACACAATATACGCCTCATTCCAGTTCAGAATATTCTTTTATTCAGATATTCACACTCCTAGGGAAAGGTTCCCATTAATTTTATCAAAGATAAATTCTTTTAAATTTATTCTTTAATCTTCCTTTGGATATCATTTCAAACCATATTATGGTTTTCCAAACTAGTCGGGATTCACCGAAGTAATTATTTATTTTATTTCCCAATCCCAACCTATTCATCCCATGGAGCAAAACTGTTATTACCCCATAACTAACACCACGGTGTTGTTGGTAAATTTAATTACCATTTCACGTTCAAATCTAATTAAAGATTTAACTATCGCTAGGAGTAAAACTGGTGATACTCCCCTTTCGAACATTTCCCAATTTTGATAATTTAAATTATCAATTCACATTTCAATCTAATTACCGATTCATCAAAGCTCCTGTTACTGGGTTAAAGAACTAATGTCATTTAAAACACAGTCCATGATAAACCCAAATCACATTCTATTTATTATCGGGTTAAAGAACAAGTGTTATTTAAAACACCGTTCCAGGTAAACCTACAAATCAATTCCAATTAAATATTTTAGAAATTCTGGTTATTTAAAACCCATTTCAAATTCAATTTATTTATTTCAAAAATAAATTGATTTTAATTCTAGTTTAAAACTAGTTCATTTCTATAAAAATCTATTTTTATCTTTTCAAATATGGAGTTTTTCATCCCTATTTTTCCCAAATCATTTCCTATGATTTTACACAAATTATCACTATTTTTAATAATTTTATCAAGGCCCGTACAGTTGGTTTTCAATAACTGCCACTGAACTGCACTTACAACGACCTTTTCCAAATTTGATTTGCACATAATTCCAAATCCAACCGTTAGATTTCAAATTTCTAATATTCATTGGAAAGCTCTTTTTGATACGAACCCAACGGTTCTGGTTTGAGGAGAATCCGACGGTCGGATCTCCCGCAATGTCCGTTCGAAGTCAATGGTCGAAATTCGCGAACTACCGCAGCGCGGCGCGTTCTATTCAGGCCATTATATTATATATATATAATATATACTTCGTCAATTTCTATTTAAAACGAATTTTATAATTCGTTTTCAAAACGATTTCAACTTCATTTCAGATTCAAATCAAAATTGAATTTTTCCAATATAAATTCGTTTTAAATTCATTTCAAATTGATTTCAATTCAAATTCAATTCTATTCAATTTCAATTCGAATTCGTTTTATATTCAATTCAATTCGAATTCACTTTATATTCAATTCGAATTCGTTTTATATTCAATTCGAAATCGTTTTATATTCAATTCAATTCGAATTCGTTTTATATTCAATTCAATTCGAATTCGTTTTATATTCAATTCAATTCAAATTCGTTTTATATTCAATTCAATTTCATTTTCTATTCTATTCAATTCTATTCAAATTCATTTTCTATTCTATTCAATTCAAATTGTATATCTCTTTCTAAATATTCATTTTAAAAACGAATATAATCGATATCAATATCGTTCGCATCAAAATAACACATCTCTAATCAACACGACTTTATATTTTTCAATAACTTCGTTATTCTATTCAACAAATGAATATTTATTCAATTCAACACATGAATCTATATTTCTTTCCCCACATGACTAATCTCAACAAAAGAGTATTGTCAACACGTTAATCTTTATTTTATAATATTCTTTATTTTCTCAATTGGAATGAGGCCCAATCAATTACCATATAATGTTAATTATATGGATTCCATACAACACATGTATATAATAGCAACGATAAATAATCAACCATCATCCAAAGTGCACCACACAACTGCATAAGCGTCAAATATAAATAATTAACGCTCACACAGTCTCTCGACCAATCGATCGACATACAATTAAATAATTGGGATTAGTGTACGCCAAATATAATCCCAACACCCGTGTGGGGTTTCAAACAATCAAACACAGATTTTATTTGTGCAGTTGGGCGATGTGTAAAATTTATCATCCCAATCAATATCAGTCAAATATGTGTATATAAACCAATCGTTCGATTTGTTTATAAATATATATTTCGTTTTATATACACGTTAAAAATGATATTTTTAACTATAAAATATTTTATTTCACTATATAAATATTTTATTTCATTCCACAACACACATTCAATTTTCATATCAAAATCAAACAAACAAGCATACAAGCTGTCCATGGTCTGTGGACGACGGGTGTCGGGTGCTGCTAAGCACCGTCTGCATCCTAGTATATATATTAACTAGAAATTTAGAATAAAAGTGAGGAGTTCTCACCTTTGGGGATCCACTCCGCCATTTTATATTTCCAAACTTCTGAACATCTTGGATTCGTTTCTAGTGGTTCCATCGCAATCTGATTCATAGTAAAAATCACATTCTTATTTCGTTATCTTCGTAATAAAAATCATATTTTTATTTCACTAAAAAATATATATAAATCATATTTTTACTTCATAAAAATCCTATCTTTTCAGTTTTAAAAATCTAATCTTTTCAGTTTTAAAAATTTAATCTTTTCAGTTTTAAAAATCTAATCTTTTCAGTTTTAAAAATCTAATCTTTTCAGTTTTAAAAACACTGTATATTTTTTTTTCAAAAACAATGTATGTTTACTCTTCAAAAACAATGTATGTTTATTTTTCAAAATCCTACATGTTTATATTTTCAAAATCAGTTCCATCTTTATTTCTAAAAACAAATGCAAATTTTATATTGGAAACAATGATGTGTTTAATTTAAAAATCATTCATTGCTCTCTTAATTAAACTAATTACACTATTAATTAACTTTAATAATGCAAAGAAACGTTACCCTTCATGTTCTGTTTTCCTGAAGAACGCTGAACCAAGCTGCTCCAAACTATGGTTTCGTCGTTGCCCCTCCTTCGCGCCGCCGGACCCAGATCAGAGAGTGCCACGCTGACGAGCTCCAATCCCTCCACCAACGCCTTGAGCAGCGTCGAGATCGGTGGCTCGCCTGAGCCAGAAGATCGATGCAAGCGGCGACACTTTGGTGCTCGAATTCGAGCCCAATCCTTCACCAGAGACGATCAAGGTGGTACAGTCTTGAAGATCTTGGAAGCAGCTTTGATTTTTGTTTTGGAACGGGGATTAAATTTGAACGGGATCGAAATATTTAGAGGGTTTAATTTTTGAAACGAACCTGTCGTTCGCTTCTGATGAATGGGGCGGTGCAGAAAAGTGATTAGGTTTTTCCTGTTGGTTGGAATATATATTTTAATTTATTTAATTCTCTAATTCCCAAAAATACCCATTACTCCATACGATCTCCAAATCAAACCCAGCGACTGTCGCCCCTAGCTAATTACCCTCATTCCGAACGCAATGGGATATGCTGCGTAAGCCAATTCGGCTGTTACGATAAGTTTTCCCTTAAATCAAAATTTAAATCTATATATATTCAATTCGAACGTACTTTTCAAATTACCGGGGCCACATACCAACTCTAAAAATTTCATAAAAATTATTTCTAGCTTCGTATTGACGATACAATCCTAACAAAACTATTTTCGTCAAATTCTGAGACCGTTTGAAAATTGGCAATTTTCCAGTCGATTAAAATCAACTGAAACTGGTCCAACGCGTTTTCCTTTGCCACGCTCACATATTAACTTCAAAAATTATGAAATTTGAAATCTAGCAATAATTTGACATCACGGATCCAACAAAAGTGGTTTCGTCGAAAACCGAGGCCGTTTGCAAAATGACTATTTTCAAGGGCTAGAATTCCATAGCGACTATCCTGAAATTTGAACTGGACGTATCTTTTGATTCCCGCTATGAAATTTTGATTTCCCGAATTCGTTAGAAAGATATTCTCAATTAGATTCCATTATTTTTGGTTTCGCCAAAATCCGGTTATTTTGAACCCGGTACATTCAATTGAAGTTTGAAATCGAATTATCGAACTACCGCGCCCTTTTCAATTCCTTTTTATAATTATATATAATTATTTATATTCTAACGACGACGTATATAAATGTATCGTTCTAATTCTATTCAAAATAAATTTTCCGTCGTTATTATTTAAAATAATTCATTTTAAATATTCAAAATTCTTTAAATTCGCCAAAATAAAAATTCTAAATTGGCTCAGATTTTACGGGTTGTTACAATCTCCCCCACTTAAAACTTTTCGTCCTCGAAAAGGAATGAAGCCGAAGTTGTTTTAAAAACCAATTCAACTTTCATTATTTTCTTTACGGCTTAAGTTCTTCAACTTTTCAGTTTCTAAGAACTTTTCAAATTTTTCAAAAATTTGGCTAACACCCTAAATTTTCTAAAAATTTCGCCATAACCTCCCCTACATCGGGAGCAACGGGAAAATCCCGAAATTGCCATACAGGCCCTCTGATCTCAAAAAGAAAAAGAAAAAGCCAATCGGCTCTTAAAATCATCATCACCCAAACAAAACAGTAAATTATGGTAAACATGTACCTATTTGTCGGGCAAACAATTTTATTTCTCTGCTCTAGCCTCCTTGCTATGACCTGTTCAATGTAAGTACAAGTATATGCATGCATTTGTAATCATTTTTCAATACAGTTCAATATTTGGTTCAATTAGGCTAAAGTTTCAACATTTAATTAATCAAACAACACAATCAGCAATCAATTAGTGAATTATCATTTCAAATTCATAACTTTGATATATATACAGAAAATCATGTTTTTGATGCGAAATCACAACAATAAACCTAATCTAATTTTGGTTCTCACACCAGTCTAAAGGAAATATATAGATACCTCACTTTCGAAACTCGAATATAAATTCTGATGGTGGTGCACCGATCATCAGAATCATATCCGGGCGACTAGAGTTTGATTCTATATCTATCCAGTATATTAAAACTTCGAATATATGTTTGTAAGGCGTATATGAAAAATCTTTATATATTGGATTGTCCAAATTCAATATAAAATGAATAATCAAATACGTATAAAATGGTTTAAATTTCAAAACAAAAGTGGTTTTCATTTTTATTTTAAAATCACTACTCTTTCGACTCGTTCTAGGATGCTATTGATCCCATCTCTAATGAGTCATTCTTATTGGATATTACTAATCCAATTTCTGATGAATTCTTTCGTTTGGTTCTAATGTGCCTTGTTCTCGAGCTCTGTAAACCAAAGCTCTGATACCAACTGTGACAGTAAGGCAAAATCCGGTAGGCTTTGCAACCATCCCTTCATCCTCCATCACAGCAGGTAAAACCCACCGTGGCATATAGATGGTCCCCCAGTACACTTGTTTTACGGCGACCCTCTCGAGCCTCCCGGCCACTGCCTAACCAACCCTCACAAGGGACATGTGGGGGTGAGAGCCCACTGTTCGCCACCAAACCACATGGTGAGAACACCCCATCATGACTGTAACAAGAACTGGTGATACTCCCCTTTCGAACATTTCCAAATTTTGATAATTTAAATTATCAATTCACATTTCAATCTAATTACCGATTCATCAAAACTCCTGTTACTGGGTTAAAGAACTAATGTCATTTGAAACACAGTCCACGATAAACCCAAATCACATTCTATTTATTATCGGGTTAAAGAACAAGTGTTATTTAAAACACCGTTCCCGGTAAACCCACAAATCAATTCCAATTAAATATATTAGAAATTCTGGTTATTTAAAACCCATTTCAAGTTCAATTTATTTATTTCAAAAATAAATTGATTTTAATTCTAGTTTAAAACTAGTTCATTTCGATAAAAATCTATTTTTATCTTTTCAAATATGGAGTTTTTCATCCCAGTTTTTCCCAAATCATTTCCTATGATTTTACACAAATTATCACTATTTTTAATAATTTTATCAAGGCCCGTACAGTTGGTTTTTAATAACCGCCACCGAACTGCACTTACAACGATCTTTTCCAAATTTGATTTGGACATAATTCCAAATCCAACCGTTAGATTTCAAATTTCTAATATTCATTGGAAAGCTCTTTTCGATACGAACCCAACGGTTCCGGTTTGAGGAGAATCTGACGGTCGGATCCCCCGCAATGTCCGTTCGAAGTCAATGGTCGAAATTCGCGAACTACCGCAGCGCGGCGCGTTCTATTCAGGCCATTATATTATATATATAATATATATAATATATACTTCGTTGATTTCTATTTAAAACGAATTTTATAAATTGTTTTAAATTCGTTTTCAAAACGATTTCAACTTCATTTAAAATTCAAATCAAAATTGAATTTTTCCAATATAAATTCATTTCAAATTGATTTCAATTCAAATTCAATTCTACTCAATTTCAATTCGAATTCATTCCTATTCAATTTCAATTCGAATTCGTTTTATATTCAATTCGAATTCGTTTTATATTCAATTCAATTCGAATTCGTTTTATTTTCAATTCAATTCGAATTCGTTTTATATTCAATTCAATTCAAATTCGTTTTATATTCAATTCAATTTCATTTTCTATTCTATTCAATTCTATTTAAATTCATTTTCTATTCTATTCAATTCAAATTGTATATCTCTTTCTAAATATTCATTTTAAAAACGAATATAATCGATATCGATATCGTTCGCATCAAAATAACGCATCTCTAATCAACACGACTTTATATTTTTCAATAACTTCGTTATTCTATTCAACAAATGAATATTTATTCTATTCAACACATGAATCTATATTTCTTTCACCACATGACTAATCTCAACAAAAGAGTATTGTCAACACGTTAATCTTTATTTTATAATATTCTTTATTTTCTCAATTGGAATGAGGCCCAATCAATTACCATATAATGTTAATTATATGGATTCCATACAACACATGTATATAATAGCAACGATAAATAATCAACCATCATCCAAAGTGCACCACACAACTGCATAAGCGTCAAATATAAATAATTAACGCTCACACAGTCTCTCGACCAATCGATCGACATACAATTAAATAATTGGGATTAGTGTACGCCAAATATATTCCCAACACCCGTGTGGGGTTTCAAACAATCAAACACAGATTTTATTTGTGCAGTTGGGCGATGTGTAAAATTTATCGTCCCAATCAATATCAGTCAAATATGTGTATATAAACCAATCGTTCGATTTGTTTATAAATATATATTTCGTTTTATATACACGTTAAAAATGATATTTTTAACTATAAAATATTTTATTTCACTATATAAATATTTTATTTCATTCCACAACACACATTCAATTTTCATATCAAAATCAAACAAACAAGCATACAAGCTGTCCATGGTCTGTGGACGACGGGTGTCGGGTGCTGCTAAGCACCGTCTGCATCCTAGTATATATATTAACTAGAAATTTAGAATAAAAGTGAGGAGTTCTCACCTTTGGGGATCCACTCCGCCATTTTATATTTCCGAACTTCTGAACATCTTGGATTCGTTTCTAGTGGTTCCATCGCAATCTGATTCATAGTAAAAATCACATTCTTATTTCGTTATCTTTGTAATAAAAATCATATTTTTATTTCACTAAAATATATATATAAATCATATTTTTACTTCATAAAAATCCTATCTTTTCAGTTTTAAAAATCTAATCTTTTCAGTTTTAAAAATTTAATCTTTTCAGTTTTAAAAATCTAATCTTTTCAGTTTTAAAAATCTAATCTTTTCAGTTTTAAAAATCTAATCTTTTCAGTTTTAAAAACACTGTATATTTATTTTTATTTTCAAAAACAATGTATGTTTACTCTTCAAAAACAATGTATGTTTATTTTTCAAAATCCTACATGTTTATATTTTCAAAATCAGTTCCATCTTTATTTCTAAAAACAAATGAAAATTTTATATTGGAAACAATGATGTGTTTAATTTAAAAATCATTCATTGCTCTCTTAATTAAACTAATTACACTATTAATTAACTTTAATAACGCAAAGAAACGTTACCCTTCATGTTCTGTTTTCCTGAAGAACGCTGAAACAAGCTGCTCCAAACTAGTGTTTCGTCGTTGCCCCTCCTTCGCGCCGCCGGACCCAGATCAGAGAGTGCCACGCTGACGATCTCCCATCCCTCCACCAACACCTTGAGTGGCGTCGAGATCGGTGGCTCGCCTGAGCCAGAAGATCGATGCGAGCGGCGGCACTTTGGTGCTCGAATTCGAGCCCAATCCTTCACCAGAGACGATTAAGGTGGTACAGTCTTGAAGATCTTGGAAGCAGCTTTGATTTTTGTTTTGGAACAGGGATTAAATTCGAACGAGGCCGAAAGATTTAGAGGGTTTAATTTTTGATGCAAATCCGTCGTTCGCTTCTGAAGAATGGGGCGATGCAGAAAAGTGATTAGTTTTTTCCTATTGGTTGGAATATATATTTTAATTTATTTAATTCTCTAATTCCCAAAAATACCCATTACTCCATACGATCTCCAAATCAAACCCAGCGACTGTCGCCCCTAGCTAATTACCCCCATTCCGAACGCAATGGGATATGCTGCATAAGCCAATTTGGCCGTTACGATAGGTTTTCCCTTAAATCAAAATTTAAATCTATATATATTCAATTCGAACGTACTTTTCAAGTTACCGGGGCCACATACCAACTCTAAAAATTCCATAAAAATTATTTCTAGCTTCGTATTGACGATACGATCCTAACAAAACTAATTTCGTCAAATTCTAAGACCGTTTGAAAATTGGCAATTTTCCAGTCGATTAAAATCAACTAAAACTGGTCAAATGCGTTTTCCTTTGCCACGCTCACATATTAACTTCAAAAATTATGAAATTTGAAATCTTGCAATAATTTGACATCACGGATCCAACAAAAGTGGTTTCATCGAAAATCGAGGCCGTTTGGAAAATGACTATTTTCAAGGGCCAGAATTCCATAGCGACTATCCTAAAATTTCAACTGGACGTATCTTTTGATTCCCGCTATGAAATTTTGATTTCCCGAATTCATTAGAAAGATATTCTCAATTAGATTCCATTATTTTTGGTTTCACCAAAATCCGGTTATTTTGAACCCGGTACATTCAATTGAAGTTTGAAATCGAATTATCGAACTACCACGCCCTTTTCACTTCCTTTTTATAACTATATATAATTATTTATATTCTAACGACGACGTATATAAATCTATACATTCTAATTCTATTCAAAATAAATTTTCCGTCGTTATTATTTAAAATAATTCATTTTAAATATTCAAAATTTGTTAAATTCGCCAAAAATAAAAATTCTAAATTAGCTCAGATTTTACGGTTTGTTACAAACCTGATAAAGGGTTCGTCCAGTTTTTGTATGCTTTGTCGTGGTCTAGTTTTTCGAGTCATGGTTTCTCTTTTGTGTGTGATTGTTTAGCTTTGAATTTTGCTAGGTTTGGGAATATTTTGGGTATGGATCGGCTCAAGAAGTATATGGCTATTGTGGATTACAAGAGGCTCGAGGTGACGATCAGAAACGTGGAAGGACGAACGACTGTGATATATTGTTTACCAGAGGATGGAGTTCCGGTTAGCTTCTTATATTCGCTTGTGATTCCACAGGATGGGGTTGTCATTTGTGTCAATTGTACGAGAGTTTCCTGATGTGTTTGAGGAGGTCATAGTATTGTTGTCATAGGAAGAGATTGAGTTTCAGATTGATTTAATGGATGGAGCCAGACCTATTATTATGTCCCTTAAGCGGATGGTGCCGAGGGGACATCTAGAGTTAGAGGGGCAAATAAACGACCTTTTGGGAAAAGGATTTATTTGTAGAAGTGTATTCGAATGAGATGCACCAGTTGTGATTTCGACCAAGGCTGATGGATCATTACTATTATATGTGGATTATCGTGAGTTGAATAAGGTGAACAAGAAGAACAAGTATCCATTGCCGAGAATAAATGGCTTGTTTGATTAGCGTCACGAAGCTAAGGTGTTTTCCCAAATGAATTTGGCAATGGGATTTCACCAACTAAGGGTGGCTAGGGATAGTGTGCCAAAGACAGATTTTAGGACACCATCCAGATTTTATGAGTGGTCGGTAATGCCGTTTGTGTTGACTAACGCTCCAGCATATTTTATGGATCTTATGAATCAAGTTTTCAAGGATCAGTTGTACAAGTTCCTACTTGTGTTCGTGGATGATATATTAATTTATTCGAGGACTGAGAAGGAACATAAGACGCACTTGATGATTGTTTTGGAAATCTTTCGAAAACATTAGCTAAGGGCTAAGTTTTCAAAGTGTCACTTCTGGAAGGAAGAAGTGAGGTTCCTGGGTCATGTCGTGTCGGGATAAGGAATAGCGATGGATCCCGCTAAGGTGGTAGCAACCCAAGATTGGGATCGACCCAAGAATGCGACGAATGTTAGAAATTTCCTTGGTTTGGCAGGTACTATCGATGATTTATCAAGGAATTCTCTAAGATAGCTGCACCATTAACCGGACTGGTGAAGAAGAATCAAGTCTTCGCGTGGAATACAAAGTGTGAGAAATCCTTCAGGATTTTGAAAGAAAGGTTAAGGAGTGCTCTAGTGTTGACTATTCGAGTGGGAATGACAAGATCATAGTATACATCGATGCATGTGGCACTGGAATTTGGGCAGTGTTAATGAAAAAGATAAAGTTGTGGCCTATGCGAGTCGACAACGCAAGCCGCACAAAAGGAATTACCCAACATACGATTTAGAGTTAGCGGCGATAGTATTTGCTATCAAGATTTGGAGAGAATATTTGTTGGGAGTTAGATTTGAGTTGTTTACAGATCATAAATCATTTAAGTACCTTTTCTCCTAAAAGGATTTGAATCTTTGGCACCGGCAATGGTTAGAGTATCTAGCATCATATGATTTTGGAATAGCTTATACTCTAGGAAAGGGCAACGCAGTAGCCGACATGTTAAATGGGATACATGCGAGATTGGCAGCCATGTTTTCAGAATGGGCGCATCTCGAGTATTTGACCAGATTTGACTTTAGACCTCATTGTGAGTTAGAACCCCATATGTTAACTAGTTTATCAATCAAATCGACTCTCATCGAAAGGATTGGCGAAAGCCAGAAGCGCGATGGTAAACTTATGGAAATTATATGGAAATTTGTGATGAAAGTCAAACCCCGAGGAAAATAAGGATTACGAAGTCGATCGAGATGGTTGGCATCGCAAGAATGGAAGACTGGTTATTCCTAATATAAAATGATTGAGAGATGAGGTTCTAAGAGAATGTCATCACTTTAGGTTAACGGTTCATTCAGGAAGTAAAAAGATGTATCGAGATATGAAGCGAGTCTACTACTGGGAAGGTATGAAAAGGGATGTCAGGAAATTTATCTCAAAGCGTATGAACTGTCAATTAGTTAAAGTCGAGCAGAAGAAGCCGAGTGGGTTGCTACAACCATTGGAAGTTCCTACATGGAAATAGGAGCAGTATAGATTGACTAACGAGGACAAGGGTGGGAATGGTATTATATGGGTCATCATGGATCGTTTGACCAAAAGAACAAAGTTTATTCCTATCAGTTCGACTATGATGGCATCAAAGTTGGCTGAATTATACCTTAAGTCTATAGCTCAATTCCATGGAATTCCGAAGAGTACTGTTAGCGATCAAGATCTGTTATTCACCAGTGGTTTCTGGAAGATTTTACAAGGGATGTTGGGAACCGAGCTATGTCTAAGTACGACTTATCATCCCCAGATAGATGGTCAAACCAAAAGGGTTAATCGAGTATTGGATATTTTTCTTAGAGCTGGTGTTTTAGATTATGGAGGATCATGGGAAGATCATCTACATTTGGTCAAGTTTGCTTACAGTAACAGCTAACAACTAATAGTCGAGTATTGGAACTGTATGAGGCGTTGTACCGCTAACCATGTAATTCTCCATCTTATTGGTTAGAAACTGGAGATAAGTTGCTACTTAGGCCTAATATGATATGAGAAAAGACAGATAATATTGAGATCATTCGATAGCGAATAAGGGCAACCCAAGATCATCAGAAGAGTAATGCCGATAAGCGATGAAAGGATTTATAATTCACAGGTGGAGATTTAGTACTTGTAAAGGTTTCACCTCAGAGGAATATTACTTGTTTCAGAAGGAAAGAAAAGTTAGCGCCAAGGTTTGTTGGTCCGTTTCTGATTGTGGAGCGTATTGGGAAACTTGCTTGTAGACTAGATTTAAATAAGAAGATGCCGAGTGTGCATAATGTATTTCATGTATCGTTTATACGGAAGTTTGTGCACAACTCGAATATTGTGGTATTTCCATATCACTTTGAAGATTTAGAGGTCGAGCCTGAAGTTTTTAGGCCTCGTGAGCCGCCTCACATCATAGGGAATGACATGGAACAACTTAAGAGGAAGGTTGTTATGATATTCAAGGTACGATGGAGAGAGAACGATGACGATTCCACGTGTGAAATGAAAGAGAATATGAAGTCAATCCATCTAGAACTCTCTGAGTGGTATGTCCCATATATCATATCTTACTTGTACCATTGTGGCTTGCACTAGTAGAATTCCACATGCTAAGATTGGATTTTGATTTCATGGGTTGTTGATGCTAGACTGGATGATAGATTGAACACTCATGGATGATAAGCATGCAGGATGTTTTGGTTGCTCGTGTTTGCTTCGAATTTTGGGGCAAAATCCCTAAAAGGGGGAGAATGTAACGACTCGTATTTTACATATCGACCAATCGCAAACTAAAAATATCTTATTCCCTTGTGGTCGGATCATTCTCAGATTTTAATATGTCATTCATGGGGATGTGAGACATGTCCATGATTTTTGCCGAATTTAAGTATAACCATTTTTCCCTTTAATTTACTGTTTGGGCAATAAATTTTGTTAATGATTGAATTATGTGCTGAGATTGGTCTCATTAGATCAGAATGGAGGTTTACAATTACGTACAGTGGTCATATGAAGAGTTTGGTTCAGCGGTTTGGGAGAAATCACTGTTTTAACTTTTAACTCCTATTTAGGCAGATTGGTTAGCAGCTAATGGACTGATTTGCCAAGCCCATTAGCCTAATGACCCACAGATATAAACAGGGGGACTTAGAGAGATAACCTTGATTCTCCATTCTTTTCATTTATGTCCATTGTAGATTGCATCTAGAAGATATATCATCATCAAGAGAAGTTAGATTACATCTAATTGCATCAAATTCGAAGATTATCAACGATGTCCAGATATGATCTCAACGGATGTACCTTGAATTGGGGATTATGTGAGTCACAGATATCTCTCGCAAAGAAACTACAAATTGTATGTGTAAATTAGGATTAAATTCATATGTTATATGTTGAATTCACCTTAGATCTGATTATATATGTTTAACGTAGATTTAGATGTCTTAGAAAAACCTAGTTTGATCATGTTAACTGAATAATGGATAGGTTAATTATGTTTATACATTTGTTTAGATCCAAATCATGCTAGATCTAATGTTTATGCCATAATTGTGATTTGTTCATGTTTATGTGATCAGTATTTTGTGAATTGACTTTTTTTGATAGAGTCGATTGCACCATTTGACTTATTTGTTAGGACTGGTTGTCGTAGATCATAGGATTGAAGAATAGAGCAAACCGGACGTTCAGATGATCGGATTCAGATGAAACTCAGAAGAAGCACTCTAGGAGACGATACCAGAGGACTTAGAAAGTTTGAGCCAAAAATAGGCTAAGTACATGGAACGATTCTAGTCTATCATGGACCGGTACCGATCCATAGGCATGGGTCGGATGACGACGAGATTTTGGGGAATGCAACGTGATGGTAAACCGGGGCTGCTTGTAAAATTTCAAGTCATTCAGAGTTGATTCAAGATGGGTTGAGAATTGTTTATTCGAGGCATGGATGGACTGGTAGGGGTTTCTACAGAAGTGTCAAAATGATTGGAAAATGGACTATTAGGATGCTTTCGAGACAAGGATGGACCGAAACCAAACACTTAGCGAATTTTCGCTAAGTGCATGGACTGATAACGGTACTAGTCTATGATGGACCGGTACCGATCCTTCGGACTGAGGCAGATGGGGTACAAACTTTTGGAGCTTGGTTGTAATTGTTTCCGAGGGTTTCTTGTGAAGTTTGAAAGGAAATGGACTTTGGATGATAGATGTGCAACTCAAAGATGATGATGCTTCGATTGTGAACTCACTTTGGAGTGGTCAGAGCTAGGATAATGTGATGCTGGTCATGATGCGACATACTATCCAGTATGATAATGTATTGACGGGATGAGAGTCAACCATGAATGATAACGGAATGGTTTGAGAAATGGATTGAGTAGTCGTCGAGATTAAAGGCTTGGCATATTTGAAGCGCAATGTATCATTGGTGGTCTATGTGTTTTAGCAGACTCAAAGCAGAGATATTATGGGGATGCCCATTAGAATCAGAATGGATAGATTGCGTACCCTGGACAGTCATGATGGGCCTAGCTGTCTTCATCGAGTAAGGAAAACATACATAATCACAATGGCTTATGGTAGTTTGGATAGAACAAGAGTTTTCCATTAGCACTTTTGATTGTTGAAAGCAAGTTCGATTATCGATGGATTCAAGGTTGTAGTCTGTGATAGTTAGGATACTAGATGATATAGATGTTATGGTTGATGGCGTGCTTTCTTCACTATTTTTCTCTGGGTGGGCTATCAACGTAGGATGTTGAAAAGAAGCGGGATCGGGGTTTTCATTTCCTATTCTAACAGCATGTGATGGATGATTTCCATGTGTTAACTTATTGGTTGCTGGGCAGATCAGATGGTTTATCCGCCTATATTAATGTTATCCTATGTAACAATTGTTAGTTATTTTATCGCTCTTTAAGACTGTTGTCTGCTTCAAGGTTTTATGTTTCCCTGTTATTACCTTAGGCTGTTCATCAATGTTGTTGATGAGCAGACTGAGTAGCAGGTAGCAGGTTTGGTGTCGATGATGTTATGCGGAGACGAGCAAGAGGCTGGTGTACTATTACTACCTACTATTTAGATATTTATTTTCTATTTCCGCTGTATGTTGATAGTCATTGATACTCTGGGGGATGCAGTGGGGAATATTTTATTCAGAGATTCATGTACTGAGGTGTATTGTACTTGAGATTCTATAGTTTTATGAAGATTTGATTTTCTGTTCGGTCATGCTTCACTATTATATCCTATTGTATATTTTATTATTATATATTATCCATGCGTTCTGAGTTATACGACAAGTTTTATTTCGTGTTATTCTTCCTTGATGATCATCTCCTATCAGCCTGGCAGGTCAAACAACGCACATCTTTCCTTAGTTTGGTGCAAGAGGTATGGGGCGATTGTCACATTCAGTGGCACTGAATTAGGGCGACATCTGCCTCCTACAAATCTATTACCCTCTGTATAATGAGAAAATATTATAAATCGTTCATTTATAGTTACTCATATTATAAAGTGGTATAAACTCACAAGAAAATATTGCCAGATGGCCTCCCTGACAGGATCACGGATTTTACTCCACTTCGGCCAGAAATATGGCATCCTACTCATATATGTTTGCTTAGAAATGCCAAGAACCAATCCTAATAGATCCAACTCGATTCTTTTGTGTTAAATATAAAATAGAACTTTAGACAATTATATATATATAATCATATACAAAATTGCTATGCTACAAATTTCGATACTTACGCCTGATCAGTCTTGGGTTGCAAATATACAATTAAATGAGTTTGTGGCTTACCATTACTCTCGCCACCCGAACAAAAAGAGTTACGACATTGAGAACTAGACATAAAAGCTACCGCATACATATATATCATCCTATTATGTTAGGATATATGTATAATTCAAAATATTTATGATATAATGAACCACTAAAAATTGTAATACTTCCGTGTGCGTGAGTTTACACATGTTTGTGACTGAGTGTCTGTGTTGTGTGTTGCACATATGTTCAAGTAAGCAAAATGGTACAACTTGGATAAGTGCAATATAATGGTACAAAAAAAAACTGATATTAAAGAGAAAAGTGTAATGTGAATAATTGCAAAAATTATTGGATATTACTTAATCCTCGTCGTTTTCTGGTTCACACTCAGTCTCGTGTTCTATATCATTTTCCTCTACACTCTCAAATGCTTTGACTAATATATTTGCCTCATCACTTAAAGGTCCAAAATCAGTTTGATCATCCATAATTATTATTTAAACATTTTGCTCGATATCTGTTTGATAGAGTTGTTCATCTGGAATATTCTTTCCATCAAATGTAAATCTTGCATTGATTTTATAAACTGCAGACCAATCTGCTTATCTCTTTTTATAGATGGATGAGGGTGTAATAAACTTGTAGGACTTGTTTGTCTAGTACAAAAGGATCATACTTTTGATAAGACGAGGTATGTTTTATTTTTGTAAGATTATGATTTAGATGCACGCTAATATCAGAACCTAGAACATTGCTGAACCAGTTGCATCTGAACAAAAAGACTTCCTTTGTGGGTCTTGTAGAATATGCCAATTGCAAAACCTAGGTTAACATGCCATAAAACTCATTTATGATTATTAGGATCATTACTTCTTTTAACAAATACACCGGTATTGTCAGTTAATTTTTCTGCACCGTATTCATTGGTGTTGAATTAATATCCATTAATGAAAAATATTGAATACGTTTTAATTTTCCTTAGTCCCGATGTCAAATGTTTAACTCCTTCATTGACTAAATGATTTGTGGGATCATAAACGTAGTTCGAAAACCAAGTAGCAAAATCTTTGCTTAGATTGCCGCTTAGATTTTGTGATTCATAAACACTACAAACATAAACATAATATTATTATGAATTTACACGTACAATATTAAATTAAATTTACCAAAACTTGTAATATGATAATTACCTAATAATTGGTGCAACCTTAGGACAATTAAGAAGAATACATGTGTGTGCTACATGGTAATATCTATCATCTAACCGTACTTCCACACATTTCCTAACGTGTCGACCATGTTGTTTAAAAATAGATACGTTCACATGATCATTGAAATAATGGGAGAAAAAGAACGAAGCTTCTTCTTTGATATATGATTTGCAAATCGAACCTTCAACTCAAGCTTTCTGTCTCATTTTTTTCTTTCAATGATTTAAGTACCTAATAAAAATATATTCAAGTTCAATATTAACATTTATTTATGATTAAATTAACGTTTCCATATTCAATATTAATAACATACCTCTCGAATGGATATATCCATCCATATTGTATAGGACATTCAAGGCGTGCTTCATATGGAAGATGAATAGGTAAATGCCCCATTATAATAATGAAACCTGGAGGAAATATTTTCTTCAGTTTATAGAGCAGCATAGGGATTTCTTCCTTAAGTTTACGTAGACGGTCAACTTTTAACATAGTTGAACAAAGCTACTTATAAATTAAATTAAATTGCTTTGTAACTTTCCAAAACTTTAGGGCCAATAGTTCTTTGAAAGCGATGGGTAACAAAATTTTCATCATTACATGATAATCATGGCTTTTCATCCCACTCAGGCATCATTCTTATAGTCAACACATCTACGAAGATTAGAGGAAATTTCATCCAGAAATCATAATCCTTCAACTCATTTTAACATTACTTTAACTTGGTTGTTATCTAGTTCATAACATGCGTTGGTTTTTTTTTTCATTTGGCTTCATATGAAGTTAAGAATCATTACATATTTCTTCTATATCACATCTTGATTTCAAATCGTCCTTAGTTTTTCACTTAACATTCAAAACTGTATTAAACACATTATCAAATATGATTTTCTTATTATACATCATGTCAATGTTACGACGGATTAAGAAATTTTTCCAATAAGATAACTCCCAGAACATACTCTGTTTACACCGATTACGAACCATCGATTTACTTTGGATTTCAGTTTGTTGTCCGTTTTTATGTTTTTTGGATAACCGTTTTAAAATTCATATATATTTTCGCTTAACCAAGTAAAGTCTCATGTCTTTTTAGCTATGAAGTTTTTTTTTACACCTAAAATGATGGTTAATATGGAAAAAAATATTGATAACACTCAAATTATGAATTTTTCTTCCCATGCGATTAAGTAAATGTGCGTGTTCCTTGCATATAATGAGGACAAGCAAAACAACAGGTTGTACTAAAACAAAACAGCATCGCATATGCAGGAAAATCACTAATAGTCCATAACAAGAGGCGAACATCCAATTTTTTTTTGATATTTTGTATTAAGTCCTTCATACTGTAATGTTTTCAAGGCTTCGATTAGCGGTTGTTAGTAAACATCGATACCTTATGTCAGATCATTAGGGCCAGGGACAATAATTGTGAGAAACATATATGGAATTTTAACACACATCCACGGGGAAAATTGTAAGGTGCAATGATTATAGGCCAAGATGAATATTTAGAACTACACTGAAACAACGGTGAGAATCCATCCGTATATAAACCTAATCTAACATTGCGGCTCTCCATTGCAAAATTGGGAATTTTTTTTATCAACATACTTCTATGCTTCTTCATCGGATGAGTGTGTTAACGTATCTTCTTAGATGTTCTCACACTGTGTCATCTCATATGATGCTTATTACAGATGATGCATATAACCGTTGAAGTCTATGAGTGATAGGTACATAATATATGTGCTTATATGAAAATTCTTTTCCTTTCTATTTTCGTGGTTTGTATCTTTCTTGATTACATATTTTACAACACCAAAGATTGATGTCTTCTTTTCAAAACAATATGCAACAACTTAAACATGTATCTACTTTTTGATACGCGAAACCGAAAGTTGACTTAAGTTTTTTCACTTCATAATAATTTTCGCATATTAAATTTTCAGATGACATATGGTGCTTAGTAGTTTATACACTAGTCGTAAATCCGCCTTCTGTGAGGTACTAATTTGATTTTATTGCAATGTACTCTACAGCTGCCGATAATTGAGTGTCACTTATGCATCCATTCCAAAGAGGGTTCTTACCAGCATCCAATAAATTATATATTTTTTCATTGCAACATTTGGTTCTACTTCGGCATTAACATCATCATTATTAATTTCAACAGTATGGAACATTGATGGTGCAACATCTTTAGTTCAACCATATATCCTATGAGATTCGTCGTACTAACTTCATTACCAATGAACTACACTAAATGTTCTAGATTAGATGCTATAATTTCTCAATCATGATCCCACATTAAAACAATTGGGCACTAAACATTATTGGCGCAAACGTTAACCAATACCAGTATCAAATGCTTCAACAATTCGTACCTACCACGTCGTTTCCATAATTACTTAAAGAAAATTCGATAAACATATGTATCCCATTAAGAAAATGTTCGCTTATTGAGCCTACAATTCCCCTTCTTTGATACATCTAGCTCCGATCAATAAAATAATTGACCATTTTTCCTACTATTAAAACTGTGATAAATAGTAAAGTTAATAATTAATCATTTGTTTTATATTTTGCTTATATTTCACTCTTAAAGTTAATATATACTTAATTATATATGATTTTTACAATTTTGCAAAATATATAACAATTCATGTTAGTTTATATACAAAATTATACAAATAAATTTTTTAATGTATTAAATTATATTATAGAATTTTTTATACCATATAACACACACTGTCCTATCAAACTTGATTTTAAATAAACAATTAAGGTTCATTTACATTTTTTTGTCTTTGTGATGGTCTGTAACAACCCGCATTTTTGACCGTTCAAGTCGAAAATAATCCACACATGTCAACCCAAACAAATCCAAAATACTGATAGTTATTAGGGAAAATATAAGAGAAAAAAAGAAATAAGGTGAAAACAATCATATAATCTCACAATGAAATGGTAAAATATAATAATCAAATAACAGTTCAATAAGCTGTTAAAATACACGTTAAATTGTGCTTTACAACAATTATCAGAGATATACATACCAAGATATAACAAAATGATGCAACAGACATAAATGATGCAGTGGGAATATATAATAGATAATATACCGAATTCCATCTTCATCTTCTAATATAATGTAATCTTCACTAACTGAAACCTCAGGCTAATCCGAGCACAAATGAAAAATACAAAAACGCTCGGATCAGAACTAAAACATTCTCATATCACTCAAATCAAACCAAGTAATAATATGAGCGTCACGACGTCAGAGATTCTTACGGTATTTCACATCTCATATCCAATGTGTTCGTGAGTGCTATAACTTAAGAGATGTTATGGGAATTTCCATCCCCTAAGGATCTGTCAAACTAGATAATATATAATATAATTTCGCTATTGTAATAGTATCTATCAGTAAAGTAAATATCAAAATAGCATAAGCGAGATTACCATTATTACCCTTACACCATTTATATATTCTCGTAGTATATACAGTACCGTAATTCCTCCGTAAACTAGAGGGCTATCAAAGGGCACTCCATACAATACAGTTGTAACACCCCACATCCGTTAGTGTCACTCACAAAGGGAATGCACTAAGTTCTGTGGAGCATTTAAGGTAAAAGATGCAGATAAATTACAAGACAGACAGAAATTAAACAGCGGAAAATAAAACTTTACTTTATTGATAAGATAGTTTGTACAACAATTGTTTTCCAATATCAGAGTATCATCTGTCTTACAAAATAAAGAAGCATAAAAATACATTTATATTCCCCAATGTAGCATAAGCCAGCCATAGCAGCGAAAAGGAGAGTCCAAAGCACTTTGTCCAAGAATCTTCAAGCTTGGGAAAGAGTGACAGTCCAACTTAACCTGAGCTATACTATTCCCTCCTTTACTACCTGGGGGGGAACAGAAGAAAAGAAGACGAAAGAAAAACAGAGTCAGACATAAATCCTGTGTAAGTTTAGTTACTTCTAGCATGTGAACATGGAAAAACAAAACGACATGAATTAACTGAATACATGATAACACCATGATGATAGGTTCAGTAAGATTAGACAAGATTAACACAAGATATGCTAATATAAGATAAACTGGGTATGCTCTAATACTTTCGCCGCTTCGCTATTTCCTTGTTATACTGGTTTCTATATCTCTGCACCACCTAACTAGTGTCCCAACTAGTAACGATAACGTGATCCCAATCCCTGTAGTTTCCGTTTCCTTCAGGCATACATTTATTATTTATTACCTAGATCTAATCTAGGGCTTTCTATCAAGTGCTTTCTAGATTCAACTAGAGTTTACGCTATCTGCTGAACGCTTCTCGGATTCGGGGTTTATGCCACCTAGTCCAACTAGGGATTATGCTACCTATCGAACGATGCCCCCAAGTCTAGGACACACTACCTAGAGTGGTATATGTTCCTAGATTTCCCCACGCATGTATCGCAAATCGTTATCGCTTGTCTAGATGCACATGTCCTGTAATGTGCGACCCGAGTCCTGTGGCAGGGCAAATCAAGAAACACAGAACTCGGTTGGGAGCTTTCAGATATCTGCCGATGCAGATGCTAAGGTCTGTTTTTACTCCAGTGGTTATGGTCCCACTTGACCCCTCCCTCAACTAATGAAAGGCACACCTTGAAAAATGAGAACTATACGCAGGCCCCCTATGCCCCACTAACCTATGGCCATCCGCAACCGCAACCATAACTAGATAGCAAGTATATGGTCCGTAGAAGTTCTCCGCCTTCCCGCTTCACGTATCTCGATTGACTAAAGATGGATGGTAGACGACGAGTTGTTATCACAGGGCAACCGGTTTCTCGCCAAATCACGCTGGTCCATCCTAGTCTTTAGGTTGCCATATTTTGCAACCAAGGCATACCCTTGGTTCTTCTAACGCAGACCTTAACCTCTGTGAGCCCAGGAGGATCATCTGCAGCCTCACAGAGGGATACCAAGAGTACCCTTACGTCCCCTCGAAGCCTCGGGCTTCGTAACCCAATTCGTTGGAGCCTTCATTAAAATTAGATGGACGTTCGCTCCTCCTCGTGTTATACTAAGAATTACTACTTAGTTTTGTTAACTAAGATTTACCACTTAGCCTCCAGAATCGTTGTTTTCTTAACTAAGGTTTACTACTTAGCTCCTTTTAGCTAAGGTTTACTACTTAGTTCTCTTTCTCGTCAATTTGGATTGGTTAAGTGTCATTAGTCAATTCAAGCTAACTTAACCCTCTTCATTTATCCTGTTAAACTGGTTAAGTGTTATCAGTAATTCATGTTGACTTAACCCTACCACAAACCAAGTTATATTGGTTAAGTATTTCTTATTACTTAACCCTATTCATTCACCCTGTATTGGTTAAGTGTTCCTTTTTAACTTAACCTTTCCCATCTGTTTTAACTAACATTTTATTAATGGTTAAGTATTATCCCTTCATGTTTTAGACTTAACCCTATTCATTTATCACAATCTGATGGTTAAGTGTTCAAGTTTACTTAACCCTACGGTCTAGTCCAGCTAACATATCAAATTGGCTAAGTGTATTAAATTTTACTTAACCCCAACCTCTAGTCTAGTTAACATGTTAATTTGGCTAAGTGTATTAACTTTACTTAACCCCAACCTCTAGTCTAGTTAACATGTTAATTTGGCTAAGTGTATTAACTTTACTTAACCCCACCTTCTAGTCTAGTTAACATGTTAATTTGGATAAATGTTTTCTTAGTTACTTAACCCCTACAAATCTTGTCTTGTTACGATGTTAAGTTTGGTTAAGTGTCCCTATGGACTTATCCCTCCCATTCTAGCTTAACTGTGTTAAGTTGGTTAAGTGTTCCTATGGACTTAACCCTCCCATTCTAGCTTAACTGTGTTAAGTGTCTGTATGAACCTAACCCCACCCATCTGTTTGGTTATCATGTTGAATTGGTTAAGTGTCTTAGTTAACTTAACCCTACCTTTCTTGTTCTAGCTTTAACCAAATAAATTAAAGCCGCGACCACTCACATTAGACAGATATTGTTGTGATTACTGGATGTGCCGGTTGGTTTCGGGCAGGTTTACATCGCAACTCAGTCTAACCTCGGGTTAGGCATATTCGTGTTTTCTAAGTTCAAAGGGTTTTGATTAATTTTCAAATCAGGTTTTGAAAGTAACCATCCCGTCCGTCGGATCAGTTAGGGATAGCCAGGGAGAGCAGGAAACTTGTATTTTCCAAACCCAAGCCTAGACACTATCCTCTCTGTCACCCTAGAACTTTCTGGTGTATGTATTATTAAAAGAGATGTCATTAATAAACCTTTCTTTTGTATATATATATATATATATATAAACTTTTAACAATTTATCCTCAAAGTTTGACCATTTATCCTCAAAGTCCATTTTCCCTTTATAAATAAATTTGGCCTATACCATATACATTTGCCATGCCCACTAATGGACTTATATTCTAGGCCCAAATCTTGATTTGCCTATCTTACAGTTTATAGCAATTTAGATCCAACATCCTCATTTACAGTTCATGCCAAAAACTAGATTTTATATTCTAGTCCACCGTTTATGCCCAAAACTTAATTTGCATACCAATTACCTACTTTGTGGCCCATTTAACCATTTACCATTTACGCCCAATGTATGTAAATTATTCACAATTATGCTAAAATACTTATCATGCTTGATTTAGCCACCCAATTCTGATTTAATATTCTAATTTCAGTTCATGTCAAAACTAGACTTGTTATTCTAATTTTCATCTTAATAGTCATGCTATAATGCATGTTCCCAAATTTATGCCAATTTCCAAGTTTAGTCAATTTCATGTTTTTCCCAAAACGTATTCCCATCGTTCGTACAATCGTGATTCAACCTGGATTATAAATAAATCTAGATTCGTGGATAAAAAGGGAATGAACCAAAATGCCATGAAAGAATAGACATAATAACTGGCATAAGATGATAATTCACAGGCATATAGATCTGGTAATATTACGACATGAAAAGGGTTGAATATTGTAGGTTCAAGAACATGGGTAGACCTAACTTAATAGGTAAATTCCCAAGATCAAGATCCAAGGATAACTAAGAATAAACTGAAATAGAAAGTCAAGCCTAGATCCAATATAATGCCAGTTTGGGGTACAACATGGTTTTGTAACTACAGTGTCATGGGCATAAATAATAATCTTATATCCATAGTCATAGGCAATAAACCCTCATAGTTAATGAATCACAGTCATAGGCGATGTTCATAGTCAAAGGAAAATAATTCTCACAGTCATGAGTCACAGTCATAGGCAATGTTCATAGTCAAAGAGGCATATGGTTTTAAGGTCCATAGTTTCATAGTCACAGTCTTATGGTCATCGAATCATAACAGTTCTTAATTAGGTCCAAGGATATAAGCACTGATTCGAACAGAAAGATTTGGCATATTCTTTTATTCCTTTAATTTCATGTCACGAATAGAGAAAACGTTCAAATCTAAAAGGTAACCGACTTACAGAGATTATATTAGATTCGTAGAAAAACAGTTGTTGAAGTCGTTTGAATCTTCACTTGAATCCTAGCTTGTTTTGAATCTCCTCTTGAAAGTCTTGAGCAGCATTTCCTCGTCTTGATTTATTTTATATATATTATTTTATTTATTTATACATTTTCTCATAGGTAGCATAAGGATAGAATGAAATGGTGTAGAGAGAAGGAGGGTAGGAGGCTGTTTATATAGGATTAGGCGGACGAATCTAGGCAGAAAACGAGACCAGGTACATCAGAATGCACCCAGGCCAAAAGTGGGTTTTGCACCCAGGTCGACACCCAGGTCGACTGCCCAGTCGACCTGGTCAAGGGGGGGGGGGGGAGGTCGACTACCCAGTCGACTCCCCAGTTGACCTGGGTCCTGGGCGGGAATTTTCCCGCCCAGCCCGCTTCTGGGTTTGAATTCGAATTTCGAGCTGTTTTCTGTTCTGAAAATTCCTGAAACTTCGGAGAGTCATAACTTCTTCATACGGACTCCGATTTACGCAAACTCGGACTCGTTTCCAAGCAGAATTTCGAGACGAACGCAATGGCGCCACCCGTTTCCCTTATTTCTTTCATTTTGAATTAATTATATCTTGATTTGTGAATCTTAGTGTTACAGAATTATGGGGTGTTACAACAGTATAAGCCAAAATCGTAGTAGGTTCGTATATGGCATGTGACAAGGCGCACAAGGAATGCCAAGGTGGATACACCATTCGCAGAGCCGGGCTGGCGGTAATGCATAGCAGCTACTGCCGCCCACCTCGAGACACACTCCCAAAATCAAAATCGAAGGGTGGTCACCAATCATATCACAAAAATAACAGATAGGTATTGTAGAAATATGCTCGATAGGAGGAATGACCTCACTTGGTCTCTGCGTAGATCCTATTTTAGTCACATCAAGCTGACCCACATGAATCAGGGCCACATTTGTACCTTATACTAGAATTGTCCGCCGAAGCATCCTACTTCTTTCTGGATTCTCCAACACATGCACAGTTGTTAAAATGAGTTTCGGTATTGGTTAAGAGTATGATAATACCCGATACTAGTCTTTTTAACAACCAAACATTTAGATTTTTCACAACGGTAGGTTATTTATGTCTCAAAGGTTTCATGTTTCATATCAAAATATTAGGTTTTGCTTCAAAGTCATTTCATATTCAAGATGAAATATGCTTTCATAATAAAATCTCTATTAAAAACCAAACTCAGAATCTTGAAACAATTCCAACCATAAAATGATTTGAATATTTAAAATAGTTAATAAGTATATTAAAAAAAATATAGATATATATTTGAAATGGTTTGAAAACTAATAGTTAGGACAACAAAAGTTTAAATAAATAGTTTTGACTACAAAATAGTATTTATCAAAATTTAGTAAATATACATAATTAAATATTAAAGAAGTTTATAAAATAGAAAGTTGATTGTTAAAATAGACATTTAAAATAATTATTATATATAGGTTAAATCAAAAATAGTTTATAAAGTAAAATAATTTATAAAGTAAAATAGTTATTTATTAAAGTAGTTTAAAACAGTTACAATATATATAAGTTAAAATAGAAAAGTTATAAGTAAACTAGTTGCTTACTAAAATTGTTTATATCATGGTTAAAAATACTATAGTTGAAATTAGAATTGCTTCTTCCAAACTTAATTTAAGCTTGAAGTAATATTTCAATTTCAAATCAAACCAACTCAACTTCGATAGTTCACCTCAATTTAGCCCCCATTTTAAATTCAATTTAATTCAAACAATTCAATTCAAATATTTTAAGTTTCAATTAGAATTCCCACTTTGAATTTATTCCAATTTATAATAAATCTCGAGTTCTCAATTCAAATATCACTTTAAATCAAGTAAATTTAAAGTAAATTTCAAAGACGGATAAACAATCCGACTTTGATAGATTTAGTTCATATTTCATTTTTTACTTTAGTTTACAACATAAAAAATTTCCTTTATCTTTTAAATTTCGAAGTCCAAAGTTCAAGTTCAAAGGAAATCAATTTAAAAAAAATATCATTTATATTGTCTTTAAAATAATATTTTAGAATTCAAGGTTAAAACAAATATTATTTAAACAACCGGCGTCCGTACATGATTTTATATCCTATGGATAAGTGATGCTAAAAAATTAATTTTAGTATTTCAGGATTGGATATATATCATTTCGATCCAAATCAGGGTCGTAAGTATTTATCATTTCAACCCATGTTCTTAATTCATTTTAATGAATAATCCTATGTTTATTTGATGCTCGTAACATCTATGGTAAATGATTGGGATTAATCAACACAAATAATGGTTATATATAATCAAGGTGAATAACAGGTAAGTTCACATAATTAGACATCAATATGTTAAACATATCAATCCACAACATCCATCAAAATCAATCCATCTAAATGGTTCAATATCGCATCAATTTACCAGTTTTTAGGTTTAACTAGCAATTGACTTTCAAATTAGCCTATCTATACAATTTGAATTAACATTTTAATTAAACTATACTATCAACGCAAATAAACATAAATATGCATTTTTAACTACCAAACAAATCCAGTACAACCATATCATAACATGATTTTAATTTAACTAACAATCAAAATTTTTAGCTAAGTGTAAGTGGATTTAATCACTCATCTTTGATTTCAAATGCGTTTGAAATCCAATTATAGACCCAAAATTTAACTAACTCCCAATTTGGTCAAACCAGCTCAATGTCATCCGGAATTTCAACACGATCCTAACGAAACAAACTGTGAGTCAAACCGAGTTTGTATAAGCAAGTTATACACGTCTGAACATTTGAAAAAATAAATTAATATAAAATAAACAAAAAGCAACCTCACCCACTTTCTTTCTGCCACATCAACTCTTATCCTTCCACTTCCTCATTTCAAATGCGGTACCTAAACATACCCAAAACCATTTCCGCCATGCACAACATATAGTGATACGAAGCACCAGTTGATGAAATTCAAATCAGATTGCACCACTACACTCATCGGTTTGAACCAAACTTGCTCGATACCACCATCCTCCACTCGCACCACCATGTCAAATTACGACCTGGCCCTCTTTGTGCATACTGCCATGATTAGTGAGACATCATTTTTGAGTAAATCCCTCCAAAATTTGGCCATGGCTGCTAAACACTGTCGCAAACCCAAATCCAAGATCCAATTTGACTATCGCTCGTTGAAGCTTCGCCTAAGCCTAGCCCTAAATCACAGTCCCTATATTGGTCTTGCTAAATCATTATCGCACCTCGCGAGAAGACGACGGACGTGAAGATCTCATTGATACGAGTTCAGCGAATCAATTGGTGTTCGATTTCATGAAGTAATTGATTTGATTTTATTAATTGAAAATCTAAGGTATGGCGGCTATGTCGATTTGTTTTCAAGAGAATGAAATGGTTTATGATAAAGAGGAGGTGGGTTATGTAATTTCTAAGATATTTTATTTTTTATATTTGATCATATTCACACCAAGTATCTTAAGCTTGCATGATCACACTGAAGCTCCTATCGTCATGATACTTGACATTATGCTATATTTCAGTATTCTAGACTCGATGAAACTAGCTTGGTTGAAATCCGATGTCATTAGAAAAATGGTATTTTAAATCTCAAATCGTCATTTGATACGCGTTTATATCGCACACGATCACATAACAACTCTGACGGGTACAAAACTTGAAATCTCATAATAATTTGTAATTTTGGATCCAATAAAATTAATTTCATCGAATTTCGAGATCATTTCCAAAATGGTTATTTTAACATGTTAATTAATATATATCATATTCATTTTTTGTTTATTAACTTCAATTCAAATTTTATAAATTTTATTAAAATCAAAAATAGAATTCAAATTAAATTAAGAAATCAAATTTCATTTATATTTAAATTTCGAATTTAGTTATTTACCATATTCAATTTGAATTTCAATTATAAATTAACTAAATCAATATCATTCAAATATTTTAATATTAAATTCAAATTTCAACATTTAACGATACAAACCAAATCGTAGTTAAGTTAATAATCAGTGCAAATTATTACTGTTATAACTAGTTGAAATCATTACATAATCAATTTAATTAAGTTAACAAATATTGTTACATAATTAAATCATCAGATTTTATTTATAACCATAAAACATTCAAAAATCATATTATATTCAATGATTTAAATGGCATCAAAATACAGGTTTTTACACTCTCCCCCATGCAAAAATTTTCGACCTCGAAAAGGCATAATAAGGAAGTTGTTGACTAATATATTTAACCATATTATTTCTACTTAGCTTAAAACGTTAACTTAAATAAATAGTTTTATATACGATGATTTAACACCCTGTAAAATATACCTTAGATAGACAAAGATAATTAAAATAAATTTAAACAATAATAAATTACTAAAATATTAATGGGTTGAAAATAATAATTTTGAATAATTGGTAACTAGGCCACGAAAGTATTGTAGTTTCGTTCGTGGCAAGATTCTGATCCATTTCCATATTTTATTTACTAAAAGTGGAGTTTATATGTAAAAGATACTACTATAAAAAGTTGTGCGTAATTATTAGCACATAAGGTTTGAATTTCAAATAAATAATTATACACATATGAAATATATCAATTTAAGGAGAAGAAAGAAAAGAATATTCCAAGTGAATTCGAATTTGTGTGTATATATTTATATATAATGGGGGACAAGGATATGCAAACAAAGGAAAGAAATCGATGTAATAAATAAATGTTTAATAAATTTGCCACTTACCAGGAGAATCAATTTCCTAGACAAATCAAAACCCTAGAGGTTGACTGCTCCTAACACAGTGGCCAACCACTCTTGGTAAAAAAGGGTGGACAAGACATGTTTTTTAAGGGATTTTTATATTGTTTGCATACACAGACTGCTTGGATTTAATTTAATAGATCCTACGATCTTTATTAACAATTGCAGCTATATATACTACCCTCCTAGCCTCTCCCAAAACTTATTCTTCATTTCATTCTTATGCCTTCACTATCCTTTTACCAATGTTAAAATCCAGAATATAGGTTAGGTTTTTCTTCTCCTTCTCTAACCTCAATTCTATCCCCTTTATTCTAAGATTTATATAGGTTTGAGACTTATTGAATTTAGTTGTATATATATAAGATTCTGATTTATCTGATTCATATATATATATATATATATATATATATATATATATATTAATAGAAGGATCGGAGCATGTTTGCGAAGGCTAGATCAAAATCTAATTCTACTAAAAACCTGTTGTTGTTCATCTGTGAAGCACTGTGTGTGAAAATCGTTTAAGTTTGTTATTTTCTTTTTTTGGTAGTCTAAATTTGGATTATTGTGCCTAGGAAGATTTGGGTTTATACGAAAAGAAAACACTATCAAATCCCTTAAATCTTCCATTATTTATGTTTTCACGTAGAAATGTTCAGTCAACCGTAGTTGGGTTTGGATTAGTGATGTAATGGAAGAAAAGCCTTTTGGGTGTTGGTATAATTCTTGAATATGTCTAATTCTCTTATTGTAAATGTAAATTAATATATATGTATATTTTGGTTGCAAAAGCTTAAAGACTTGAATATTGCAATTTGAATAGGTTTAAACGTCTATTTCTAAAATGGATTGTTTGAGCGTATTATTTGCAAATTATTGGAGTATCATGGTTTTGTACAACAAAATTACATAAAGACGAATTAGTACCAAATTAAGGATTTTACGTACATATTTAGGAATATTACACCTTATCTCTATTTTGTTATTAAAGTAATTATTCAACCTTGGTTACAAGTTGTACGTTGATGTTTTTATTTCCATTTTTATCATTTATTTATGAAAATATACATGTTGAACCATGTGAAGTAATAGGGAAATTAACTTATATATCTTAATAGAGATTTTTAGGATTGATATTTCTAACGTGGTAAGGGCGCTAATCTCACTTGCATAATTCACGCCTATATTTATTTATATTTATAACGTAAATAAACGTAATATTAACATGTATTAAGTGTGTGATAAATACATTTAAACAAGGAATTTCAATTTGGATGTCCCCATCAGAATTTGTATGTATATGTGTTAGTTAATGGCCTTAATTACAATTAATAACGCATAGACATGAGGTTCACTATTACTTGTAGTAGAAGCGTGCTTAGAACCGACCAGCATATCCAGTATCTAAAAGTCAGAATGGTTAATTTGAGAAGTCTAAGTGCCATAGGCCATTATAATTATTACATTATGATACAAGGTTAGCCCTAACTTGCAATCAGACAATGATGGATATCTGTCCTCTGATTCGATTTTTGGCATAGTGTGTGTCTGTGTGTGTATATATATTTATGTGAAGTAGGCCTGTCTTGAGAAGGTATTATGTGGTTGGCCTACCTTGCTGGGTATTAAGTAGTTAGGACTAGGTCCATTCATATGGTTACCTCGCTGGTTTAGGATCCAAGTTATGAGACTCGCCCTTATAAAGGTCTTAAACAGTCATTGGGTTCGCCTTTCTCTTATATAAGGTATTAAATGATCTTATTAGATAGTAGTATATAAGTAGCGTAGTTCTCCAAGTAATGTCCGCTTCTTATCTAAGGGCTTGGTGAGGGATAACATAGGGACGGTTTACATGAAAAGGCCTAAAGGAACCGCCGTATAAGGGAAGCATTAAGTGGCTAGGAGTTCACCCGTAGGGGCAACTAGATAGTAACAAGATGGTCTGCTAAGAGGGTCTTAAATGAAGTTGTGCTCCTACCTAAACCTGGTATTAAGTGGCAGTTACTATTTCTCGACCTACAAGGAGAGTATATATACTTTTGAGCATTGACGTTAGAATGAGGTCTTAGGGGCTAGGGGTCTGTCATTAGTATTAAGTGACTGTAGGGATGTCCGCCCTTAATAAATTAGGTAATGGCCCTAAGTGACCAGGTATATCCCACCTCTTAGGTTATTAAGTAACTGTAAGGATGACTGCCTTTAGATTTACTTGTAGGGTATTAACTGACTAAAGGGTCGTCCGCCCTTAGATTAACGTATAGGCCCTAAGTGACTGTGTGGAGTTGTCCGCCTCGTATGTTTAGTCGTGCATGTTTGTTGCATAGACATGACATGAAGAGTTTACACTGCAAAATATATGAAATAGCCATTCCTAAATATATGTGGTTTTCATTCACTAGAGCTTTATGTTCAGACCTCCCTCCTCTTAACATAAACACATAAAGGATTTACCTTAATTTCTAAAGAATATCTAGAAACCATTTTAGTGATTTAGTAACTCCCTTGTCATTTTAGAAGCTATAAGCACGTAAAGGATGTAAGAACCGCAAAGTTGGAAAAGTGGAAAGGAATGAAACTCCCTAATTTAATAGACAGTTAATGAGAATAAATTGGTGATTTAATTATCATTCATGATAAGGGAGAAATAAGAAGTAAGAATTTGGAATAGGAAAAATTAACTTCCATAGCATAAAGATATGTGAAGGTTTCAGGAAAAGTGAGAGAATACCTTTCATTAAATGGTATAAAACTTCTGTATCGGTAAATGTGGAATTTTGAAATTTGAAAGAGTACTAAATGGTCAATAAGAGAAAGGATGTAATTAACGCTATTTATGTGAAAGTATGAATATTCGATTTTGAATTAAATAACCATAAAAATGAGTGTTATTTAATGGATGAAATGGCACAAAGGACATTTATAATGGAAGCAATTAGTAATGTCAAGAATTGAAAAAGGGTATTGTTATTCACACTCCAAAATTTGTTAAAAGGTGACTCCTTTTTTATTTATTTTAAATTTACTAAGGGAGGACGTTACAAAGTGATCTTCCCTTAAAATTAATTTATAATATAACCAAACTACCCTTACCTTGATAATTAGGGCATGTGTTTATCAGTTGTTACTGACACTTTACTTTTTGTTTGGGGGGGGGACTCAGTTGAAATTCAAGAAGGTGCTACCTAATTTATCAGTGGAATTCGGCGGTGGTATGTCGAGTTTTGGTCAGAAAATTGAAGAACCGCCGAAAAAGGATTAAAATGGAAAACAGTAGGGTATAACGAATTTTCATTTTGGACGTGATGCCCCTTAACCAAAACTGGAATGCCAATAACAATACCCGAGAATTAAAGTATGGGTATTTTCATTTACAAATTTTTGTATTCAGTACGCCCCATAACAATTCTAAATATGACTAGGGTGCCCTTAAAATTGATCGCCCCTTAACCAATTTTAGAGTGCGAATAACAATACCCTTGAAAAATATAGGAATACAGAAGAAAGGAATCAATAAAAGAGATAAAATTCCGTAGAATGGAATGTTAGATCGTTTAGGCAAAAAGACCAAAATGATTTTGACATACTAATTAATTTGTTTTGACAAATGAATTCTAACATTTCATTTATAAGATCAAGTTGCATAATAATTCCATTTGAGAAAGAAAAATTCAAATATTGTTTTTCAAAAAATAAACGTTTTCGAGGAATTTGAAAATTTTACTGTTTCTTCTGTTGGATAAACTATAAATTTAAACTTTAAGGAAAACAGATGACGAATTCCTTAATTAAAGGATAACAGTAAACATTTTCAGTAATGAGCTTTAAAAGATAAGAAATGTAAGTGTCAAGAAGTAAAAATTATAATGGAAAGTTTATATTTGCCACTGCCTTGATATAACCAGATTTTAATATTAAAGTGAATTTGAAAATATTTTTTCTTAAAAATTCTATATAGGTTATGATAATAAAATTGACTTTCAGAAAGAAAAGAAGACATGTAAAAGTTTGGTAGGATAAACATCATAAAGATACTCATTTGAGAAAGAGTGGATAATAGATTTATTTATTAAAATTTGGGTAGAATTTGAAATAGTAAAATTCTCATACAATAAGGAGTGTATAAAGGAGTAATAGTACTAGGAGTAGAAAAATGGTAAATGAATACTCCAAAAATTAATTTAGAAATTTATAATGTATTTATAACTTTTAAATTAAATTTTGTAAATTACCCTCCTTATGCAAACAAGATGTAAAGAGTAATTAAGGATTTCCTAAATTCAAGTGCACATTACTGAGGAATTTGATAAGAGTATACGTGCATGACAATAAAGGGTTTAAACTGTATTACTAACATGAATGCAGTCTTAAGGTAATGTTTTAAAATGCATTTTTGGAAGTAACAACGTAAATGAAGGATATAGAAATGAATATGTAAAAGGGCTAAATTTCTACTTAATGTAATGATGAATTTTTAAAGCTTATTTTCAAATAAAAACAAGCATTTACCTCAAAACGTTTGTCATTCTAAAGGACATTGGTGACACCCCACGTCCGTTAATATCACTCTATATAGAATGCATTAAGTTTCATGAAGCGTTATAGGAAAATAAGAACATAATATCACAAGATAGATATGTCAAATAGCAGTGGAATTAAAAATTTTATTTAAATCAAAACATAATGGTCCCAAATACTAAGTTTACATCATATGTTTAAAGTAACCAATTACATTAATAATCTGTCTTACCAAAAATATCAGAGTACAAAAGCATAAAACCATATTTCCCATGCGAAGTCACAAGAGAGTTGACAAGAAAACAAAGCGGTACATCAATATCCAAAATCCAAGCTAAGCTAAAAGAATCCAAATCAACTCTAAGCACTTCCACACTGAGAACCTGGGGGGAGGGGGGACAGAAGAGAGAGAAGAGGAAACAAAAAGGGTTAGACATAAAGTATGGCGAGTCCGATTACTTTTAAATATAAATAAATAAAAGTATCATGGCAGGTATATAAAAACTGGAAGAACAAGATAACAATAACAAGGACAAGCGTGAACTGAGCAAGCTAAGTTTGAACAGAATACACTGTGCTTCTTAAATACGTTTCTCTGCACCGCACCAATACTAGTATATCAGAAATAGAATGATCCCTACAAATATCGTTCCATTACATTTTCTTGATTTTTAGATTACCTGGGTTAACGACACTCAACGATTATATACATGCCATACCCATTTACTCCCCAGTAGATTAACCTAATATGGTATATGTGTAGCTACCCCTTAATACTGAGGTACACCCCATGGTACCGTACTCGCACCGTCTCCCTCGTAATACCATAGAAAAGTACGCAGTCCCTCATCCTATGATAGAGTGACATACGGATCTCTATATAACAATGTTACGTTCCGCATATATCTGTCAATACTATGCTACGTAAGCGTACGGACTGCCAACATCGATCGAATTAGATTTCATTATGGAGTAATGCCCTCAAGTCTACGATACATCACCCAGAGCAGTCATGCATGTATCTAGACTGTCCCATGTATGTACTGTAATTGTAGCTCGATGCCTCAATCGCACGTCCTCTAGTGTGCACCGAGTTCCGTGGCAGGGCGATACAAGAAACACGAACTCGGTCGGGAGCTTTTCCATAACTGTACAGGCCCACCTTTAAGAGCCTCAAAATACAGATATTCCTAGGGTCTGTTTTCCATGGTGCCTATAGCCCCACCTCGACCCCTCCCTCAACTAGAAAAGACTACTAGAGCTAAGCGGCTTCCCCTAATAACAAACAATCTAAACATCCATTGGTGTCTCCCCTCAACCCCTTACCTTGATAGTGAAAGGTGACTGGTATCTTGGGTTTAGCTCTAGTCTTTTCGCATCCCACTGGCTGTCGATGACGGGTACCCGACGATCTACTATCTTTGTTGGTCCTGACCCCGCCTCCCGTTGAGGCAATTGCCGAATCACCCTGGTGTCACCTCGTCAGAGCATTCTAATTGCAAAGCTACTTTTGCTGTCTAGGCCCACCCACCTAGTAGTTACGCGCAGACCCTACCTCTATGAGCACAGCCTAAATATCTGCCACTACACAGAGGACTTTTAGGAGCACCTTATGCATCTCAGGAAGCCGCGTGCTTCCCCTTCCAGTCCTTCGGAGCCGACATAATAATCGGATAAAAGTGCGCTCCGCTTGTGCATTATAACACTACGATGATCTACCTCATTGGGTTATTCACCTCAAACATGCGGACTGTTCCAAGCGCCTCACTATAATATGTTGTTAGACCCTATGTATAGACATTCTTTTACGCGCCTGCCTTACCTCATCAGGTTTTCATTTAACTTGGTTATTCTCATTCATATTGAATTCCTAATCAAGTTACCAAGTTCCTCTAGCTTATTAATTTTGGTTATAAAACTTAACCCATTAAGTTCATTAATAAGCCCACAACATGTTATTCTCTAGATTGTGGCCCAAGGTCTGTAATCCACAATCTCTTTAGTATTACTGCTTGGTTACATTATTGCAATAACATGTTCTAATTAATATGTTATTAAGTACATCTCAATTCACATGTTTCCTAATTAACATGTCACTTACCATTTACGATTAAATATAACTTATTTCATTTTACAAGTTTTCCTCATTCTTTCCCATTTAATCATAATTACATCTTATCGTTGTTTACTTATTAACTTAGTGCTCTTAACTAAGGCTTACTGGTAAGTTTCCTTTCCATAAATATAACTTATGTTGTCCTCATCCATAGATTTCAGATTCTTATTCTTGTAAATAACTTAATTTATAATTAAGTACAGCTTATCCCCTTACATAAGTTGTTCTATTCCATTTTTCATTTATAATAACCTAGGTTATAATTTCCACTTGTCCATAGTAAAAGCCTAAACATCTTATCTTTTCTGTTCATACCTACTAATGCCCCAGACCTCTCACATTAAGTCAACCACTTGTGGATGCTGGATATGTCAGGCGGCTCCGGGCAGACTTAAGCCACAAGTTTAGACTTAACCTTGTGTCATGGTGTTGTTATGCATTAGACCCCTCACATTAGATTAACCACTGTGGTCACTGGATATGCCGGGCGGCTCTGGGCAGACTTATACCACAAGTGCAATCTAACCTCGTGTCTAAGCGTTGCTACAGTTCCATTATTTTATGCATATTCATAATAATAAATTTTTTTATTACAAATATAGATTTTCATACCCCTTTTTAATTCATATTTCAATATGCACAACATGCCCTTTTGCCTAAGTCATAAATTAAGGTATATATTTTATGTCCAAATCCGTATTCACATATTTGCTAATTTATGTCCCTAGTTCATATTCACATATTTCCGTGTAAGTTATGCCCAAATTCATATTCACATATATTCCAATTTATGCCCAAATCATATTTTACATATGTTCCAATTTATGCCAAATCATATTTTCGAATGTATGCCTAAATTCTCACATTATCCAACACGATATATGCCCCCAAATCCATATTCGTATATTTCCAAATTTTATGCCCAAATTTATATTCGTATTTTCCAATACCAATTATGCCCCAAATTATGTCTTTCCCAATCGTTCCCAATTTCGCACGTTTGAATATTTCAGCATTAGGCCTAGGCTCGAAGGTAGCCTGGCTATATAAAAAAAGGTAAAAGAGGGAGAGACGAGAATCGAGAATAAGCATAATAGCGAATCAATAATAAACTGATAGAAATAGGCATAAAAACTGAATAAGAATATTATGATAAGATTTGACATGGTGACGATATGAACATATAAAGGCAGATCTAATAATTATGTCATAACAGAACTTGTTTAGGCATAGATCCAATATCCAATTTTTTATATACATTTTATGATTACCAATTAAATATTTAGATCTAAAAATAACATGAACTGATAGTGAATAGATCTAAGGAAATGGATCCAAATTACTGCAAATTACTGCAAAGAACACATTGGAAATGAACATTTGATAAATGGTATAATTTTTATAATGGGACAATTATTTGAAGCATTTTTTTAAAGAAAGAACAAGTTATTAAGCTTTATTTTAAAAGGTACACAAACCTTGAGTAATGCTTCAAAGTGTTATTGTGTGGAGTAAGAAGGTATTTTGAAAAATTTAGTAATATATGTCATTAGACATTTTTTTTGAAACTTATTTACCAATAATTCAATATTGGATATTAATTAAGATTTTATTTTCTAAGATAGAATGAGAAATTGTTTTCTTAGTTATTAAAAAGTTTTATCGACCATTTTGAAAGTGCGAATGGCTAGCTTTCAATTAGTTAATAAAGTTAAGTGTTTAAAAAGAAAAGTATTCTACTCTTATTTATTTAACATTTGAAAAGAAGCATTTGAATCCTTATTGTAACATTGTGGAACAAATTCTAAATAAAGGATGTTTTATTAAGACATATATTAGCTCAATAAGCATTAAATCTTCGCTAAAAATTTAACAACTCAGGTTTTAACGAAGTACCAAGTACCTGTTTTTGAATTTGTGCAAGTTTGAGAGATGACGAGGATGCAATAATGTTCATAAGAATATATCTTGTGTAATCACCCAAATTTAACCTTATAAAATGAGATAACCCTGGAGTAATAAGGGTAGCTAGTTAGGTGAGTGAGAATTTGGTTCTAGGACTATGTAAGGATAAATTACACAATCTAGTCTGGAAATTTTAGCGTCAGTCCCAGAGGTTTCTATTTGAAAGGATGGTGACGTATAGTATTTTTAGAATCAAGGGTTGGTTTGAATTGGATTGCCCTAAGTAGTTTTGTCCAGGAATTAGTACATTTATATCTGTATCTAGCGATTGGTATATGAATAAGTGACGTAACTTAACGTAAGTCCTGATTTCAAAGAAAGGTTGATGGATATTAATTACAAAATTTAGAAGGCAATAAATTTGCAATTAATAAAATCAAAAGAGGATTTTGGGGACTGATTGAGAATACCAAATTAATTTGGAAAAATTGAATATATTTTCAAGCTTAAGGGAGGTTAAAAGAGTTAAGTAAGTTTTCATGAAATGGTCCAGTTTTGAAAATGGATAGACCATAATTATGAGAAAGGCAAAGGTGGAAAATTCAAAGGGATGGATTGGCATCTTAAGGTATTGGAATAATGTAGTAGGACCTCAACACCCTTTAAACCACATAATTATAGCATATTACTTCCAAAAGAATACAGGTTGTGATCACTAATGGTCCCCTATTTGGCTAAGGACATAAAGTTATATAAGTCATGAATCCTGTTTATGCCTGAAATGTTGGGATTTGAAACCCTTAATAAACTATAAGATAAATGAGTAAGAGAGGATTTCATAGGAATACATAGCTTAGTGATCTATCACCTATAGGATTTAGAATTTAACAAAATTAGAATTGTAGGTTACAAGGAGGAAGTGTATGGTTTTGTGAGTTTTTTAATAATTAGTGAAGAAGACGTTTAGTCTTATAGAATGCAATTCTCGGGAATATGAACTTAAAGCATGAGAAAAGGGAATAGGCTTAAATGTTAGATTTGGATTAACCAGTCTATTTTGAATATGATCATGTTTGATTTGCTTAAAGGTATTTATTTAAATTTTATAAATTAGCCCATTTGTCATTTTTCACAAAAGGACTATATATGAAATTATTAGGAATGTACTTAAAATGTAAAGAGTTTGATGTGTAATTTTACGTATTTGCACGCAGATTATAGTATCTAAACAAAATAAGACAATATCCATTTCTTATAATTCTAAATATGTCAATATCATTGTTTGGAAAAATTTATGGAAATTATAACAAAGGGGAATTTTGAGTTATGTCTCGTTTGAAGACAGAAGGACAAACTGGAGACAATCAGAGCTTTCGGATTAAGAGGAAAAGTTGCATTTTGGATCTCTTAAGACAATAGGAATAATATTTATCTTTTTAGGAGTAGCATAATTATTTTTTTGGTGATTAGTGAATGCTTTTGAAGAATTTTAAGGAGGCCATCTAAAATACCTAAGAGTTGATGGAATAACCATTGAAAAAATTTTATTGAAATTTTTTTATGATTAGGCTTTAGGAACGGTCTAATTGGATTTGGCAGCTTGCGAAGGTTTGAGAGTCAGTATTATATTTTGGGGTTTCCCAAAGTTAGGGAGATATATGATATTATTGATGATAGAAGCCCACAACAACTTTATGTTTGATAAGATACCTTCAAGGTACAACAAACTTTGGTAGGGCCTAATAAAGAAATGAGGACAAAGACGGAACCTTTGGTGTCTTGTGCCACCATAGATATTTTGGAGCATAGGATTTCTTGACTCCGCCTTAATTATTTAGATTGTTTTGAGAAAATTAGGGGGAAGATTTAAGGAAAGGCATGAAAATTTTAAATTTTGTTGCCTTTCTCGAAAATTTAGGATTTTATGGTTGCATTATGATTGCTAGACTAGATATTAGGAGACGGTTACAACACAAACGCACTGGGCATTCATATAAAAATTATATGCATGTTAGGAAATTTTGCATACATACAACATCACATGTTACACTTACACGTTTGGATTGATCCCACTGTAGCAGGTCTGTAGTGTATAATCATGTCAGCACATGGATGTTTTATGGATGTAAAGTAAATAACTTGGGATTATAACATGTTTGCTAGAGCGAATTTTGTTTTTTTCCTTAAATAGATTTCAGGACGAAATCTCTTTTAAGGGGGGAAGAATGTAACACCTTGTAATATATACCCTAAACAAACAAAGATAACTAAATTATACATAAACAATAATAAATTACTAAAATATTAATGAGATGATTATTTTTGAATTAAATTATTGTAGTTGCGTTCATGGCGAGATTTTGATCTATTTTCATATTTTATTTACTGAAAACGGAGTCCGTATGTAAAAGATATTAATAAAAAAAGTTGTGCTAAATATTAAAATATAAAGTTTGAATTTCAAATAAATAAATATATAAATCTAGAATGTACTCATTAGGATTAGCATGAAAATAATATTCCAAGAGAATTCGAATTTATGTGTATATATTTATATACAATGGGGGACAATGATAAGCAAAAAAAGGAAAGAAATCAATGTAATAAATAAACATTTAATAAATTAGGCCACTAACCATGAGAGTTAATTTCCTGGGCAAATCATGACCCAAGGGGTCGGCCGCTCCTAGCATGATGGTCGACCGCTATTGGTATTAAAGGGTGGGCAAGGCTTGTTTTTTTTTTGGGATTTGTATATAGTTTGTGTGCATGGACTATCTGGATTTAATTTAATAAATCCTATGATTTTTATTAACACTTGCAACTATGTATACCACCCTCCTAGCCTTTCACAAACATTATTCTTCATTTCATTCTTATGCTATCACTATACTTATGCCATTGCTAAATCGAGAGTGTAAGGTTAGATATCTCTTCTCCTTCTCTAACCTTAATTATATCCTCTCTATCCTAAGATTTATATAGGTTATAGAACTCTGATATTTAGTTTCTATATATATAAGATTCTGATTTATTTGATTCTTTTATATATATATATATATATATATATATATATATATATATATATTAATAGAAGGATCGGAGCATGTTTGCGAAGGCTAGATCCAAATCTAATTCTACTAAAAATCTGTTGTTGTTCATTCTCAAAGCACTATGTGTGGAAATCATTTAAGTTTGCTATTTTCTTTGATTTGATAGTCTAAATTTGGAATGTTGTCCCTAGGAAGATTTGGGTTTATACGAAAAGAAAACAATATCAAATCCCTTAAATCTTGCATTATTTATGTTTTTACTTAGAAATGTTCAATCACTTATAGTTGGGTTTGGATTAGTGATGTAACAGAAGAAAAAGGCTTTTGGATGTTGGTATGATTCTTGAATATGGTCTAATTCTCTTATTATAAAGGTAAATTCATATATGTGTATATTTTGGTTACAAAAGCTTAAAGACTTGAATATTGTAATTTGAGGTTTAAACGTCTATTTCTAAAATGGATTATTTGAACGTATTATTTGCAAATTATTGGAGTATTAAGGTTTTGTACACGAAAATTACATAAAAGTGGATTATTACCAAATTATAGGTTTTACTTGTGTATTTAAGAATATTATACTTTCTCTCTATTCTGTTATCGGAATAATCATTCAAGCCTTGGTTACAAGTTGTATGTTGTTGTGAAAATATACATGTTGAACCATGCGAAGTAATATGGAACTTGTATACCTTAATAGAGATAGCTAGGATTGAATTTTCAAATGTGGTAAGGACGATAATCTCGTTCGCATAATTCATGCTTATATTTATATATATTTATAGCATAATTAAACATAATATTAATGCATATTAAGTGCATGATAAATACAGTTAAATTAGGAATTTGAATTTGAATGTCCCCATAAGAATTTGTATGTATGTCTGCGAGTTAATGGCCGTAAGTATAATTAATGACACATAGACACGAGGTTAACCATTAATTGTAGTAGAAGCCTGGCTGGAACCAACAGGCATATTCCATATCTACAAGTAAGACTGGTTAATGTGAGAGGTCTAGGTGCCGTGAGACGTTATAATTATTACACTATGATACGAGGTTAGGTGCAACTCGTAGTAAAAATCTGCCCGGAACCACCCGACAAATCTAGCATTTACAAGTGGTCGGCTTAATGTGAGATGTCTAGTGTGTGTATATATACATGTGTGTGTGTGAAGTAGGCTTGCTTTGAGAAAGTATTAAGTGGCTAACCTACCTTGTTAGGTATTAAGTAGCTAGTACTAAGTCGGTTCTTAAGGTTCACTCCTTGGTTTAGTACCCAAGTCATGGGACTCGCCGTTATAAAGGTCCTAAATGGTCATTGGGTATGCCTTTCTCTTATATAAGGTATTAAGTGGTCTCGTTGGACGATAGCATATGAGTGGAGTAATTCTCCAAGTAGTCCACTTGTTATTTAGGGGCTTGGTGAGGGCTAACCTCGTGACGGTTTATATGAAAAGGCCTAAAAGAACCATCATCTAAGGGAAGTATTGAGTGGCTAATAGTTCACCCATAAGGATAGTTAGATAGTAACAACATGGCCCGCTAGGAGGGTCTTAAATGAAGTTCCGCTCCTACCTAAACCTGGTATTAAGTGAACGTTACTATTTCTCGACCTACAAGGAGAACATATTTTTTTAACATTGACGTTAGAATGAGGTATAAAGTGGCTTGGGGTCCGCCATAGGTATTTAGTGGCTGTAGGGATGTCCATCCTTAATAAGTTAGGTAATGGCCTTAAGTGACTAGGTATATCCCCCCTCGTGGGGTATTAAGTGACTGTAAGAATGTCTGCCATTAGATTTACTTATAGGGTATTAAGTGACTGTAAAGATGTCCGCCCTTAGATTAACATATAGGCCTTAAGTAACTGTATGGATATCTCCCCTGTATGTTTAGTCGTGTATGTTTATTGCATAGACATGACATGAAGAGTTCACACTGTCAAATATTGGAAATAGTCTTTCCTAAACTTATATGTTTTTCACTCACCAGAACTTTATGCTCTAACCTTCGTCCTCTTAACATAAACATGTTAGTAGGTGAGGACACTGAATCAGTGATGATTAGTGATCGCTTGGAGGTGGAGTCTTGGAGGAAGAGCCTTGGAGATTTAGTTATTTTTGGCAGTAACACTATTATTATTGTTGTTATCATGTATTTTAGAATAATTATTGATGTACCTGTTATCATCCGAGACTTGTTTTATTTGACAATTATGATTTTATCTATGGTACATCTATTTATGAAATTATATATTTTATCCCTTCCGCTGTGTGAGATTCTAATTCATTTAGATTGCTTTGTGATATCTATTTTTAGTATTTCCTTATAGGAACCAACGACCAGTTTAGAATGCCTTTGAGTCCCAATGGACCTTTTCACGGTCGGAATTTAGGCTCATTCCGAGCAGCTTGTTGTAGTTAAAAGCTCAAATTTCCATAAAATTTTCTAAGTCTTAAATTCACGAAATATTTAGGCAAAGTCTCTGTAAAGACCCACTTTTTCGTACCTTTGGGTTGAATAATTACACTTCCATCCAACCCATGCACATAAAAAGCAGATAGTTAAGAGAACGAAATTAGGGGTGAGAAAAGAAAGAAAGAAATATTAGAATAGAAGAATAAGAAGATCAGAACCTCACAACGGAATCGATAAAATATAATATCTCAATAATTCTTTACTCAAAAGAAAACCGAATATATATATAATTACAACATTAGAGTACATATCAGATCAATACAACTCACACAGTGGAAATAATTCAATACCAAAAAATAAGGAAATACTCTCAATTCCATCTCCTCTTCTGAAGCTCTAAGCAAAGCCTAACCTGATAATATACTTAGTCTGACCCGAGCACATTTAAAGCAAAGAAAAATTCATCTGGATCAGTCTGGAATACTTTTGGTGACAAATTCATATTGCAAACAAATTGTTTAACTTTAGAAAATTATTTTGAAAGAAAAGTATAATCGTAAGACCAGTCCACACATAAACACCTTACGATAACACAAAATACTTTTTATATCAAAATCCAGTGATATTATGATAATGTCTATCAATCCACAAATAAATAACCATCTAGCAAAACGCTTGCATCTCACGCTCAACATACTTAGTATATAATTAAAAACTGCATTGCGCCTATTGGAAATTGTATTCCAACTATGATAGGGTATGGGACCACCTTGTGATTGTGTATCTCTACAGAAAATACACTAGGATTCAACAAGAACAACTTGCAACCTGGCCAAACATGACCGACCACTCACTCAACTTGAGTGCATCGAATATATTGTCACCCTACGGATTTTTGTCGTGCAATCACGTAATTACCGGGAGATACAGAAATGAAAGAAGAATAAAATGAAATTTCTTTAGATGGTGACAATACACCCTAATGGGAAAGACCCACATAGCCATGCTTCCTGCCTGACTTTTGTCATTTCCCAGTTGATGAGGCTTAAGTTCACGTTTACCTTTTCAGAGAACATCTCATTATCTTTGAATGCCACATGATTTTTAGGAAATGCCCTGTTAAGCTAAGAGAAGTTTCCCTCTCCACCACCAAACTTGGTATATTTGTTAAAATCAATAAACATGATTTTTAGGAAATACCCTGTTAGACATTCACCCATACAACTCATCCAGGAACAAGATGAACCGAAGGCACCCTCCTATCGCATCCTAGGAATCACTCTATAGATCAGTAGCGAGTAGTCCTTACAACTCCATAGATTTCAATCACGACAGAACCACAATGTATCTCTGGTTGTAAGTTAGAGATTATAGGTAGTTCTTCAATTTTATGAAGATCTATATGGTCTTCAATTCTCTATTTTTACACGTGTCCCTGCACATTAGTTTTGAATGCAACATTGGTTCGAAGTGGTTTTGGGTCTTGTTCCTATCCTGGTCTCTTTGAAACAGCACATCAAAGTCCAGTATGATAATTTATTGATAGTCAGATTTTTAAAATAATCTCAATAAATTTCAAACAAAATAATAATCCAATCAGATTGGTCAAACAGTACAGTCAAGTATATTGACAGGTCGGGTCTTTTCATTTAAAATCATTTATTTAGAACTCTTAATCGATTCTTAAAAATCATTCTCTATATTCAACAAACACTTCCGTTTCAATTACTTCATAAACATTTACCATAACTCATCTCTTTAAATAATTGTATTTCTTAAACCCTTCTTTTTATTTCTTTACTTTTGGAAATATCATTATAATTTCACAACCCGTCTCTATATTCCTTCCTTCAAAAATATTTAATTTGATTTCAGCTATTTACTTTCGTTTCTAATTCAAATAAACCATTCCATTTATTCAAAAAAAAATTATCGCTGGTCACTTATTATTTAGAACAAGTGTATTTTAAACCAAATTATTCCCATTATTCAGAAAACAATGCTATATATATATATATATATGCCTTAGCTTGGCCAATTAATGTAAATTAATACATTGTCTATTTTTAAACCGCATAGTTTAATTACATGTCAAAACTTGTAAATACATTACAATATTTTCTTTAAAACCTAATATCGACATCCTTTTCCCTTACAAACTAATACCATCCCTCGATAATAATTAAGTTGGGGTATTTTATTTAACTTTCAGACCTTGACCAACAACGTTCTTACCTTGAGATAAGTAAAAGTTTGTAATCTTAAAACCGACATTAATAATATTATAAAAATCTTACTTACTTTAAATTATGGTCTTATAAATCATTTACTACTTTTAAACATTCCCTTGCGGCTTCCAGTTATTTAACTTAGTTAAATTATTAAGTGAATAATGGTTACAAACTTTAGCTTTAGAATCTATCGAATCTTGGATTTATTACTAAATGCATTTGTCAAATTTCTTAAGTATCTTAAAATAAACCTAACTTTGATTTTTATTTCAACAAATCCATTTAGTAACTAAATTCATTGAATAGCTTACCTTTTACACTCTAGAAATCTTTTTCCGCTTGATCGTCTTTAATTAACTTTGAATATTATGTAAATGTTTAATAAAAATCATTCCTTTAAATGTCTTTTGAAAAAGTTTTTAAAATAATAAACACTTGATAACCATATTTAACACGGTTAATTAAGGATTTTTTTTTAGAATACTTGTTAAGTTTAAACAACTTTTTTATTTAATTCAATACATAAAATAAACAAATTTAAAAATCTAACAGTTGACAAAGTCAGCTTTAAACAATAAGTAAACTCATTAATTGATTTCAATTACTTCATCCCATTAGATTAATATAATTAATCTAATAATGTCGCTCAATTGTTTCCTCAAATATTCATCTAAATTATTAACCTGTTGGTTAATGCTACCTTATTTGCTTATAAAACTTATTAAACGACAAATTCTAATTACACAATCATTTAAAATTTCTTTTATAAAAACCAATTTGTAAATATCAATTTATTTCAAAAACTTCTACTTTTATACAAATATATAAATCTAAAACTTTGACTCAGTTATAAAATAATTTTATAACTTTAAATACATCGATTCGCCTGACAAGAAATCAATGTTTTAACAAAAGGTGGATTTTAGGCCATTTGTAGCCAATCCCTCAATCAATACTGTTTATTGATTAAAATCGCAATAACGTTGAATTTCAATTCAACGTCAACATCTAAACAGGTTTTGGTTCAATCAATTAATAAATAAAATAATATGCAAACAAATAATATACACAATACTTGAGGAATCCGGTTGTATCCCTCCAAACTGTTCTTCCCTACATCACAGCTTATTATAATATTTTTTATAATAATATATGGAAATATAAATTTCATGCAATGCATTTAAATGACATCAATATAATTAACACTAACTAATTAACAAACAAATAGCATCCAATCAACCAATTTATACTACCAATGGCTAAATTATGATTATTATAAACTTAATCACATCATAGAATTCCAGAAAGCATGAGAGTTAACTCACCTTTATTTTTGATTGTCAACTTCAGTGTTGTTTCGTTTAATTTTAAACAAGCTTTTAAAATTAAACGAAAACCCAATAACTTCAAAATCCTTCCGAACTTGCTCAGTATTATAGTATTATTCCAATGAACCCAGTTTCACGTGATTTTGACAATGTACGAACACGTTACGATCGTTATAAGTTAAATTAGTTCTAATATAAATTAAATTAAATAATAAAAAACTACTCACCTCCATTTCCCTTAACTAATAATCTACGTCATCTTTAATCACGCGTTTTCTCCAGTCTGAAGTTTTCAACCCTGACTTTCTTTGATCTCCCTTGAAAACCCAGTTCACAAAAACACAGTCACCTGATCTCAAGCCGCCTACGCCTCCGTTCCACCTAGACTACCGCCAACCTCACCCACGTCACTGCGCTTCCATCACCTGCCTGCGCTCGAAGCCCTTACCCGTTTTGATGCTCCGATCGACCATGGTCCTGTCACGAATGGAAATTGATCAAGGCCAAAATTCTAATGCCTCGCTCCACACTAGCTGATCAGACCGCCTTGGTTCAAACCCCCCCCCCCCACTCTGCTATCAATCACCTGCAGGCCGATGACCCTCAAACGTCCTCGTTGATCACAAAGTAAGCAAAATTGACCACAACTCCCTGAAACAAACAATCACATTCAGCTTGCCGCCTCCGTCACCACTAACCACTGTAGGACCCTAACCGGTGCCAAACTAAAGCCTGACTCCTCTCCTCTAGCTTCTAACTCCTGAAATTGGACCAACCTCCCTCAATCAAGCAATTAACAAAATCAACCTGTTTCAATTTTAATGCCATTTCGGTCACCGCAAGTGGTATTTGGCCAAAATTTTACCAGCACCTCCCCCACGACACTTTCTATAACTTCCATGTTGGAAGTTTCGATTAATTCCACATGTATCTCAAAATATAAATTAATTTGTAAAGGAGGAATAAAATACAAATTTGAGCGCTGGTTATTGATTTGGGGATTAAGGTTTAGGGGAGTGGGGCTATATATAGAGTAAGCGATTTTGGTTTAATATTATATTATTATATTAGCTTGATGCCTATCACCATGTTAATTTGACATTTATTCATTCATATGACCACATATGAACCTAAAATTCATGGTGAAAACGGACTTCATGGTATAATTCGACATTCTGGACCCAATGAAACTTGTTTATTCGAAAACCGAGCTCGTTTGCTCAAACAACGCTGGTATAAGCTCAGATGGTTGATTTGTTTACATTTAATTTTCGTACTCTCAAGAAATAACTCCAATTGGCGCAAAACTTGAAATCTATTAATAATAAGGTATTATAGACTTAATAAAATACATTTTGTGGAAATCTGAAGTTGTTTGAATAATAGCCCTTTTAAATGTCTAAAATAAAATAATTTTAAAATACTCAATATAATAATAAAATATTATTATCAGACATATTTGAGCATAATTACATATAGTTCCAAAATAAAATACTTTGGGTTGAATTTCAGTCTAAATCAATATTCAATAAATTAAAAAACCTTCTATTTTATATAAAACATCGTTATGGTTTATAAACGAATTCCATAGCGACTATTTGAAAAATCGATTTTGACATAAAATAAATTCTACAATATGAAATCTTGATTATTCTCTTTCATTAGAAAATTATTATCCAATAGATTGGGATGTTTCTTGTTTTGAAGAAATCCAACTTATATTGGATCATGTACAATCGCTCAAAGTTCAAAACCTAATATTACAAACTACCACGACATCGCAGCTCGTTTTATAATTAAATTATAAACTATACATTTAGACATCGTTTAATAAACAAACACGTTGATATAATTCAATTATAAACTTAATTAAACCTTTTATATTGCCAAATCATATAATATTACAATTCCAACTTATTTCCAAATATTTCGAAATTAAATTATTATTTTATTATTTATATTAATATAATATGCAAAATAATTGAATTCAAAGTTATTTATGTTCCAAATCGACATTTGAAACCATTTTTAAAATTTTAAATTAGACGGCAAAAAATTTGGTCATTAAATCCCTTCCCTCTTAGAAGGATTTTTTTTCCCAAAATTACTAAGACAGGAAGTATGCTACAAACCTAGTAATTTTTCAAAATTCCAATTACTTAAAAATTTCCTTCCATTTTCTAAACCCCTAATTTTAACTAATCCAAATAGTTTAATGGAAAACCAACCTATTTTAGTTAAATCAAATTTTCAAAAGTTTCAGAAAATTTCTAACACCTTAAATTTTGGAAATTTTTTGGTAGAGTCTACCCTGTACGGAGGGACTTCTCCAATATTGCAGGAACAATAAATATATATACATCGACCGACATGGTCAGAAAATCCAATTCAAAACCCAAAATTTTATAGTTTGCATAGGCGTACCTATATGAGTGCTAATAAATGATAAGCAATAAGTTGTATTTGCGCTTGCTCAATTATTTTGTAGCTCTAACCAAATTGGATTCAATCAGCTTCAAAACTCATTCAGATAGGTCGAACTAGCTTTACATCTGTTCTCAACTCCAATGAAACTCATCATTATCATGTAAATGATTAAAATATTCAGACTATCCATTTCGAACAATTTTTATTTACCATCCAATTCACATGGATATATATATATGTGTATATATATAACCAATTCATTTGAATACATTATTAATTTCCTTATATACCATTTCAATTTATTGGTCTTGAATTAATTTATTCTAACAAGTTTAACTCCTTTATTCCAGATGGTTTCAATCAAGTTTTGCATCCATATCCATACAATCACCCATCCAATCCAAACATTCCATTCAAATTCATTAGTTTGCATGTATTTCTTATGTTAAATTTATTTCCAACATTCAAATCTAATCATAACTTATATAATTCATTTTAACTTAACATAAGTTAAATCAAATATGCTCATTCATATTTGAAATTCTCTTTTGGTTAATCTTTTCAATTCGATAACCAAACCTATTCAAATCAACATTGGCGTAATTGATAGCCCATATTACGATAATTTGAGAAAATCATTACTTTTATTGCTTTACAAAATATATTAGGCAAAAATAATTTTATATCAAATTACAAATACGCGCTGTTACATATGCACTAAAACTCAATCAAGGATATTACAAATCCTATCTCTATTGAGTTACGCCATAGAGCCAAGATTATCCCTAAACCTTATACTATAATACCACGTTGTAACGACCCATTTTTCTGTACATTTGAGTTAACTATTACATTTTCGTCCAACCAAAATTGCACCAAAAAAACCAGACAATAAGAGTAAGAAATTAAAGGTTTAAAAAAGAAAGAAATATTAGAATTGAAGAATAAGAATATCAGAGCCTCACGGCGAAATGGACAAAATATAATATCTCAACAATACTTTACTAAAAAAACTGTATATATATAATTACAATGTCAGGTCAATACAGCTCACATAGCGAAAATAATTCAATACTAAAAAATACAGATATACATCTCAAATCTAGCTCCTCTTATGAAGCTCCAAGTAAAACCTAACCTGATAATATACTCAGTCTGACCCAAGCACATTTGAAGTAAAGCAAAATTCACCCGGATCAGTCTGAAATACTTCCAGTGATAAATTCATATAACAAACAACTTGTTTAGTTTCAGAAAATTCTTTTAAAAGAAAAGGATAACCGTAAGAGTAGTCCATATAGAAACACGGACGGTTTTTACCTTACGGTAACCTAAAATACTTTTTATATCAAAATCTAGTGATATTATAATAATGTCCATCAATCCACAAATAAATAACCATCTAGCAGAGCGCTTGCATTTCATGCTCTACATACTTAGTATATAATCAAAAACTGCATGGCGCTTATTGGAGATTAGATTCCAACTATGACAAGGTATGGGACCATCTTCCGATAGTGTATCTTTGGAGAAAATATGCTAGGGTTCAAAAAAACATTTTGCAACCCGACTACACATGACCGACCATTCATTTAACTTGAGTGAATCGAAAATATTATTACCCTACGCTTTTTGTAGTCGGACAACCATAATTCTTGGGAGATACAGAAATGAAAGAAGAACAAAATTTCTCTAGATGGTGACAGTACACCCTAATGGGAATGACCCATATAGCCATGTCACCTGCCCGATTTTGTCATTTCCCGGTTGATAAGGATTGCGGTCATGTTTACCTTTTCAGGGAACATCTCATTATCTTTGAATGCCACATAGTCAAATCCGTAAAATTACTAATTAACATCCATAAATACACTTTGCATTTTAATCTAAGAGAAGTTTACCTCTCTGCCACCAAATTTGGTATATTTGTAAAAATCAACAAACATGATTTTCAAGAAACACTCTGTTAGACATTCGTCCATACAAGTCATTCGAGAACAGGATAAACTGAAGGAACTCTCGTACCGTATCCTAGTAATCACCCTATAGATTTGTAGCGAGTAGTCCTTGCAAATCCTTGATTTTAACAATGACAGAACCACAGTGTGCCTCTGGTTGCAAGTCAGAGATTATAAATTGAAACGACCCGAAATACCCCTTACGGGAAAGCCCGGATTGCTTTGAGAACAACACGCATCAGACACAAACAATAGAACATTTAATTGTTGTTACAACAATTACATCAGAGTACAAGAATATATCAGAGTATGAATAAATATAATACAGTGGAAAATAACTATCAGAGAATTACAAATTACAAAGCAGTGGAAAATACATCGAATAACACAACTAAAAGAGATTCATGGATATAAAGCTTTCCGAATATAGCTTCAACTATAATCTAGAATCCTGTTAAATAGAAATCTACAAAACCAAAACTACTGACTCCCATGTGGAAAATATGGGCACCCAGAGATTTAGTAGAAACAATAAACTCTGAGTCCAGATTATAGCAGCAAGAACAGAAACCAAACTTCCACTTAATATTATTACAAACTGATAGAATACAACTTAATATTACAAAGCACTCGGAATATTAAAAGAAAATTATAACAGAGAAATAGAGAATATTTTTTTCGATCTCCTCTCTACTGATTTATTGTGCTCCTTTATACTTGAGTTTTCTAATTCCCCCTAGTTATAGGTTTAACACATCTTCTTTTGTAGGATGCATCGGTTAATTACTAGAAGAGGAGGTATCCTCAATTATGTATGTCTTTTTGCTACGTGTCTAAAACTTCTGGATAAGTCTAAAATAGTAGGTTAATGTGTCAGTTTGGGATATAATGTGTCGGTAGGATAATGTGTAGGAAAAGGTAATAATGTGTTGGTAGAGTGGGGTAATTGATTGAAAAAGTGGTTTTAGGTCCACCATGCTTCTGATTAGTCTTATATGTCAAGATTGGCCATTGATTCATCATCAAACGGGTACGTGCCTAAAGTATCTCTTATTACAGAATCTTATTTGCTTCTTTCCTTTTCGACTTGTTCTTCAAAATATAGTTCTTGAGCCATTGTTCCTATTGGTCCAACATTGAGAGTGTCTAGAAACCTTTGTACTTTGATGATTCTGTCTGTAGACGGTTCGAATTCAGACAAATAGTCGAACACTAAAGTTGTCTTTCCTTTTGTAACTGAGTGTACTCCAATTTTTGCTTTGTTAATAGCTTCAGTGAAGAATTCTTTAGCTGCTTTGATTCTCTCTTCACTTTCATTGAAATCTTTTCTACAGAATTTAATTGTATCGTATTATGGGCTGTCTATAACCTTATGGATTTCCCATAATTGAATGGAAGGGAATAGACAAATATACTGTCTTTCTTCCCAAATGCTCCATATTCAAAACATGAATATAGTAAAAAACCTGCTTGAGTACTTAGCAAGCTTCTCTTTGCATATATCTTGAAGACAATCTGCATATTCTTCAGGGTGGCTTTTTTTGACATAGATTTCATGAACTAATCCCTTTTTAATATGCCTTTTGTAGCTTTGAATGTCTGAAAAGCATGCGAGTAACCTTGGCCTTCTATTGTTGTTAAGTATTAACTCTTCTTTTTCTAGAAGAGTTATTAGTTCAGTGTCTTCTAGTTGTTTGAAGAACAAAAGAGATTGGCTTTCTTCAATTAGTTGTTGCTGGTACAAGAATATCTTGTCTTGTACTGTCATTTCAGCTTCTAGTTCTTTAGTTTTTGTATTATCAATTCTGTAGAGTTTAAGTAATTCAAGAAAATCTTGAATCCTCAAATTCAGAAGATATGAAGTTTGCATTTATGCAAATATGGTTTTTAATTCACTTTGAGCAGCTGTATTGTCTGTGAATAACTCTGCTTCTTTTGAATTTAGTGCCTTCGACCTGGAAGTACTAGAGTATAAAGATAGTCTTTGTACTATCTTTTGTGTGTTTTGAATTTTTTTAACCTTTTGGGATATAGTACCTTTTAATCCCAAATATTTTTTTCTGTAGTTGTGTTAACCAGTAATTTGCAGCGCTATGGTCGGATGACTGTATTGCTTTAAAGCAACCCTTAAAGTTTTCATATCGACCTGGATTAGATTCTCTCGTTTCTTGATTATACCAGTCCTCTATGACTGCAGAGATATAAGGCTTTGGTACTCCTGTGGGAGCAGTAGCTTTCCCTTTGTTCATTGGAACAAATTTCTAGACTCCAGTGGAAGTAATAGGTTTGGCTTTATATGTTGCCATTAGTTTGGTCTGTTGGACTTTTTCATTGTCTTCTCCATTGAGAGATTGTTTGAGAAGAAGAAGCTTCTCCAGATTTTGCATTTTTAGAAGATTTGATTTGCTGAAAATTTTCTTGTCTTTTCATGTTTTCTAGCAATTTTTTTATCCTTTTAAGGTCTTCTTCATCCATCTCATAATCTAGTAAGAAGATCGGCTGCAAAATTAGTATAGCCAGGAATGTACATAATTATAGATTTCTAAATACATTGCTAGTCTTATTCGTCTAAGGTTTTCTTCAGGGTTATTAACAGTTTTTCTTTTCAAAAACTGAGCAACAAACTTATTATTTGTTTCGATTATAAATTGTCTATGCAAAAGGTAAGATTTTAAGCTTTTGATTGCTATATTTGAGCTGAGTTCTGTTAAATCTTCCAGAAGAGTATGCTATAACCTCTTTCTGTTTTGTAATTAATACTCCTGCCCAATAATGGTTAGAAGCATCAGTTTGAAGTGTAAGAAGTTCTTCTTCTGAAGGAAAATAAAGAATTTTTGATCCTTAATTAGTTCTTTTATTTTTTTATTTCCTCTTCTTCTTTAGAGTGTAAGGAAGTACTAATTTATCTGTATTTCATCTTCTTGGTTGTTCTCCACTTTGCTGTTTATATTTAGCTTGTTCTTCATTTAGGTTTTTTTTTTTTTTTTTTTTTTTTTTTTTTTTTTTTTTTTTTGCAAATTTTGTGTTATTGCCGATAGATTAGGAATAAATTTTCTACCATAGTTTAATAATCCTAAAAAACTTTGGAGTTCTTTTAATGTTTTAAAAGTATTAGGAAAATCTTTTATTTTAGTTTATATATGTTACTGAAGTTCAATTTGGCCATTTTTATTTTTCTTTCCAAGAAAATCAATTTCTTTTTTAAACAATTCTATTTTTTTAGGCTAAGTATTACACCATTTTGTAATACGATTTAGACTACTACTAAAAGGTGTTCTTTATGTTCTTCAGCACTATTAGAAAAAAAATGTCATCTATATACACAAGCGTAAAAGGTAAATGTCCAAACATATAATTCATCCATTTTTGAAATACTTGAGGTGCATTTTTTAATCTAAAAGGCATAACTAGCCATTCAAAATGTCCTTGAGGGAAACTGAACGCTGTTAATTCAATAGATTATTTATCAGAAAGTTTTAATTGCCAAAATCCAGATTTAGCATCAAATTTACTATAATATTTTGCTCCTTGGATTTGCTTTGTTAAATGTTCAGCAGATGGAATAAAACACCCATCAAATTTGGTATGACTATTAAGTTTTCTGTAATTTATTCTCGCTTTTCCTCTTTTTATCTCAGCATGATTTCTAACTAAGAATGCTGGAGATGAATGGATACTAAAACTTTTTTGTATAAGTTTTGAATCCAGAAGATCTTTTATTTGCTTTGCAAATTCTTCTTTATCCGTAGGTGAAACCATAATGTTGTTTACCCGAACCTTGACATCTTTATATTGTTCCATTAATTCAATTTTGCAATACCTTGGTGCTTTATCAAACCATTTTAATGGATTTTCTGAATACAAAGGTTAAAGCATATTATGAATTAATATCTCAAATTCATTAGACGTTTTTATGTTGTAAGTGCAAACTTTTGGTTGTACTAATGTTGGAATTTTTATATTTTCTATCAGAGTTATAGGGTTATCACCACGCGGTGCTGCTGGTAAATAATGGGCTGCAATTGATGTAGGTAAAGGAACCCTTGGAATCAAGGCTCCATCAAATTCAAAGTAGTGTTTATCAAATAGAGGAAAACAGTGAAGATTGTCCATCCCAAGAACATAATCAATGCCAAATTCTTTTGGAAGTAAAGCGAAATCAATATTATAAATTTTGTTGTTTCCATGTATATCAGGTATTTGTACCTTAAGTTTTTTGACTTTGTGATTTACAGGAACTTGTCTTCCCATAAAATCGCTTAGCATACCTTTAGAACATCGAATAACAAAACTTAAAGAGATACATGGATACAAAGCATTCAAAATATAGCTTCAACTATAATCCAGGATCCTGTTAAATAGAAATCTACAAAACCAAAACTACTAACTCCCATGTGGAAAATACGGGCAACCAGAGTTTAGGTAGAAACAATAAACTCCGAGTCAGTCATGGGACTGGGGTGAGAACTAAAACAGTTATTAAATCTTTAATTTGAAGTTTGGGAAATCATGGGACCACGCCATATAACACGGAAGGGGTTTACTCCACATGAATGTTAGTTTAAAATAGAACAATGCTATCCTTTTTGGAAAATGAAGCTATTATAAGACTCAGGTCCCATCACACATTGCAACGCAAGCCGGAGGATAGAGTTTTCTCTTATAATAGACAAATATGTTTGGTACGCTTAAAACAAATCATTTTTGATATTACTATAAGTGCATAGTGTCAAAAACAACTTCAGTATAAATGTATCAATCCTAGATGACATAGTTACCATATATTATGCCGCCATACTAGTTTTACAATTAAAACCGAAAAGTCACGTATTGGAAATTGGATTTCCATCTATGAGTCGAGGCAAGGGATGGCTCCTCTCCGATTCGAGACACTCTAGCAAATGTCTCAGGACTACACACTCTGGGCAACCCTTGGATGCTTCAGGGCCGGTCCACACTTACATTAGTGGATTAGTTATTCCTGAACACACATTTCTCAGTCCTATCGAACCTAGCTCAGAGTCACTAGGGACTCAATAATCAAGGCGCCTCATTCCATCATCCACATAAGTAAAAATGTATGGGCTTCATACAATGACATCACTCTTAGCTGGAAAGAAACGTCGTGCTCTCCCTGCAGTCGCTATCCCATTTTTGCATCATACCAGGTGTGAGGCTCGCGAATTAACGCTATACACAAAGCTATGCTAATTAAAGTCAAGCTTTGATCATTAACCACAAGACTCTGCTTTTCAACAGAATCCTTGATCATTTGCATCTCAGCGTGCCACACTGACAATCCATACCATACCACTGATTTCCACTAATATATAACCTCTAAGCTCGTACGTCTCAGAGAAGGGTGTTAAGAAAGAGAATAAATTCTTTGCCACCAAACAGATATATATTTAGCAGAGATCAATGAATACAGTATAAAGGAATACAATGTCAAACATTCCATCCATCTAAAAGTCCGTTCTGGGTCTGAACGAAACCGGAGGCACCTTATTCCTCGTCCTATATGTCCAATGCAGGAGAGAGGTCCTCGCATATCCGGTCGATCTCAAAGTACGTCTGGACGATCACCACTTATTACCTCATCTTGGGTGTACAGCCCAATCAAGACATAAGTAATCATCCAAACAATGTGAAGATTTCCGGTCTTCAACCACCGTCTTCATCGTCGACTTGTAGTCGTCTTACTAATTATTCAGAATGGGTTAAACCTGATTTTTCCGAATAATTCGCATATCTTATAATCAAGTGCTATATAAACACATCATATGCCCCATTCCAATCTAGAATATATTTTTATTCAAATATTCACATTTTTAGGGAAAGGTTCCCATTAATTTTATAAAAGAAAAAACCCTTTAAATTTATTCTTTAATCTTCCTTTTGATATCAATTCAAAAGATTTGTTTTTATCCTTTATCAATTCTAAACCAAATTAAGGTTTATCAACTTGGCAGGATTATCGATCCTTACCAAAGTAATCATTTATTTATTAATCCCTATCCCAACCTATTCATCATATGGGGAAAAACTGGTAGTGCTCTATATCTAACACCTACTGTGTTATTGGTAAAATTAATTACCCTTTACCATTCAATCTAATTAAAGATTTAGCTATCGCCTGGAGTAAAACTGGTGGTACTCCATTCTCGATAATTTAATGAATTCGATAAATTTAATTATCCCATTCTCATTTTAATCTACTTAAAGATTCATCAAAACTCTAATTCAGTTTTAATCTCAAAAATCATTACTCAATGGTTGTTCAAATTCTAGGAAATAAATCCCCTCTTTCACTGGTTTAAAGAACCAATGTCATTTAAAACATAGCTCACGACAAACCTAAAATCATCTTGCATTAAATATGGAATCTTCACAGAAATTAAATCAATATATAATCGATATAAATTTCCGTATCAGAATAATAATATAAATGGAATAACAACAAAGCCATTTAAATTCCATATATAGTAATGGTCTTCCTTCACAGAAGCTCATCTCGATTATTACCAAATCGAATTCCATTCAATTCCAATTTAATATATTAAATTGGAAAACTTTACTTTCGAAAATTTCCATAAAATCTTAATAAAAATATTTATAAATTCCAAATCATATTTTCACTGTTAATTGGATTAAAGAACAAATGTCATTTAAAACACGGTTCACGATTATCCCACAATTAAATTTCATTTCAATTCCAATTAAATATTAATTAATTGGTAACCTCTCTAGATCTTAATTAAAAGATTTTTCTTTTCTCAACTGGGTTTAAGAACTGTGTTATTAAAGACACCATTAACGACAAACCCAAAATCCAATTAGATATTAAATACAAGTCTATGAAAAGAAATATATTCAATATCAAATTCTGAAACTAACGGATATCGTATTGGGAATAATGATATATATATATCTTCCAAATTCCTCCACAATATCTGTATAATCACGGAATCCAATACCGAAATATTCCGAAGATTTTTTCCATTCGATATCCAATCCAATTCATGAATTGGAAAACTCTGGTTATATAATGACCCAAAATCCCCCGATCTCTGAAGAGATGGAAATCAACGAATTGTTCTGAGAACACGACGCATCAGAACACAAACAGTATAACATTTCATTGCTATTACAACAATTAAATCAGAGTACAAGAATATATCAGAGTACAAATAAATAATATTACACAGCGGGGAAGATGTCAGAGATTTAAATTACATTTCAAATGTATAAATACAATGTATAACGGAAAGTACATCGACTAACACAACCGAAAGAAATACACGGGTACAAAGCTTTCTGAATATAGCTCCAGCTATAAACCAGGATCCTGTGAAAGGAATATCTGCAGAACCAAAACTACCGACTGCACGTGTGAAAATATGGGCACCTAGATTTTAGGTAGAAACAATAAACTCCGAGTCAGTTATGGGACTGGTTTTAGAACTAAAGCAGTTATTAAATCTTTAATTTAAAAGTTGGGAAATCATGAGACCATTCCATATAACACGTAAAGGGCTTACTGGACATGAACCTTAGTTTAAGATAAAACAACGCAATGCTTTTTGAAAAATGAAGCTATTATAAGACTCAGGTCCCATCACAAAATGCAACGCAAGCTGAAGGATAGAGTTCTCTCTTATAATAGCCAAACATGCTTGGTATGTTTAAAACAAATCATTTTGATATTACTATAAGTGCATAGTGTAAAAACAACTTCAAATATAAATGTATAAACATAGACGACATGAGCGTCCCAAGCAGCTATGCCGCCATACTAGTTTTACAACTAAAACCGAAAATTCGCATATTGGAAATCAGATTTCCATCATGAACCAAGGCAAGAGATCTTCCTTACCGAATTTGAGACAATCTAGCCCATGTCTCAGGACTCATACTCAGTCGAGTCCTTAGGATCTAGTAGGGCCGGTCCATACTTACTTTAGTGGAGTGGCAATTCCTGAACAATACGTTTCCCAGCTCTATGGGGCATAAAACCGGGTCAATATGTCGACCATCTAGAGCCTCTAGGGACTCAAATCCGAGGTACCTCGCTTTCCAACAACCACATAAGTAAAATGTCTGGGCTCCATACCATGACACCACTCCTAGCTAGAAAGAAATGCATGCACTCCCTGCGGTCCTCTCCCATTTTTGGTTCATATCGAGGTTTGAAGCTCGTGAATTAACGCTATACACAAAGATATGTAATTAAAGTCGTGCTTTGATCATCATCCATAAGACTTTTCTTTTCAATAAAAAGCCTTGTTCCACTCATCTCAACATGCCATACTAACAATCCACGCCATGCAACTGATGTCTATCAATATATAACCTCTAAGCTCTTACGTCTCAGAGAAGGGTGTTAAGCAAAAGAATAAATTCTCCACCACCATACATATATATATTTAATAGAAATCAATCAACACAGAACGAAATCCAATGTCAGACACACATCCATTTACAAGTCCGTTCTGGTTTTGAACGAAACCGGAGGCACCTTATTCCTCGTCCCATATGTCCAATATAGGAGAGAGGTCCTCTCATATCCGGTCGATCTCCAGGTACATTCGAACTATCACCACTTATTACCTTGTCTCGGGGGATCAGCCCAATCAAGACATCAGTAATCATCCATACGATGTGAAGATCTGTGGTCTTCGACCACTGTCTTCATCGTCGATATTTAATCATTGTATCAGTTATTCAGAATGGGATAAACTCGGTCTTTCCGAATAACTCGCGTATTTATAATCAATAATCAAGTTCTATAAAAACACATCATACGCCTCATTCCAATTCAGAATATTTGCTAATTCAAATAATCACATTTTTAGGGAAAGTTTCCCATTAATTTTATCAAAGATAAATTCTTTTAAACTTATTCTTAAATCTTCCTTTGGATATCATTTTTAAAATGTTTTATTTTATCTTTTCAACATCTAAACCAAAACAAGGTTTATTAACTAGTTGGGATTATCGAGCCTTGCCGAAGTAATCATTTATTTATTTTCCAATCCCAACCTATTCATCCCATGGGGCAAAACTGGTAATACTCCATATCTAACACCTACGGTGTTATCGGTAAATTTAATTACCATTTCATGTTCAAATCTAAATAAAGATTTAACTATCGCCTGGAATAAAACTGGTGGTACTCCATTCTCGATCACTTCTCAAATTTGGCAAATTTAATTACCACATTAACATTTCAATCTAATTAAAGATTCATTAAAACTCCACTTAGTTTTAATCTTCAAACATCATTACTTAATGATTATTCAACTTTCTGGAAATAAATCTTGTCTTTAACTGGATAAAGGACCAATGTTATTTAAAAACATAGTTCACGATGAACCCAAATCAAATTCCATTAACTAGGAAAACTTTTCTTTGGGAAATTTCCTTTAAATCTCAATGAAAAGATTTTTAAATTCCAAATCATAACTTCACTATTAATTAGGTTAAAGAAGGAATGTTATTTAAAACACCGTTCACGATAAACCCAAAATCCAGTTTCAGTTCAATTCCAATTAAATATTAATTAACTGGTAAACTTCGCTGAGTCTTATTTAAAAGATTTAATCTTTTCTCATCGGGGTTTAAGAACAGTGTTAATAAAGACATAATTCACGACAACCCCAGAATCCAATTTGATATTAATACAAGGCTCTGAATAGAAATTATATCGGCTTATATTCAATATCAAATTCTAAAACCAACAAATATCGTATTGGGAATAATGATATATATATATATATATATATATATATATATCCCAAATTCCTCAACAATATCCATATAATCCCAGAATCCAATATCGAAATATTCCGAAGATTATTTCCACTCAAATCCAATCCAATTTATTCATTGGAAAATTCTGGTTATATCAAAATCATTTCAAATCCAATTTATTTATTAGAAAACATTGGATTGTTATTCTAGTTAATAACTAGTTTATTTCTATAAAAATATATTTTTATCTTTCCAAAACTGGAATTCTCCATCCAAAATCTTTCCAAATCATTCATTATGATTTTCAATAATTTTCCCATATTTTTAATAAATTTATTAAGGTCCTTACAATCGATTTCATTAAACAGCCATCGAACTGCATTCATAGCGACCTTTTCTAAAAATGATTTGGACATAATTCCAAATCCAACAGTTAGATTTCAAATCTCTTATAATCATTGGAAATCTCTTTTCGATACGAACCCAACGGTTCTGGTTTTAGCAGAATTCGACGGTCGGATCTCCCGTTAAGTCCATTTGAAGTTAATGGTCAAAATTCGCGAACGGTCACTACGCGGCGCGTTCTATTCAGGCCATCTAATATATATATATATATATATATATATATATATATAATATATTGTTGATTTCCATTTAAGTCATATTTTATAAATCGTTTATAAATTCATTTCAAAATGATTTCAACTTCATTTTTCAATTTTAAATAAAAACTGAATATTCTATGTCATTTTAATATTAAAATGATAATATTTTCAAAATATCAAATTTTGAAGTCTATTCTTTTCGATATTCATTATAAAATGAATAAAATCAATCGATAAACCCTTTTAGGTTAAAATGGCATTTAATTACTCAATCGACTTCATATTCATCACAGTTATGAATATTTCAATATTTTTGAATCGATCCAAAATCGGACATCAAAAATCATATTTGATTCTTTACTAAATATTATTTTAAAACTATAATGAATATTATTATAAAATTATACTGAATAATATCTTCAAACTATACTGAATAATATTTTAAAACTATATTGAATAGTATTTTAAAACTATACTAAATAATATTTTAAAACTATACATTATTTCTGAATTGGAATAAGACTCAATCAATTACCATATAAATATATTTATATGGATTTTCATACATCGCATGTATTCACAATAATGATAAATAATCATTAAACATCCAAACATCATCTAAAGTGCATTCTACCGCTGTATAAACGTTAAAATAAAAAAATAACGCTTATCATAGTCTGTCAACCTATCGACTGACATATCATTAAATTTAGGGGAGGTATGAATAAATTACCATCCCCAGACCCGTGTGGGGTTTTCAAGCAACAACAGTCTATTCAAGATAATCATTGGTTAATTAATTTAACTAGTTCTAATTCGATTTGAATTATTTATCTGATTTACCAATTTTCACTGTTTGAATTATAAATGAATATTTATAATTTAATTTCAATTACCACATTAGTGTTAACATTATTTTTAATATATTAATCACCACAACATCACAATCAAAACACAATACAGTCAATTAAATCATCCATGGTCTGTGGATAAGGGAGGTGAGCTAATAAGCACCATATACAATTTGTAATAATTATAATTGATAAAAATCTACACTGGCAATTCTATTATTTTTATACATGAATACAATAACTTGATAAAATATAATTTAGTGAGAAGGAGTTCTCACAGTGGTTGGTTTCGAAATCGTTATTAAAACGATTATTTTAATTAAATTAAAGCAATTTAATTTAATCAAAATTTGCAACTGCTTCCAATCTTCTTCTAGCCAGTTCCATCGTGAAGTACTCGTTAAGGGATTCCAATGGATCTGAAATCACGTGATTTTGCTTTGATTTGAACGAGTTATGATGGTTTAAACTTTGAATAATTAACGAGTCATTAATGAAATATTATAATATAATTAAACCTTTAATTATAATTTCCCCTTCTTCCCCGTTAAACGCTTCAGGTAAATCACGATTTCACCAAACCCATTCACGACAAAAACTCCATCCCTTTCATCCTAATCGCACGCCACCTTGGACCTCGTGACCCCGATAAACTTCCACGCCGTCGAACGCCTTGGCAACCTCCCCCTATTGCCAATGGTGGCGCCCTGATCGGTGTCCTCTAATGCTCCAGAAATTACTTCGAACTCGCCAACTTTGAGACAGAAATAAAGACAACATACACAATGGATTTTGATCATTTCCATACTGATTTGAAGAGCTCGTGGTGCTCTTGAGGTTTTGCTTTGGGGTATGGTTTAATTCGAAGTAGATTAGGGGAATTTGAGGGAAGAAGCATCGATCGATTTTCGCCATCCAAATGGGGCTGATGGCGAAATTAGGGTATGGGGTAATAAATGAGGGTATTTATATAAATATATGTTTATTAAATAAATAATTAATTCTAAAAATGCTTGTTTATAGCTAAGAACTCCAAATTAAACCCAATGACTATTGTTTCTAGCTAATTACCCCGTTCCGAACACAATGGGATATGTTTCATAAGCCAATTCTATTGTTTTGACTAGTTTTCCTTTAAATTAGAATATAAATCAATATATTGAATTTTAAATGTACATTTTAATTTACCAGGGCCATATACCGACTCCAAAAATTATAAAAAATAAATCTAGTTATGTTTTGACGATACGGTCCTAACAAAACTAATTTCATCGAATTTGGAGTCTATTTGAAAAATGGCCATTTTCCAGTTGATTAAATCCAAATTGAAATCAGCAAACACATTTATATTCTCCACGCTCACATATAAATTCCAAAAATTATGAAATTTGAAAGCTAATAATATTTTGACATTCTTTATCAAACAAAAGTGGTTTCGTCGAAAACGAAGGTCATTTGAAAAATGGCTATTTTTAAGGGCTATATATTATATTAAAATATATATAAATTCCACAGCGACTATTTTAAATTTTAAACTGGACATAACTTTCACTTTATACTATGAAATCTCAGTTTTTCACATTCATTAGAAAGTTATTATTAAACAGATTCAAATGTTTCTGGTTTTACTGAAATCCAATTTATATTGAATTCCTTACATTCATTTGAAATTTAAAATTGAATTTTCAAACTACCGCGCCATTTCAAGTTTGTTTTCCAAATAAAATAAATTTATACACTCTAACTTCAATTTAAGTACATTTTTAGTTGTTATTATTTAAAATAAATCATTTTATATATTTAAAGTCCATTAAAATAGCTAAAATAAAAAATTTGAATTGGTTCAGAAATTCCAGGTTGTCTCCTCCAGTTAAAATCTTTTCGTCCTCGAAAAGGAACGGAGATGAAAGTTGTTTAAATAACCAACTCAACCTTTATTCTGGCTTAAGTTCTTCAACTTTTCAGTTTCTAAGAACTTTCTAATTTCTCAAAAATTTGGCTAACACCCTAAATTTTCGAAAATTTTCGCCATAACCTCCTTTGCACGGGCTGATCGGTAAAACCACAACTTGCCTCGCAGGGCCCTTATCTATTAAAAATAAAAAGAAAAGGCCAAGCGGCTAGCCAATCGACTCTAAGATCATCAAACCCAAGAAATACAGTAAACATGTACCTATTTGTTAGGCGTACAATTTTATTCCTCTTCTTAGCTTCCATGCTATGACCTGTTCAATATATATATACATGTGTATGTATGCAATTTCAATAAATTTTTAATTCAGTTCCATATTTGATTCGATTTGGCTTAATTTACCTTTTATTCTATTATTGGTTTCAATAATTTTATTAGTTAACTAATAATCTCACGTCACAATCATCAATCAATTAGTTGATTAGCTTTTCAAACAAATAACTTTTATACTGCCAAAAATCGTATTTCAATGCCAAATCACAAACAATGAATTCTAACTAAGTTTTGGTTCTCACATCAGTCAATTGGAGTCATATAAATATCCCACTTTCGAAACTCGAACATAAACACTGATGACGCGTTGCTATCATTAGAATCATCTCCGGGCGGCTAGAGTGTGATTCTATATCTACCCAGTATATTTGGGACTTTAAATACACGTGGATCAGATGTATATTAAAAACCTCCTTATACCAGATAGCCCAAAATCAATTTAAAATAAAATACTCAAATACGTATAATATGATACACTTTTCAAATTTTAAATTCATTTTTATAAATAACACTCTTCAAACTCATTTTAGGGTATTACTAACCCTATCTCTAACGAGTCATTCTTATATGATATTACTAATCCTATATCTGATGAATTCTTTCATTTGGCTCTAATGTGCCTTGTTCTCGAGCTCTGCAAACCAAAGCTATGATACCAAAATATAATAGCCCAAAGAAATCCGGTAGGCTTTGCAACCATCCCTTCATCCCCCCAAAACAGTAGGTAAAACCCGCCGTGGCTTCCAGATGATCATCCAGACACCTTGTTTTACAGCGGGCCTCTCGACTCTTCTCCAACCCTCAAAAGAGACATGTAAGGATAAGAGCCCAATGTTACCACCAAAGCACATGGTGAGAACCCCTTATCATGCGTACCTAACCCCTCGGCCAGCAACAAGGACTAGTGTGAGAACTAAAACAGTTATTAAATCTTTAATTTAAAAGTTAGGAAATCATGGGACCACGCCGTATAATACGGAATGAGTTTACTCCACATGAATCTTAGATTAAGATAAAACAACACAATGCTTTTTGAAAAATTAAGCTATTATAAGACTCAGGTCCCATCACACGATGCAACACAAGCTAGAGGATAGAGTTTTCCCTTATAATAGCCAAACATGCTTGGTACGTTTAAAACAAATCATTTTGATATTACTATAAATGCATAGTGCCAAAACAACTTCAAATATAAATGTATCAATCATAGATGACATGAGCATCCCATGCCACTATGCCGCCATACTATTTTTACAGTTAAAACTAAAAGGTCGCGTATTGGAAATCAGATTTCCATCATGAACCAAGGCAAGGGATCATCCTTACCGAATTCGAGACAATCTAGCCCATGTCTTAGGACTCGTACTCAGTCGATCCCTTAGGATCTGGCAGGGCCAGTCCACACTTGCTTTAGTGGATTGGAAATTCCTGAACATAATGTTTCCCTACCCTATGGGGCATAAAATCTGGTCAATATGTCGACCATCTAGAGCCACTAGGGACTCAAATCCGAGGTACCTCGCTTTCCAACAACCACATAAGTGAAATGTCTGGGCTCCATACCCACCACTCCTAGCTGGAAAGAAACGCATGCACTCTCCGTAGTCCTCTCCCGTTTCTGGTTCATACCGTGGTGTGAAGCTCGTGAATTAACGCTATACACAAAGCTATGCTAATTAAAGTCACGCTTTGATCATCATCCACAAGACTTTGCTTTTCAACAAAAGCCTTGTTCCATGCATCTCACCATGCCACACTGACAATCCACGCCATGCAATTAATGTCTATCAATATATAACCTCTAAGCCCGTATGTCTCAAAGAAAGGTGTTAAGCAAGCGAATAAATTCTTCGCCACCAAACAGATATATATTTAACAGAAATCAATCAACACAGAACGAAGCCCAATGTCAGCCACACATCCATTTACAAGTCTGTTCTAGGTCTGAACGAAACAGTAGGCACCTTATTCCTCGTCCATATGTCCAATACAGAAGAGATGTCCTTGCATATCCGGTCGATCTCCACGTACATTCAGACGATCACCACTTATTACCTTGTCTTGGAGGATCAGCCCAATCAAGACATCAGTAATCATCCATACGATGTGAAGATCTCCTGTCTTCAACCATCGTCTTAATTGTAAATATTTAATCATCATATCAGTTATTCAGAATGGGATAAACCTGGTCTTTCTGAATAACTCGCATATTTATAATCAATAATCAAGTGCTATAAGAACACATTATACGCCTCATTCCAATTCAAAATATTCATTTATTCAAATATTCACATTTTTAGGGAAAGGTCCCATTAATTTTATCAAAGATAAATTCTTTTAAACTTATTATTAAATCTTCCTTTGGATATAATTTTCAAAATATTTTATGTTTTCAATATCAAAACCAAAACAAGGTTTATTAACTAGTCAGGATTATTGAGCCTTACCGAAGTAATCATTTATTTATTTTCCAATCCCAGCCTATACATTCCATGGAGCAAAACTGGTAATACTCCATATCTAACACCCACAGTGTTGTCGGTAAATTTAATTACCATTTCATGTTCAAATCTAAATAAAGATTTAACTATCGCCTGGAGTAAAACTTGTGGCACTCCATTCTCGATCACTTCTCAAATTTTGCAAATTTAATTACCACATTAACATTTCAATCTAATTAAATATTTATTAAAACCCCACTTAGTTTTAATCTTCAAACATCATTACTTAATGATTATTCAACGTTCTGGAAATAAATCTTGTCTTTAACTGGATAAAGGACCGATGTCATTTAAAAAAATAGTTCACGATAAACCCAAATCAACTTCCATTAACTATGGAATCTTTACGGAAATCGTAACAGTATATAATCGATATAAATTTCCGTATCAAATCAATACTATAAATGGAATAGCGACAAGGCCTTTTAAATTCCATATATTGTACCGCTCTTCCTTCATAGAAGCTCATCTCAATTATTACCAAATCGAATACCAATTTAACATATTAAATTGGAAAACTTTTCTTTGAAATATTTCCTTTACACCTTGATAAAAAGATTTATAAATTCCAAATCATAACTTCACTGTTAATTGGGTTAAAGAACAAATGTTATTTTAAACGCCATTCACGATAAACCCAAAATCCAATTTCAACTCAATTCCAATTAATTTAATTGGTAAACTTTGATAAATCTTATTTAAAAGATTTATTCTTTTCTCATCGGGGCTTAAGAACAGTGTTAAAAAAGACACCATTCACGACAAACCTAAAATCCAATTTGCTATTAAATACAAGGCTCTGAATATAAATTATATCGGCTTGTATTCAATATCAAATTCTGAAGTCAACAAATATCGTATTGGGAATAACGATATATATATCTTCTAAATTCCTCAACAATATCCATATAATCACAGAATACAATATCGAAATATTCCAAAGATTATTTCCACTCAATTCCATTCCAATTTATTCACTGGAAAATTCTGGTTATATCAAAACCATTTCAAATCCAATTTATTTATTTTAAAACATTAGATTGTTATTCTAATTAATAACTAGTTCATTTCGATAAAAATATATTTTTATCTTTCCAAAACTGGAATTTTCCATCAAAAATCTTTCCGAATCATTTATTAAGAATTTACACAATTTTTTCATATTTTTAATAATTTTTTTAAAGCCCTTACAGTCGATTTCCATAAACAGCCACCGAACTGCATTCATAGCGACCCTTTTTGAAATTGATTTGGAAATAATTCCAAATCTGACCATTTGATTTCAAATCTCTTATAATCATTGGAAAGCTCTTTTCAATACAAACCCAATAGGTCAGGGTTTAGGAGAATCCGACGGTCGAATCTCCCGTTACGTCCATTTGAAGTTAATGGTCGAAATTCGGGAACGGTCGCTGCGCGACGCGTTCTATTCAGATATTAAATAAAAATAACATATATATATATATATCATTGATTTCCATTTAAATCATATTTTATAAATCGTTTGTAAATTCATTTCAAAATGATTTCAACTTCATTTTTCAATTTTGAATAAAAATGAATATTCTGTATCATTTTAATATTAAAATGATAATATTTTCAAAATATCAGGTTTTGAAATCTATTCTTTTCTATATTCATTATAAAATGAATAAAATCAATTGATAAACCCTTTTGGTTTAAAATGGCGTTGAACTACTCAACTCGGCTTCATATTCATCCCAGTTATGAATATTTCAATATTTTTGTGTCCATCCAAAATCAGACATCAAAAATCATATTTTGATTCTTTACTAAATATTATTTTAAAACTATAATGAATATTATTATAAAAACATACTGAATAATATTTTAAAACTATACTGAATAATATTTTAAAACTATGCTAAATAATATTTTAAAACTATATTGAATAATATTTTAAAACTATATATTATTTCTGAATTGGAATCAGACTCAGTCAATTATCATATAAATATATTTATATGGATTTCCATACATTGCATATATTCACAATATTGACAAATAATCATTAAACATCAACACATCATCCATAGTGCATTCTACCACTGTATAAGCATTAAAATAAATAAATAACGCTCATCACAGTCTGTCTACCCATCGATTGACATATCATTAAATTCAGGGGAGGTGTGAGTAAATTACCATCCCCAGACCCGTGTGGGGTTTTCAAGCAACAACAGTCTATTCAAAATAATCACTGGTTAATTAATTTAACCTGCTCTAATTCGATTTGAATTATTTATCTGATTTACCAATTTTCACTGTTTAAATTATAAATAAATATTTATAATTTAATTTCAATTACCACATTAGTGTTAACATTATTTTTAATATGTTAATCACATCAAAATCACAATCAAAAAACAATACAGTTAATTAAATTGTCCATGGTCTGTGGGCGAGGGAGGTGAGCTAACAGGCACCGTATACAATTTATGATAACTAAAACTGGTAAAAATCTACACTGGCAATTCTGTATATTTTTATACATGAATACAATAACTTGATAATATATAGTTTAGTGAGAAGGAGTTCTCACTGTGGTCAGTTTCGAAATCGTTATTAAAATAATTATTTTAATTAAATTAAATCGACGTTTCGTTTAATTAATATTTGCAACTCTACCAATCTTCTTCTAGTCAGTTCCATCGTGAAGTACTCGTTAAGGGGATTCCAACAGATCTGAAATCACGCGATTCTGCTTTGATTTGAATGAGTTATGATAGTTTAAACTTTAAATAATTAACGAGTCATTAACGAAATATTATAATATAATTAAACCTTTAATTATAATTTCCCCTTCTTCCCCGTTAAACGCTTCAGGTAAATCATGATTTCACCGAACCCATTCACGACAAAAACTCCATGTCTTTCATCCCAATCGCACGCCGCCTTGGACCTTGTGATCCCGATCATCTTCAAAGCCGTTGAACGCCTTGGCAGCCTCCCCCCATCGCCAGTGGTGGCACCCTGATCGGTGTCTTCTAGCGCTCCAGAAATCACTTCATACTCACCAACTTTGAGCGAGAGATGCAGACAACATACACAATGGAATTTGATCATTCCCATACCGGTTTGAAAAGCTCGTGGTGCTCTTGAGTTTTTGCTTTGGGTGTATGGTTTCATTCGAAGTAGATTAGGAGAATTTGAGGGAAGAAGCATCGATCGATTTTCGCCATTCAAATGGGGCTGATGGCGGAATTAGGGTTTGGGGTAATAAATGAGGCTATTTATATAAATATATATTTATTAAATAATTAATTCTAAAAATGCTTGTTTATAGCTACGAACTCCAAATCAAACCCAAAGACTGTTGTTCCTAGCTAAGTACTCCCATTCCGGATGCAATGGGATATGTTTCATAAGCCAATTCTATTATTTTGATTAGTTATCCTTTAGATTTAAATATAAATCAATATATTGAATTTTAAACATACATTTTAGTTTACCAGGGCCACATACTGACTCCAAAAATTACAGAAAAATAAATCTAGCTATGTTTTGATGATACAGTCCTAACAAAACTAATTTCAATGAATTTGGAGACTGTTTGAAAAATGGCCATTTCCCAGTTGATTAAATTCAAATTGAGATCACCAAACACATTTATATTCGCCACGCTCACATAAAAATTCCAAAAATTATGGAATTTGAAAGCTAACAATAATTTGACATTATGGATCCGACAAAAGTGGTTTCGTCGAAAACAGAGGTCGTTTGCAAAATGGCTATTTTTAAGGGCTATATATTATATTAAAATGTATATAAATTCCGTATCGACTATTTTAAATTTTAAACTGGACATAACTTTTAACTTATATTATGAAATCTCTATTTTTCACATTCATTAGAAAAATATTATTAAACAACTTCAAATGTTTCTGGTTTTACTGAAATCCGATTTATATTGAATTTTGTACATTCATTTGAAATTCAAAATTGAATTTTCAAACTACCACGACATTTCAAGCTCGTTTTATAATTAAAATAAATTTATACGCTCTAACTTTGATTCAAATAAATTTTTAGTCGTTATTATTTAAACTAAATCATTTTACATATTCAAAGTCCATTGAAATAGATGAAATAAAAAATTTAAATTGGTTCAGAAATTCTGGGTTGTTGTAGGTTATTTTAAAACCCTTCAAAATCCAAATTATTATTTTAAAAACAATTGAACTATTGATCTAGTTAATAACTAGTTCATTTATACAAAAATATATTTTTATCTTTTCAAAGCATGGATTTTATCACCCAAATTTTTTCCAAATCATTTATTATGATTTTACACAATTTTCCCATATTTTTAATAATTTTATTAAGGCCCTTACAGTCGATTTACATATACGGTCATTGAACTGCACTTACAGCGGCCTTTTATGAAATTGTTTTGGACATAATTACAAATCCAACCATTAGATTTCAAATCTGTTATATTCATTGGAAAGCTCTTTTCGACACGAACCCAACGGTTCTAGTTTTAGGAGATTCGACGGTCGGATCTCCAGTTATATCAATTTGAAGTTAATGGTCAAAATTCGCGAACAGTCGCTGCGCGGCGCATTCTATTCAGGCCATTATATACATATAATGTCTATCGTCGATTTCAATTTAAAACGTATTTTATAAATCGATTTTAAATTCATTTTAAAATGATTCCAAATTCGGTTTCAATTTTAAATCAAAATTGAATATTCCAAATCATTATAATATTAAAATGATAATATTATCAAAATACCAGAATTCAAAATCAATTCTTTTTTATATCCATTATAAAACGAATAAAATCGATTGATAAACCCATTCAGGTAAAAATGGCGAATATTCACTTACTCAACTTCATATATTCCAATATTTTCGTGTCTATCCAAAATCGGACATCAAAATCATATTTTAATTCTTCACTAAATATTATCTTAAAATATTCGTTATTTTAAAATATTCGTTATTTTATGAATCAGAATGCGACTCAATCCATTACCATATAATTTGAGGTTATATGGATTTCATATATCACATGTATTCAACAATAATGATAAATAATCATCAAACAGTCAATTCACATCCAGAGTGCAACTTATACAGTATAAGCATTAAAATAAATAAATAAATAAATAAATAACGCTCATTATAGCATTTTAATCCATCGATTGACATAAAACCAAATTCAGGGGAGTTGTGAATGAATTATCTTACCCAGACTCGTGTGGGGTTTCCAAACAACAACTGTCGATTCAAAATAATCACCGGTTAATAAATTTAACCAGTTTTAATTCGATTTGAATTATTTTACTTATTAGTCAATTTCACTGTTTAAATTATAAATAGATATTTATAATTTAATTTCAACTACCACAAAATAATATTAAATTATTTTTAATATTTTAAATGTTTCAGCATCACAATCAACACACAGTATAGCCAATTAAATCGTTCATGGTCTATGGACGAGGGAGGTGAGCTAACAAGCAATATATACAATTTATAAAAATCTACACTGGCAATTCTATATATTTTTATACTTGAATACAATTACATGATAAAATAATTTTGAGTGAGAAGGAGTTCTCACATTGGTTTCCACTCCGTCATTCTTTTATTTGGCGATTTTATTTTTAATCAAACTAAACTGATCGTTAATTTTATCAAAACTTTCAAGTAGCTCCGTTTCCATTCTGGTAAGTTCTGAAATGTAGAGTTCATCACTGCGAATCCAACGCAACTGAAATCGTCGGATTTGGACCTCGTATGAAGAAGTTGTGACAATTTTTTACATCAATTACATTATGGAATAATTAAATAATAATTAATTGAATTAACCACCTCCTAATCCCCTTTCTTCACAAAACCTGTTGCCCCCCCCCCCCCCCCGTAACCCATCGTCGTTCAAGAATATCCCCTACCGCCACTACTAGAGGCCAATGTTCTCCGATCAGACACCACCACAAGGCGCGCCTACGCGTGACACTCCACCGCCATCAACCTCAGGAGATGCGATGCCCTCCTTCTCTCCAGAATCAGGTGCGAACGGTGACCCTTCGAGCTCTGAATTCGTGAAGAGTACTCCATGAAAAGTGATCATGTTGGTATGGATTGAGAGATCAAAGAAGGCGCAACCATATTTGTTTTGTAACTTCTTGAAATTAGTTGTTGGATTGAACAGATTTGGCTTAGGAATTTTCGAGCTCCTCGGCCGTTGAAAGAAAACCCGGTGGCGTAGAACGTTATTGTATTAGGGTTAGGGTTTTGAGCTTTTTAAAATATATATACATATTATTTAATTATTAATTAATCCGTTTTAAATCTCAAAACGTCACGAACTCCAAATCAAACGCAACGACTGTCGTTCCTAGTTAAATACACCTATTCCGGACACAATGGAATATGTTTCATAAGTCAATTCGACTGTTTTGATCAATTTTTCTTTAAATTAAAATATAAATCAATATAAATTGAATTTAAACGTACATTTTAGTTTACCGGGGCCACATACCGACTCGAAAAATTACAGAAAATTAATCTAGCTATGTTTTGATGATACGGTCCTTACAAAACTAATTTCATAAAATTTGGAGACAAATTGAAAAATGGCCTTTTACTAGTCGATTAAATTCAAATTTAAATTACCAAACACATTTAAATCCACTGCGCTCACATACTAGTTCCAAAAATTATGAAATCTTAATCCTAACTATAATTTGACATTCCGGATCCAAAAAAGTGGCTTTGTCGAAAACAGAGGTCGTTTGCAAAAATGGCTATTTTAAGGGTATATATTATATTAATATATATATAAATTCTACAGGGACTATTCTGTATTTTAAACTAGACATAAATTACAATTTATAAAGTGAAATCTCAGTTTCTTACATTCTTATAAAGATATAGCTAAACAGATTCAAATATTTCTTGTTTCGTCCAATTCTGATTTATATTGAGTTCTATACATTCAATTGAAATCTAAAATCGAATTTTCAAACTACCACGCCATTTCGGGAACGTTTTATAATTAAAATAAATATATACATTCTAACTTCGATTTAAATAAATATTTAGTCGTTATTATTAGAATTAATCATTTTAAATATTCGAAACCATTAAAATAGCTAAAATAAAAATTGTAAATTGGTTCAGAATTTCCAGGTTGTTACAATCTCCCCCACTTAAAATCTTTTCGTCCTCGAAAAGGAACGGAGTTGAAAGTCGTTCAACTAACCAACTTAACTTTCATTTTGGCTTTCATTCTTCAACTTTTCAATTTCTAAGAATTTTTTAATTTATCAAAAAATTGGCTAACACCCTAAATTTTCAAAAAAAATCGCCGTAATCTCCTTTGTACGGGCTAATCAGTAAAACCGCAACTTGCCTCACATGGGCCACATCAATCAAAAGGAAAAAGGCAACCGGCTAGCCAATCGGCCCATAAAATCATCAAACCCAATGAATATAGTAAACATGTACATATTTGTCGGGCATACAATTTTATTCCCTCTTCTTAGCTTCCATGCTATGACCTGTTCAACATATATACATGTATATGTATGCAATTCTAATCAAATTTCAATTCAGTTCAATATTAAATTCAATTTGGCTAAATTTACCCTTTCATTTTCTTATTGGTTTGATCATTCCAATATTTTAATTAGTTGAACTAATAATCATACAACACAACCATCAGTCAATTAGTTGATTAGCTTTACAAACATATATCTTCTATATATGCTCAAAATCGCATTTTTAATGCCAAATCACAACAATAAATTCTATCTAAGTTTTGGTTCTCACGCTAGTCAATTGGAAATATATAGATATCCCACTTTCAAAACTTGAACATAAATTCTGAAGATGTCACGACAATCATCAGAATCATCCCCGGGCGACTAGAGTGTGAGTCTATATCCATCCAATATATTTGAGGCTTCGAATATACGTTCATGAATCATATATGAAAAATCTTCATATACTTGATAGTCCAAATTTTAATATAAAATAAAATACATAAATACTTATAATTAAATATATTTTTCAAAATTAAAATCGGTTTTTATAAATTATACTCTTCAAACTCATTCTAGGGTATTACTAGCCCTATCTCTAACAAGTTATTCTTATAGGATGTTACTAATCCTATCTCTGATGAATTCTTTCATTTGGTTCTAATGTGCCTTGTTCTCTAGCTTTGTAAACCAAAGCTCTGATACTACAATGAAACGACCCGAAATCCCCCTTACGGGAAAGCCTGGATTGCTTTGAGAAAAACACGCATTAGACACAAACAATAGAACATTTCATTGTTATTACAACAATTACATCAGAGTACAAGAATATATCAGAGTATGAATAAATATTATACAGTGGAAAATAAATATCAGAGAATTACAAATTACAAAGCAATGGAAAATACATCGAATGACACAATTGAAGGAGATATACGGATATGAAGCTTTCCAAATATAGCTCCAACTGTAATCCAGGATCCTATTAAATAAAAATCTGCAAAACCAAAACTACTGATGCCCATGTGGAAAATATGGGCACCCAGAATTTAGGTAGAAACAATAAACTCTGAGTCAGTCATGGGACAGGTGTGAGAACTAAAACAGTTATTAAATCTTTAATTTAAAGGTTGGGAAATCATGGGACCACGCCGTATAACACGGAAGGGATTTACTCTATGTGAATACTAGTTTAAAATAAAACAACGCTATGCTTTTTGGAAAACGAAGCTATTATAAGACTCAGGTCCCATCACACAATGCAACACAAGCGGAGGATAGAGTGTTCCCTTATAATAGCCAAACATGCTTGGTACTGTTAACCCTTTTTTGGTAAAAGAAGCAGCGGGACAAATCGAAGCCTAAACATGCAACCAATCGAGTTAGACAGATCGTATTCCAGGAAGCCCCGCAGAAGCTCATCCCGCAGTAGCCGCATATCGGGGCATTCAAGTCGATATATCACCCCGGAAGACTCGCTCTGCCAGTCAACCGAGAGAAGCGCTCTCGCACAAGGCATATCGACCAAGTATTTCGGATTTACATGAAATATCCAGCCGAGTATTTCAAATACATGGCCCGACTCTCAAGGAAGAAAAAGAGGTCAACCATATCTGGACAAAGCTCTACTTTTGATATACCTCACCGTGGACGCCACATCGTCCACAACTTCCGAGGATACTATATATGAATAATGGAATCCGTCTTCAGCCGCTATTCTAACCAAGTGATGGACTCCACATGTCCAAGCTTTCCCGGAAAGGCCGGGCCATGTCACAATAGTCTAAGATGCTACCCCCGCCTATAAATACCTCAAAGCTTAAGGAGGATAAAAAAATAAGAAATTCTAACCTTTCTTTTTTTGGCTCATGTTACTTCTTCTTCCCAGAAAAACATTATCTGGAAGAGAAAATAACTACCTTCTCTCATTTCTCTAAATAGAAAAAGCATTGTGCTTGTAATCAAAAGCAAAAGTAATATATATAAAATGGACGTAGGCACCGTCTTTGCCAAAGCACTATAAAAATTCTGTGTGTTTTCCCTGTTTCCTTTTCTTTTCTCTGCATTTCATAATTAGTATTCGTTTGATCTACACACGACTTGGGGTTAATCGTCACTTGTGATCAACTTTTGACATCAACAGGTACGTTTAAAAAAAATCATTTTTTATATTACTATAAGTGCAAAATGCCAAAAAAAACTTCAATATAAATGTGTCAATCCTAGATGACATAGTTACCATATATTATACCGCCATACTAGTTTTACAATTAAAACCAAAAAGTCGCGTGCTGGAAATTGGATTTCCATTGATGAGTCGAGGCAAGGGATGGCTCCTTTCCGATTCTAGACACTATAGCAAATGCCTCAGGATTACACACTCTAGGCAACCCTTGGATGCTTCAGGGCTGGTCTACACTTATGTTAGTGGATTAATTATTCCTGAGCACACATTTCCCGGTCCTATCGGACCTATCTCTAAGCCACTAGGGACTCAATAATCGAGGTGCCTCATTCCATCATCCACATAACTAAAAATGTCTGGGCTCCATACCATGACACCACTCTTAACTAGAAAGAATCATCGTGCTCTCCTTGCAGTCGCTATGCCCTTTTTGACTCATACCTGGTGTAAGGCTCGTGAATTAACGCTATACGCAAAGCTATGCTAATTAAAGCCAAGCTTTGATCATCAACCACAAGACTTTGCTTTTCAACAGAAGCCTTGATCATTTTCATCTCAGCATGCCACACTGGCAGTCCATATCGTACCACTGATTTCCACCAATATATAACCACTAAGCTCGTACGTCTCAGAGAAGGGTGTTAAGCAAGAGAATAAATTTTCCGCCCCCAAACCGAAATATGTATTTAGCAGAGATCAACGAATACTGTATAAAGGAATACAATGTCAGACATACCATCCATCTACAAGTCCGCCAGGGTCTGAACGAAACCGGAGGCACCTTATTCCTCGTCCCATATGTCCAATACAGGAGAGAGGTCCTTGCATATCCGGTCGATCTCCAAGTACGTCTAGACGATCACCACTTATTACCTCGTCATGGTTGTACAGCCCAACCAAGACATCAGTAATCATCCAAACGATGTGAAGATCTCCGGTCTTCAACCATCGTCTTCATTGTCGACTTTTAGTCGTCTTATTAATTATTCAGAATGGGTTAAACCCGGTCTTTCCGAATAATTCGCATATCTTATAATCAAGTGCTATAAAAACATATCATATTCCCTATTCCAATGCAGAATATTCTTTTATTCATATATTCACATTTTTAGGGAAAGGTTCCCATTAATTTTATCAAAGATAAAATCCTTTCAATTTATTCTACAATCTTCCTTTTGATATCAATTCAAAAGTTTTGATTTTATCCTTTATCAATTCTAAACCAAATTAAGGTTTATCAACTAGTCGGGATTATCGAGCCTTACCGAAGTAATCGTTTATTTATTAATCCCTATCCCAACCTATTCATCCCATGGAGAAAAACTGGTAGTACTCCATATCTAACACTCACTGTGTTATTGGTAAAATTAATTACCCTTTCCCGTTCAATCTAATTAAAGATTTAGTTATCGCCTAGAGTAAAACTGGTGGTACTCCATTATCGATCATTTCATGAATTCGATAAATTTAATTGTCCCATTCTCATTTTAATCTACTTAAAGATTCATTAAAACTCTAGTTCAGTTTTAATCTCAAAAATCATTACTCAATGGTTATTCAAATTCTAGGAAATAAATCCCCTCTTTCACTGGGTTAAAGAACCATTGTCATTTAAAACACAGCTCACGACAAACCCGAAATAATCTTCCATTAAATATGGAATCTTCACAGAAATCAGATCAATATATAATCGATATAAATTTCTGTATCAGACTAATAATTAAAATGGAACAACGGCAAAGCCTTTTAAATTCCATATATAGTAACGGTCTTCCTTCACAGAGGCTCATCTCGATTATTACCAAATCGAATTCCATTCAATTCCAATTTAATATATTAAATTGGAAAACTTTACTTCGGAAAATTTCCATTGAATCTTAATAAAAATATTTATAAATTCCAATTCATATTTTCACTGTGAAATGGGTTAAAGAACAAATGACGTTTAAAACACAGTTCACGATAAACCGACAATCAACTTTCATTTCAATTCCAACTAAATATTAATTAATTGGTAACTTCTCTAAATCTTAATTAAAAGATTTGTTCTTTTCTCAACCGGGTTTAAGAACAGTGTTATTAAAGACACCATTCACGACAAACCCAAAATCCAATTTGATATCAAATACAAGGATCAGAATAGAAAATATTATCGGGTTATATTCAATATCAAATTCTGAAACTAACGGATATCGTATTAGGAAAAACGATATATATATATATCTTCCAAACTCCTCCACAATATCTGTATAATCACGTAATCCAATACTGAAATATTCCGAAGATTTTTTCCATTTAATATCCATTCTAATATATGAATTGGAAAACTCTGATTATTTTAAAACCCTTTATAAATCCAATTTATTATTTTAAAAACCATTGGATTATTAATCTTGTTAATAACTAGTTCATTTAGAAAAAAAAAATATTTTTATCTTTTCAAAACTTGGATTTTATGGCCCAAAATCTTTCCAACTCATTTATTATGATTTTACACAATTTTCCCATACTTTTAATAATTTTATTAAGGCCCTTACAGTCAATTTCCATATACGGTCATCGAACTGCACTTACAAAGACCTTTTCTGAAATTGATTTGGACATAATTACCAATCCAACCATTTGATTTCAAATCTCTTATATTCATTGGAAAGCTCTTTTCGACACAAACCCAATGGTTCTGGTTTTAGGAGAATCTGACGGTCGGATCTTCCAGTACATCAATTTAAAGTTAATGGTCGAAATTCGCAAACGGTCGATGCACGGCGCGTTCTATTCAGGCCATTATGTATATAATATATATCGTCGATTTCAATTTAAAACGTATTTTATAAATAGATTATAAATTGATTTTAAAACGATTCCAACTTCAGTTTCAATTTTAAATCAAAATTGAATATTCCATATCATTATAAAATTAAAATGATAATATTTTCAAAATATTAGATTTTGAAATCAGTTCTTTTCGATATTCATTATAAAATGAATAAAATCGATCGATAAACTCGTTCGGGTAAAAACGGCGAATATTTACTAACTCGACTTTATATATTCCAATATTTTTGTTGCAATCCAGAAAATCAGAACCAATTTAATTTTTTTTTTTGACAATTTTAATGAATTTTGGATATTTAAAATGATTTATTTTAAATAATAATGATTAGAAATTTATTTTGAATAGAATTAGAACGTATAAATTTATTTAAATCGAAGTTAAAATATAAATATTTATTTTAATTATAAAAGGAATTGAAAATGGCGTGGTAGTTTGAAAATTCGATTTCAAATTTCAAATGAATGAATAGGATTCAAAATAAACCGGATTTTAGTAAAAGTAGAAATATTTGAATCTGTTTCAAAATATCTTTCCAACGAATGTGAAAAATCTGGATTTCATAACGGGAATAAAAAGTTATATCCAGTTGAAAATTCAAAATAGTCGCTATGGAATTTATATAATATATAGCCCTTAAAAATATATATTTTGCAAACGACCTCCGTTTTTAATGAGGCCACTTTTGTTGGATCCGGAATGTCAAGTTATTGCTAGATCCCAATTTTCATAATTTTTGGAATTAATATGTGAGCGTGGTGAATTTAAATGAATTTGGTCAATTTAGTTTGAATTTAGTCGACTGGAAAATGACCGTTTTTCAAATGGTCTCCAAATTCTATGAAATTAGTTTTGTTAGGACTGTATTGTCAAAACATAGCTAGATTTAATTTTCTGGAAATTTAGGAGTCAGTATGTTGCCCCAGTAAATTTAAATGTACGTTTAAATTAAATATATCTGGATTTATATTTTAATTTAAGTGAAAACTGATCGAAACAGTCGAATTGGCTTACCGGACATATCCCATTATGTCCGGAATGGGGGTACTTAGCTCGGGGCGACAGTCATTGGGTTTGATTTGGAGTTCGTATTGATAAACATGTATTATTGAAATTAAAATAATATTAAAATATATTATATATGTGTATATATATATTGACTTTCTCTAAATCCTAACTACTCCATTCCACGGTCAAATTAAATCCCACCTCCAGAAAATAAAATCGGGCTCCCCTAAAGCGAAAGGGTGATCGACGCTCGCCATTACCCCGTTGTCTCCCTCCATTCTTCGTGCCTCCTCCGATCTTCGCGCGTCCGCCCCCTCCTCTGCATCGCGAGACCCCCTTCGTCCTCTCTTTCCATTCAATGCCGCGAGCACCACAAACCCCCAGGCCACTGCTTCCCTTGCCGTCGACCGCTGGAGACCCCCCGACCACCTCAGGTCCGCCCCCCCCCCCTTCGAACCGCCATCAACCAGAAAAACTGAGACCCCCTACTCCGATTAATTCGTAGTGAGTTTCTCTGATTCTTTATATGATACAAATTTGTATTTTTAATATAGGAAATTTATGATTTTTAATATAGGAATTTTTTTAATATAGGAAGGTTATGATTTTTAATATAGCAAAGTTATGATTTTTAAGTAGGTACAAATATAATCTTTAGTCATATAAAAATATGATTTTTAGCTATACAAAAATACAATTTATATATATATAAATTTGAAATAAAAATGTGATCTTTTATATGTGTGAAGTAAAATAAAAAGGTGATTTTTACATATAAATATCGTTGATTAAAAATATGATTTTTAATGAATAATCATCATAATAAAAATGTGATTTTTATTATGAACAGCGTGGAAAGGATTGCGTTAGAATTTCGGGCAAATCCAAGCTATTCAGAAATAAGAATGGAGGAGTGGATCCCAAAGGTGAGAACTTGTCACTCTAATTTATTTTCTAGTTAAATATGTATAGTAGGATGCAGACGGTGCTTAGTAGCACCCGACACCTTTATTTGAAACCATGTTTGTTTGATTGTTTGGTTGATTGGATTATTTGGTTGAATTTGGTTTAGGAAGTGAAATGAATTGATTAGAAATGGTATGTACATGGCGCGAGCCATTAGTAGGTGAGGGATAAGGCTAGACCTTATTCCGGTTCTAGTATCGCGCCGTTATGCTGCCGAAATTTTCTAAAAATATTAGAACAATAAAAATATCATTTTTACTGTATAAATGAAATGTATAAAATATTCATGAGTTGAAATAAATATTTTATAGTTAAAAATATAATTTTTAACGTGTATATGAATAAAATAAATATTCATTTACAAATCGGACGATTTGTTTATGTACACACATTTGACTGATATTGATTAGGACAATATATTTTGCACATCGCCCGACTGCACAAATGATAATCAGTATTTGTTGTTTGAAAACCCCACACGGGTATTGGGATGATATTGGACATACACTAATCCCAATATTTAGTTGTATGTCAATCGATGGGTTGACAGACTGTTATAAGCGTTAATTATTTATATTTAACGCTTACGCAGTTGTGTAATGCACTCTGGATGATGGTGGACTGTGTTTGATTATTGCTGTGTACATGTGTGTATGAAATCCATATGAATAAAATTATATGGTAATTGACTGTGTCTGATTCCAATTTGGAAGGAACGAATATTTTAAAATGACGAATAATGAATATTTTAAAATAATATTGAGTAGTGGATCAAAATATGATTTTGATGTCCGATTTGGGATGGATACGAAAATATTTAAATATATAAAGCCTAACGCTATTTTGATGTGAACGATATTTATATCGATTTTATTCATTTTTATAATGAATATCGAAAAGGAAGTGATTTCAAAATCTAATGTTTTGAAAATATTATTATTTATATATTAATGATATGGAATATTCAATTTTGATTTGAAATTGAATATGAAGTTGAAATCGTTTTGAAAACGAATTTAAAACAATTTATAAAATACGTTTTTACTGGAAATTGACGAAATATATATAATATATATAATAAATGGCTTGAATAGAACGCGCCGTGTCGCGGTCGTTCGCGAATTTCGACCATTGTCTTCAAATTGACATTACGGGAGATCCGACTTTCGAATTCTCCTAAAACGGGAACCGTTTGGTTCGTATCGAAAAGAGCCTTCTAATTAATACAAGAGATTTGAAATCTAACGGTTGGATTTGGAATTATGTCCAAATCAAATTTGAAAAAGGTCGCTATAAGTGCAGTTCGATGATCGTTTATGGAAATCGACTGAAAGGGCCTTGATAAAATTATTAAAAATATTAATAACTTGTGTAAAATCATAATAAATCATTTGGAAAGAATTGGGATGAAAAATTCCACATTTGAAAAGATAAAAATATATTTTTATCATAATTATTAACTAGAGTTATAATCCAGTTATTTTTAAATAAATAAATTGGATTGAGAATGGGTTTTAATATAACCAGAATTCCCAATATATGAATTGGAATGGATTTGAATCGAAATTATCTTCGGAATATTTCGATATTGGATTCCATGATTATAGGAATATTGTGGAGGAATTTGGAAGATATATATTTCGTTATTCTCAATGCGATATTTGTTGATTTCAGAATTTGATATTGAATATAAGCCGATATAATTTCTATTCAGAGCCTTGTATTTGATATCAATTTGGATTTTGGCTTTGTCGTGAGTGGTATCTTAAATAACATTATTCTTAAACCTAGTTGAGAAAAGAATAAATCTTTAAATAAGATTTAGCGAAGTTTTTTCAATTAATTAATATTTAATTGGAATTGAATAAAAGAATTGGATTTTGGGTTTGTCTTGAATGGTGTCTTAAATAACACTATTCTTAAACCCTGTGTAAAAAGAATAAATCTTTTAATTAAGGTTATTAGAATTTCCAGTTACATTTGGTAATTGGAATAAAATGGAATGTGAATCGGGTTTATCATGAACTATGTTTTTAACGACATTCATTCTTTAACCCGATTTACAATGAAATGTGATTAGGAATTTATAAATCTTTTAATTAAGTTTTAAGGGAATTTTCCAAAGTAAAGTTTTCCAATTTAATACAATAAATTGGAATTGAACGGAATTCGATTGGATAATAATCAAAGTGTGCTTCTGTGGAGGAAGACTACTAATATATTTGGAATTTAAAAGGCTTTGTCGTTATTCCATTTATATTATCATCGGACACGGAAATTGAGATCAGTTATATATCGATCTGTTTTCCGTGAAGATTCTATAAATAATGGTATCTGATTCGGATTTACCGTGAACTGTGTTTTAAATGACATTAGCTCTTTAATCCAGTTAAAGATAAGATTGATTTCTTAACTTTGAATAGTCATTAAGTAATGATTTTTGGAGATTAAAACTGAATTGGAGTTTTATTTAATTAGATTGAAATGTGAATTGTTAATTTAAATTATCAAAATTGGGAAATGATCAAGAATGGAGTATCACCAGTTTTGCTCCAAGTGATAGTTAAATCTTTAATTAGATTTGAACGTGAAATGGCAATTAAATTTACCGATAACACCGTGGAGTTAGATATGGAGTATTACCAGTTTTGCTCCATGGGATGAATAGGTTGGGATTGGCAAATTAAACAAATGATTACTTCGGTGAGGTGCGCTAATCCCGACTAGTTTGGATAAATCTTAATTTGGTTTGAATAAATATTTAAAGGAAGATTAAAGAATAAATTTAAATAATTTATCTTTAATAAAATTAATGGAAAACTTTCCTAAAGGATATGAATATTTAAATAAAAGAATATTCAGAATTGGAATGAGGCGTATGTTGTGTTTTTATCGCACCTGTTTATTATATACACAAGTTATTCGGAAAGGCCGGGTTTATGCCCATTCTGAATAACTGATTCAATGATAAGTCAACGATGAAGACGGTGGTTGAAGGCCAGAGGTATTCACATCGTTTGGATGATTACTGATGTCTTGATTGGGTTGTACACCCAAGGCGAGGTAATAAGGGGTGATCATCCAGACGTACTTGGAGATCGACTGGATATGCGAGGACCTCTCTCTTGTATTGGACATATGGGATGAGGAATAAGGTGCCTTCGGTTTCGTTCAGACCCAGAATGAACTAGTAAATGGATGTGTGTCTGACATTGGATTTTATTCTGTGTTGATTGATTTCTATTAAATATATATCTGTTTGGTGGTGGAGAATTTATTCTCTTGCTTAACACCCTTCTCTGAAACATACGAGCTCAGAGGTTATATACTGATAGACATCAGTCGCATGGCGTGAATTGCCTATGTGGCATGCTGAGATGCAAACGATCAAGGCTTCTGTTGAAAAGCAGAGTCTTGTGGTTGATGATCAAAGCACGACTTTAATATAGCATAGCTTTGTGTATAGCGTTAATTCGCGAGCCTCACACCCTGGTGTGAACCAGAAATGGGACACGACCTCAGGGAGGACATGTGTTTCCTTCTAGCTAGGAGTGGTGTCAGGGTTTTGCAAGCCCAGATGTTTTACTTACGTGGATGATGGATAGTTAGACACCTTAGATATATCGGTTACTACGGAGCTGATGGATATTGAGTCATCTGGCCCATTTATGCCCCATAGGGCGGCGAAACGTATTGTTCAGGCATTTTAATCCACTTCGTGTGAACCGGCCCTGATGATCCAAGGCTTGCCTGCACGCTTGCCTGAGACATGGGCTAGATTGTCTCGAAGCTGTAAGGAAGATCCCTTTCCTTGGTTCATAGATGGAAATCCAACTTCCAATACGTGACTTTGCGGTTTTGATTGTAGAGCCTAGTATTGGCGACATGATAGATGGTACCCATGCCACATATGATTGATACATTTATATTTGAAGTTGTTTTGTACACTATGCACTTATAATAGTATCAAATGTTTTGTTTTAAATGTACCAAGCATGTTCGGCTATTATAAGGAAAAACCTTATCCTCCGGCTTGCGTTGCATTGTGTGATGGGACTTGGGTCTTATAATATCTTCATTTTTCCAAAAAGCATCGCACTGTTTGTTTTATGCACTGGTATTCTTAGGAGGAAACCCATCCCGTGTTATACGGCATGGTCCCTTGATATATATGATTTTAAAGTAAAGTTGTAAATAACTGTTTTAGTTCTCACACCAGTCACATGACTGCCCTGAAGTTTATTGTTTTAAACTAAACTCTGGGTGCCCCTATTTTCCACACGGACAGCTAGTAGTTTTAGTTTTGCAGATTTATATTCATAGGATCCTGGTTTATAGCTGGAATGATATTCGGAAAGCTCTGCATCCGTGTATGTCTTTCAGTTGTATTTTGTATTACTTTCCACTGCATTGTAATTTAAATCTCTGATATTTTTCTGATGTATAATATTTATTCACACTCTGTATATTCTTGTACTCTGATGTAAATTGTTGTAATAAGCAATGAAGTGTTCTTCTGTTTGTGTTCTAATTTGTCGTGTTCTCAGACAATCCGTTCTTTCTCTTCTCTTGGGAGACCGGGGAAGTTTGGGTCATCATTATTTTCATGTCCATCCAAAATCGGACATCAAAATCACATTTTAATTCTTCACTGAATATTATTTTAAAATATTCATTATTTTCTGAATTAGAATGCGACTCTATCCATTACCATATAATTTCAGTAATAAGGATTTCATACATCACATGTATACAACAATAATGGTAAATAATCATCAAATAGTCAATTCATATCCAGAGTGCAATTTACAACTATAATGGCATTAAAATAAATAAATAACGCTCATCACAGCCTGTCAACCCATCTATTGACATAAAATTAAATTCAGGGGAGATGTGAATAAATTATCGTCCTTAAACCCGTGTGGGGTTTCCAAACAATAACAGTCGATTCAAAATAATCATCGGTTAATAAATTTAACCGATTTTAATTCGATTTGAATTATTTTTCTAATTAGTCAATTTTCACTGTTTAAATTATAAATAGATATTTATAATTAAATTTCAACTACCACAAAATAATATTAAATTATTTTTAATATTTTAAACATTTTAGCATCGCAATCAACACAAAATACAGCCAATTAAATCGTCTAGGTCTGTGGACGAGGGAGGTGAGCTAACATGCACTGTATACAATTTATAATGATTAAAACTGATAAAAATCTACATTGGCAATTCTATATATTTTTATACATGAATACAATAACATGGTGAAATAATTTTGAGCAAGAAGGAGCTCTCACTTTGGTTTCCACGTCGTCATTCTTTTATTTGGCGATTTTATTTTTAATAAAATTAAACTGGTCATTTAATTTTATCAAAAATTCCAAGTAGCTTCGTTTTTGTTCTAGTCAGTTCTGAAATGTAGAGTTCGTCGCTGCAAATCCAACGCAACTGAAATCGTCGGATTTGGACCTCGTATGAAGAAGTTATGACAATTTTTTACATTAATTACATTATGGAGTATTTAAATAATAATTAATTGAATTAGCTACCTCCTAATCCCCTTTTTTCAAAAAAGTCGTCGCCCCCCCCCGTAACCCATCGTTGTTTAAGAATTTCCTCCGCCACCATTACTAGAGGCCACTGTTCTCCGATCAGACACCACCATAAGGCGCGCCTACGTGTGACACTCCATCACCGTCAACCCCAGGAAGTGCGACGCCCTCCTTCCCTCCAGAATCGGATGTGAACGGTGAGCCTTCAAGCTTTGAATTCGTGAAGAGTACTCCATGAAATTTGATCATGTTGGTATGAATGGAGAGATCAAAGAAGGCGCTACCATATTTGTTTTGTAACTTCCTGAAATTAGTTGTTGGATTGAACGAATTTGGCTTAGGAATTTTCGAGCTCCTTAGCTGTTAAAAGAAAACCCGACGGCATATAATGTTATGATATTAGGTTTAGGATTTTGATCTTGTTAATATATATATATACATATTATTTAATTATTAATTCATTCATTTTATATCTCAAAATCGTCATGAACTCCAAATCAAACGCAACGATTGTCGTTCCTAGTTAAATAACCCTATTTCGGACACAATAGGATATATTTCATAAGTCAATTCGACCATTTCGATCAATTTTTCTTTAAATTAAAATATAAATCAGTATATATTGAATTTAAACATAAATTTTAATTTACCGGGGCCACATACCGACTCCAAAAATTACAGAAAAATTAATCTAGCTATGTTTTGACGATACGATCCTAACAGAACTAATTTCATCGAATTTGGAGACTGTTTGAAAAATGACCTTTTTCTAGTCGATTAAATTCAAATTTAAATTATCAAACACATTTAAATCCACTGCACACATATACTAGTTCCAAGAATTATGAAATTTTGATCCTAACTATGATTTGACATTCCGGATCCAACAAAAGTGGTTTCATCAAAAAGGAGGTCGTTTGCAAAATGACTATTTTTAAGGGCTATATATTATATTAAAATATATATAAATTCTAAAGCGACTATTCTGAATTTTAAACTGGATATAACTTATAATTTATAAAGTAAAATCTTAGTTTCTCACATTCATTAGGAAGATATAGCTAAACAGATTCAAATATTTCTTGTTTCGTCCAATTCTAATATATATTGAGTTCTATACATTCAATTGAAATTTAAAATCGAATTTTCAAATTACTGCGCCATTTGAAGCTCGTTTTATAATTAAAATAAATATATACATTCTAACTTCGATTTAAATAAATTTTTAGCCGTTATTGTAATGACCTACATTGGCAGAGGTATTATAATAAATTTATTTAATTATATAAATAGTGATATAGTGAATCTAATGGTCGTGCAATTTAAAAATGGTGAATATTTAATTAAAATAATAAATTAAATAATATATCTAATTCTGAAATAATCAGAATTGGCTGAAATGACGATATGGTGTGAACTAGACCATCTGTGATATTTAATTCAGTTTAGAATTGAATTTGAATAACGAATATATTTAAATAACGGCAGTTTGAACGTATAATTATATTATAATTAAAATCGAGCCAGAAATGGCGCTGCAGTTCGTATTTTGGCGATTTGAACTTCAACTAAATGTACAAGATTCGTTTTAAGCCGGATTTCTGTGAAACAAGAAACGTGTGGAGCTGGTGGAATATATCTTTCTAATGGAAGAAAAAAATTTGGATTTCGTCGTGTAGATTTTGATTTATGTCCGAATAAAATTTTAGAAAAGTCGCTGTGGAATTCCATTATAATTTATAAAGGGATTATTTATATTTTTAAAAGGAAATTCAATATAAATCGAATATCGGGTTGACCCAGAAGTGAATATCGAGTTAGAAATTCATATAGGAATATTCTAGAGCTATATGGTATTCCACTGTGAATATATGTACGATATTATAAATTTATTTATATTTTATTTTATTTTATTTTATTTAAATATATTTATATATTGGGTCATCCAAAGCTTTAAAAATACGCTGTGTTTGCAAACGAAGTCGGAATTCGACGAAACTAATTTTGTTGGATCCGCAATGTTAAATTATTGTTAGATTTCCAGTTTCGTGATTTTTAGAGCCACTGTGTGGTCGTACGGATTTTTAAAGTGAAAAACAGTCAGTATTTTGATGGTTAAAAATACGCTGTGTGAGCAAACGGAGTCGGAATTCGACGAAACCAGTTTCATTGGGACCGTAATGTCGAACTGTAGCTGCATGTCTAGTTTCGTGATTTTTGGGTATCGTGTGTGATCACACAAATTTTTAGAAGGCAAAAACATTTATAAAAGAAAATAAAACAAAAATATCTCATCAAAAATATCTTCACCAAATTTACTATAAATACCGCACCAACTCCCTAAAACCTAATTCCATTCATTCACAAGTCAAAGAGGAAAAACCGCCGTATGTTTTCCTTACCAGAAAAATATATCGAGCAAACCAAAAATCAAAACAAAATGAAATCGAAATCTATAAATCATAGAACTTATGTATTCGGAATCCCTTAGCTTCCCTCTCCCATTGTATGTCGTTTTCACAGTGCTCGAACGCCATATCTGTTCGTTGGAAATTGAGCAGCGTAACTAGGGTTGGGGGGATTCACAAATTTTAAGCACCGATACAAGTTTCTGAGCTTGGATTTGGGTTCAGCATGAGAAGCAGCACTTGTGTGAAAAATTTGGGTTGGTTCGATGAGGATTGAGTTCGCACCTGTAGCGCTGGGTGTTCAGATGCGTGTTGTAGGGGAGGGCGTCGAGTCTGAAAAGGAGGTGATGAAGTTAAAGAGGAGATTGATGGAAGTATTTTGGTGTATTCGGTTTGGAGTTCGTTTGGTAGAGGAGGAGAAAGGAGGCGGTTAACGCATTGGTAATGGCCAAGAGGAATATTGGAGGTCGGCATTTGTATTGGGGAAGAAAAGAAATATCAGGTGGGCTGTTTGGTAGTTGGGCCGAAGAGGTAATTAAGGGGGAAAGCCCAACTTTTAATTTAGTTAAGTTTTAAATAAATTTATATAATGTACAAATTTGTAAATACGATAACTTGATCATACGGTATCAGATTGACGAACCGTAAGTTGCGTTGGGATCGTATGGACGGGAGCTTCACAATGAAGCTGACTGGAAGTAGATTGGGGCTAGTTTGAATTTACAGCGAAATAAACCGTTTGATTCAAATCAAACAACAGTTTATCGTTCTTTAGCGATGAACTGCAAATGTTAGTAAATCTCACTAACTCTGAACAGATTACAATTTCATGTTGTATTTTTAGAACTGTTAAATATTGGCTGATTGACTGTGTCTTGACTGTTTGATTGAACTGCTAGTCAGTTAGTTGAATTTCTATATTGATTCTGTTTAACAGAATATATCATATGGAGCTGAAAGTGATGTTATCTGTATCGTTTAACATCTGTGATGCAGGGAAACAGGTTGGAGGAATCCAACTGGATTCCTCAACATTTATTTTACTGTTTTTCATATATTGTGATATATGATGTGATATATAATCTATTGTCGATTATATGTGTTTGGACGATACTGATCATCGTGATTTGATATGTTGAATACCATAACATACCAAAATGGTGAAAAGAGAATTTTCAAAATGAATATTGAATATAGATTATTTATAAAATCAGAGGATTTTATAAAAGAGAATATTTATAAATAGAATATTTATAAATAGAAATTTATTTATAAATGGATTTTTATAAATAGAAAATACTTAGAAATAAAACCCTAAAGGAATTATTTGCAAACCATTTGCAAATAGAATAGAAAGAGAAATATTTGTAAAACCTTTACAAATCAAATAGAAAGAGAAATATTTGTAAAACCTTTACAAATGAAATTGAATAAGAGATATTTGTAAAGCACTTATAAATAGAAAGATAAAGGAAATCATTTATGAAGTGAAGAACCGTTACTAAAAGTAAATCTTTTTAAATGAATAAACATTGTTAAAAGGAAATCTTTCTAAAATGGATAAACGGTATAAAAAGGGAAATCTTTATAAATCAATAAAGTGATCGAATATGGTATTTGAAAGTTAGTTAAATCGAATATGGTATTCGAAGGGAGTGATCGAATAAGGTATTCGAAAGTTAGTAAATCGAATATAGTTTATTCGAATAGAATCAATTGAGTTAATCGAATATAGTTCATTCGAATAGAGTTAGAGGAGTTATCGAATATAGTTTATTCGAACGGAATTGGAGGAGTTAATCGAATATAGTTCATTCGAATAGAGTTAGAGGAGTTAATCGAATATAGTTTATTTGAATAGAGTAAAAGGAGTTAATCGAATATATAGTTTATTCAAATAGAATTAAAAGAGTTATCGAATATAGTTTATTCGATAGGAGTTAAGTGAATAGAGTTAGAGTTAAATGAAAAGAGTTAAGTGAATAGAATAAATTGAATAGAGTTATCGAATATACCTTATCGAAGGAAAGAATTTATCGAATAGAAAAGATTTGAAAGAGAGTTACGTAAGGAAGTTTGTTAAAGAATTAGAAGGGTGAACTTTGTCTGTTTCAAGGTTAGAAACGTTGTTCAGTTAAGGTCTGAGAGGTAGTATTACCCCAACTTGATTGACTTCATTTTTAACTAAGGAATGGTTAAGGTTCGATAGTAAAGGATTGTTAAGTGAATTTAGTAATTAAAGGAAATGGTTTGAGTTGGCATCGTGATGGTTTGTTTAAATATTTGTCTAAGCCCAATGAAGAAGCTTTGGAAATGTTTTCCAAATAAGAAACCAGAAATGTTTTCAAATAAAGAAAACAAGAAATGGAAATGTTTTCCATTGTTAATAACGTATATTTCCCAAATTTAGAAAATAAGAAATATTGAATATAGGGAACAAGAGATAAGTAAATTAATGAAATAAAGAGATAAATGTTGAATGATGTTTGATCGATATAAATTTCCCTCCGGAAATAATATCATTGTTTGCACACCTGTTTTCTTCGATAGTTAAATCACAGACTATCGAAGTTTTGACCATCTTAACGTTGTTAATATGGAGAGACCGGTTGGATTATTATCCGAAGAACCACTCTATATTGGCATAAGCGTTGCGAATCATATATGCCAAAGGAAATTGAAGACGGAGTTATGCAAGGGCTATCCTGTTTACATAATAGTGCCTTCGGTTCATCCTGTTCCTGGATGACTTGTATGGACGGATGTCTAACAGAGTATTTCCAGACGATCACGTATATTGATTTCTCCAACCGTACCAAGAGTGGAAGCAGAGAAGGAAACTTCTTTTAGCTAACACATAATGTATGGTTGAGGACGTCAATCAGTGATTTGATGGATTTGACGATGTGGCATTCAAAGTGAATCTGGTGTGATGATAAAGTGTAGCTTCTAGCCTCACATCCGGTAAATGACAGAAATCGGGCAGGCAGCATGGCTAAGTCGATCGCACCGAAGTAGGGTGTATAATCACCTGATCTAGAGTTTCATTTATTTCTAAAAATCTATTGTTGATGTTGTCCCATTCGGGAAACGGTTGCTGATCCCAACCGTTGGTGATATACATTCGATATAATCAAGCGAAATGAGTGGTCCGTCATGTGTGGCCGGGTTGCAATATGTTCTTGTTGAACCCAGTGTATTCCTCTCTAGAGGTACACTAGCGAAAGGTGGTTCCATACCTTGTCATAGTTGGAAATCCATTACCCAATACGTGCTTGCGGTTTTGATTGTATATTGTATATGTAGAACGTGAGATGAAAGCGTTCTGCTAGATGATTATTATAATGTGGTTGATAGACATTATTATAATATCAAAAGGTTTTTGATATAAAGATAATTTGGATTCTCATAAGGGAAAAACCCGTTCCGTTATACGGCGTGGTCTTATGAGATATCGATTACCTGCTTAAACTGTTTTAAACTGTTTTACTCACACCAGTCCCATGACTGACCCGGAGTTTATTTTGTTGTTTTCCCTAAACTCTTGGGTGCCTGAATTTGTACGGACAGTCAAGTAGTCGGGATTTACAGATATACTGGAAGAGCTTGGAGCAGGAGGCTTCAGAATCATATAGTTATAGTTATTTCCACTGTGTTGTAAGTGCTGTACTTTGATAATGATATGTATATTCAAGTACATATTTGTATTTCAAAGTTATGTTATGAAATATATTTATTCGTTCCGCTGTGAGATTCGTGTTACTCTGATATTGTGTTCTTCTTCTTCTTCTATTCTAAGTTTCTATCTTATCTATCCACATCCTCTAATTTCTTTCACTAATGACTAGTAGTTTTCGATGTTTGGTTAGTCATCATTGAGTTTATGGCGATAACCAAAGTCGACAAAATCCCGGGTCATTACAGTTGGTATCAGAGCTTAAGTTAAGTGAATTACCTTGGCTCTGTGGCGTGACTTGGTAGAGATGGGGTTAGTAATACCCTAGATTGAGTTTGAGTGTATATATATGAGTGCACGTATTTGTTATTGATATAAAATTTTGTTTTATATTGTGGTGATTTATTGGTTGAGCCGTTTATGGGTTTTGGTCGATCATTTTGATCCACTGTATCTGTAGGGATTTTGTAAACACTTGAATACGATGAACCGTCATGGTATGTTTTGAAAAAGGGTAATCGAAATAATTTTACTCCAAATTATATTTTGATATAAAGGATTTATATCGGGGTGATTATAATATATTGGATATATTGGTTGTTATTATAATCGAGTAAGATTATAAAGTGAAAAGGTTATGTAAATAACCAATCAGAATTCATATAAGTGAAATACGTGAAAGCAGATGAGTTAAATCTGAATATAAAACCAGAAATTGAATTAAAATTCTGGGAAAAACTGGATAAGTGTTTGTAAATGGATTTGGATTAAAAATAAGTAAAATTTAAGATCCTAGGAGATTTTAAATTGTTTTACAAGCTGTGTGAATTATATTTTGAAATGAATTTCAAAGTGGAAATGTTTAGAAATGGTTTTATAGTATTGAACTCACTTCGATCGCTGGAAAATAGATTTTGATGATGACAGTTGCATCATTAGTATTCATTTTCGAGTTGTAAGTGACGAATTACTACCAGAGATACTGTTTTGAATTTGTTTTGGGAAAGACAAGTTATGTTGAATTTCAAAATGTGATTTAAAGTATAGAATTTGAATTTTTAAATAGATTTGAAATATTAACTTGTATTAAAGGAAATAAAACGAGAAGTTCTCTATAAACGAAGTTTATAAATAGTTCTTTTATAAACGAAGTTTATAAATGAAGTGAAAAGAATTATCATTGGATAATTCAGAAATAAAAATACAAGTGTGAAATTGAAAGGGAAATCTATTTTTAAAAGGTAGAAATATCGATTTCAAAAGGAATTGAAATCGAGACTTATTTAAAGGAATTTGAATAAATGAAGTTCAAACATAGAATTTAAATATAGAAAATTCAAAGGGGATTTGAATATAGAAATTCAAATGAGATTTGAATAAAGAAGATTTAAATAATGGAAAATTGAATATAGAATTCATATAGATTAATCATGAAATTTGAATATAGAATTCAAATAGTTTGGAATGAAATTTGAATATAGAATTCAAATAGATTGAAATGGAATTTGAAAATAGAATTTGAAATAGGAATTTGAATATAGAAATTCAAATATGGAATTTGAATATAGAATTCAAATATAGGATTTGAATATCGAAAGTGAAATGGAATTTGAATATAGAAATTCAAATGGAATTCAAATATAGAATTTGAATATAGAAAATATAAAGGAATTCAAATATAGGATTTGAATATCGAAAGTGAAATGGAATTTGAATATAGAAATTCAAAAGGGAGTTTGAATATATGAAATTCAATGGAAGTGATATAGAATTTGAATATAGAAATTCAAATGGAATTTGAATATAGAATTCAAATGGAATTTAAACTATAGAATTTGATATATAGAAGTTGAATAATAGAAGTGATATATAATTTGAATAGAAATTGAATAGAATTAACTAAGTCGAAGAGAAATTAGTTAATCGAGTTTTGAATTTGAAGTTGAACTTTGAAAGGTGAATTGGATTTGTAAATGGATATTCGAAATCGAATATAGAACTTAAATTTGAAATTGGATTCAAATTAGTAATAAGCAAGTTAAAATAAATTTGAACATGTCATGTTCAAATATAAAAGCGAAATAGACTAAAGAGTTAATTAACAAATTAATTAACGAATTGAGTTAAAAAGATCAGGTATAGTTAAAATAGATTGGGCAGGTATAAATATACATGAGATAGGTATGGATAAGGTATGAAGGTATATAAATAGAATGCTCGACAGAAAAGGTATGTATTTAATTCATATATGAGATTTTATGCGCCTTATCGGCTAGCCGCTTGGCTTTTTCTTTTTCTTTTGGATTGGTGAGGGCCATGGGAGGCTATTTGAAATATCCCGATGCTTCTGGTACAAAGGAGGTTATGGCGAATTTTTCCGGGAATTTAAGGAGTTAGAATATTTTTAAGATAATTTGATAGTTAGAAATCAACGTATCGATATATGTATAGAAGTCGATAAGGAAACGAACTTAGAAATAGAATAGTATAAATCAAAAAGGAAGACTAAGAATAAAATCTAGTAAGAATAGAAAGAAGAAGCGTATACGTGTTTAAAAGTGAATAAGTAGTTGTATGGTATTGATTATTCGAGTAAGTAGTCATATCTGTTTTGACGTTATAAATGTTATTCAGTCAAGGTCTGAGAGGTAGTTATACCCCAACTTGATTGATTTCATTATTAACAAATAAATAGTAAAATTTCAGGCTCGAAGATCAAAGTTGAATAAGAGTTAGTTGAATATAGTATTTGGGTTGTCGTAACGATGTTTTACACAACATCCATTTTAACCCAAATAAGTGTAAGTTTGGAAATATAATAAAGAATATTTCCTAAGTATAGAAATAAACGAGATCGGAAAAGAGATAAGTAATTGGAATATTTTCCAATTATAAATAGCATATATTTTCTAAAGTTTAGAAAATAAAGGAAGGCGATATTCGGAAATGTTTTCCAAATAACACAAAAGGCCAATATGGTTATTGAAAATATTTGGTTAACAAATATTGATAAAGAAATAGAGAAGTGATTTAACTAATGGAATATTAATTAAGGGCTCAGTGACATGCTCAAAAAGGAAATTTGATTTTTGAAAAGAGTAAACTGTTTAAAAACTCCCAGGGAAAGACTGTTTGAATTAAAAACAAATTTAACAGAAATTTATGAAAAGCAAATTTGAATTAAAGTAAAGCCGGTAAAGTGGTAAATGAGATTGAATTAGAATGATATCAAGACAAATTGGATTGTGAAATCCAAATTTGAAGTGTAATGTGATAATCAAGTTAAGAGTTGGGAATCGAGAAGAAAACTCGAGTTGAAATGATATTTGGCTTGGATATAAGCGAATGGTTGTGTTGTGGATAAAAGCAGATTGGAATTTGATTGGGATGACCCTTGTATCTGCTGAATTGATAACAGGTGGAAAGGGTATAATGATATGTCGACAAAAGGTACAAGTTTATATTTCTATTGGATATAAGATTTATGAGTCGAACTGGCAAGCCGCTTGGCTGTTTGATTTTCTTTTGGGTTGGAGATGGCCCAGAGAGGCGAGTTGGAGTTTGACGTATTGACCAGCACAAAGGAGGTGCTGGCGAATTTTTTCAAAGAGTTAAGGCGTTAGAAAATTTTCAGGATTTTTGAAAATTTTCGTTAATAAGAATTAATTAATAATTTAATTGAAATTAAATTGGTTCAGTTGAAACTGAAGTTAAGAAGTGAACAAATATGTTCTAACCAGTCGATAGGGTCGTCCTCTACCTTTTAGCAATTTCGAGGACGAAATTATTTTAAGTAGGAAAGATTGTAATGACCCGCATTGGCAGAGGTATAATAATAAATTTATTTAATTACATAAATAGTGATATAGTGAATTTAATGGTCGCGGAATTTAAAAATGGTGAATATTTAATTAAAATAATAAATTAAATAATATATTTAATTCTGAAATAATCAGAATTGGCTGAAATGACGATATGGTGTGAACTAGATCATTTGTGATATTTAATTCAGTTTAGAATTGAATTTGAATAATGAATATATTTAAATAACGGCAGTTTGAACGCATAATTATATTATAATTAAATCGAGCTTGAAATGGCGCTGCAGTTCGTAATTTGGCGATTTGAACTTCAATTAAATGTACAGGATTCGTTTTAAGCCGGATTTCAGTGAAACAAGAAACGTGTGGAGCTGGTGGAGTATATCTTTCTAATGGAAGAGAAAAATCTGAATTTTGTCATGTAGATTTTGATTTATGTCCAAATAAAATTTTAGAAAAGTCGTTGTGGAATTCCTTTATAATTTATAAAGGGATTATTTATATTTTTAAAAGGAAATTCAATATAAATCGAATATCGGGTTGACCCAGAAGTGAATATCGAGTTAGAAATTCATATAGGAATATTCTAGAGCTGTATGGTATTCCACTATGAATATATATACGATCATATAAATTTATTTATATTTAATTTAATTTAATTTAAATATATTTATATATTAGGTCACCCAGAGCTTTTAAAATACGCTGTGTTTGCAAACGAAGTCGGAATTCGACGAAACTAATTTTGTTGGATCCGCAATGTTAAATTATTGTTAGATTTCCAGTTTCGTGATTTTTAGAGTCACTGTGTGGTCGTACGGATTTTTAAAGTGAAAAACAGTCAGTATTTTAACGGTTAAAAATACGCTGTGTGAGCAAACGGAGTCGGAATTCGACGAAACCAGTTTCTTTGGGACCGTAATGTCGAACTGTAGCTGCATGTCCAGTTTCGTGATTTTTGGGTATCGTGTGTGATCACACAAATTTTTAGAAGGCAAAAACATTTATAAAAGAAAATAAAACAAAAATATCTCATCAAAAATATCTTCACCAAATTTACTATAAATACTACACCAACTCCCTAAAACCTAATTCCATTCATTCACAAGTCAAAGAGGAAAAACCGCCGTATGTTTTCCTTATCAGAAAAATATCTCGAGCAAACCAAAAATCAAAACAAAATGAAATCGAAATCTATAAATCATAGAACTTATGTATTCGAAATCCCTGAGCTTCCCTCTCCCATTGTATGTCGTTTTCACAGTGTTCGAACACCATATCTGTTCGTTGGAAATTGAGCAGCGTAACTAGGGTTGGGGGGATTCGCAAATTTTAAGCATCGATACAAGTTTCTGAGCTTGGATTTGGGTTCAGCATGAGAAGCAGCACTTGTGTGAAAAATATGGGTTGGTTCGATGAGGATTGAGTTCGCACCTGTAGCGCTGGGTGTTCAGATGCGTGTTGTAGGGGAGGGCGTCGAGTCTGAAAAGCAGGTGAGGAAGTTAAAGAGGATATTAATGGAAGTATTTTGGTGTATTCGGTTTGGAGTTCGTTTGGTAGAGGAGGAGAAAGGAGGCGGTCAACGCATTGGTAACGGCCAAGAGGAATACTGGAGGTCGGCATTTGTATTGGGGAAGAAAAGAAATATCGGTTGGGCTGTTTGGTAGTTGGGCCGGAGAGGTAATTAAGGGGGAAAGCCCAACTTTTAATTTAGTTAAGTTTTAAATAAATTTATATAATGTACAAATTTGTAAATACGATAACTTGATCATACGGTATCAGATTGACGAACCGTAAGTTGCATTGGGATCGTATGGACGGGAGCTTCACAATGAAGCTGACTGGAAGTGGATTGGGGCTAGTTTGAATTTACGGCGAAATAAACCGTTTGATTCAAATCAAACAACAGTTTATCGTTCTTTAACGATGAACTGCAAATGCGAGTAAATCTCACTAACTCTGAACAGTTTATAATTTCATGTTGTATTTTTAGAACTGTTAAATATTGGCTGATTGACTGTGTCTTGACTGTTTGATTGAACTGCTAGTCAATTAGTTGAATTTCTATATTGATTCTGTTTAACAGAATATATCATATGGAACTGAAAGTGATGTTATCTATATCGTTTAACATCTGTGATGCAGGGAAACAGGTTGGAGGAATCCAACTGGATTCCTCAACATTTATTTTACTGTATTTCATATATTGTGATATATGATATGATATATAATCTGTTGTCGATTCTATGTGTTTGGACGATACTGATCATCGTGATTTGATATGTTGAATACCATAACATACCGAAATGGTGAAAAGAGAATTTTCAAAATGAATATTGAATATAGATTATTTATAAAATCAGAGGATTTTATAAAAGAGAATATTTATAAATAGAATATTTATAAATAGAAATTTATTTATAAATGGATTTTTATAAATAGAAAATACTTAAAAATAAAACCCTAAAGGAATTATTTGCAAACCATTTGCAAATAGAATAGAAAGAGAAATATTTGTAAAACCTTTACAAATCAAATAGAAAGAGAAATATTTGTAAAACCTTTACAAATGAAATCGAATAGGAGATATTTGTAAAGCACTTATAAATAGAAAGATAAAGGAAATCATTTATGAAGTGAAGAACCGTTACTAAAAGTAAATCTTTTTAAATGAATAAACATTGTTAAAAGGAAATCTTTCTAAAATGGATAAACGATATAAAAAGGGAAATCTTTATAAATCAATAAAGTGATCGAATATGGTATTCGAAAGTTAGTTAAATCGAATATGGTATTCGAAGGGAGTGATCGAATAAGGTATTCGAAAGTTAGTAAATCGAATATAGTTTATTCGAATAGAATCAATTGAGTTAATCGAATATAGTTCATTCGAATAGAGTTAGAGGAGTTATCGAATAAAGTTTATTCGAACGGAATTGGAGGAGTTAATCGAATATAGTTCATTCGAATAGAGTTAGAGGAGTTAATCGAATATAGTTTATTCGAATAGAGTAAAAGGAGTTAATCGAATATATAGTTTATTCAAATAGAATTAAAATATTTATCGAATATAGTTTATTCGATAGGAGTTAAGTGAATAGAGTTAGAGTTAAATGAAAAGAGTTAAGTGAATAGAATAAATTGAATAGAGTTATCGAATATACCTTATCGAAGGAAAGAATTTATCGAATAGAAAAGATTTGAAAGAGAGTTACGTAAGGAAGTTTGTTAAAGAATTAGAAGGGTGAACTTTGTCTATTTCAAGGTTAGAATTGTTGTTCAGTTAAGGTCTGAGAGGTAGTATTACCCCAACTTGATAGACTTAATTTTTAACTAAGGAATGGTTAAGGTTCGATAGTAAAGGATTGTTAAGTGAATTTAGTAATTAAAGGAAATGGTTTGAGTTGGCATCGCGATGGTTTGTTTAAACATTTGTCTAAGCCCAATGAAGAAGCTTTGGAAATGTTTTCCAAATAAGAAACCAGAAATGTTTTCAAATAAAGAAAACAAGAAATGCAAATGTTTTCCATTGATAATAACGTATATTTCCCAAATTTAGAAAATAAGAAATATTGAATATAGGGAATCAAGAGATAAGTAAATTAATGAAATAAAGAGATAAATGTTGAATGATGTTTGATCGATATAAATTTCCATCCGGAAATAATATCATTGTTTGCACACCTGTTTTCTTCGATAGTTAAATCATAGACTATCAAAGTTTTGACCATCTTAACGTTGTTAATATGGAGAGACCAGTTGGATTGTTATCCGAAGAACCACTCTATATTGGCATAAGCGTTGTGAATCATATATGCCAAAGGAAATTGAAGACGGAGTTATGCAAGGGCTATCATGTTTATAGAATAGTGCCTTTGGTTCATCCTGTTCCTGGATGACTTGTATGGACGGATGTCTGACAGAGTATTTCCAGACGATCACGTATATTGATTTCTCCAACCGTATCAAGGGTGGAAGCAGAGAAGGAAACTTCGTTTAGCTAACACATAATGTATGGTTGAGGACGTCAATCAGTGATTTGATGGATTTGACGATTTGGCATTCAAAGTGAATTTGGTGTGATGATAAAGCGTAGCTTCTAGCCTCACATCCGGTAAATGACAGATATCGGGCAGGCAGCATGGCTAAGTCGGTCGCACCGAAGTAGGGTGTATAATCACCTGATCTAGAGTTTCATTTATTTCTAAAAATCTATTGTTGATGCTGTCCCATTCGGGAAACGGTTGCTGATCCCAACCGTTGGTGATATACATTCGATACACTCAAGCGAAATGAGTGGTCGGTCATGTGTGGCCGGGTTGTAATATGTTCTTGTTGAACCCAGTGTATTCCTCTCTAGAGGTACACTAGCGAAAGGTGGTTCCATACCTTGTCATAGTTGGAAATCCATTACCCAATACATGCTTGCGGTTTTGATTGTATACTATATATGTAGAACGTGAGATGAAAGCGTTCTGCTAGATGATTATTATACTGTGGTTGATAGACATTATTATAATATCAAAAGGTTTTTGATATAAAGATAATTTGGATTTTCACAAGGGAAAAAACCCGTTCCGTTATATGGTGTGGTCTTTTGAGATATCGATTACCTGCTTGAACTGTTTTAAACTGTTTTACTCACACCAGTCCCATGACTGACCTAGAGTTTATTTTTTTGCTCTTGGGTGCCTAAATTTGTACGGGAAGTCAAGTAGTCGGGATTTACAGATATACTGGAAGAGCTTGGAGCAGGAGGCTTCAGGATCATATAGTTATAGTTATTTCCGATGTGTTGTAAGTGCTGTACTTTGATAATGATATGTATATTCAAGTACAGATTTGTATTTCAAAGTTATGTTATGAAATATATTTATTCGTTCCGCTGTGAGATTCGTGTTACGCTGATATTGTGTTCTTCTTCTTCTTCTATTCTAAGTTTCTATCTTATCTATCCTCACCCTCTAATTTCTTTCACTAATGACTGGTATTTTTCGATGTTTGGTTAGTCATCATTGAGTTTATGGCGATAACCAAAGTCGACAAAATCCCGGGTCATTACAGTTATTATCAAAAATTAATCATGTTAAATATTCGAATCCATTAAAATAGCAAAAATAAAAAAAATTAGTTGGTTCAGAATTTCTGGGTTATTACATAAATAGTTCTTCCGTTTTATAAAGATTTATGGTCTTCAATTCTCCATTTTTACACGTATTCCTACACATTAGTCTCAAACACAATGTTGGTTCGAAGTGGTTTTGGGTCTAGTAACCATCCTGATTCATTCGAAACAACACGTTAAAGTACAATAAGATAATTTATTGATAGTCGGGTTTTTAACTATCAATCTCAACAAATTTCAACCAAAATGATCATCTAATCTGATTGGTCAAAAATTACAGTCAAGTATATTGGCAACTCAAGTGTTTTAATTTAAAATCGTTTTTTTCAAACTCTTGATCGATTCTTAAAAATCGTTCTCTATATTCAACGAACGCTTCTGTTTCCATTACTTCAGAAACATTTACCATAACTCGTCTCTTTAAACAATTGTATTTCTCAAACCCTTCTTTTTTTTTCTTTACTTTTGAAAATATCATTATAATTATATAACCCCAGTCTATAAGAATTTCGAATAGCTGGTTCTGGTATGGAATCCAGCAAATAAGGTGCTCGTGGTTTGCCCTCGAAAATTCATGGATTTCTCGCAACATGAGGCTTTCAGCCCCGCTCCATTAGAGATAGCAAGAAAATACATAATAACCATGAATGCAGACTAGTTGAAATCATTTCCCCTGGGCTTGGAATACTCTTTTCCTTGCCTGTCTACCTAAAAGCAGATAAAGGCTTAAACCTATTCCATCTCTATATTCCTTCCTTTGGAAATATTTAATTTGATTTCAACTATTTACTTCTATTTCCAATTCAAATAACCCTTTCCATTTATTCAGAAAAAATTATCGCCGGCCACTTATTATTGTGACGGCCCGCCCTGCACCAGGCGACATTTCCAATGAAAGTGCGCTGTGCCGATGCCCAACCAGCATGGGACGGTCGCCAAAGAAAGGAATTTGAACTAACAAGGAACCTGTAGAATGTCTCACAGCGCATGGAATAAAGTATAATAATAACATACTTGACATAAAACTGGCGAGACAGTGCATAAGCTGAAAACTAAATCATAATCACCATAGCAGTGGAAATCCAAAATACAGCTTATGATCCATAACCATTATTACAAATTCAAAATACAGTCTCTAAAGCAAAAGAAAGGAAAGGTACACTACAAATGCCCAAAGCAGTGACCATCAACAACACAGGGAGAATATATGTAGACAATCTGTAGGAGCCTCCTGCTCATCTCCGAATCAGCTACTCGTGCATAACCAGCTAACCTGTCTCTAGTCTGCTCGTTTAGGAGCAACCAGAGTAATAAGAACAGACATAAAACTCTGGGTCAGACAAAAGTCTGGTATGAGCGATAAGCAACAAAACAGAATAATAACAGGTATACTAAACCATACCTGAACCTGGACCTGCAACCAAAGAGTTAGCACAATATACCGTACAGCACCCTAAGGTGCCACTCACATATGGTGTAAAGAATACGGGGTGGGGGTATGCATGTCATAGTGATGTCAAACAATCAAACATAGCAACCATCCTCACATCCCTCAATCAGTGCGTAAAGCATACAATATCCACCACTTTGATCACTAGACCCATCGAGGTAGTGACAGAGTCCAACTTGTATAACTATTGCTACCACCAAGCTTGTCCCATGGAGTCATGACTAAATCCTTACAAATGTCATTGGTCCATAGCCAATAGTCCTACCTAGGCCACTGTGGCCATGTATCCGTCCACATACCCCATACTCCATAGTGATCCAAAGTTATAGACATCGATAAACCCTTAGCACACGTCCCGCAGCAAAGTCCAACTCATGAAGTTAACTCATTGGTTACCATTTGGATCCTGGGTAATAACCTCCCATCTGGACTTCCTTTGCATATCGGGTTTTGGTCGAATTGGAGTTGGTCTTCAGAAAAGTCTTCACTTAGTAGTAATAGCATACGTCCGGTTCGGTTCGAATATGCATAGTGCTCCAGTCATCATCGGTTCAGTTCAGTCCAATGCTTCTTAGTATGCTCCTGGGTGCGGTTTGGTTCGGTGCTCCCCTTCTGGATCGGTTCGGTTCGGATGTCTTCTGCCTGGGTTCGGTTCGTATCTCTAGGTTTGGCTCTTGTACTTCACCTCATTCCAGTCCAATGTCCCCTGTTCGGTTCGGTGCTCATGGATCTCGGTTCGGTTCAGATCTTCACTCCAACTCCAACTCCAAGCTAGCGGCCTCCCTTTGTTGCCATACTCTTCTTCTGCCTGGACCCTGATTCAGTTCGGATTCCATGTCTCTGGTGTCGGTTCGACCAATCCTATCCGATCCGAACCCCTTTCCCACATCCGCGATCCGGATCCCTGCAGTTTTTCCAACGAGCTTATATCGTCCATTTTCGCCATACGACGGTGTTTTCAACCATTCTAACTTTACTGATCAATCATACAACCATCCAAACAGTGGTAGTAACATATAGGATAAATCAACAAGGTCAAAACCCTAAGCATATAGGTCATTTAAGATCAAACATACCCCAAAAACCCATATTTCCCCTTAATCCCCTTAAGTATGTTTTAACAAAAGGATTAGCAAATTTTGTCGAAATTAACTCAAATTTTTATCAGAGCCATAAAATAATATTTTAGAATTTTACAAATTTTTCCAGAATTTTCTGAGCCATTATATCGCTAATTATCACTAATCACCCCTAATTAGCCGTAATTAGTGAAAAACAATGCAAATCACTCACCTTGGCCACAAACAAACTATAGATCTGAAATATTATCTGATTTGGGTTGAATCTCTATGCAACACAGCGGCTCTATTCCCAATTTGATGCTAATTTTCCTTGATTTGATGTAGCTTGGCTTAATCTTCAATTAGAAAGCGATTAGGGGTGATTTGGGATGAAATTAGAAGGTGGGGCCCATGGCTACGGTTAGAGAAATGTTTTAGGCGGCTGAAAAATGAAATGAAATGAAATTCTTTTTCCTACTTGTCTCAGCCTCCCCATAACCCTAATCCCGAAATGGGTTATGGGCCCTTTTGCTAATCACCCTAATTAGGCCCGGTTAAGTTGTTTTTCACCTTATAAACCTTGTTTAAGTCATATCTCCCAAACGGTGAGTCCGTTTAGCTAGTATGACCACTCTACGGAAAGGTAAACCATCATCCGAATATAATGGAAGTGGTTTCAGGTCAAAACTCCTTACCAATCAAAAGTTATAGCCAAAACAAGACTAGATAGGGGCAAAACGGTCATTTAAAAATTGGCAAAAAATCATGAACATGGAAAATGACCCCAATAGTCGTCTTCCAAAGTTACATGACCATACGACGCCGTATGTGAAAGAAATAAATATTCTACGATCCTTCGATGTGTAGAATGCGGGTCGTTACATTCTCCCCCTAAAAAATTTTGCCCTCGAAATTCCTTAACTAAGAAACAAAGGATCCCGCATGCCTTTCAGCTATATACAACAATCAAACATACAAAACAAACAAACAAGTCTATCCTAGCATACCGAAAACTTAGTTGTAATTAAAATCTTACCAGGCAAAGAATTCTGGATACGTCTTCCTAATGCTCTCCTCTGTCTCCCAAGTACAGTCATTCTCAACCTCGTCTCATTGAACCTTGACTGGATTCACCGCTTTCCTCCGAAGTTTCTTCGTATCGTGCTCGACAATATGAATCCACTTGCGGTTCTCAACCATCTCGGGTTCTACTTCGATATTATCCAACTGATCAGGTAAAATAGTCATATTGGGATCATGCACGAATTTCCTTAACTGGGAAACATAAAATACGTTATGAACTCCTGCCATCTTCTCTTGTAATTCAACTTTATATGTCAAATTCCCAACTTGCTCGAGGATTGGGAATGGACCAACAAATCTTGGTGCCAGCTTTCCTCTCCTTCCAAATCAAATAACATTCTTTAATGGAGAGATCTTGAGAAATACTAGGTCGCCAACGGAGAATATCAAATCCTTTCGCCTCTTATCAGCATAACTCTTCTGCCTATCTTGGGTAGCCTTCATTAGCTGTTGAATGATCTTAATCTTGTCTGAAGTTTCTCTAATCACATCTGGTCCAAGCACAAACTTCTCACCAGTTTCTAACCAACATGACGGTGATTTTCACGGTCTTCCGTACAAAGCTTCAAATGGAGCCATACCAATACTGGATTGAAAAAATATTTATTATATGCAAACTCTACTAGGTGCCAATGGTCATCCCATGATCCACCAAAATCCAATATGCAAGCTCTCAAGAGATCTTCTAACACCCGATTCACCCTCTCTATCTGACCGTCGGTTTGAGGATGATACGCGGTACTAAGATGTAATTCTGATCCTAACGCCTCTTGTAAGCTCTTCCAAAACCCACTAGTGAACAACGGGTCTCGGTTACTCACAATGCTTTTAGGTACTCCATGAAATCTCACTACCCATTTCATATATAGCTCAGCTAACTTAGCTGCCGTTCTATTCGACTTGACGGGTATAAATCTTGCACTCTTGGTCAATCGGTCCACAATTACCCAAATGTTATCATGGCCCGATCTAGTCCTTGGTAACCCATTAATGAAATCCATTGAGACTTGTTCCCATTTCCATTGGAATTTCTAATGGTTGCAATAAACCACTAGGCTTCTTTTGCTCAGCTTTAACCAACTGGAAGTTCATGCATTTGGATACAATCTTCCCAATGTCTCTTTTCATTCCTTCCTAGTAGTAGGTCTGCTTCATGTCTCGATAATTTTGTTACCACTGGGATGTATAATCAGTTTTGAGTGATGGCATTCTCTAAGCACTTCATCTCTCAATCCATTGACATTGGGTACAACCAGTCTTCCATTCTTTCTAAGCCATCTATCTCGATCAAGCCCATACTTGTTCATCTCCTCGTCGATACCCATCTCTAACTTGGAGATGATTTCCATTAGGTTAGGATCATCTCTCTAATTGGAACCAATTCGCTCAATCAAAGTGGGTCTGATCATCAAACTTGCTAATACTTCTGGATCCAATTCGCACTTTGGTCTGAAATCATACCCAGCGATGTACTCCAGTTGCTTCCACTCAAGAAACATAGCCCCTAAACTGGCATGTCTTCTACTCAACGCATCAGCCACCACATTGCCCTTTCCTGGTGTGTATGCGATATCGAAATCGTAGGAAGCCAAGAATTCTAACATTCTTGCTGTTGGAGATTTAGATCTTTCTGGGAGAAAAGATACTTTAATCATTTATGATCTGTAAATAACTCGAATCTTTCTCCCAAGAGATAATGTCCCCACATCTTCAATGCGAACACGATCGCGGCCAATTCCAAATCATGGGTAGGATATCTTTTCTCATGCGGTTTCAGTTGCCGACTAGCATAAGCTACAACCCGACCTCCTTGCATCAATACAGCACCTAGTCCGGTACCACAGGCATCTGTATATACTGTCATCTCTCCATTCCCTTTAGGAATGACTAAAACTGGTGCACATGTCAACTTTTCCTTTAGACCCTTAAATGCATTCTCACACTTTTCGTCCTAAACAAAAGCTTGATTTTTCTTGGTCAACTGAGTCAACGAAGCCGCTATCTTGGAGAATTCTTGGATAAACCTATGATAATATTCAGCTAATCCCAAGAAACTTCTTACGTCTGTTGCATTCTTGGGCATAGACCAATTTTGTACCGTAGCCACCTTCGTAGGGTCCACGGCAATACCATTCTCTGAAACAACATGGCCAAAGAATCTCACTTCGAAGTTATTACCATTTTTGAACTAAAGAGAACATCAACGTAAGGTCCTAAACAATCCATAGCATTCATCGAACAAGTCCTGTCTATCATCCACCAAAACCATGAATATGTCAATACCCGAATGACTGGTCCAACCAGTATCAACGGCGAATGGAAGCCCCGGCTCCAAACGGACTACCACACGTCCAACGCATGTTTATCCTCCAAGGATAATTGGATCACATCCAACGGATCTAAGGTAAGTGGGCGTCCCCAGATACCCCTTCTTCGAGTCCGCCTAGAACACTCCAAACTATCGATGACTCCTCGGCACTCCATAAGAAGAGCTACCCTTAACTCCATCTTTAACTCAAGTCCACATATAAGGGAAGGGACCCATCGGCCTTAATGGCAAATATAACTGGTGCTCCCCACTCGGAGACGCTTCTCCGAATAAATCCCTTCTTCAAAAGATCGCTTACTTGCAACCCGAGCTCTCGCTGCTTCCTTCACCAAACGACGAAGTGGCATCACTTTAGGTCTGGCATCTTTCACTAAACCAATACAAAACTCAATCTCTCGGTGTGGTGGAAGTCTGGTCACTTCCTCGAAGACATCCGGATACTGGCCAGCCACGGGCACATCTGACAACTCATCATGCGGGATGTCAAGGGAATTTAGAAAACTAGTTATTACCCCATCACTAGGTAGACCACCAAACACTACCCTCGCCCATCATCCACTCTAACTGTCACCAAAAAGCCCTCACAGTCTATCACCAGCCCGTACTTTTGGAGCCAATCGACTCCCAAAATAATGTCAAACCCAGTAAAGCCCAAAACAAAGCAATCACAAGCAAACATACATCCATGACTCAATAGGACTGCATTACGATAAGTCATACTAAGTCTAATCAAACCACTGATCGGGCTCGTCACAACTAAAGGTCTATCGACAATCTCAGGTTCCAATCCCAACCTATCTACCAGGTCACTAGATACGAAGGAATGGGAAACCCCAATATCAAACAAAACTAGAACCGGAACCTCATAAATGGAAAGCATACCTTGAATAACAACACCCTTTCTCTTCTCCGCCTCAGTTGGGGCATTCGACAAAGAAGGAACAGCGTTGATAGCATACACTTCCACACTCTGCTTCTTCTTAGGGGGTTGCAGACATTCTTTCTTGAGATGTCCCACTTTGCCACAATTGAAGCACTTCCTTTCCCCTGGCTTCGCTCGACTTTCCTTGGCATTGTAGCCCTTCTTGCCATAGCTAAAGCACTCTACATCTTTCTTGTTCTTCTTTTTCTGGCCATCCTTAGCTTGGTTTTGTTTCCTCTTTTTCTGGGACTCCTCGTTAATCTTGGCGAGACCGACTCTAGGCGCCTGCACTACTACACCACCACCATTAGTAGCATTAGGAACTGCTTCCAGAGCATCCCTAACCATCTCTCGTATGAAGGCAGTAAACATCTCCCTTATGTCAGGGGCATTCCCATTGTTGGCCCCTAAGCCCGCTTCTTCTTCAACTCCTGATGCAGAGTTCCTCACTGCCTTTCCCGTATTTCGATTCATCGTTCAATCTGTAAAGAGAAAACGATTTACCATCTCCTTAGTGGTTCCAATTCAGTGCGACTTCATCCTTAGCTATACTAATAGTATATATATATACATATAGCTTTTGAAAACCAAAATATCACAAATACGTGCTCTCATATACATACACTATCTCTCCTTGGTGTCTTCCCTAGGTTAACTACGCAACCTAGAGTTCTGATACCAAATGTGACGGTCCGCCCTGCACCAACCTACATTTCCAATGAAATTGCGTTGTGTCGATGCCCAACCAGCATAGGACGGTTGCCAAAGAAAGAAATTTGAACTAACAAGGAACCTGTAGAATGTCTCACAGCGCATGGAATAAAGTATAATAATAACATACTTGACATAAAACAGGAGAGACAGTGCAAAAGCAGAAAACTAAATCATAATCACCATAGCAGCGGAAATCCAAAATGCAGCTTATGATCCATAACCATTATTACAACTTCAAAATACTGTCTCTAAAGCAAAAGAAAGGAAATGTACACTACTAATGCCCAAAGCATTGACCATCACCAACACAGGGAGAATATATGTAGATAATACGTAGGAGCCTCCTAGTCGTCCCCGGATCAGCTACTCGTGCATAACTAGCTAACATTTCTCTAGTCTGCTCATTTAGGAGCACCTAGAGTAATAAGAAGAGACATAAAACTCTGGGTCAAACAAAAGTCTGGTATGAGCGATAAGCAACAAAACAGAATAATTAAAGGTATACTAGACCATACCTGATCCTGGACCTGCAACCAAAGAGTTAACACAACATACCGTACAATACTCTAAGGTGCCACTAACATATGGTGTAAAAAATACGGGATGGGGGTGTGCATGTCATAGTGATGTTAAACAATCAAACATAGCAACCATCCTCACATCCCTCACTCGGTGCGTAAAGCATACGATATCCACCACTTTGATCACTAGACCCATCGAGGTAGTGACGAAGTCCAACTTGTATAACTATTGCTACTACCACGCTTGCCCCATGGAGTTATGACTAAATCCTTACAAATGACCTCACTTCATTGGTCCATAGCCAATAGTCCTACCTAGGCCACTATGGCCCTGAATCCATCCACATACCCCATACTCCATAGTGATCCAAAGTTATAGACAACGATAACCCCTTAGCACACGTCCTGCAGCAAAGCCCAACTCATGAAGTTAACTCATTGGTTCCCATTTGGATCCTGGGTAATAACCTTCCATCTGGACTTCCTTTGCATCTCGGGTTTTGGTCGAATTGGAGTTGGTCTTTAGAAAAGTCGTTGCGTACTAGTAATAACACACGTCCGGTTCGGTTCGAATATGCATAGTGCTCCAGTCATCATCGGTTCGGTCCAATGCTTCCTACTATGCTCCTGGGTGCGGTTCGGTTCGGTGCTCCCCTTTTGGTTTGGTTCGGTTTGGATGCCTTCTGCCCGGGTTCGATTCGTATCTCTTGGTTCGGCTCTTGTACTTCACCTCATTCCATTCCAACGTCCCCTGTTCGGTTCGGTGCTCATGGATCTCGGTTCGATTCGGATCTTCACTTCAGCTCCAAGCTAGCGGCTTTCCTTTGTTGCTATACTCTTCTTCTGCCTGGACCCCGATTTGGTTCGGATTCCATGTCTCTGGTGTCAGTTCAGTTCGACCAATCCTATCCTATCCAAACCCCTTTCCCATATCCGATTCGGATCCCTATAATTTTTCCAACGAGCTTATATCGTCCATTTTCGCCATACAATGGCGTTTTTAACCATTCTAACTTTGCTAATCAATCATACAACCATCCGAACAGTGGTTGTAACATATAGGATAAATCAACAAGGTCAAAACACCAAGCATATAGGTCATTTAAGATCAAACATACTCCAAAAACCCATATTCCCCTTAATCCCCTTAAGTATGTTTTAACAATAGGATTAGCAAATTTAGTTGAAATTAACTCAAATTTTTATCAGAGCCATAAAATAATATTTTAGAATTTTACAAATTTTTCCAGAATTTTCTGAGCCATAACTTCGCTAATTATCACTAATCACCCTAATTAGCCGTAATTAGTGAAAAACAATGCAAATCACTCACCTTGTCCACAAACAAACTATAGATCTGAAATATTATCTGATTTGGGTTGAATCTCTATGCAACACAGCGGCTCTATTCCCAATTGGATGCGAATTTTCCTTGATTTGATGCAGCTTGGCTTAATCTTCAATTAGAAAGCGATTGGGGGCGATTTGGGATGAAATTAGAAGGTGGAGGCTATGGCTAGGGTTAGAGAAATGTTTTAGGCGGCTGAAAAATGAAATAAAATTCGTTTTCCTACTATTCTCAATCTCCCCATAACCTTAATCCCGAAATGGTTGTGGGCCCTCTTGCTAATTACACTAATTAGGCCTGGTTAAGCTGTTTTTCACATTCTAAAGCTTGTTTCTGCCATATCTTCCAAACAATAAGTCCGTTTGGCTAATGTGACCAATCTATGGAAAGGTAAACCATCATGTGAATCTAATGGAAGTGGTTTCAGGTCAAAACACCTTACCAATCAAAAGTTATGGCCATAACAAGATTAGATAGGGGTAAAACGGTCATTTAAAAATTGGCAAAAATCATGAACATGGAAAATGACCCCAATAGTCATCTCCCAAAGTTACATGACCATACGACTCCGTATGTGAAAGAAATAAATATTCTACAATCCTTCGATGCGTAGAATGCGGGTCGTTACAATTATTTAGAACACGTGTATTTTAAACCAAATTATTGCCATTTTTTAGAAAACAGTGCTATATATATAAATCATGCCTTAGCTTGGTCAAACAATGTAAATTTATACATTGTTTATTTTTAGACCACGTAGTTTATGCATTTCAAAACTTGTAAATACATTACAATATTTCCTTATAAACTAATCTCGACATCCTTTTCCCTTACAACATAATACCATCCCTCGAAAAAAGTGCAGTCGTTATGTAGGGGTATTTTATTTACCTCTCAGACCTTGACCAACAACGTTCATATCTTGAGATAAGTAAAAGTTTGTATTCTTAAAACAGATATTAATAATATTATAAAATTATTATTTACTTTCAATTATGGTCTTATAAATCATTTCCTACTCAAGAACATTTTCTTACGGCTTCCTATTACTTTACTAATTAAATTAGTAAGTGAATAATGCTTACAAACTTTAGCTTTAAAATCTATCCAATCTTGGATTTATTACTAAATTCATTTGTCAAATCTCTTAAGTATCTTAAAATAGACCCAATTTGGATTTTTATTTCAACAATCCATTTATTAACTAATTTATTAAATAACAACTTTTATACTTTAGAATTTTTTTCTATTTGATCATCTTCACTTAACTTTGAATATTAAGTAAACGTTTAATTAAAATCATTCCTTTAAATCTCTTTTGAAAAAGTTATTAAAAAAATAAATACTTGATAACTATATTTAAACATGGTTAATTAAAAATCTATTTATTTATTTAGATTACATGTTAAGTTTAAACAACTTTTTTGTTTAAATTAATAAATAAAATAAACAAATTTAAAAACCTAATAGTTGATATGTCAACTTGAAACAATTGGTAAACTCATTAACTGATTTCAGCTACTTTATCCCATTAGATTAATATAATTAATCTAATAATGTCGCTTAGTTGTTTACTCAAACAATTACCAAATTTATTAACCCGTAGGTTAATGTTGCTCTATTTGCATATAAAACTTATCAAGCTACAAATTCTAATTACAAAGCATTTAAAATTTCTTTTATTGAAATAAATTTGCAAATATCGATTTATTTCAAAAACTTCTACTTTTATATAAAAAATATATATCTAAAACTTCGACTCAGTTATAAAATAATTTTATAACTTTAAATACATCGACTTGCCTAACGGGAAATCAACATTTTCACAAAAAAGTGGATTTTAGACCATTTGCTGTCAATCCTTGAATCAATTAAAATCACAACAAAGTTGAATTTAAATTCAACATCAATATCCAAACAGGTTTTAAATGTAAATGGGGTTCAATCAATTAATAAATAAAATAATATGCAAACAAACAGCATACACAATATTTGAGGAATCTGGTTGGATACCTCCAACCTGTTCTTCCCTACATCACAGCTAATTATAATATATGGAAATAGAAATTTTAACCAATGCATTTAAATGACATCAATATAATTAACGCCAACTAATTAACAAAAAAATAACATCCAAGGCATCCAATCAACCAATTTATACTACCTACAGATAAATCATAATTATAATGAATTTAATCGCATCACAGAATTCCAGAAAGCAGGAAATTCACCTTTATTTTTTATTATCAATTTCAACACTGTTTTTATTTAATTTTAAACAAGCATTTAAAATTAAAACGAAAATCCGATAGCTACCAAGTCCTTCTTAAATTGCTTAGCAATGTAGTACTATTCCAATAAACCCAGTTTCGCGTGATTCTGATAGCGTACCAACTCGTTATAATCGTTATACATTAAATTTGTTTTAATATAAATTAAATATTAAATAAATAATCACCTCCATTTACCTTAACTAATAATCCATGCCAGCATTAATCATGTGTTTTCTCCAATCTAAAGTTCTCTAGCTCGACTTTCTTCGATCTCCCTTTAAAACTCAGTTCGCAAAAACACGGTCACCCAATCTCACATCGATGATGCCTACGGTCTAACTGGACCATCCCCAACCTCACCCACGTCACTGCGCTTCCATCACCTACCTATGCCCGAAGCCCTGACCTGTTTTGATGCTCCGACCGCCCATGGTTCTGTAACGAATGGAAATTGATCAAGGCCAAAATTCGGATGCTTCGCTCCACATTGGCTAATGCATCGCCTTGGTTCGAACCTCCCCCACTCTGGCTATCGATCACCTTTAGGTCGATGACCCTAAAACGTCCTCCATCGATCACAAACCAAGCAAAACTGACCGCAACTCCCTAAAACAAACAATCACGTTCAACTTGCCACCTCCATCACCACTGACCACTACAGGACCCCACCACAGTGCCAAATTAAAGCCTGACTCCTCTGCTCCAACTCCCCATCAGGTTCGAACTCCTGAAATTAGACCAATCTCCCTCAATCAAGCAAATAATGAAATTAACTTGTTTCAGTTTTCCTGCCATTCCTACAACAACCTTGAATTTTGGAACCAATCTAAAATTTATTTTTGTTGATTTTCATGGAAATTAAATTTTTTAAATGATATATTTTGTTAATTGACGACTTAAAAGTTTATTTAAAATGAAGTTGGAACATATGAATTTAAAATTTAATTATAAAATGAACTGTAACGTCGCGGTACTTCGGAAAGTTTAGTTTTGAACTTTAATCCACTGTACAGAATTCAATATAAGTCGGATTTCAATAAAACAACAAACGTTAGAATCTATTTACTTAAAATTTTCTAACGAATGTGAAAAATTGAGATTTCATTTTATATATTGTAAGTTATATCCAAATTAAAATTTTAAATAGTCACTATGAAATCATTTATAAAATATAACGATTTATTTATTTAAAGAAAAAGGATTTTCAGGCAAAGTGAACACCGTTTTTAGTAGAAAATTGAAATATTGAGTTATAAACTCAAGTATGTTTATTTTGCAGCTACATGATATTTTATTTGGATATATGTGATAATATTAGTTTATTATTATTTGTTTGAACTGTTTTTGAAATTATTAATATTTTATTGATATTACATAATCCCTTAAAAATGGACATTTTGCAAACGACCTCTGTTTTTTACGAAACCAAATTTGTTTGATTCAAAATATTAAATTATTGATTGATTTGAAATTTCGTGATTTTTGGAGTCAGTATGTGGCCATGCGCGATTCTCGTGTGAAAAAAAAATCAATATTTTGACTTCAAAATTATGCTACCGGAACAAATAGACTTGGAATTTGATGAAACAAGTTTCGTTGGGTCCCTAATGTCAATACATAGTTGCGTGTCAATTTTCATCGAAGACGGAACCTGTATTTGATCATCAGAATCTTAGACGCTGAATGAAAGCAATAATTGAATTAAAAAAGATTAATCAATAAAAAAATTCCTACCTTATATAATATCTCAACCCTCTCTAACCCTAAACCTAATTTATTTCTTCATGTCGCACCCTCTTTTCCCAAAATGTGAAAAAAATCCACTTTAAAATTCAAGAACAAATCCCTAAAATCTCTAAACTCGTATATTGGTAATCCTCAAGCTTTCCTTCTCAGTTCTTTGTGAGTATTGTGGGATTCGAACCCTGTTTATTTGCTGTGGAAAATTCCAACATGGGTTCAATGGCCTAGGGTGGTAGTTTTCTAGAGATTGAAGCTTCCATTTGGATTTTTAACATCGTGCTTGTGTTCGTGAAGTGATTTAAGAGTTATATGCAAACTTTGAGGCGAAATGATGAAATTTGATGTCGAGATGGGCACTGTACCGTGTGTGGGCCGTTTGAAGTCGCGCGTGAAGGGAGGGGTTTGATTTTGCCAACGTGGGGTGGACAATGCTGAGATTGAGTAAAGAGCAATATTGGTGTTTTAATTTGATTTCTAAGTGTGTGTGGAAGGAGTATGGTTGTCGGGAACGTGCGGCTATGGCATGGAGAAAGAGAAGTGGGTACCTGGAGCTTTAGTTGGGAAAAGATTAAGAGAGTGATTAGTGGTAATTATAATTAGAGTATTAATTATATAGTTAATTTAATGCTAGTGACATATGAATTGTGTTCTATCTTGTGAAAATTATAAGGATGAATGGATTATTGTCTGTGTTATGATTCAAATGTAATTCTGAAACAATTAACATGTTAAGACGGTGTAAAAATATCTGTGGCAGTTGAAATTGGATTAAAAATCCATTTACAAGTTGAAAAACTTGTTTATGTTCACCTATTTAAGTGATATCGATTGAGTGGAATAATAGCCCGAATTGAATAAGTTATGATAGATTGGAACGAATAAATAATTTATTAGTTGATTGAAGACCCCACATGGTTCTTGGGATGATATTTGATTTACACAAATCCCAAGTAAGAAGTTGCTTGTTAATCGGTTAATTGACAGACCGATGTAAGTGTCAAATAATTATTTAAGTTTTATGCGAGTGTAAGTGCACACTGGATGTTATTTGTATGATTGATAGTTGTTTACAACTATTGTTGGATGTATAAAATCCGTATAAATAAATTATATGATGTTTGGTTGAATTTTATTCCAATCTGGAATAAATATGAATAATTTAATAATATAGTATTCAATAAAAATCGAAGTTTGATTTAGACATCCAATTTAGGTTGGATGCGTAAATATAAAAATATAGATGAATATTCGTAATTGTAACAAATGATTTTGAACTAAATTTAATACACTTTTGGCATATGAAAGTTTTTGATTTAAAATGAATAGTAACTTTTCAAAGTGAAGTTCAGTTATGCTATATTGCAAATGTTTTTAAAGAAGTTTTCTTTCGAAAGTTCTTCGTTTATTTTTATAATGAGTGTAAGGAAAATTTGAACGTAAAATAAGGACTTTCACAAAATAATATTATTTTATTCATTAAATTAATATTTCAATTGACCAAACAATGAAATGTACGATTTTGAAGATAAACGACTGAATTGAGTTTTCAGTGATAAGTATATATATTTTATATAATTTATAAAAATGGTTTAGAAGTGTTTCAATTTATATTTAAAATTTTCAAATCGATTTGGGCTTGAGTATAATGCGTTGCACAATGATAGTCTGCGAACGTCAACCCGCAACTTTGAATTGATGTACTAGGAGATCCGACTGTCAGATTCTCCTGAAATTGGAATCGTTGGAACCATAATGAAATGAGCTTTCCGATAAAATAAGAATTTTTAAAATACAACGGTTTGATTTTAATATAAGTCCAAATTAGTTTTAAAAAACGTCGTTATGGATGTAGTTCGGTGGCCGATACTGGAAACCAACTATAAGGGCCTTAATAAAATTATTAAAAATATAAATAAATTATGTAAAATTATAATAAATTATTTTGAAAGGTTTTTGATGAAATATTCCTTATTTGAAAAGATAAAAAATATTTTTATCTGAATGAACTAGTTAACAACTAGAATAATAATACAATGGTTTCAAAATAATAAACTGGATTTGTGAACGGTTTTGTAATAACCAAAATTTTTCCAACATATAAATTGGAATAGATTTGAATGGAAATTATCTTCGAATATTTCGATGTTGGATTCCGTGATTATACAGATATTGCTGTGGGAATTTGGAAGATATCGATATCGTTATTCCTATATGATATCTGTTGGTTTAAGAAATTGGTATTGAATATAATTCGTTATGATTTCTATTCGGAGCCTTGTCAAATTGGATTTGGGTATGTTGTGAATGGTGGCCTTAATAACACTATTCTTAAACCCAGTTTAAATGTAAGATATGCAATAAATCTTTTAATTAAGATTTAATGGAATTTTCCAATTTAATAAATTAAATTGGAATTAAATGAAAGTTGATTTTGGGTTTTTCATGAACAATGTTTTAAATGACATTTTCTCTTTAACCAGTTAAAGACAGGATTTATTTCCTAAAGTTGAATAATCACTAAATTAAAGTTTTAGTGAATCTTTAATTAGATTGAAATGTAAAAAAGAGGTAATTAAATTTATCGAATTCGTGAAATGTTTGAGATGTAGTACCACCAATTTTACTCCAAGCGATGGATGAATCTTTAATTAGATTTGGAGCATTAAATGGTATTTAATTTTATTGATAACATAATGGGCATTAAATATGGAGTACCACTAGTTTTGCTTCATGGGATGAATAGGTTGGAATTGGGAATAATAAAATAAATGATTACTTCGGCAGGGTTCGATAATCACGGCTAGTTATATAAACCTTAATTTGGTTTAAGTTGTGAAAAGATATAATTAAATCTTTTGAAATGAAATCCAAAGGAAGATTTAAATAAAATTTTAAATGATTAAAATCTTTGACAAAATTAATGGGAACCTCTCTCAAAGAAAAAGGATATTTGAATAAAAGAATATTCTGGATTGGAATGGGATGTGTGTTATCTTTGTTTATCGTCTGATTTTAAAGATACATGATTTATTCGGAATGACCGGGTTTATCCCGTTATGAATGACTGTTACAACGAGTAAAAGTCAAAGATGAAGATGGTGGTTGAAGACCAGAGATCATAGGCAATTGTTGATGTCTCGATTGGACGATACACCTAAGACGAGGTAATAAGTGGTGGTTGTCCAGACGTATTTGAAAATTGACCAGATATGCGAGGACCTCTCTCCAGTATTAGACATATGAGATGAGGAATAAGGTGCCTCCAGTTTCATTCAGACCTGGAATGAACTTGCAAATGGATTATGTGTCGGACAATGTAGTTTGTGCTATATTAATTGATCGCTACTAAATATATACATGTTTAGTGGCGGAGAATTTATTCTCTTAGCTTAACACCCTTCTCTGACACGTACGAGCTCAGAGATTATATATTAGTGGACATCAGTTGTATGGTATGAAGTAACATTGTGGCATGCTGAGATGCATGGATCAAAGCTTTTGTTGAAAAGCAGAGCTTTGTGGTTAATGATGAAAGCACGACTTCAATATAGCGTAGCTTTGTGTATAGTGTTAATTCGCGAGCTTCACACCCCGATATGAGTCAAAAACAGGATAATGGACAGAAGGGAGGACATGCGTTTCTTTCAAGGATATGGAGCCCAAACATTTTTACTTATGTCAATGATTGGATAGTGAGGCGCCTCATATATAGGGCCATAAAAGGCTCATATGGTCGACATACTAACAAGTATAAGTTCTGATAGGAGTAGAAAATGTATTGTTTAGGAATTGCAAATCTACAAACGTAGGTGTGGATCGACCCTGCAAGATCCAAGGGTCACCCGTAGGTGTGGTCCTGGGCGTCCCGCTAGAGATGGCCCAAATCGAATGAGAAAGATCCCTTGAATGGTCTTAGTCGGTTCAAACATCGATTTGGATCGGGAGAAATTCGGGTCATGTCAATTTCGGTCACCACATATGGTATTTGGCCACCAAGGTTTACTAGGACCTCCCCCTCGACATCTGCTACAACTTCAATGTTGGAAGTTTCGACCAATTCCTCACGTTTCTCAAAGTATATATTAATTTGTAAAGGAGGACTAAACTATAAAATATAACGTTAGTTATTGGTTTGGGGATTAGGGTTTGGGGGATTGAGGCTACATACGGAGTAGGTGATTTTGGTTTAATATTATTTAATTATATTAGCTTGATGCCTATCGCCAATTTAATTTGACGTTTATTCATTCGTAAGACCACATACGAACCCCGTTCATGGTGAAAATGGACCTCATGGTATAATTCAACATCCAGACCTAATGAAACTTGTGTCGTCGAAAACTGATTCAGTTTGTTGAAAGGGCGGTAGTTTAAGCTCAAATGATCGATTTATTTACATTTAATTTTCGTACACTCACGAAATAACTCCAATTGGTTCAAAACTTGAAATCTAGCAATAATAAGCCATTATGAATTTAATAAAATTCATTTCATTGAAATCGAAGGTCATTTGAATAATAACCTTTTTCAAAGGTCTAAATTAAATTAAAATAATTTTAAAATACCTCAATATAATAATAAAATATTATTATAGGACATACTCGGGTAGAATTTCGTATTGTTCCAAAATAAAATACTTCGGGTTAGATTTCAAGCTAAATCGATATTCAATAAATTAAAAACCCACTTATTTTATATAATAAAACGTTATGGTTTATAAACGAATTTCATGGCAACTATGTGAAATTTTGATTTGGACATGAAAAAAATATACATATAAAATCTTGATTTTTCTCTTTCTTTAAAAAATTATCATCTAATCGATTCAGATGTTTCTTATTTGAAGAAATACAACTTATATTTGATCTTGTACATTCGTTTAAAGTTCAAAACATAATATTACAGACTACCACGACGCTGCAACTCGTTTTATAATTAAGTCACAAACTATATGTTCAAACATTGTTTAATAAACGAATACGTTAATGTAATTCAACTATAAACTGAATTAAACCCTTATATATTGCCAATTCATAATATACTGCAATTCCAACATATTTCTGACAATTTCGGAATTATATTATTATTTATATCAATATAATATTCAAAATAATCAAATTCAAACTTATTTATATTCGAAATCAACATTTAAAACCATTTTTAAATGTTTAAATTAGATGGTAAAAATCTAGGACGTTGCAGTCTCCTATGCACGGCTAGGTCTGAGAAGCGACAATACATATATAACCACAAATATACATCTCATCACAACGATGAGGCATCCCAAAACATTGGTAAATAATATATACAACCGAAACGCGGTATGTTATCCTAGATACGTGCCTTTTATTAGCGTTATTAATGATTTAGCGTATTTTTAAGCAATCAAAAGCAAAATTAATGTTTAATCAGCTCTAAAAGCAAGCATATGCCATCAATGCGTACTAAAATACTCAACATCAAAATAAAAACATATATATAATAAATAATTTTATATATCTACAATAAACATATATGGTAATAGCAAATATAGCCAAAGCAACAAATAAAACATCCAAATAATCACATTCATCCAAACATGCATAATAACCAATTTCAAAGTCAACATATTATTTATGCAATTTCATTTGGTTCGTTCCAGTTGTATGCAATTCACATTTCCAAATGTCAGTATTTTAGGTTAATAATCTTATTGTAAGCAAAATTTGTTTCATATGCATTTAATAATTCATTCAACAGTTATTCCAAATTTATATATACTCTAATATTCGCTAAATGTATAAACACTAACATGCTCAATTTAATCAACTCAACTGGTTCAATAATTTCAAAACTGGTTTTAACTCATTAATTCTCAAATACTATATTCTAAGCACCCAATTCATTAATATTTTTGCTTTGAATCGCGAACTACCAAACTACGATTTTTCTAAAAGTTTGATTTACATATATCTTAAAATCTAAAAGTTGAAATTTAGATTTATCTCTTTCATTAGAAGACTATATTCCAACAGATTCAGAAGATTCTCGTTGCAAAGAATTTTGACTTAATTTGGATCATATACCATTATTTAAACTTCAATTCGTAAAATTACAAAATATTGCTACGTGGTAAACTGGTTAAGTTAATTTAATTAATTCGCTCAACCTTTATTAAGTTTATAAATTATAAACCTATTCTCTCATGTTTTCACATAAACTAGTTAAACATTCCTATTCAACTTGGAAATATCTACTATCCTAAATCGTCGAACATCCAACCATAAATACCAATACTTTTAATTCATAACCAAACAATTCACTTTACTAGCTTATTTCACTGATTCGGTTTGTTTTCCTTACTTAATTGAATTCAATTTCATAACTTATCTAAGTATATATCATTTATTATCAAACTTAAGTTTTATTCATACTTATAAACCATCAATTTTATTTCACCTTCACTGTTCATACCAATACCTGTGTAGTATTCAATTTCTTATTCCTATAACATCTTAACTTCTTAAATAATTGGTTAAGTTATGCTAATGCCATGGAGAAAGATTTAGTATTATACAAGCTCAATAGTTCCAGTTTATTTCAAGTTCACTATTTCAAATCTCTAAGGGTTTCAACTTCAATTTCATTCTCTTATTTCACATTTCAGAAGTTTCTAAAATTTCATGTCTGTAACACCCCATAATTTCAAAGAAAATTATAATGATAAAATAAAGAATACTTAATTAAATATTGGGAATTAAGGGAAAAGGACTGCGCCATTGCGCTTATCTCAGAATTCTGTTTAAGATAGACCTCAAGTTTGCGTAAAATGGACATTATATGAAGAAGATATTAAGGTTTGAAGTTTGTATACGTATAAGCATAATATATATAAATAAAACAAATCCAAAAATCAAAATCACGAAGCGGAAAAGGGAGGGAAATTAGCCCGTTTCGACCCCTATGTTGATCCCACCGAGATCAGGGGCAGATTCTTCCTCTACACATGGACATATTTCTGAGCAAGATTTGTTGATTTTAGGCTATAAATAGGACCTCATTCTCATTGTTTTATTTACCAAAAACAATGGAGACATTGAGGTGCTACCCCAACTCCAATTAAACCAGCCTATTCATATGCGACAACAAGTTATATGTATTCAAGAATCTCTGCTTCAACATCAACAATCACTTCTTTGTTCTTTAGATCCAGTCACAGTGATTTTATGTTATTTTTAGATGTAAACATGTAAAAAAGTAATCCTGACATGTTTATAAGTTGGATCTAAATCGGTGCTTGTTAATAACTTGAATCATAACTAATCAGATCTGCTATTACTTGTTCACCTAATTTATTGATTAGTTTTCATATGCTTATTCCTGTTATACATGTTCTGTTATTATGCCTAATTTTGTCATCATATGCCCATTCTGCTATTATGTCTATTTCTGTCACCATATGCTTATTCAGTTAGTATGCCTTTTTCTGACATAGTACGTCTGTTTTGTTATTATGCTTATTCTTGTTCTTTTCTCTCCCTCCTTTCCTTTTTATTTTTATTGTCAGGCAACCTTCGAGCATATGCCTATCACTGAAATATGCGAACGTACGAAATTGGGAACGGTTGGTGATGATAAATTGGGGCATAACTTATATGGTAAAAACATGAATGGGATTTGGGGCATAATCTATACCTTGATCTAAAACTTTAATTTGGGATATAACTTATCAGATTGAGATTTGAGGCATAACCTTGGATGAACATGAAAATGGTTTAATAATGAACATGCCTAGGTTGACAGTAATTAGAAACTGTAACCGCACTTAGACACGAGGTTAGATTACACTTGTGGTAGAAGTCTGTCCGCAACCGTCCGGTAACTCCAGCGTCTACAAGTGGTCAATCTAATGTGATGGGTTGAGAGCATAGACGTACATGTAATGGTGCTAATACACGAGGTTAAGTCCGAGTTGTAGAAGAAGTCTGCTCGGAACCGCCCGACATATCCAGCTTCCACAAGTGGTAGACTTGATGTGAGAGGTCTAGTCCATTAATAGCCATAAATGGAAATATGATAATAACTTGTTGACCGGAATACTTAACCTATTTAAAAATCTGTGGGGTTACGTGAACCTGTCGAATCAGGTAGGGGTTAAGTAAACTTGCTTGAATTAGTGGGGGTTAAGTTAATCTTGTTAAAGCCCGACAAACTTAACATGTATTACATGTTGGGGTTATGCAACCTTGTTAAACTGTTAGGCATAACCTGTCAAAATCCTAGTAGTGGGGATGCAAGCCTAAGGGTAGCTTGCATCATCTGTCGTGTGGGACCAGTATCAGTCAGTAACTGATATACACGTAAATGTGTATATTTTATCCGCTTATTTATCTTATTTTCCCTTTAAAATAATTGATATTGTGTATTTATAGCTATATTTTTAGATTGTTTATAAAAAACATGGTTTAGAGCATTTAATGGATAAAGCATGAATAATTTGCTTAAAAATAGTGAAGTTTGAAATTACTAAAGCTTGAAGAGTGTAAAGCTTGAAGAACTATAACGACCCACATTCTATGCATCGAAGGATCGTAGAATATTTATTTCTTTTTCATATGAAGTCGTATAGTCATGTAACTTTGGGGAATGACTATTGGGGTCATTTCCCATGTTCACAATTTTGGCCGATTTTGAAATGACCATTTTGCCCCTAGCGAATCTTGATTTGCCCATAACTTTCGATTGGTAAGGAGTTTTGACCTGAAACCACTTCCATTAGATCCGAATGAAAGTTTACCTTTCCGTAGAGTGGTCACATTAGCCAAACGGACTTAACATTTGGGAGATATGGCTGAAACAAGGTTTAGAAGGTGGAAAAACTGCTTAAGTGGGCTAATTAGGGTAATCGACAAATGGGCTCATAACCCGTATCGGGATTTATGGGAATGCTGAAATGAGTTAGGTTTTCATTCTATTTCAGTTTTCCAGTTGCCATTTACCTCTTAGAAACCCTAACAATGGCCCCACCTTCTAATTTCATCCCAAATCACTCTCTAATCAAGGATTAAGCTAATCTACATCAAATCAAGGAGAAATAGCACCAAATCAGAGTTGGAGCTGCTGCTAAGCATTGGAATTCGACCTATAACAATAGCAAAGTTCAGATCTAAGATTAATTTGAGGCCAAGGTGAGTGATTTGCATTGTTTTTCACTAATTACGGCTAATTAGGGGTGACTAGTGTTAATTAACGAAATTATACATTATTAAATTCTGGAAAAATGTTTAGAAACTTTAAAATATTATTTTAAGCCTCTGTTAGAAATTTGGGTTAATTTGGATATGTTTTGCTAATCCTATCATTAGTTGTGGTTAAGTATGATTAAGGGGAAAATATGGGTTTTGGGTATATTTGATCCATTTTAACATGGTTATTTATCATTTTGGTTTTTATGGTTGATGTTATATGTTGCTATGACTGTTTGGTATGATTTATGATTGCTTAGAATAGTTAGATTGGTCGACAACGCCGTCATGTGGCGTAAAACAGTCGCTGGAAAGGTTGCAGAAAATGATTCATAAACTGGATCAGATCGCCCTACTTGTTCATGACCAGGGTGTCACGACCCGAACCGGGTCACCACCCTTCTCCGAACCAAGATGCATCACAAGCTACATATTCCATGAGCTAGACCCTGGTGCTTCTCACGATCCGCTCCAACATGCGAGCCCGAACCGAATGTCCTGAACCGAAGCATCACGATATGATGCCGTGAAGCCACGAGCCAGAGCTTGGAGCCACGACCTGGAGTCACGACCCGAGCCGGTAGGGGAATCCAACCTGACCCGATGCAATGAACACGAACCCAGTGAGGCACCACGACCTGAACCGATCCAGAGAGGGTGTTATGAACCGAACCGCATGATGGTCACGAACCAGAGCTGCTCACGAACCGATGGAGGACCCGAGCCTAGATGATGATTACAAACCGAATAGAGACCGATCCGGAGAAGACCAAAACCCAAGATGCAAAGATAGTCCAAATAGGAAGTAGAACTTAGGATCTAGTTGGGAACCAACGAGTTAACTTCATAAGTTGGACTTTACTGCGGGGCATGTGCAAAGGAGTTATCAATGTCCATAACTTTGATTCACCACCAAGATGAATGTTAGGCTACGGACCAGTGCAGTGGGGTAGTTATTACTCCATGGGGAAGATTGATCATATCATGGCTATGAGCCAGTGCAGTGGAGTCATCATGACTTCATGGGGGCAGCGTGGACATAGCAAGGGATTAGTGGCTATGGATCAGTGAAGTGGAGCCATCATGACTCCATGGGGCAGAGTGGTCATAGCAAAGGATTTTGGTGGTTAAAGCAGTGGATATCGTATGCTTTGCGCACTGAGTGAGAGATGTGAGGATGGTTGCTATGTTTGATGTTTGCTATCACCATGACATGCACACTCCCACCCCATTATTTTCACACCATGTGTTAGTGTCACCTTAGAGTATTGTATATCCTGTTGTGCTAACTCAAGTTGTAGGTCCAGGTTCAGGTATGGTTATGTATACCTGTTATTGTTCTGTTTTTCTACTTATCGCTCATACTAGACTTTTGTCTAACCCAGAGTTTTATGTCTCTTCTTATTACTCTGGATGCTCTTAAACGGGCAGACTAGAGACAGGTCAGGTGATTATGCACGAGTTGTTGTACCGGAGACGAGCAGGAGGCTTCCACGTATGATATATATATATATATATATATATATATATATATATATAATCTCCCTGTGTTGTTTCTTGTCACTACTTTGGGCATTAGTAGTGTACCTCTTTCTTTGCCTTAGAGATAGTATGTTGGAATTGTAATAAACTATATTTTGGATTTCCGCTGCTATGATGATTATGGTTTAGTTTTCAGCTTATGCATTGTCTCGCCTGTTTTATGTCAAGTATTTTATTATTAGATTTTATTCTATGCATTGTGAGACATTCTGCAGGTTCTTTGTTAGTTCCCCATTAAGTTTCCTTTCTATTCCTTTCTTTGACGACCGTCCCGTGCTGTTGGACATCGGTATAGCGCATTTCATTGGAAATGTCGGCTAGTGCGGGCGGGCCTTCACGCTTGGTATCAGAGCTCTAGGTTGCGTAATTAACCTAGGGGAAGACACCAGGGAGAGATAGTATGTATATGAGAGTGCGTATTTGTGATATTTTGGTTTTCAAAAGCTATATATATATACATATATATATAACATTAGTATATCGAAGGATGGAGTCGCACTTTACTTGCACCACTGAAGAGATGGTTAATCGTTTTCTCTTTACTGATTGAACGATGAGCCGATATACGAGGGGTACTGGTTTAGGGGCCAATAATAGGAATGCTCCTGATATAAGGACGATGTTCACTGACTTCACGAGAGAGATGCTTAGGGATGTTCATAGGGCAGCTCCTAATGCTGCAAATAGTGGTGGTGCAGCGATGCAGGCACCTAGGGTCGATTTCATCAAGCTCTGTAAGTACTACACTAGTCTTGGTGGGAAGCCGTTCCACAGAACGGAATCGGCTACAGAAGTTCGGGATTGGCTTGATAGTTGTGAGCGCATCTTCGAGGACTTAGGAATAGAAGACGCGATGAAGAGAAAGCTAGCATCCCGTCAACTGCAAGGATGGGCTATGAATTGGTGGAATGCTATTAAGGCAGCTACCCCTGAGGATCAAGTTACTTAGGATCAGTTCAAGGCCTGATTCAGTGGTAAGTTTATCCCAGCTTCCCAGAAGTCAGAGTTGTTTAGGAAATTTTTGGAGCCTAAATAGAATGGTAGGGTAGTCTCAAAATATATTGCTGAGTTCGATACTTTATCGAAGTATGGAGTATCTCTTAATGATACTCCCGAGAAGAAGAATGAGAAGTTCATAACAGGCTTAGATAAGTGCTTGGGGAAAAGGCTTATAAACCATATTGATGAGACTTTTGAATCGATTGCTGGGAAAGCATTGAGGTCAGAGAACCTTTATCCTAAACCCAAGACTGAAGTCGTTGCTACGTCTGCAGAGGGGCCAAAGCCGCAAGCAAGCAGTGGAGGCAAAAATAATTCTCAGAGTAAGAGGAAGCAGAACTAAGCTAAGGATGGTCAGAAAAAGAGTAAGAGAGATGTTGAGTGCTTTAGTTGTGGCAATAAGGGCCATTATTCTAAAGAATGTCGAGCAGAGCCAGCGGACAAGAAGTGCTTCAATTGCGGCCAAGTGGGATATCCCAAGGATAAATGTCCGCAACCCCTTAAAGAGAAGCAGATAGTAAAAGCATATGCTATCAATGATGTTCCTTCTTTGTAGAATGTCCCAAATGGGGCGGAGAAAGGAAAGAATATCTTCATTCAAGGTATGCTTTCTATTTATGATGTTCATGTTCGAGTATTGTTTGATACCTGGGCTTCCCATTCCTTCATATCTAGTGACCTGGCAGATAGGTTGGGATTGGAGCCTGAGATAGTCGATTGACCTTTAGCGATGACGAACCCGATTGGTGGTTCGACCAGCCTTAGTATGATTTGCTATAATGTGGCCTTATTGAGTCATGGATGTATGTTTGCTTGTGATTTCTTTGTTTTGGGCTTTACTGGGTTTGGCATTATTTTGGGAGTCAATTGGCTCCAAAGGTATGTGGTGGTGGTAGACTGTGAGGGCTTTTAGTGATAATTAGAGCGGATAATGGGCGCAGGGTTATGCTTGGTGGTCTACCTAGTGATGGGGTAATGGCTAGTTTTCTAAATTCCCTCGACATCCCGCATGATGAGTTGTCAGATGTGCCCGTGGCTAGCCAGTATCCGGACGTCTTCGAGGAAGTGACCGGACTTCCACCACATCGAGAGATTGAGTTCCGTATTGATTTAGTGAAAGATGCCAGAACTATAGTGATGCCACTTCGTTGTATGGAAACAAGGGAGCAGTGAGAGCTCGGGGTGCAAGTGAGTGATCTTTTGAAGAAGGGATTTATCAGAAGAAGTGTTTCTGAGTGGGGAGCACCAGTTGTGTTTGCTACCAAGGCAGATGGTTCCCTTCGATTGTGTGTGGACTACAGCGAGTTGAATAAGGTGACGAGGAAGAATAAGTGTCCTCTACCGCAGATATATGATTTGTTTGATCAGTTAAGTGGCGCGAGAGTGTTCTCCCAGTTGAATCTCGCGATAGGTTTTCATCAGCTTAGGGTGGAAGCTGAGAGTACAGATAAAACGACATTTCGGACACCGTCTGGATTCTATGAGTGGTTGGTCATGCCATTCAGGTTGACTAATGCACCAACATATTTTGTGGATCTTATGAATAGGGTATTCAGAGATCAATTGAATAAGTTTGTTCTTGTGTTCGTGGATGATATATTTGTTTATTCGAGGACTAGGGAAGAACACAAGGAACATTTGAAGATAGTGATGGAGGTGTTGAGAAAACACCAATTAAAAGCAAAGTTTTCTAAGTGTCACTTCTGGAGGACGGAAGTGAGATTCTTGGGCCATGTTGTTTCAAAGAATGGTATTGCCATGGATCCTGCGAAGGTGGCTACGGTACAAGATTGGTCTACGCCAAAGAATGCAACAAACGTAAGAAGTTTCTTGGGATTAGCTGGATATTATCACAAGTTTATCCAAGACTTATCCAAGATAGCGTCACCATTAACTCAGTTGACCAAAAAGAATCAAGTTTTCGTTTGGGACGAAAGGTGTGAAAATGCATTCAAGAACCTAGAGGAAAAGTTGACGTGTGCACCAGTGTTAGTCATTCCTAAAGGGAATGAAGAGATGACAGTACACACGGATGAATGTGGTACCGGACTAGGTGCTGTATTGATGCAAGGAGGTAGGGTAGTAGCTTATGCTTGTCGATAGCTGAAACCGCATGAGAAATATATCCTACCCATGATTTGGAATTGGCAGCGATCGTATTCGCGTTGAAGATATGGAGACATTATCTCTTAGGAGAAAGATTCGAGTTGTTTATCGATCATAAGTCATTAAAGTATATCTTCTCTCAAAAGGATCTAAATCTCCGATAGTAAAGATGGTTAGAGTTCTTGGCTTTCTATGATTTCGATATCGCATATACACCAGGAAAGGGCAATGCGGCAGCTGATGCATTGAGTAGAAGACATGCCCGTTTAGCGGCTATGTTTCTTGAATAGAAGCAACTGGACTATATTACAGGGTACAATTTCAGACCAAAGTGTGAATTGGATACATAGATGTTAGCAAGTTTGATGATCAGACCCACTTTGATTGAGCGGATTGGTTCCACTCAGAGGGATGATCCTAACTTATTGCAATCATCTCCAAGTTAGAGATGGGTATCGATGAGGAGATGGATAAGTATGGGCTTAATCGAGATGGATGGCTTAGAAAGAATGGAAGACTAATTGTGCCCAATGTCAATGGATTGAGAGATGAAATGCTTAGATAATGTCATCACTCAGAACTAACCATACATCCCGGTGGTAACAAAATGTATTGAGACATGAAGCAGACCTACTACTGGGAAGGAATGAAAAGAGACGTTGGGAAGTTTATATCTAAATGTATGAATTGCTAGCTAGTTAAAGCCGAGCAAAAGAAGCCTAGTGGTTTGTTGCAACCATTAGAAATTCCAGAATGGAAATGGGAACAAGTCTCAATGGATTTCATTGATGTGTTACCAAGGACTAGATCGGGCCATGATAGCATTTGGGTGATTGTGGACCGATTGACAAGAGTGCAAGGTTTATACCCATCAAGTCGAATAAAACTGCGGCTAAGTTAGCGGAACTGTATATGAAGTGTGTAGTGAGATTTCATGGAGTACCCAAAGGCATTGTGAGTGACCGAAATCCGTTATTTACTAGCGGATTTTGGAAGAGCTTACAAGAGACTTTAGGATCAGAACTACATCTCAGTACCGTGTACCATTCTCAAACCGACGGTAAGACGGAGAGGGTGAACCGTATATTAGAAGATCTCTTAAGAGCTTGTGTATTGGATTTTGGTGAATCACGGGATGACCATTTGCATCTAGTAGAGTTTGCATATAATAACAGTTATCAATCCAGTATTGGTATGACTCCATTTGAAGCTTTATACGAAAACCGTGCAACTCACCATCATGTTAGTTAGAAACCAGTGAGAAGTTTGTGCTTGGGCCAGATGTGATGAGAGAAACTTCAGACAAGATTAAGGTTATCCAACAACAAATGAAGGCTGCTCAGGATAGGCAGAAGAGTTATGCTGATGAGAGACGAAGAGACTTAAAATTCTCCATTGGCGACTTAGTATTCATCAAGATTTCTCCATTAAAGAGTGTGATTCAATTTGGTAGGAGAGGAAAACTGACACCAAGATTTGTTGGTCCATTCCCAATTCTCGAGCAAGTTGAGAATTTGGCATATAAAGTTGAGTTGCCTGACAAGATGTCAAGAGTTCACAACGTATTTCATGTTTCCCAGTTAAGGAAGTTCGTTCACGACCCCAATACGACTATTTCACTGGACCAGTTGGATGACATTGAAGTAGAACCCGAGGTAGTTGGGAACCACAGGCCAATCCGTATTGTCGAGAGTGATACGAAGCAACTTCGAAGGAAGGTGGTGAAACTGGTCAAGGTTCAGTAGGGTGAGAATGGGAGTGACTGTACTTGGGAAACAGAGGAGAGCATAAGGGAATCGCATCCAGAACTCTTTGCCTGGTAAGATTTTAATAGTGATAGTTTCTTCCCTTGTTTGTAAACTGCATGCTAGGGTAGGCTTGTTTTGTTTATTGTGTATGTTTGATTATTTGTGAATGACTGATAAGCATGCAGAACCACTTTGTATGTTTTGGTTGAAGAATTTCGGAGACGAGATTTCTTAAAGAGGGGGGGGGGGGGGGGGCGGGGAAGAGAGTGTAACGACCCACATTCTACGCATCGGAGGATCATAGAATATTTATTTCTTTTTCATATGAAGTCGTATAGTCATGTAACTTTGGGGAACGACTATTGGGGTCATTTCCCATGTTCACGATTTTTTCCGATTTTTAAATGACCGTTTCGCCCCTAGCGAATCTTGTTTTGCTCATAACTTTTGATTGGTAAGGAGTTTTGACCTGAAACCACTTCCATTAGATCCGGATGATGGTTTTCCTTTCCGTAGAGTGGTCACATTAGCCAAACGGACTCAATGTTTGGAAGATATGGCTGAAACAAGGTTTAGGAGGTGGAAAAACTGCTTAAGTGAGCTGATTAGGGTAATTAGCAAATGGCCCATAACCCATTTCGGGATTAGGGTTATGGGGAGCTGAAATGAGTTAGGTTTTCATTCTTTTCAGTTTTCTAGCCTCCATTTACCTATAACAATGGCCTTCACCTTCTTATTTTCATCCCAAATCGCTCTTTAATAAAATATTAAGCTACTCTATGTCAAATCAAGGAGAAACAGCACCAAATCAAAGTTGGAGCAGCTACTAAGCATTGGAGTTCAACCTATAACAGTAGCAAAGTTCAGATCTAGGATTATTTTGTGGCCAAGGTGAGTGATTTACATTGTTTTTCACTAATTACGGCTAATTTGGGGTGATTAGTGTTAATTAACGAAATTATACATTATCAAATTCTAGAAAAATGTACAGAAATTCTAAAATATTATTTTAAGCCTCTGTTAGAAATTTGGGTTAATTTGGATATGTTTTGCTAATCCTATCATTAGTTGTGCTTAAGCATGATTAAGGGGAAAATATGGGTTTTGGGTATGTTTGATCCATTTTGACATGGTTATTTATCATTTTGGTGTTTATGGTTGATGTTATATGTTGCTATGACTGTTTGGTATGATTTATGATTGCTTAGAATAGTTAGATTGGTCGAAAACGCCGTCGTGTGGCGTAAAACAGTCGTTGGAAAGGTTGTAGAAAATGATGCAGGAACCGGATCGGATCGTCCTGCCCGTTCGTGACCAGGGTATCACGACCCGAACCGGAGCACCACCCTTCTCCGAACTGAACTGCGTCACGAGCTACATGCTCCAGGAGCTGGACCCTGATGCTCCTCATGATCCGCTCCAACATGCGAGCCCAAACCGGATGTCCTGAACCGAAGCATCACGATTTGATGCCACGAAACCACGAGCCAGAGCTTAGAGCCACGACTTAGAGTCACGACCCGAATCGGTGGGTGAAGCCGACCTGACCCGATGCAATGACCACGAACCCAGTGAGGCACCACGACCCGAACCGATCTGGAGAGAGTATTATAAACCGAACTGCTTGATGGTCACGAACCAGAGTTGCTCACGAACCGATGCAGGAACCGAGCCTAGATGATGATCACGAACCGAATAGAGACCAATCCGGAGAAGACCAAAACCCAAGATGCAAAGGTGGTCCAAATAGGAAGTAGAAATCAGGATCCAGTTGGGAACCAACGGGTTAACTTCATGAGTTGGACTTTGCTGCGGGACGTGTGCAAAGGGGTTATCGACGTCCATAACTTTGATTCACCACTAAGACGAATGTTAGGCTACAGACCATTGCAGTGGGGTAGTTATTACTCCATGGGGCAGAGTGATCGTAGCATAGCTATGAGCCAGTGCAGTGGAGTCGTCATGACCTCATGGGGCAGAGTGGACATAGCAAGGGATTAGTGGCTATGGATCAGTGCTGTGGAGCCATCATGACTCCATGGGGCAGAGTGATCATAGCAAATGATTTGGGTGGTCAAAGCTGTGGATATCGTATGCTTTACGCACTGAGTGAGAGATGTGAGGATGGTTGCTATGTTTGATGTTTGCTATCACCATGACATGCACACCCCCTCCCCATTATTTTCACACCATGTATTAGTGTCACCTTAGAGTATTGTATATCCTGTTGTGCTAACTCTTTGGTTGCAGGTTCAGGTATGGTTATGTATACCGGTTATTGTTATGTTTTGCATCTTATCGCTTATACCAGACTTTTGTCTGACCCAGAGTTTTATGTCTCTTCTTATTACTTTGGGTGCTCTTAAACGGGTAGACTAGAGACAGGTAAGGTGATTATGCATGAGTAGCTGTACCTGAGACGAGCAGGAGGCTTCCACGTATGATATATATATATATAATCTCCCTGTGTTGTTCCTGGTCACTACTTTGGGCATTAGTAGTGTACCTCTTCCTTTGCGTTAAAGATAGTATGTTGGAATTGTAATAAGCTATATTTTGGATTTCCGCTGCTATGATGATTATGGTTTAGTTTTCAGCTTATGCACTGTCTCGCCTGTTTTATGTCAAGTATGTTATTATTATATTTTATTCTATGCGCTGTGAGACATTCTACAGGTTCTTTGTTAGTTCACCGTTAATTTTCCTTTCTTTGACGGCCGTCCCATGCTGATTGGACATCGGTACAGCGCATTTCATTGGAAATGTCAGCTGGAGCGGGCGGGCCATCACAAGAACGGTTGCAAATAGGGTTCAGTTAGGAAGATTTGGCTCAATGATTACTCATGTTGCGTTTAAATTGGCTCATTTGCAAGGCCTTTTACTCATGTTGCGTTCACATTAGCTCATTTGCAAGGCCACTCACTCTACAGCTGCGTTCACACTGGCTTATGTGTTATTTGGGCTTATTCTTTAGTCCACATTGTGTAGTTAGCCAATTAGTCTATGTCATATCAGCTATAAATATACTTGTATCTTGTTCATTTAAAAATACACTAGGTTTTATTCTGTAATCCTTCTATTGGAATTAAATCATTCTTCTCCCTTTCTCTTTACTTTTTATTTACTTTATTTATGTCTGTTATTTTATTTTTCTCTTCTTCTTTAGCTATGTCTAGCTAATCTCCTTTAATTAAGGGGTGATGACGCTGGATTAGATTCAATATGAATCACATAGCCAAAGTGATTAGAACTTCATGTATGTAGATCTAGATCTAAACTTTCATACTGTGTGTCGTTTAAGACCTATGCTCCTTCACATGGTATATTCAAGTTCGATCTAAAGCTTATCAGATTTAGATCTAACATTTAGGGTTTTAGAAATAATAATGAATCTGTCCTGATAGCCTTTGGTTGTTTAAGAGCTTAGCTCCTTCATAGGCTATACTTGTTATTATTCACATATTTGTTTCTAGAAACCTAATTATTGTTGATTCATGTTTGTGCAGAAACATGAATTATATCTGTATTAATTCGTTTGGCTATTGATGATTATTTATCTAATTTATGTCATTGCTCCCTAATTGCTTTCTTTAATCATATAAAACTCTCTTTTATTTAATTTCCGTTATTTCGGTGTTTTCAACCAATCATAATTCTGGAATAACTTGATTGGAATTACTAGTTTAAATATTTTTGCTCCTAGAGTTAGACACCCTCTACAACAATCCTAGTTGTTTAGGAAAGCCGAACGAATTTTACAGTTGTTTACAATTGTATAATTTGTTTGCAAACAAATTTTGGCGCTGTTGTCGGGGATCAAAACAAATTTTATTAGTAAATCCTTCAGGTTATATTTTTTATTATTTTTTTAATTTTCTCTTGAGTTTTCCTTCATATTAAAAAAAATCTCTTGATTCGCTTTGATTTGGTACTGCTGATTTTCTAATTAAGAGAGGAATTTTGTTTTTGTTTTTTGCAATTTTCGGTTTGATTTCTTTCCCTTCTCATTGCCTTTCTAATTTCTTTCCCGTTACATTGCCTTCCACTTTTACAATAAAAAAACAAAAAAAAACTTGTGATTTTCTTTCCTCAATTTCCAATCTCATTTACAATTTATTTCCATAGAAAAAAACTTTTTCCTTTTTCTGTTCTCTGCCTTGAGAATTACAGCCTATAAATCCAGCTGCAACCAGTTCTTCACCACCATCCATTACCTCCTCCAATCCCATACTCAACAACATCTCCTGCTCCATAAAAACCGACCGCAATCGGAACACCAAACACTACAATCTCCAAACCCTTCATTACCTCAATTCAGCACAATCATGACCACTGTATTTCCACCCAGAAAGAAAAGCCACGCCAAATCACTCCTCATCCTCATAACCACCGAATACCCCATATTCACCTGATCCACGCATCTTCACCCCACCTAACTGCCCAATTTTCATCGCCATCACACAAAATCCACTTCTGTCTTCTCCTCCAAAATCTGCACACCAGACAGTCACGTCTTCAACTCCAGACCACAATTCTTTACATCTCCTCAGCCAATAATTCACAGCACCATTTTAGCCAAACTCCTCCCAACCACCACTGCAACACAACACCCGCCTACAGATCCCAAAGACCAATCCTTCCAAACTACGCTGCCAATCCTTCATAACCTCAACAAAAACTCGCGTTCACCCTAAATTCTAAACCCATAAAGCAGAAATTTTTGAAACACCTAGATATGTGAACCCAATTCGCTACTACCTTTTCATTAACATTTCTCATCATCTTTCGAAACCAACTTCAAGCCAACTGTTCAAGCATCTCCTTCCTCACAGAAATCTGTTCAAAGCCTGATAGCCTGAAATGCTCCTCAAACTCACTCATACCTCCAGTGAAGCAACCAGCCCAAATCTAAACCGTGACCTTCAAATTGCATCCTCCTTCCAAAAACTCAGCAACGTTCACCTACAAAATCAGTCATGAACCCTCATATTCGCCAACTTCCAAATCCCAAAAATCGAATTCACCAAACCGAACCCCTGCGTTCAATTCGAAGATCAAAATTACACTACACCCAACTTGAAAGCCGATCCAGAAATCTCGATTGATTTCAAAGGAAAAAGAAACTATTTTTTTTAGTTTGTTCGAATTCCTTTTTCTGTGATTGAGTGGCTTTATAATAAATAAAGGAAAAAGAAACGAAGGGTATTACTCTGGTTACTTGGGCTTGGTTAGCTTTTGTGATTGTTTTATTTACCGGTGTGTGTTCTGGACAACTCGTTTGTGCCAATTCTTTTTGGTCTATGCATTATGGCAAGTCTTTTCCGTGTGTTTTGCTTGAGTCTAAGTCTTGTTTAATTTTAGCTTAGCCAAGTTCTTTTTTTTTATTTAGCCCTTTGATTTTGTTTTCTTTTTATTGCTTTAAAAAAAATTGTTGTATCTTAATTTTCTTGTTTTTCTTTTGTAGCTTAGTTTTGTTTTACTTTAAATTTAGTTTTTCTTCTTTTGTTTGTTTTATTTTCTTTTTTGAAAAAAGAAGTGAAATCTTCAAAAAAAATCATCAAATCGAAGGACAAAGGAAGGAACAAAATAACGAATAAGTAAATCATAGGTTAATTTATGTGCAACAAGTAGAAACAGATTTGGTTGGAGCGGTTGCACACCAAGTGAGGTGTGAACGCGCTAGCGCTACTCAGTTGCATTGGACGGACTATCGATCTAGGTGAGAATTTTCTAAACTATATAGGGACTGCTGCTGCAAATAATATATTGACATTGCTTGTAAAAATCTTCTACGGGGGCATCAGCTTGCTTGTAAAATCTTTTAATTTCTGTTATTATTATTTCTACATCTTTATTTATTTTGTTAGGGGCACAACCCAATTCACATAAGGTGGGAAAGTCATTACCCTTCTTGGCCCAGAATATTGCCTTCATACTAGGAAAAAGCTGCATTAATGAATAAAAATTGTAGACTCTAGACTTAAGGGCATCACGGGTTCAGTTAGGATATAGTTTATTTTCTTAATAATGAGGACTATGCTAACTATCCCAGTGTCTAAGAAAGGGTAGAGTTTCAAACTCAATCAGGTTCTTAAACCTTTAGTTGCATTGCTACAGTGATTCGTGCCGCACTGATAAATCCTGTCTCGATCTGGCTGAGACTTGTTACTTGTGTAGTTTGAAATTATTAGGTTTATAAATTTTTAGTTAGGAGCTATTAAGGACAGCAAATTTTATTGTAGCTAATTTCTGCCTGTCTGATTGTTTTGTGAATTGCCATAAATAAATAAAAAATTCAAACTCCTCAAAAACAAATAAAAAATTTGAAAAATAAAAACAAAAAACATTTTTTTGTCTCTTTAGCCCTCGTTAATTTTCTAAAACTCCCATTTTTAAAACTTTTTTCTCTCTCACCTCTTTCCAAACTTCTCCATTGTCTAAATTTCTTTGGCGAACTCTTTTCTTCTTCTTTCTGGTGCATGCAAACTTCGACCCGTGACCAAGAATCTCGTCACTTAGTTAGAGTCATACCACCTTCTCTTTCCCCAAAACCCATTTTACTCGAACAACCTTTAAAAATGGCTAACGAGCCCGCATCTCGAACTCTTATGGATAGATAATACCTCGATCGGGTTTCTATTCCTTCTTGCATCATATTGCCCACCCCAATGGGTAACCACTTTGAAATTCATTCGAATCACATAAATACTTTTCCAAAATTCAGCAATCTTAAACGTGATGATCCTTATATTTTCTTAACCAAATTTGAACAAGTTTGCGCAATCTTAAACGTGATGGTTGTATAGCTTGCCTTCAAATATAATCGGAACTTAGGATGAATTTATGAACGTGTTTCTAAATAAATTTTACCCCCTGGAAAAAACATCCAAAATTCGAAACAAAATCATTAATTTTCATCAATTTAGGGGTGAATCCTTTGCAAAATATTTTGAAAGATTTAAAGAAGTCCTAATCAAATGTCCACATCACAACATCAAAAAATGGAATCTGTGTCAAATTTTATACGATGGACTTAAAAATAATTCTCGAACCATGCTCAAATCGATGTGTCAAGGAAATTTTCTATCCCAAGATCACAATGCCGCTTGGCAATTTCTCAAAAATTTGGCCTAAAAATCAGCTTAATGGGAAAGATCTAACGAGAAATCCATTTACTCCCAATCAAACTCTCATTCCGTAGGATCTTCAGTAGCCTTAAAAGCAAAAACAGATGCGATGATAGCCAAATTCGATAATGTCCTTTCATTAACTCAAATAAATCAAGCTCAAGCATCTCAACCCTTATGTTACAAATGTAAGATCCTAACCACATCACCGATCAATGCCCACATTCATTAGAACAACTCAGCGCATTTAATAAAGCTAGGAACAAGCCATTCTCTACAACGTACAATCCAGGTTGAAGAAATCATCCTAACTTCTTTTGGTCCCAAAAAAATACAAATTCTAATTCGGTTCGACCTCCTTTTCAACCATTTTCAAGTAATCCTTCAAATCCTTCCTTTCAACAAACTTAATTCCAAAATATTGTGCCACCTTCTCAAAATCAAGCGCAACAATCTTTTGTACCTCAAGACTATAAAGGATTGACTCACTTGAGAAAACTCTTGAAGCATTGACTAAAAAAACGACTCAAAATCTTCAATCAAATAGCAATCTTCAAAACTTATTGACTTCGCACATGCAAAACACAAGTCAATCAGTCACTAAACTTGAAACACAAATGAGTCAGTTAGCCACCTCTGTAAGTGAACGAGAAAGAGGCACTTTCCCGAGTCAAACCATCCAAGACCCTACAGGACAAAATTCGAATCCCAACCAAATTCACATCATTTAAGATTCAAACGTTAGTCACTTGAATGCAGTCACGACTCTTAGATCCGACAGGAAGATTGACAACCATGTGGATGATCCAAATGATTTACTAGACGATATTCCAAACCCAACTGAAAATTCGATCGACTCGGATCAAAACATCGACCCCATTTCTGACAAGGGGTCATCCTCAAACTCAAATGTCCCAACCTACTGAGTTGTCTACTCCATTTCCTCATAGACTCCTACCTAGGAAAAAGACAGACCAAATAGGAAAGATCCTAGAAATATTCACGCAAGTTAAAGTGAACATTCCTCTTTTAGAAATTATACAAAATGTTCCACAATACGCAAAATTTCTAAAAGATTTGTGCACTCAAAAATGACATACACACGTACCAAAGTAAGTGTTTTTAGCGGCAACTCTAAACGAAGTCTTGTCCCAATCAATACTAGTGAAATACAACGATCTTGGTTGCCCCATAATATCATGTACTATTGGGGACAAGAAAAACTATAGATGCCTCCTAGACTTAGGTGCTAGTGTTAACTTGCTTCCATATTCCGTCTACCGCCAATTAGGACTAGGAGAAATGAAACCCAATATGGCTACCCTTCAGCTTGCGGACCGTTCAATTAAGAAAACTGTGGGCGAAATCGAGGATGTATTGATCAAAATAGGTGAATTCATCTTTCCAATTGATTTCATTGTCCTAGAAACTCAACAAGTAAGCAATCCTACGAACCAGATCCCTTTGATTCTAGGATGACCCTTCTTAGCAACCTTTAATGCTCTTATTAACTGTAGAAATGGGTCTATGAAACTTTCTTTTAGCAACATGACCGTCGAGCTAAACATATTTAGAACTGAAAACTTTCCTAACTCTTATGTAGACCAGTTTTCTGAAGTCCATGCTGTCCACGATAATGAACCTGAGCTCAATTGTCAAACCATTGAAATTGAATCGAATTACGAAACTTTGTTTCAAGATATTCTCGAAAATGTCCCTGATTCAATTCCTGTTGAGCCACTCACAATTGACTCTATCCCTCAACCAATTTCTTCAGTTGAGTGGTCCCCAAAATCTGAACTCAAAGTGCTTCCCAGTCATCTTAAGTACACTTACTTAATATACAATGAAACTTTTCCTGTCATTATCACTTCTGACCTTACTTTAGAGCAAGAACATTTGCTTCTTCCCATCCTTAAGAAAAATAAGGAAGCAATTGTTTAGTCCATGGCTGATATTAAGGGGATTAGTCCTTCGATTGTCCAAAATCGAGTCCACCTTATAGATGATGCCAAACCTATTTGTATTCCCCGGTGTCGACTAAACCCCATCGTGAAAGAAGAAGTTCGTGCTAAAATCCTTAAATGTCTTGATAATGGAATCATCTACCCCATTTCCGATAGTCAATGGGTTAGTCCAATTCATGTCATACCTAAGAAATCAGGGATTACCGTGATCCAAAATGAATCTAACGAGCTTATCCCAACCCGCACCCAGACCGGTTAGCATGTTTGCATTGATTATAGGAAACTTAACACTGCAACACGTAAGGATCATTTCCCTCAGCCATTTATCGATCAAATGTTAGAGCGACTAGCCGATCATGAGTATTACTGTTTCCTTGACGGGTACTCGGGCTATAATCAAATTCCTATCGCTCTTGAGGACCAAGAGAAAACCACTTTCACTTGTCCATTCGATACATTTGTGTACCGTCGTATGCCTTTTGGTCTCTGTAATGCGCCTGCAACCTTCCAGAGGTGCATGATTAGCATTTTTTTCTGATATGATCGAGCGATTTTTGAAAGTTTTCATGGATGATTTTTCCAACTTTAGTGATTCTTACATAGAGTGTTTACATCACCTTGATCTTGTTCTTAACCGTTGCAAAGACAAACGCTTGACTCTTAATTGGGAAAAATGTCACTTCATGGTCAAACATGGCATTGTTCTAAGACACATCGTTTCTAATAAAGGAACTGAAGTTGACAAAGCCAAAATCAAAGTTATCTCTAATCTTCCCATTCCCAAATCCGTTAAGGACATCCGATCCTTTTTAGGTCATGCTGGCTTTTACCGTCGCTTTATAAAGGATTTTAGCAAAATCACTCAACCTTTGACTAATCCTCTTGGTAAGGATGTTCCTTTCGACTTCAGTTCTGATTGCATTTCATCTTTTGAGCATCTCAAAAATGAACTTGTCTCCCCTCCTATCATCTGCTCTCCCAATTGGAAGCTGCCTTTTGAAATCATGTGTGACACCTCGAATTTCGCTGTTGGCGCTGTCTTAGGGCAACGTATCGACAAGATTCTTCATGTCATTTACTACATGAGTAAGACTTCGAACGACGCTCAAATCAATTATACGACCACTGAAAAAGAACTCTTAGCAATCGTTTTCGCTTTAGAAAAATTCAGACCTTATCTTGTTTGCTCACACATCACTGTTCATACCGATCATTCCGCACTTAGGTACCTTTTCTCTAAAAAGGATGCTAAGGCTCATCTCATTTATTGGGTCCTTCTACTTCAAGAATTTGACATTATCATTAAGGATAAAAAAGGATCTGACAATGTTATTGCAGACCACTTGTCTCATCTTCCAAATGCCCCGTCTTCTTGTCTTCCGATCAACGAGAATTTCTCGGATTAACAGCTCTTTTCATTGTCCACTGATACTTGCTTCGCTGACATTATCAACTACTTACTCACCAAGCAGACCCCTTTTTTTTGTCCAAGCGGTATAAACACAAATTCTTTTCCCAAGTGAAACATTTTTTCTGGGATGACCCCTATCTTTTCAAGTATTGTCCCGACCAAATCATTCGAAGGTGTGTTCCCGACACTGAAACTCATAGTGTCCTCTCTTTTTGTCATGACCAAGCCTGTGGTGGTCACTTTGGTCCCAAAAAGACAGCCCAAAAGGTTCTCCAATTGGGTTTCTATTGACCTAACCTTTTCAAAGATGCTTATGAATTTTGCATAACTTGTGATTGATGTCAATTCTTAGGGAAAATTGGTAAACGGAATATGATTCCCCTAAACCCCATTCTAGAGGTCGAAATTTTTGATGTTTGGGGTATAGACTTCATGGGACCCTTCCCAAATCCTTTTAGGAACTTTTACATTCTCTTAGCTGTCGATTATGTATCTAAATGGGTCGATGTTGTTCCATGCAAAACAAACGATAACAAGGTTCTTGTGTGCTTCTTGAAAGAAAACATCTTATCTAGGTTTGGCACACCTCGCACAATAATCAGTTGCAATGGAACACACTTCTGTAATCATTATTTTGAAGCCCTCATGAGAAAGTATTCGATAACCTACAAGTTATCCACTCCTTACCATCCTCAAACTTATGGGCAAGTTGAAGTATCGAATAGGCAGATTAAACAAATCCTTGAGAAAACTGTGAACCGAATTCACAAAGATTGGTCCCAAAAGTTAACCGACACTCTTTGGGCTTACCGCACCGCTTTCAAAACAAACTTAGGCATGTCTCCTTATCGGTTGATTTTTGGTAAGCCATGTCACTTGCCAGTTGAACTAGAACATAGGGCGTTATGGGCAATAAAAACTTTAAATCTTGACTTAGAGCAACCAGGTGAACTTAGGAAACTTCAACTTAATGAACTTGATGAAATTCAAAATGATGCCTATGAATATGAACGAATTTATAAGGACAAAACAGAAGTTTTTCATGATATATCAATTTTACGTAAAACTTTCATGCCAGGTCAAAAAGTTCTGTTGTATGACTCAAAATTGCATTTATTTCCGGGTAAGTTAAAATCTAGATGGACGGGACCTTACACTGTACGGACTGTTTTTCCGTATGGTATGGTAGAAATTGAGAATCCAACCTGATGGATCATCCTACAAGGTCAATGGCCAACGCCTTAAACCTTACTTGGAACCAATACACAACCAAGAGGAAGAGCTCATGGTCCACCATGAGCCATATTACATTCGATAAGACGCACTAACCCTCTTTTGTACATATGTAAATATTCTCTTTTTTTTCCTTTCACTAAGATATGTCCGATTAACGACTGTGGGGACACAGTCACACTCAAGTGTGGGGGAATTTACATTACATCAGCAATCAAATCTTATGAACTAGGTCACTCGTTTAACAAGGACTAACTTAAAATTCATAAATAACACCTTGGTTCTTGTTTGATAAGTTGAATTTTTGGGTGATGGGAATGAACATTATTTATTCACTAAGTCGTAATGTGTCTTTTTAAGATGCTAGCTTTAGACTGTGCAGACCTTAGTCATGTTTTAGAGTAAGCGTGTCAACCCTTGTTATACATGTTAGAATATGCAAGTAAAAATAAAAAAAAATCAAATAATAATGATTTTGCACCTACATTTGTTCGATTTTCTGAGTTCATTTTCATGCATAATATTTTTTCTCACTCAAATTTTCAAAATCGTAAGTTCTAAAATCCACTTGACCCAATTAAGGAGAAATGACTCATTGTAGCATTCTTCTTCGATACCCCACATTATTCAAACCCAAGTTTTAGTCGATTTACATCCGTGTTTCAACAAGTATTTCTTATATTGGTATACTTAAGAACCTTTTATTTAAAGGTTAAAAACGTCATTTTTTATACCAATATTACACTACCCACTCTGTACTTGTTTTAAGATAGAATAACCATATACCACATCTTATTTTACATGGGTTATCTATCTTACGAAACTTTGTTTATCATTCCTTTTAGCTTTTTATACAACATCAATCCAAAATTGTGTGTTGAATTAGGGTTATAGAAGTAGAGTAACTAGGGCAAAGTAACAAGGGCACAAAACTTTCCAATCACGAAGTGTTGGTTATGATTCGCTTAGTAAAGGAGGAATCAAACTAAATAATATACGGTACGGTATCATACCATTCCATCTCCACTCATCATTCATTATGCAAAATGAAAAAAGAAAAAAAGAAGAAAAGGAAAAATAAAGCAATAAAGAGAAAATCTCTGAGAATAAAGTAGTCATTCATCATTCTTGACTATATAGCATTTCCATTCCATCTACATCCATCATACCGTACTTAGAAGTGAGGATTGTAGTAGAGGAGATGAAAGGAAACAAAACATCCATTGTTCTTTAGTATTACTTTACATTTTATGCTTGAAATTCAACTAATACACTTGCCCTCTTATCAATAATATTTTTAGAACTTACAAAATTCTCCTTCATCTATGCATAACTCACATCCAATACATTACAGTTACACTGGTGCAAAATTATTCAAAAAAAAGGGAATGAATAAATGATTGGGTGCACATTGTCGATGTGTAGAACTTTGGTTGACACCACGCTCTTAACCTTCAAGACAATTATAGTGTTATCAAGGAATTACGATTCAGCTTGAAACTTTTTATTCATTTTTGTACCAATTATGGGATGGACAATTTAGGACTAAACCGTTATTATTGAAGTTAGGAAAAGCCCTGGGAATGTGAAAGACCTTAAATATATTGTTTGATAAGCCACGTACATAAGACGCTTTGGATTTTGTGGGTAGTATCCACTGAAAACCTTCACGAGATAACACTCGTCCTATTAGGGACACCTAGGGGTGTAACAGCTTGTTGCATACGCTAAATACAATCGTGTTTCCTACGAAAGTGTGACATATCTTAGTTTAGTTTATTCGAGGACGAATAAGAAGATAAGTGTGGGGGTATTTGATATACACTTAAATGTGTATATTTTATCTGCTTATTTATCTTATTTTCCCTTTAAAATAATTGACATTGTGCATTTATAGCTGTATTTTCAGATTGTTTATAAAAAGCATGGTTTAGAGCAATTGATGGATAAAGCATGAAGAATTTGTTTAAATAGAGTGAAGATTGAAATTACTAAAGCTTGAAGAGTGTAAAGCTTGAAGAACAGTTGCAAATAGAGTTTAGTTAGGAAGATTTGGCTAAATCATTACTCATGTTGCATTCACATTGGCTCATTTGCGAGGCCTCTTACTCATGTTGCATTCACATTAGCTCATTTGCAAGGCTACTCACTCTACAGCTGCGTTCACATTGGCTTATGTGTTATTTGGGCTAATTCTTTAGTCCCACATTGTGTAGTTAGCCAATTAGTGTAACACCCCATGTCTGTTAATGTCACTCATAAAGGGAATGCATTAATTTTCGTGGAGTATTATAAGAGTATAGAATATCACAAGACAGATACATAAAGTAGTACTTGAAAATTTTATAACTTTATTGCAGCGAAAACAGAAAATAAGTTTGGTTACATCTTCAAACACCAAAACCAATTACATCATATCAGTCTTGTGCAAGACCTATCAGAGTACATTTTTTTTAAAAACGATAATCCCATATCTTAAAGCCATAATGAAAAGGAGATAAAAATGAACTTTACTTTCAACAATCCAGGCACTTCCAAATGAGAGAGAAAGAGATCCAAATCAAGCTCCACTAATCCCACCTGAGAACCTAAGGGGGGGAGGGGAAACGGAAAGAAAAGAGGCAAAACAAACAAGGTCAGACATAAAGTCTGGCGAGTCCAGTAAATTTAACAATATAATTATTAAAGTAATAGGATAAGATCATAAACTGAAAGTAAGAAATGACTGTAGCATAGGCATGCATGACAAGGTAGGCAAGATGGATAAGATAACCGTTGGTTGCATTTCTAATCACTATAAGATAATTCCTATGCTGCACCAATGCTAGTTACACCGTACCATTACTAGTTCCATACTGAGAGTTGATCCTAACCCCGCACTTGGTAGCCCTCAGGCGTAACATCTAGTAAGAAGTATCCACCCCATACAATCCTCGACAGCTTACTTGCCCATAATAGATACTATATGTCCCCACACTATCCCTAATTGATCGGCTCCCTAACTCGCATGTATTTATTACATGTGTCATTCGGCCCTGGTTGTTTGTGGATACCTATGCCGGTTCCGCCATGGGGTGTATCAATCCCTATGATGGTAACCAGACACAATTCAAGATGCACAGTGTATAACTACTGATGCCCAATGCCTGATTTTTCTACTCCAGAGCACGTGCACGCCCGTACTCCGTCGGAACCTACACCGATGCACCACCCGCCGCTATTTTGACCGCTTATAATTAGCCCAGTAATCATGCCCCACCCTGCCTAGTTCAGGGTACCATGATAAATTTAGGTGGGTTACTGCTGAAATGAGTCCCCGTTACTAGTGTTTCCTAATCAACATGTTATAACGATTAAGTGTTCTCAATTTAACCTTACCCCACTCATTTGTTTAATTAACATGTTGTATTTGGTTAAGTGTCGTCTATTCATATGTTACTTAACCTTGCCACTCTTAGCATGTCTGTTCATTGGCATTAATTGATTTATAAATGCACTGACCTCTCACATAAGAACTATTGTTTGCGGTTGCTGGATGTGCCGGGCGGATTCAAGCAGACTTCTACCGCAAACTCATTCTAACCTTGGGTTTTGGGCTTAATGCGCTAAGCTCTCACATTAGACCTGTTGTTGCGGTTGTTAGATGTGCCGGGCATTTCCGGGCAGTCTTACACCGCAACTCAATCTAACCTCGGGTAAGGCATGTTCATCTTTTATCCAATTTACATATTTACCATACATGTCCAAGTCTAAATTTTTGTATGCCAATTATCCGTAATTGTAGTCAATTCAAGTTATGTCCCATATACTTGTTATGTCCAAAATTAATTATATGATTACAACCCAATTTTTGCCAATTACACAATATTCAACTTTTACCCAAACTTTCCCCCAACATTCCCACGTCGTTCGTACGTATTATTCATATAAGACATTAGGCTTGCAATTAGCCTAACTCATAAAAAGGAAAAAGGGAAGAAACACATGACATCATAACTGGCGTAAAACAACGTGGATCTAATTAAGAATGGGTAACGTAAAGTTGGCATAGAATAGCATAAACTTAGTTAGCATATAAACGAGAACTAGTATACAAGATAGATCTAATCAACATATGGAATGCGAACTAGCATAGATCTAAACTTATAAACATAAACTTACACAGATCTAAACATACAAACTGGTATGGATCTAAACATATGAATATAAACTTGTATAACTTGCATAAATGAATATAACTTGCATATAAACTTGCATAACTTGCATATATGAACATAACTTGCATATAAACTTGCATAGATCATAACTTGCATATAAACTTGCATAAAACATAACTTGCATATAAACTTGCATAACTTGCATAGATCATAACTTGCATATAAACTTGCATAACTTGCATAAAAACTTGCATAGATCATAACCTGCATATAAACTTGCATAAAACATAACTTGCATATAAACTTGCATAACTTGCACATAAACTTGCACAGATCATAACTTGCATATAAACTTGCATAAAACATAACTTCCATATAAACTTGCATAACTTGCGCATAGATCATAACTTTCATAGATCATAGCTTGCATATAAACTTGCATAGATCATAACTTGCATATAAACTTGCATAAAACATAACTTGCATACAAACTTGCATAAGTTACACAGAATGAATCTAAACAAACATATGTAATTAGACATTGGAATTAACATCATAAAATGAATATAATTACATCTGATAACAAACTGGCATATATTAACAAAATATATGATAACAGAACCGGCTAATAGCATATGATTCAACAGGCATATTCACACAGTCCAGATCACAACTTATCATAATTATTTTAATTAATTATCTTGTGAAAGCAACTATACGCACAGAGAAGAGAATTGGGCATTTATAGAATCGTTCTCTTTTTTACAATTCTTAGGCTTTGATCTTTATCTTTCATCTTGAATTTGGTTAGTTATGGTGGAGGCTAGGTTAGTTTAGGATGCAGCAGCATGGCATCTTATGAATGAATTTAGTTTAGATTAGGGTTTAGGTTTATGTGTGCTTATATAGATGTGTAGGATTAATTAGAACCCTTGATCTGACTAGGATTCATCTAAGCCATCCAGAATAAAATGATATATCACCAGACCAATCAGGTAAAGCCACATAAGCCCTAAAACTCCAAAAATCATCATCAAAAACTAAAAATGCGCTATGTGTGCAACATGATGCGCAGCAGCAGGGGTGTTGACACCCGCATGTCATATATATATAAAATTATATATATATATATATATTTATTTATTTATTTTTAACCCTTTTCACACTAAACCGATTTTTTTTACTGCGTTCACACTAAGCCACTTTTTAGCCGTTCCCCTAAAATAAAAAAATATGGCGCTGTTGGGGATTAAACTCAGAACCTCTTGTATACAAGTCACGTGCTATAACCAAATGATCCACTAAGTCTTTTGTTTACAAACCTTAGAATAATGCTAAACATTATTCTTTTCTCATTCTTCTTTTTCGTGTTTTGTTGCAATATTTAATTTTTCTCTTAAATATATCTATGTATATATACATATTTCCACATTTTTAATTTCACTAAAAGTGCGGAGTGTTACATTTTCCCCTACTCAAAGGATTTCGTCCCCGAAATCTTCAAGTTAAGAAGAATATATCCTACCATCTACTCATCCATCATCCAGAAGAATCCATTGTCCTTAAAAGATTTCTAATACTATATGAAAATATGCAAAGGTGTGTGTATATGTTCCTTATCTAATGCAAAGATCAGGCGGTCTACTGATTCAATTGACCTCCTCATTGCAAATTATGTCAGTGCCATGAGTCCAACATGTATGCAAAGGAATCCTAATGATACATATCATTTTTATATGAGTACACAACCATTCATTCAAATGCAACATCCATATGATAACGCATTCAATATACATCCATTAATTTAAATATGCACACTCATTCATATGCAATATGAAAGTGATTGAGCTGATCTAATGTGTAATGTGTGTGTAAATGCATCCACGAGCAACCATTAGCAAACACTTGCATCCACCAAACATAACATTTCTCAAACACATGTTTACAACCATAGGATTTTCCTACCTAAAGATCGAAGATGTAATCGAGAGGATATATTAAACGATAGAACAAGTAGAAACAAAGTGGTAGAAAAGGGAGAAGTTAAGATCATACCCTCAAAAAGGAAAGGGTATAACGCATGTATTTTGTATTCCGTTTCCCAAGTCGCTTCTCCTTGATCATCTCCCCATTGGACTTCAACTAACTTAACCTCTCGGTTGCATAACTTCTTGACCTCTGATTCAAGAATGCATGTAGGAGCTAATCTAATCGTGGCATCTCGCTCCAGTTCCACTTCCCTAAGCATGCTCGGCTCCACTACCTCTGTGGTATCATGTAAACACTTCCGCAAATGCGACACGTGAAATACGTCATGGACACCACTAAGCTTCTCCGGCAACTTCACTCTGCACGCCATCTGTCCAATCCTCTCTGTAATGGGGAATGGCCCTATGAACCTCGGTGCCAACTTCCCTACAGATCTAAAACGAACTACATTCCTCAACGATGATAATAGAAACCATGTCCCCAACACCGAAATCAAGATCGGTCCTTCTCTTGTCAGCACATGACTTTTGTCGGCCCTGTGCCATCTTCAAGAATTGTCTTTCTCAAGCTCTCGTCTCGTGAAATGCAAAGTCTTTAATGAACTTCCTATAATAGCCCGCCAACCCTAGAAAACTTCTTACTTCCGTTGCGTTTCCAGGAACCTTCCAGTCTTGGATTTCCACCACTTTCACGGGATCCACTGTTATCCCTTCCTTAGAGACCACGTGTTCTAAGAACCTCACTTTCTTCCAAAAATGACATTTGGAGAACTTAGCCTTGAGTTGATGTGCTCGAAGAGTATCTAAGACTTCCCTAAGATGTAGGGCATGTTCTTGCTTCTACAGAATATTAAAATTTCATCCACAAAGACTACTACAAACTTGTTTAGAAACTTCTCTAAACACCCTACTCATCAAGTCTACGAAATATGCAGGTGCATTCGTCAAACCAAAAGGCATGACTAGCCACTCGACGAAACCATCGGGAGTCCTAAAAGCAGTCTAATCTATACTCTCCTTAGCTACCCTCAGCTGATGAAATCCTGTAGCTAAGTCCAACTACGAGAAAACCGAAGTGTCAACCAACTGATCAGACAAATCATCTATCCTCCGTAATGGGTGTCTATTTTTCCTTGTGAGTTTATTTAGCTCCCTATAGTCCACATACAATATAAGTGAATTGTCCGCCTTTGTAGAAAAAACAACTGGAGCACTCCATTCCGAAATACCTCTTCTTATAAACCCTTTCTCAAGTAGCTCCCCTACTTGCTTAATAAGTTCCCTCCTCTCTCTTGGAGCCATGTGGTGCACTGGTAATGCAACTGGCTTTGCATTATCAGCTAAGTATATACAGAAGTCTATCTCTTGCCTCAGTGGTAAACCCCGAACCAAAGGCGTCATCGAATTACACGAACAGATTTCAAATCATCAATGGATGCATCAAGAGATTCAAGGAAGCTAAGCATCACCGGACCTCTAGGGTCACAAGAAATATCGAGGGTTCTTCCACAACGAATCAACAATCTAACTACCCTCCTTTCATGGTCTAGGATGGCACCATACCTAGCTAGCCAATCCATCCCTAGAATCAAGCCATAGCCTATGAAACCAAGAACGTAGGCATTGCATTCAAACCCAACGCCCAAGATAGACACTCTCAGATCCCGGTAAAGCATAGGTAAATGAGCCGAACCACCAATAGGATTTGAGACTACAATGGGATCCATAACTAAACTAGTATTTAGGTGCAGTGTTTCAACTAACAAAGCAGATATGAGCGAGTGCGAAGCGCCGGAGTCAAACAAAGTTCGAACAGGATGATCAAAAAGGAAAATCAAACTTTTAACCAAAATGTTTCCATCTCTCTCCCGTCCTGGTGCCATGAGAGCATGAACCTATCCTCCAGAAGTAGGTCATGTCCTCTGCCATTTCCCTTGCCCTTGTCCTTGCCTCCTCGGGCAGTCCTTAATCAGATGTCCTGCCTCACCGCAATGAAAACAATTAGGTTTCTTCTTCTTCTTACAGTCCTTAATTACATGGCCCATTATACCACAATAAAGGCACCTTCTTTTGTCAGGGGGTTAATTATTCTTTCCACTTTCTCCTTTACCCTCTTCGTGGATTAAAGCCATACCAACAAATTCCTCGTCCTTGGGTTGTGCTCCTTAGCCTAAACTCCCTCCTCGACCAAGCGGCTAGCTGAACCTTCCTTCCTTCGTCTATCTCAAAGATACCAAACGAGTCCTCCACTTCCTTGAGCCAATTCTAGCTTCGACAAACTTCTTAGTCCTATGAAACGGTTTTCCGCCCATCGCACGAAAGTCCTTACATATCTTAGAAAAAGCATTAACACGTGGGGAAAGAAACTCAAGAAGGAAAAGGGAGAGATTCGAAACAAAGAATCGGAAGAAAGATATATGGCTTTTGGGGATTATGTTTCTCATAATAAACCTTTCTCTTGAAAACTCCTTCTTTAAAACATGTTTTTGAAAATACTTCTTTATAAAAAAATGCTTTTGAAAATGGTTTTTAAAATCTTTTATCTGTTCTGCTAACCTTCAGCTCTGATACCATGTATAACACCCCACGTCCGTTAATGTCACTCACAAAGGGGATGCATTAAGTTTCGCGGAGTATTATAAGAGTATAGAACATAATATCACAAGACAAATACATAAAGTAGTACTTGAAAATTTTATAACTTTATTGCAGCGGAAACAGAAAATAAGTTTGGTTACTTCTTCAAACACTAAAACCAAGTACATCATATCAGTCTTGCATAAGAGCTATCAGAGTACATTTTTTAAAACCATAATCCCATATCTTAAAGCCATAATGAAAAGGAGATAAAACTGAATTTTACTTTCAGCAATCCAGGCACTTCCAAAAGAGAGAGAAAGAGATCCAAATCAAGCTCCACTAGGCCCACCCTGAGAACCTGAGGGGGGAATGGAAAGAAAAGAGGCGAAACAAACGAGGTCAAACATAAAGTCTGGCGAGTCCATTAACTTTAACAATATAATTATTAAAGTAATAGGATAAGATCATAAACCGGAAAGTAAGAAATAACTATAACATAAGCATGCATGATAAGGTAGGAAAGATGGATAAGATAACCGCTGGTTGCGTTTCTAATCACTATAAGATAATTCCTACGCTAAACCAATGCTAGTTACACCATACCATTACTAGTTCCATATTGAGAGTTGATCCCAACCCCGCACTTGGTAGCGTCAGGCGTAACATCTAGTTAGAAGTATCCACCCCATACAATTCTCGATAGCCTACTTGCACATAATAGATATTAGATGCCCCCACACTACCCCTAATCGATCGGCTCCCTAACTCGCATGTATTTATTACTTGTGTCATTCGACCCTACTTGTTTGTAGATACCTGTGCAGGTTCCAACGTGGGGTGTATCAATCCCTATAATGGCAACCCGACACAATTCAAGATTCACAGTGTATAACTATTGATGCCCAGTGCCTGATTTTTTCACTCGGAGCACGTGCACACCCATACTCTGTTGGAACCTACACTGATGCACCACTCACCGCTACAGTAATCGTGCCCCACCCTGCCTAGTTTAGGATACCATGATACATATATGTGGGTTACTGCTGAAATGGGTCCCCGTTACTAGGGTTTCCTAATCAACATGTTATAACAATTAAGTGTTCTCAATTTAACCTAACCCCAATCATTTGTTTAATTAACATGTTGTATTTGGTTAAGTGTCGTTTATTCATATGTTACGTAACCTTGCCATTCTTAGCATGTCTGTTCATTGGTATTAACTGATTTATTAATGCACCAACCTCTCACATTAGAACTGTTGTTTGCGGTTGTTGGATGTGCCGGGCGGTTTCGGGCAGACTTCTACCGCAAACTCATTCTAACCTCGGGTTTTGGGCTTGATGCGCTAACCTCACACATTAGACCTGTTGTTGTGGTTGCTGGATATGCCGGGCGGTTCCGAGCAGACTTAAACTGCAACTCAATCTAACCTCGGGTTAGGCATGTTCATCTTTTAGCCAATTTACATATTTACCATACATGTCCAAGTCTAGATTTTTGTATGCCAATTATCCATAAGTGTAGTCAATTCAAGTTATGTCCCATATACTTGTTATGTACAAAATTAATTACATGATTACAACCCAATTTTTGCCAATTACATAATATTCTACTTTTACCCAAACTTTCCCCCAATGTTCCCACGTCGTTCGTACGTATAATTCATGTAATACGTTAGGCTCGCAATTAGCCCAACTCATAAAAAGGAAAAAGGGAAGAAACACATGACATCATAACTGGCATAAAACAATATAGATCTAATTAAGTATGGGTAACATAAACTTGGCATAAAATAGCATAAATCTACTTAAGCATATAAACGTGAGCTAGCATATAAGACAAATCCAATCAACATATGGAATGCGAACTAGCGTAGATCTAAACTTATAAACATAAACTTACACAGATCTAAACATATGAACTGGTATGGATTTAAACATATGAATATAAACTTGCATAACTTGCATAGATGAACATAACTTGCATATAAACTTGCATAGATCATAACTTGCATATAAACTTGCATAAAACATAACTTGCATATAAACTTGCATAACTAGCATATAAACTTGCATAGATCATAACTTGCATATAAACTTGCATAAAACATAACTTGCATATAAACTTGCATAATTTGCATATAACTTGCATAGATCATAACTTGCATAAAACATAACTTGCATATAAACTTGCATAACTTGCATATAAACTTGCATATATCATAACTTGCATAAAACATAACTTGCTTATAAACTTGCATATATACTTGCAAAAATCATAACTTGCATAGATCATAACTTGCATAAAACATAACTTGCATAACTTGCATATAAACTTGCATAGTTCATAACTTGCATATAAACTTGCATAACTTTCATAGAATGAATCTAACCAAACATATGTAATTAGACATAGGAATTAACATCATAAAATGAATCTACTTACATATGATAACAAACTAGCATATATTAACAAAATAGATGATAACAGAACTGGCTAATAGCATATGATTCAACAGGCATATTCACATAGTCCAGATCACAACATATCATAATTATTTTAATTAATTATCTTGTGAAAGCAACTGTACTCACAGAAAAGAGAATTGGGCATTTGTAGAATCGTTCTCCTTTTTACAATTCTTAGGCTTTCATCTTTATCTTTCATCTTCAATTTATTTAGTTATGGTGGAGGTTAGGTTAGTTTAGGATGCAGCAGCATGGCAGCTTATGAATGAATTTAGTTTAGATTAGGGTTTAGGTTTATGTGTGCTTATATAGATGTGTAGGATTAATTAGAACCCTTAGATCTAACTAGGATTCATCTAAGCCATCCAGAATGAAAAGGCATGTCACCAGACCAATCAAATAAAGCCACATAAGCCCTAAAACTCCAGAAATCGTCATCAACAAATAAAAATGCACCATGTGTGCAACATTATGCGCAGCAGCAGGGGTGTTGACACCCGCATATCATATATATATTTATATATATATATATATATATATATATATATATTCTTTTTAACCCTTTTCACACTAAACCGTTTTTTTGAACTACGTTCACATTAAGCTACTTTTCAGCCATTTCCCTAAAACAAAAAAATAGGGCGTTGGCAGGGATTGAACTCAGAACCTATTGTATACAAGTCACGTGCTCTAACTAAATGAGCCACTAAGTCTTTTGTTTACAAACCTTAGAACAATGCTAAACATTATTCTTTTCTCATTCCTTTTTTCATGTTTTGTTGCAATATTTAATTTTTCTCTTAAATATATCTATGTATATATACATATTTCCACAATTTTAATTTCATTAAAAATGCGGGGTGTTACAATTAGTCTTTGTCATATCAGCTATAAATATACTTGTAACTTGTTCATTTAAAATTACACTAGGTTTTATTCTGTAATCCTTCTATTAGAATAAAATCATTCTTCTCCCTTTCTCTTTACTTTTTATTGTATTTTATTTATGTCTGTTATTTTATTTTTCTCTTCTTCTTTAGCTATGTCCAGCTAATATCCTTTAATTAAGGGTGATGATGCTGGATTAGACTCAATATGAATCACATAGCCAAAGAGATTAAAACTTCATGTATGTAGATCTAGATCTGAACCAAGAGTTGGATCTGAACCTTCATACTCTGTGTTGTTTAAGAGTTATGCTCCTTCACAGGGTATATTCGAGTTTGATCTAACGTTTATCAGATTTAGATCTAACATTTAAGGTTTTAGAAATAATAGTGAATCTGTCCTGATAGCCTATGGTTGTTTAAGGGCTTAGCTCCTGCATATGCTATACTTGTTGTTATTCACATATTTGTTTCTAGAAACCTAATTATCATTGATTCATGTTTGTGACAGAAACATGAATTAGATTTGTATTAATTCGTTTGGCTATTGATGAATATTTATCTAATTTATGTCATTGCTCCCTAATTACTTTCTTTAATCATATAAAACTATCTTTTATTTAATTTCTGTTATTTTCTGTGTTTTCAACCAATCAAAATTCTAGAATAACTTGATTAGAATTACTAGTTTAAATATTTTTGGTCCTAGAGTTCGACAACCTCTACAACAATCCTTGTTTTTTATGAAAGCCGAATGAATTTTATAGTTGTTTATAATTGTTTAATTTGTTCGCAAACAAACCCATCTTAGTATCGAAAGAGGAACTCCAAACTAGGTCGGGGTCAGAGCACGCTTACTGAGTTGATTATAAGAGGTTCATATAGGTGGAGGTGTCGACAGCGCGGGATCCAACGAAGTCATGTGCGTGCATGGGTCCGGCTTGCTCGGGAAAATTAAGATGCTGTGACATCAGTAGATGGTTGTGCATCTCATTAATAAAGGGGTTGCCAGTTTAGGTAGTGATACATCCTACTGTAGGGCCAACACAGAGTGTCTACAGGGTAGAGAGTTGATCGATTAGGGTAGCAATTAGGGTACGTCTAGTCTTGCTTGTTTAGAACCCCATTATTCTTATTGGGGGTAACTCCTGCCATCTCTATTGGGATGTCTGTTATTGTTGTTGGGTAAAACCCATCAGTCTACCATCTGTTCCTATAGGGATCATCTTATTTATGTTATATTGGTGCATAGAAAAGTATTAGAGAAGTACAATTCATTCTGTTCTATTTATTTTTTCTCATCCTGCTCATTCTGTTATACCTGTCTTATGATACTATTATCTCTCTTATCTAGTTTATATGCCTATCATGATGCTTTTACTTATTTATATGCTAAAATTATCTGGACTCGTCAGACTTTATGTCTGACCCATTTTGTTTCCTCTTCTCTCTCTTCCGTTTTCCCCCTCCCCCAATGTTCTCAGGGTGGGAATACTCAGGTTTGATTTAGATTCTCTCTTCTATTCTACTTGGAACTGCTTAGATGTACTGTTTTGGTTTTCTATCTTCTCGAATATGGATATATTTTGAGGACTATGTTTTTCATATATTATTGTACTCTGATGATTTTAGTACAAGACAGAAGTTTTAAACTGATGTAATGGGTTTTCTGTATTTCAGACTTATGATGTAAATGGGTTTTGGACAACGATGATTTCTATTTAATAAAGTTTTATGTTTCATTGTTATTTTATATTTGTCCTATGATGTTTCTGTTTACCTATAACGCTTTACGAATAATGCATTTTGATAAAGAGTGACATTAATGGACGCGAGATGTAATATTTGGTATCAAAGCTGAAGGTTGCCAGATCGGATAAAAGATTTTGAAAATTGTTTTCAAAAAGGTTTTAAAATAAACATTTTTCAAAAGAAAAGTCTGTTTTGAAAAACATATTCCCCAAAGCCACTTTCGATTCTCTGTTTGAATCCCTTTTCCTTTTCTTTTCACCATGTCTGGAGAACCGATTCTTCCCGAGGGTGTTACGTTAGCGGCTTGGTTCCATAGGTATCTTGAGGCAATGACGCCTGCCGGAGGCCAAGCAGACACCCCTCCCCCAGCTGCAGCCACTATTCCTCCTTCTTCTCCTCCTCTTGAAGCTGATACTTTCTCCAAAGTATGCAAGGATTTCTGTGCTATGGGAGGAAAGCCATTCCGAGGAACAGAGACTTTAATAGAAGCAAGGTATTGGCTTAAAGAAACGGAGGATTTGTTTGGGATTTTTTAGGTTGACATCGGTAGGAAGATTAAATTGGCCGTTTGGCAGCTGAAAGATGAGGCTTCGTTCTGGTGGGAAGTGACACATGTGGGACGTCCAGTTGAGACATGGGATGATTTCCGATAGGGATTCAAGATGAAGTTTCTTTCTCGAGCCAAGCAAAGTATGCAAATGGAAACGTTTTTGTCACTTAAGCAAGGAGGCATGTCCATCAAGGAACATGTTAATAAGTTCAATCAATTGGCGAGGTTTAGTTTGGAACTAGTGAATACCCCGCACAAGAAAGCTTTTAGTTTTGTTATAGGATTGAATGAACCCCTCCATGGATTGGTTTTGTCTCGTATTCCGATGTGAGCAACTTTTGAGAAGCTTGTTGATATGGCCTTGATGCACGTAGAAGATAAAGGTGAAAAGAAAGTGGTAAGGTTGATGAATCGCAAAATAAGAAAGTGTGGCCTAAGAAGGAACGACAACAACAAAAGAAGGGTGGAAAGAATGACAAAGCCCAAGAAAAGAGGAAATGTTTTAATTGTGGATGCATGGGCTATTTGAGCAAAGATTGCTGAAAAAGGAAGAATGCTTGCTTCCTATGTGGAGAGGTCAGACATCTTGTTAAGTATTTCCCGAAGAAGCAAGGACAGGGCAAAAATGCAGGATCTTACGGAGGGCAAGTGCATGGTCTCGTGGCTGGTGTACCGGATAGAGGTAGGAAAGTTTCTGTTGAAGGTTTGATTTCTCTTTCCAATCATCCTATTAGAACTCTTTTTGATTCTAGCGCTACACATTCTTTTATATTTGATTTTATGGTTGAGTCTCTACACCTTAGTACTAGTATGGTTTTGGATCTCATTGTTGTCTCAAACCCCATTGGAGGTACAACTCATTTGTCTATGATTTGTTGGGGTTTGAGAATATCTGTTTTAGGCGCTGAGTTTGAGTGCGATACATACAAGCTTGTTTTCATGGGCTATGGTTTGATTCTAGGGATGGATTGGCTAGCCATGTATGCTGCCATTTTGGATCGTGAGAGGAGGGTCGTTAGACTTTTGACTTGCCATGGGAGGACCCTCGTGATTTCTTGTGACCCTAAGGGGTCTGTCATGCTTAGTTTTCTAGAGTCGCTTGATGCATCTATCGATGATTTACGATCTGCACCAGTAGTCTGTGAGTATCCTGATGTTTTTGAGGAGGTTCGAGGCATACCTCCGAGGCATGAGATTGATTTTCATATATACTTGGTGGACAATGCAAACCAGTTGCATTGCCTGTGCTCCACATGGATCCGAGAGAAAGGAGGGAGCTCAACAAGCAAGTAGGAGAGCTACTTAAGAAAGGATTTATTAGGCAAAGCATATTTGAATGGGATGCTCCAATAGTATTCGCCACTAAGGCGGATGGTTTGTGTAACACCCCATAATTTTAAAACATGACATAAGGAATAATTAAAGAATAATTAATTTAAAAAAAAAAGAATTAAGTGAAATGGGTTATGCCATTTCGTTCGTCTCGGAATTCTGATTGAGATAGAGTCCGAGTTTGCGTAAAATAAATATTGTATGAAGGAGTTATAGACGATGGAAGTTTGGCAGAAAAATTAGAAAACAAGCCAAAATAACTGGCGCACTTATGATGTATGCCAGAAGAAATTTGCATTGCCGCATCTGGGAAGTGTGCCTAGGCCAAGCCAGAATCTGCAGAATTCTGGAGGGTTCCATTGATGACGTGTCTTTCTAGGATTGGCTGGATGACGTGTTGTTTTAATCAAAGTGATTCAGATGGTCTTTATCTAATCTAAAGGCCCTAATTCACCTAATACATCTATAAATAAACACCTAAACCTAACCCTAATCTCATTGTTATCATCCATGGCGCTTCCTTGCTGCTCTAATCTAAACTAGTCTATCTTCTCCACCAAAACAAATCAGAATAGGAGTATTCCAATTAGAAGATCAGATCCACAAATCAAAGTAGAGATTATTCAAGATCAGAATTTCTACAACAATATCTAATTCTCTTTTCTAAGAATCCTATCGTTGTGAGTCTATGTTACTTTCACATATAATTAAATTAAAAAGTAATTGTGATAGGATTGTAAATTGGATCTGATGTATATGCCTGTAAATAAGAAGAATCATATCAAGTTTTGTAATTTGTTATCCCTTAGATTCATACCCAATTGCTATTATCATACGCCTATCTAATCTATTTCGTCGTTATTCATTTCACATGCCCATTTATATGTTTATGCCAGTTTTGATGTTTTGATTCTCTTCCCTTCTTCTTTTCATTTTTTCTATGATATTAGGCTAACTTCGAGCCTAACGTATTGCGTTGAGATTTACGTACGAATAACGTTGGAATGATTGGGAAAAGTTTGGGAAAAATGCAATAAAATGAGATTTGGCATAAATTGTTGATGAATATGGAAAATTGGTTTGGGCATAATTGAATATGACTTGTATACATGAGATTTGGCATAAATTGTTGTTAACTATGAAAATGGGTTTGGGCATAATATGGCACAAGAGATTATAAACATAATTTAGAATGGAAATTATGGGTAATTGGAATATATTGTAATCCAAAGATTTGAAATTGGGACTTGAATCAAGAAAGTGATAATGAACGCCTAAGACAAGAGGTTAGATTCGGATTGCAGTGTAAGCCTACCTGGAACCGCCCGGCATATCCAGCAATTGCAATTTGGTAATCTAATGTGAGAGGTCAAAGGCAGAAATTAGATGCGTAATAATGCAAAGACACGAGGTTAGATTCGAATTGCGGTGTAAGCCTTCCCGGAACCGCCCAACATATCCAGCAACTGCAAAATTGTAATCTAATTTGGGAGGTCTTGCAAGATTACGGTTATAATGAATTAATGAACACTTAACCAAGATAAGACATGTGATTAGACATGGGGGTAATAAAGGGTTTAGTGGGTAACATGGGTAGCACGTAAAACATAACTAAAGCACTTAACCAAGATGAGACATGTGATTAGACGTGGGAACGAAGAGGGGTTAAGTGGGAATTCCTAGTCGGGACCAAGCTTAGGAGGGAAGCTTGTGTCAAATGTGTGGACCCTTTTGAACCAGTAACCCATTTTAGTATCTATATGAGCTCAAACTAGGTCGAGGACAGGGACACGCTTACTGGGGTTGATTGTAAGAGGTCAATAAAGAGTTAGTGATGGCAGTGCAAGTCCAACAGAGTCATGTACGTGCGTGGGTCTGGACTGGTAGGTAAGACGTTGTTACATCATGTAGGTATAAACTGTGCATTTCAGTAGTATCGAGGTTGCCACCTTAGGGAGTGAGACACCCTATTGTGGGACCAGCACAGGTATCTACGAGGGTAGGGAGCCGATCGAAAGGGAAAGGTAGTGGGTACAACTAGTGGTGGTAGGAGCAAGTGGGGCACCTACGAGAGCAGCTAGGTGTACACGAAGCTACCATTATTATGATTAGTAGGGAGGGATCATCTCTTAATATGTAACCAGTATATGGTACGGTGCAGAGCATATCTTATAGTGGTAAGGAGCGCAGTCAATGTTCTATCTTTCTTACCTTGTTTACCTTATCACATCTGCTTATGTTACAGTCATCTCTTATGTCCAGTTTATGTTCTTATCCTATTACTTCACCGATTATATTGTTAAAGTCACTAGACTTGCCAGACTTATGTCTGACCCCTTTTTGTTTTGCCTCTTTTCTTTATTTCCCCCTTGGTCCTCAGGGTGGGATTAGTGAAGCTTGACTTGGATCTCTTTCTTCTTGAAGTGCTTGGAAGTGTTGAAAGTAATGCTCAGCTTTATCTTTTTTTCATTATGGCTATTTGGAGTGGGATTATGGTATTGCTTTTATGTACTCTGATAATAATTTTGTTAAAGATGGATATTTGTGTACTTGGCTTTAGTATGTGGTTTTGATGTTGTAACCAAACATGTTTTTCTTTTCCGCTGCAATGAATAAATTTTGAATTTTTAAGTACCATTTAATATATCTGTCTTGTGATGTTCTGTACTATACTCTTATAACGCTCCATGAAAGTTAATGCATTCCCTTAGTGAGTGACATTAACGGACGTGGGGTGTTACTCGTGATATCAGAGTTGAAGGTTACTAGAACAGATAAAAGATTTGAAAATCGTTTTCAAAAACATGTTTTAAAGAAGGTATCTTCAAGGGAAAAGTTTATTATGAAAAACATAATCCCCAAAACCCATATATCTTTCTTTCGATTCTTTGTTTTGAATCTCTTTCTTTTTCCTTTCAGCATGTCCGGGGAACCCAATATACCCGAGGGCGTGCAGATACCAGGATGGTTCAGAAGGTATCTGGAGGCTAGGGCCACTGCCGCAGGCCCAACACACGTTCCTCCTCCCCCAACTGCAGCTGCTCCTCCCGTGTAGATGCTTTTTATAAGATATGCAAAGACTTCTGTGCAATGGGCGGAAACCCATTTTATGGAACTGAAACGTTTGTTGAGGCTCGGAATTGGCTCAAGGAAGTGGAGGACTTGTTTGGTATCTTTGAGATAGACGATGGAAGCAAGTTTCAGCTAGCTGCTTGGATGATGAAGGATGAAGCTTCCTTTTGGTGGGAAGTAACTAATGGAGGACGTGCAGTGGAGATGTGGATGGATTTTAGACAAAGGTTCGAGTTGAAATTTCTTTCACAAGCGAAGGAGAGTTTGTACATGGAGAGGTTCTTGGCTTTAAAACAAGGAAGTTTGCCTATAAAGGAGTACGTTAACAAATTTAACCAATTAGCAAGATTTGGTATGGAATCAGTTAATACACCATGGTATGGAATCAGTTAATACACCATATAAGAAGGCTTTAAGATTTGCCAAGGGTTTGAATGAACCATTACACAGGTTGGCTGTGTCCCTCATTCCTATGGGGGCTACTTTCGAGAATCTTGTTGATATGGCGTTGATACATGAAGAGGAGAAAGGTGCTAATGCACATGATAAGAAAGGGGATCCAAAGAAGGCACAACAACAACAAAAGAAGGGCAGTAAGGATAACAAGGGCTCAGAGAAAAGGAAGTGTGACAATTGTGGAATAACTGGCCATTTGAAGAAGGACTGTAGGAAGAAGAAGAGAACTGGTTGCTTCCAATGTGGTGAGGCAGGACATATGATTAAAGACTGCCCAAGGAGGCAAGGACAAGGGCAAGGATAGAGGACAGGATCAACTTCTGGAGGGCAGGTTCATGCTCTCATGGCAGCTACGCAAGAGAGAGGTAGAAACATTATGTTGAAAGTTAGATTTTCCTTTTCGATCATCCAGTACGTACTTTGTTTGATTCTGGCGCTTCATATTCGTTTATATTTGCCTCTATTGTTGAGTCTCTGCACCTAGATACTAGTATAGTAGTGGATCCCGTTGTTGTCTCAAATCCTATTGGTGGAACGACTCATCTATCTATGTTATGTCGGGATTTGAGAATATCTTTGTATGGCGTTGAGTTCGAATGCAACGCTTATGTGCTTGGTTTCACGGGCTATGGGTTGATTCTAGGAATGGATTGGCTAGCCAGGTATGGTGCCATTCTCGACTATGAAAAGAGAGTAGTTAGACTGTTGACTTGTTTGGGGAATACTCTCGATATCTCATGCGACCCTAAGGGTTCTGTTATGCTTAGCTACCTAGAATCTCTTGACACACCTATTGATGATTTGCAATCTGTTCGAGTAGTCCGTGAGTATGCAGTTGTCTTTGAGGAGGTTAGGGGATTACCTCCAAAACGCGAGATAGATTTCCATATATACTTGGTGGACAATGCAAAACCAGTTGCATTGCATGTGCGCTACATGGCTCCAAGAGAAAGGAAGGAGCTTAGTAAACAAGTGAAAGAGTTGCTTGAGAAAGGGTCATAAGAAGAAGTATCTCAGAGTGGGGTGCTCCAGTTGTTTTTGCCATGAAGTTTGGTGGTTCGCATAGATTGTGCGTGGACTATAGGGAGCTGAATAAGCTCACGAAGAAGAATATATATCCATTACTGAGGATAGATGACTTATTCGATCAGTTGGTTGGTGCTTCGTTTATTCGCAGTTGGATTTAGATACAGGATTTCATCAGCTAAGGGTGGCTGAGGACAACATAGATAAGACTGCATTTAGAACTCCAGATGGTTTCTTTGAATGGCTCATCATGCCTTTTGGTTTGACGAATGCACTCACATATTTCGTGAACTTGATGAGTAGGGTGTTTAGGGAGTTTCTAAACAAGTTCGTGGTAGTCTTTGTGGATGATATCTTGATCTTCTCTAGAAGTGAGGAAGAGCATGCCTTACATCTTAAGGAAGTCTTATAGACCCTTCGAGCACATCAACTCAAGGCTAAATTCTCCAAATGCCATTTTTTGAGGAAGGAAGTGAGTTACTTAGGGCACGCGGTCTCTAAAGAGGGGATTGCAACAACCCTGAATTTTGGGGTAAATTTAAAAATCTATTTTAACTAATTTTAATGGATTTTGATATTTATAATAATTTATTTAAAATAATAATGATTAAAAATTTATTTAAATTGAAGTTAGGACGAATAATTTAATTTTAATTATACAAGGATTAGAAATAGTGCGGTAGTTTGAAAAGTCAAACTTGAACTTTGACTGACCATACAGGATGCAAAATTTAACGGATTTTAGTGAAACCAAAAATATTAGAATCTCTTTTAAAATATCTTTCCAACGAATATGAAAAATCAAAATTTTATAGCGGGACTCAAAAGTTATGCCCAGTTTAAATTTCAGAATAGTCGCTGTAGGATTTTAATATTAAAAATAGCCATTTTTCAGACGATCTATGTTTTCGATGAAACCACTTTTGTTGGATTCAGAATGTCAAAATATGGTTAAGTTTAATTTTTCATAATTTTTAGAATTAATTTGTGACCGTGGCAAAAAGATTGATGTTTTGTCAATTTCGGTCAATTTTAATCGACTTGAAAAATGCTATTTTTCAAATAGGCTCAGAATTGAATGAAATTAATTTTCCTAGGTCCGTAGCGTCAAAACATAGCTAAATATATTTTTTGGGAATTTTCGAAGTTAATTTGTGAGCCCGGTAAATTTTCAAAGAACGAACTAATTAAATAGTAAATGTTTTATATTTTAAATTAAAGAAAAACTTATTAAAATAGTCGAATAGGCTTACGAAACATATTCCATTGTGTCTGCAACGGGGGTATTGTGACGAGAAGGAATTTCGCTCGGTCCGAACCGGTCGCTAAACCGATCCAGGCCGTTCGAAACGCCCTATCGTTTGAGAACACGACAAATCAGAATTCATACAGAAGAACATTTCACTGTATATTACAACAATGCATCAGATTACAAGAATGTACAGAGTATGAATAAATATTACACAGAAATATCAGAGGTTTAAATTACATTTAAATACATAGCAGCGGAAAATAATACAATGCACAACTAGAAGAGATATACGGATACAAAGCTTTCCGGATATCATTCCAGCTGTAAACCAGGATCCTGTGAATATAAATCTGCAAAACCAAAACTACTAGCTGTCCGTGTCAAAATAAGGGCACCCAGAGTTTAGGTTAAAACAATAAACTCCAGGTCAGTCATGTGACTGGTGTGAGAACTAAAACAGTTATTAATCTTTATTTGAAAGTTAGGTAAATCAAGGGACCACGCCGTATAACACGGAACGAGTTTCCTCCCAAGAATACCAGTGCATATAACAAACAGCGCAATGCTAAATAAAGAAAAATGAAGCTGTTATAAGACCCAGGTCCTATCACACAATGCAACGCAAGCCGGGGGATAGGGTTTTCCCTTATAACAGCCAAAGAATGCTTGATACGGTTAAAACAAATCGTTTGATACTATTATAAGTGCATAGTGTATAAAACAACTTCAAATCATAAGTATCAATCATAGGCGGCATGGGTACCATATATCATGTCGCCATATATAGGTTTACAAATAAAACCGCAAATGTCACGTATTTGGAAATTGGATTTCCGTCTATGAACCGAGGCAAAAGATAGTCCTCAACCGATTCGAGACGCTCTAGCCCGCCCCTCAGGAACAGCCGCAACTGCCCCTTGGATCCTCAGGGCCGGTCCACACGGAGTGGATTATTATGCCTGAACACTACGTCTCCCCACCCTATGGGGTGTAAGTCTGGTCCGTCAGCCGACCAGAATGCATTCGGCCGAAACCGATATAACCGAGGCGCCTCGCAACAGCAACAACCACATAAGTCAAACTCGTCAGGGCGTGTAAAACCACTGACGCCACTTCTAGCTAGAAAGAAACGCATGCCCTCCCTGACGTCCGTCTCCCGTTTATGGTTCATACCGGGTGTGAAACACGCGAGGTAAACGTTACACAAAGCTACGCCACAAAGGCCGTGCTTTGATCATCACCACAAGACTTTGCTTTTCAACAGAAGCCTCGATCAATTGCCACTTAGGCATGCCACATAGGCAATTCACTCCATGCGATTGATATCCATCAATATATAACCCCTGAGCTCGTACGTCTCAGAGAAGGGCGTTAAGCAAGAGAATAAATTCTCCGCCGCCAAGCAGATATATATTTAATAGAGATCAATCACACGGACTAAAATCCAATGTCAGACACACAGTCCATTTACAAGTCCGTTCTGGGTCTGAACGAAACCGGAGGCACCTAGTACCCCGCATATCCATCGATCTCCAAGTACGTCTGGACGATCACTAACTGTTTCCATCTTCTTGGGTGTACAGCCCAATCAAGATCATCAGTTATCACCCAAACGACGTGAAGACCTCCGGTCTTCGACCATCGTCTTCATCTTCGACTTATCGTCGCATCAGTTATTCAGAATGGGATAAACCCGGCCTTTCCGAATAACTCGCGTATATTTTAAATAAGTGTTACACAAACACAACATACGCCTCATTCCAATCCATCAGTCACTAACCGTAAATTAATCAAGAGAATAATTCCCCAAATATTAACCCCGAAGGCCGAAACCAACATCAGATCAATATCCAGAAAACCATTCTACTTAGCTAACCGACAGTTAGTTTCTAATTTCACATTCATAGGGAAAGGTTCCCATTAATTTTATCAAAGATAAATTCTTGAATTTATTCTTTAATCAACTTTTGAATATCAATTCAAACTAGTCGGGATTAGCGAACCTTACCGAAGTAATCATTTGTTATAATTTCCCAATCCCAACCTATTCATCCCATGAAGTAAAACTGTGAATACTTCATATCTAACACCACAGTGTTATCGGTAAATTCAATTACCATTTCACGTTCAAATCTAATTAAAGATTTAACTATCGCCTGGAGCAAAACTGGTGATACTCCATTTTCGATCATTTCAATCTAATTAAAGATTCATTAAAACTCCACTTAGTTTTAATCTTCGACTGGGTTAAAGAATCAGTGTCATTTAAAACACGGTTCACGATAAACCCAAAATCTCATTCATTAATTATCGGGTTAAAGAACGAGTGTTATTTAAAAAACACTGTTCACGATAAACCCAAAAATCAATATCAATTCAATTCCAATTAAATATTATTTAATTGGTAAACTTCATTAAATCTAAATAAAAAGATTTAATCTCTTCTCAACTGGGTTCAAGAACAGTGTTAGTGAAGACACCATTCACGACAAACCCAAATCACATTCGATATTCAATACAAGGCTCTGAATAGAAAATATATCGGCTTATATTCAATACCAAATTCTACGATTAACAAATGTCGTATTGGAAATAACGATATAAATATATATCTTTCAAATTTCCATAACAACACATGTATAATCACGAATTCCAACATCGAAATATTCCGAAGACAATTTCGATTCAAATCCACTCCAATGCAATCATTGGAATTTTGGTTACTTTTAAAACCCTTTTCGAATTCAATTTATTTATTTAAAAATAAATAGAATTATAATTCTAGTTCAAAACTAGTTCATTTCGATAAAAATCTATTTTTATCTTTTCAAATATGGAGTTTTCATCCCAGACTTTCACAAATCATTTCTTATGATTTTACACAAATTATTACTATTTTTAATAATTTTATCAAGGCCCGTACAGTCGATTTCCAACAATGGCCATCGAACTGCACTTACAGCGACCTTTTTCGAATTTGATTTGGACGTAACTCCAAATCCAACCGTTAGATTTCAAATTTCTAACATTCGTTAGAAAGCTCTTTTCGATACGAACCCAACGGTTCCGGTTTTAGGAGAATCCGACGGTCGGATCTCCCGTAATGTCCGTTTGAAATAAATGGTCGAAATTCACGAACTGCCGCGGCGCGGCGCGTTCTATTCAGGCCATTATATTATATATATAATATATATATAATATAAATTTTGTCGATTTCTATTTAAAACGAATTATATAAATAGTTTTGAATTCGTTTCAAAAATATTTTCAACTTCCTTTTCAATTCAAATCACAATTGAATTCTTCTTTATAAATTCGTTTTAAAATTCATTTCTATTCAATTCAAATTTCAATTCAATTTGAATTCGTTTTCAATTCAATCCATTTCGAAATCGTTTTCAATTCAATTCATTTCGAAATCGTTTTCAATTCACTTTGAATTCGTTTTCAATTCATTTCATTTCGAAATCGTTTTCAATTCAATTCATTTCGAAATCGTTTTCAATTCAATTTATTTCGAAATCGTTTTCAATTCAATTCATTTCGAAATCGTTTTCAATTCAATTTATTTCGAAATCGTTTTCAATTCAATTTATTTCGAAATCGTTTTCAATTCAATTTATTTCGAAATCGTTTTCAATTCAATTTGAATTCGTTTTCAATTCATTTCATTTCGAAATCGTTTTCAATTCAATTCATTTCGAAATCGTTTTCAATTCAATTCATAATATCCGATTTCGAAATCACTTTTCAATATTCATTTTTAAGATGAATAAAATCGATATAAATATCGTTCACGTCAAAATGGCGTCAATCTAATCAACACGGCTTCATAAATTTCTATTTTCAAATATTCTATTTCAAATATTTCTTTTTCAAAATAGTTGTTATTATCAAAATATTTCGTTCAACACATGACCAATCTCAATGAATGAGTATTGTCAACACATGAACTTTTATTTTATAATATTCTTTATTTTTCAAATTGGAATGAGGCCCAATCAATCACCATATAAAGTTAATTATATGGATTTTCATACAACACATGTATATAATAACATTGAAAATAATCAACCATCAACCAAAGTGCACTACACTGTAAAAGCATCAAATATAGATATTCAACGCTTATAACAGCCTGTCAATCAATCGATCGACATATTTAATCAATCAGGATGAGTGAACTGCAAATTTCATCCCAACACCCGTGTGGGGTTTCAAACAATCAAACAAATATTTTATTCGTGCAGTTGGGCGATGTGTAAAATTTATCGTTCCAATCAATGTCATTCAAATAGGTGTACATAAACAAACCGTCTGGTTTGTAAATGAATATTCTATTTTATTCACTTCACGTTAAAAATTATATTTTTAACGATAAAACATTTTATTCCAACATATGAATTTCTATTCAGTTCATTCTTTAAATAAAATGATATTTTTATTTTTCTAACACATTTTAGAAAATTTCGGCGGCATAACGGCACGATACTAGAAACGGGACGAGGCCTAGCCTTATCCCCGGTCTAGTGAAGGCCCACGCCATTCACACATCAATCAAATCAATTCGTTATGCAAACCACAAAATTTGGAGTAAGAGTCTAACCTAGCCTTACTCCTTCGCCTTATAACGGCGCACGTCTAATCCTAACCAATTTATCGATTCGATTTTTCACACCACAAACCACATTCAAACCAATATCGCAATCAATCACCAAACAGTCAAACAAACAAGTCCATGGTCTGTGGACGATTGTGACGGGTGCTACTAAGCACCGTCTGCATCCTAGTATATATATAACTAGAAATAAAATTGAAAGGTGAGAAATTCTCACATATAGGTAACCTAGCTCCACGGCTCTTCTTTTGCAGAAACTTCGTCGTTCCCGCCTTTTTGTCACCTTCGTTGTCCGCTTTCACTACATATGTAAAAATCGAATTTTTACTTCGCTATTCCATATATAAAAACCGAATTTTTATTTCAAAGTTCAATATATAAAAATCGAATTTTTATTTCAAAGTTCAATATATAAAAATCGAATTTTTATTTCAAAGTTCAATATATAAAAATCGAATTTTTATTTCAAAGTTCAATATATAAAAATCGAATTTTTATTTCAAAGTTCAATATATAAAAATCGAATTTATTTCAAAGTTCAATATATAAAAATCGAATTTTTATTTCAAAGTTCAATATATAAAAATCGAATTTTTATTTCAAAGTTCAATATATAAAAATCGAATTTTTAGTTCGCTATTCAATATATAAAAATCATATTTTTAATTCGAAGTTCAATATATAAAAATCGAATTTTTAGTTCGCTATTCAATATATAAAAATCATATTTTTAATTCGAAGTTCAATATATAAAATCGAATTTTTATTTCAAAGTTCAATATATAAAAATCGAATTTTTAGTTCGCTATTCAATATATAAAAATCATATTTTTAATTCGAAGTTCAATATATAAAAATCGAATTTTTAGTTCAAAGTTCAATATATAAAAATCGAATTTTTATTTCACTATTCAATATATAAAAATCATATTTTTAATTCGAAGTTCAACATATAAAAATCATATTTTTAATTCGAAGTTCAACATATAAAAATCATATTTTTAATTCGAAGTCCAACATATAAAAATCATATTTTTAATTCGAAGTTCAACATATAAAAATCATATTTTTAATTCGAAGTTCAACATATAAAAATCATATTTTTAATTCGAAGTCCAACATATAAAAATCATATTTTTAATTCGAAGCTGTATCAATAAAAATTCCATTTTAAAAATATAGACTTCGCCTTTATAAAAACAAAGATTCCACCTTTTCAAATATAAAGTTTTCGCCTTTCCTAATGAAAAGTTTTCGCCTTTCCTAATAAAAAGTTTTCGCCTTTCCTAATAAAAAGAAAATCCAAACTTTTAGATATTAAAAATTCGAACTTCACGAAAGCAAAAATCATATTTTTAATTATATTCTATCATCCTATAAAAACCATACTTATCATATAAAATTTTTGTCTTTCACCGTTTAAAAATCAAATCCTTACTATTTATTTTATTCGAATAGAGATCGCCTTTTTATATTAGAGATAAACGAATAAAAAATTGATTTTTTATACAGGAAAATATAATGAAAACTCACATCCGCTGCTCGAAGGGGGAGGAGGGTTCATGTTGATCATTGGTGGCGGTCAGAGGCACGCCAGGGCTGTAGAGTGCTGCAATTGCAGTCATGGTGGTCTGAGGCGGGCGGGTCTTCTTCCATGTGGGCTAGGGTTTGAAATAGGAAGGGGGAAAGGAGGAGAGGGGCGCCGGTGCGAGAAGGGGATAGCCGGAGCTCTGCGGCAGTGGGAGGGCGTCGATCTGGTGGCGACGGTTATGGGTTTGGGGGCGTCGGTTGACTGCGTCTAGGCTAGGTCGAGGCGGAGGAGGGAAGGAGCTGGAGAACGAGGAGAAGAACGGAACTGGGGGGGGGGGGGGGGGGGGGGTCACGGCAGGTTGAGCGGCGGTGGGGCTGAACGTTGGTGGCGTCGATCTCGTTTGTTTTTTTTTTTTCTTTCTGAAAGTAAACGAGAAAAAGGGGGGGGGGTTTATATCTTTTATATATATATTATTTTATTTATTTTATTTTCAACCCTAACTGTTGACTTTTAATTCGAACACCTAACGAGACCCAACGACTATCGTCCCTAGCTAAATACCCCCATTCCGAACACAATGGAATATGTTTCGTGAGCCCATTGGTCTGTTACAGTCAGTTATTCTTCAAATTAAAGTATAAAACATTTAATTTCAGTTTTAAACGTACATTTCAAATTACCGGGGTCACATACGAACTTTAAAAATTCCAGAAAAATATTTTCTAGCTTCGTATTGACGATACGGTCCTAACAAAACTAGTTTCGTCGAATTCTGAGACCGTTTGAAAAATGGCCAATTTCCAGTCGATTAAAATCAACTGAAACTGGTCAAACGCGTTTTCTTTTGCCACGCTCACATATTGATTCGAAAAATTATGAAATTTGAAATCCAGCAATATTTTAACATCATGGACCCAACAAAACTGGTTTCGTCAAAATCCGAGGTCATTTGCAAAATTGCTATTTTTAAGGGCCTTATATATATAAAAATATATATAAATTCCACAGCGACTATTTCTAATTTTAAACTGGACATATCTTATCATTTCTAAGATGAAATCTCAGTTTGTTAACTTCGTTACAAAGATATAGTTATATAGATTCAAATATTTCTTGTTTCGTTCAATTCTGACTTATATTGAATTCTGTATATTCATTTGAAATTAGAAATCGAATTTTCGAACTACCGCGCCATTTTCAATTCCTTTTATAATTATATATAATTATTATATATTCTAACGACGACGCGTATAATATATACGTTTGAATTATATTCAAAATAAATTTCACGTCGATATTATTTAAAATAATTCATTTTAAATAATCAAAATTCGCTAAAATTGCCAAAATAAAAATTTTAAACTGGCCCAGAATTTGCGGGTTGTTACAATCTCCCCCACTTAAAACTTTTCGTCCCCGAAAAGGAAAAAGTCGAAAGTGGTTTGATTATTCAACTCTACATTCGATCTGGCTTCCCTTCTCTAACTCTTTAGTTTCTGAGAATTTTCAAAATTTCAAAAATTTGGCTAACACCCTAAATTTTTGAAAAATTTCGCCATAACCTCCCCTGCACCGGGAGCATCGGGGAATTTCAAATAGCTTCCCCGGTCCTTCAGATCTCAAAAAGAAAATGAAAAAGCCAAGCGGCTAGCCTATAGGCTCACAAAATCATCATCACCCAAACAAAACAGGAAATTATGTAGTAAACATGTACCTATTTGTCGGGCAAACAAATTTTATTCTCTGGCTCTAGCCTCCTTGCTATGACATGTTCAATGTAAGTATATGTATATGCAAGCAAATGTGACCAAATTTCAATACAATTCATTATTTGGTTCAATTAGGCTAAATGGTTCAAAATTATCAAACAATTAAACAAACAACACAAACATCAATCAATTAGTGAATTAGAGTTTTCAAATTGATAACTTTGATACATATACAAAAATCAGATTTTTGATGCCAAATCATAACAATAGGCCCTATCTAATTTTGGTTCTCACACCAGTCAATAGGAAATATATAGATATCTCACTTTCGTCACTCGAACATAAATTCTAATGATGGGGCCCCATCATCAAAATCATCTCCGGGCGATTAGAGTGTAATTCTATATCTATCCAGTATATTAAAACTTCAAATACACGTTTGCAAGGCGTATATGCAAAATCTTTATATACTGGACTGTCCAAATCAATATAAATAAATAATCAAATACGAATAATTGATTTAAATTTTCAAAACAAAATTTGTTTTCATTTGAAAAATATACTCTTCACACTCGTTCTAGGATACTACTGATCCTATCTCTAACGAGTCATCCCCATTGGATATTACTAATCCAATATCTGATGTATTCTTTCGTATGGTTCTAATGTGTCTTGTTCTCTAAGCTTTGTAAACCAAAGCTCTGATACCAACTGTGACGAGAAGGAATTTCGCTCGGTCCGAACCGGTCGCTAAACCGATCCAGGCCGTTCGAAACGCCCTATCGTTTGAGAACACGACAAATCAGAATTCATACAGAAGAACATTTCACTGTATATTACAACAATGCATCAGATTACAAGAATGTACAGAGTATGAATAAATATTACACAGAAATATCAGAGGTTTAAATTACATTTAAATACATAGCAGCGGAAAATAATACAATGCACAACTAGAAGAGATATACGGATACAAAGCTTTCCGGATATCATTCCAGCTGTAAACCAGGATCCTGTGAATATAAATCTGCAAAACCAAAACTACTAGCTGCCCGTGTCAAAATAAGGGCACCCAGAGTTTAGGTTAAAACAATAAACTCCAGGTCAGTCATGTGACTGGTGTGAGAACTAAAACAGTTATTAATCTTTATTTGAAAGTTAGGTAAATCAAGGGACCACGCCGTATAACACGGAACGGGTTTCCTCCCAAGAATACCAGTGCATATAACAAACAGCGCAATGCTAAATAAAGAAAAATGAAGCTGTTATAAGACCCAGGTCCTATCACACAATGCAACGCAAGCCGGGGGATAGGGTTTTCCCTTATAACAGCCAAAGAATGCTTAATACGGTTAAAACAAATCGTTTGATACTATTATAAGTGCATAGTGTATAAAACAACTTCAAATCATAAGTATCAATCATAGGCGGCATGGGTACCATATATCATGTCGCCATATATAGGTTTACAAATAAAACCGCAAATGTCACGTATTTGGAAATTGGATTTCCGTCTATGAACCGAGGCAAAAGATAGTCCTCAACCGATTCGAGACGCTCTAGCCCGCCCCTCAGGAACAGCCGCAACTGCCCCTTGGATCCTCAGGGCCGGTCCACACGGAGTGGATTATTATGCCTGAACACTACGTCTCCCCACCCTATGGGGTGTAAGTCTGGTCCGTCAGCCGACCAGAATGCATTCGGCCGAAACCGATATAACCGAGGCGCCTCGCAACAGCAACAACCACATAAGTCAAACTCGTCAGGGCGTGTAAAACCACTGACGCCACTTCTAGCTAGAAAGAAACGCATGCCCTCCCTGACGTCCGTCTCCCGTTTATGGTTCATACCGGGTGTGAAACACGCGAGGCAAACGTTACACAAAGCTACGCCACAAAGGCCGTGCTTTGATCATCACCACAAGACTTTGCTTTTCAACAGAAGCCTCGATCAATTGCCACTTAGGCATGCCACATAGGCAATTCACTCCATGCGATTGATATCCATCAATATATAACCCCTGAGCTCGTACGTCTCAGAGAAGGGCGTTAAGCAAGAGAATAAATTCTCCGCCGCCAAGCAGATATATATTTAATAGAGATCAATCACACGGACTAAAATCCAATGTCAGACACACAGTCCATTTACAAGTCCGTTCTGGGTCTGAACGAAACCGGAGGCACCTAGTACCCCGCATATCCATCGATCTCCAAGTACGTCTGGACGATCACTAACTGTTTCCATCTTCTTGGGTGTACAGCCCAATCAAGATCATCAGTTATCACCCAAACGACGTGAAGACCTCCGGTCTTCGACCATCGTCTTCATCTTCGACTTATCGTCGCATCAGTTATTCAGAATGGGATAAACCCGGCCTTTCCGAATAACTCGCGTATATTTTAAATAAGTGTTACACAAACACAACATACGCCTCATTCCAATCCATCAGTCACTAACCGTAAATTAATCAAGAGAATAATTCCCCAAATATTAACCCCGAAGGCCGAAACCAACATCAGATCAATATCCAGAAAACCATTCTACTTAGCTAACCGACAGTTAGTTTCTAATTTCACATTCATAGGGAAATGTTCCCATTAATTTTATCAAAGATAAATTCTTGAATTTATTCTTTAATCAACTTTTGAATATCAATTCAAACTAGTCGGGATTAGCGAACCTTACCGAAGTAATCATTTGTTATAATTTCCCAATCCCAACCTATTCATCCCATGAAGTAAAACTGTGAATACTTCTTATCTAACACCACAGTGTTATCGGTAAATTCAATTACCATTTCACGTTCAAATCTAATTAAAGATTTAACTATCGCCTGGAGCAAAACTGGTGATACTCCATTTTCGATCATTTCAATCTAATTAAAGATTCATTAAAACTCCACTTAGTTTTAATCTTCGACTGGGTTAAAGAATCAGTGTCATTTAAAACACGGTTCACGATAAACCCAAAATCTCATTCATTAATTATCGGATTAAAGAACGAGTGTTATTTAAAAAACACTGTTCACGATAAACCCAAAAATCAATATCAATTCAATTCCAATTAAATATTATTTAATTGGTAAACTTCATTAAATCTAAATAAAAAGATTTAATCTCTTCTCAACTGGGTTCAAGAACAGTGTTAGTGAAGACACCATTCACGACAAACCCAAATCACATTCGATATTCAATACAAGGCTCTGAATAGAAAATATATCGGCTTATATTCAATACCAAATTCTACGATTAACAAATGTCGTATTGGAAATAACGATATAAATATATATCTTTCAAATTTCCATAACAACACCTGTATAATCACGAATTCGAACATCGAAATATTCCGAAGACAATTTCGATTCAAATCCACTCCAATGCAATCATTGGAATTTTGGTTACTTTTAAAACCCTTTTCGAATTCAATTTATTTATTTAAAAATAAATAGAATTATAATTCTAGTTCAAAACTAGTTCATTTCGATAAAAATCTATTTTTATCTTTTCAAATATGGAGTTTTTCATCCCAGACTTTCACAAATCATTTCTTATGATTTTACACAAATTATTACTATTTTTAATAATTTTATCAAGGCCCGTACAGTCGATTTCCAACAATGGCCATCGAACTGCACTTACAGCGACCTTTTTCGAATTTGATTTGGACGTAACTCCAAATCCAACCGTTAGATTTCAAATTTCTAACATTCGTTAGAAAGCTCTTTTCGATACGAACCCAACGGTTCCGGTTTTAGGAGAATCCGACGGTCGGATCTCCCGTAATGTCCGTTTGAAATAAATGGTCGAAATTCACGAACTGCCGCGGCGCGGCGCGTTCTATTCAGGCCATTATATTATATATATAATATAAATTTTGTCGATTTCTATTTAAAACGAATTATATAAATAGTTTTGAATTCGTTTCAAAAAAATTTTCAACTTCCTTTTCAATTCAAATCACAATTGAATTCTTCTTTATAAATTCGTTTTAAAATTCATTTCTATTCAATTCAAATTTCAATTCAATTTGAATTCGTTTTCAATTCAATCCATTTCGAAATCGTTTTCAATTCAATTCATTTCGAAATCGTTTTCAATTCACTTTGAATTCGTTTTCAATTCATTTCATTTCGAAATCGTTTTCAATTCAATTCATTTCGAAATCGTTTTCAATTCAATTTATTTCGAAATCGTTTTCAATTCAATTCATTTCGAAATCGTTTTCAATTCAATTTATTTCGAAATCGTTTTCAATTCAATTTATTTCGAAATCGTTTTCAATTCAATTTATTTCGAAATCGTTTTCAATTCAATTTGAATTCGTTTTCAATTCATTTCATTTTGAAATCGTTTTCAATTCAATTCATTTCGAAATCGTTTTCAATTCAATTCATAATATCCGATTTCGAAATCACTTTTCAATATTCATTTTTAAGATGAATAAAATCGATATAAATATCGTTCACGTCAAAATGGCGTCAATCTAATCAACACGGCTTCATAAATTTCTATTTTCAAATATTCTATTTCAAATATTTCTTTTTCAAAATAGTTGTTATTATCAAAATATTTCGTTCAACACATGACCAATCTCAATGAATGAGTACTGTCAACACATGAACTTTTATTTTATAATATTCTTTATTTTTCAAATTGGAATGAGGCCCAATCAATCACCATATAAAGTTAATTATATGGATTTTCATACAACACATGTATATAATAACATTGAAAATAATCAACCATCAACCAAAGTGCACTACACTGTAAAAGCATCAAATATAGATATTCAACGCTTATAACAGCCTGTCAATCAATCGATCGACATATTTAATCAATCAGGATGAGTGAACTGCAAATTTCATCCCAACACCCGTGTGGGGTTTCAAACAATCAAACAAATATTTTATTCGTGCAGTTGGGCGATGTGTAAAATTTATCGTTCCAATCAATGTCATTCAAATAGGTGTACATAAACAAACCGTCTGGTTTGTAAATGAATATTCTATTTTATTCACTTCACGTTAAAAATTATATTTTTAACGATAAAACATTTTATTCCAACATATGAATTTCTATTCAGTTCATTCTTTAAATAAAATGATATTTTTATTTTTCTAACACATTTTAGAAAATTTCGGCGGCATAACGGCACGATACTAGAAACGGGACGAGGCCTAGCCTTATCCCCGGTCTAGTGAAGGCCCACGCCATTCACACATCAATCAAATCAATTCGTTATGCAAACCACAAAATTTGGAGTAAGAGTCTAACCTAGCCTTACTCCTTCGCCTTATAACGGCGCACGTCTAATCCTAACCAATTTATCGATTCGATTTTTCACACCACAAACCACATTCAAACCAATATCGCAATCAATCACCAAACAGTCAAACAAACAAGTCCATGGTCTGTGGACGATTGTGACGGGTGCTACTAAGCACCGTCTGCATCCTAGTATATATATAACTAGAAATAAAATTGAAAGGTGAGAAATTCTCACATATAGGTAACCTAGCTCCACGGCTCTTCTTTTGCAGAAACTTCGTCGTTCCCGCCTTTTTGTCACCTTCGTTGTCCGCTTTCACTACATATGTAAAAATCGAATTTTTACTTCGCTATTCCATATATAAAAACCGAATTTTTATTTCAAAGTTCAATATATAAAAATCGAATTTTTATTTCAAAGTTCAATATATAAAAATCGAATTTTTATTTCAAAGTTCAATATATAAAAATCGAATTTTTATTTCAAAGTTCAATATATAAAAATCGAATTTTTATTTCAAAGTTCAATATATAAAAATCGAATTTATTTCAAAGTTCAATATATAAAAATCGAATTTTTATTTCAAAGTTCAATATATAAAAATCGAATTTTTATTTCAAAGTTCAATATATAAAAATCGAATTTTTAGTTCGCTATTCAATATATAAAAATCATATTTTTAATTCGAAGTTCAATATATAAAAATCGAATTTTTAGTTCGCTATTCAATATATAAAAATCATATTTTTAATTCGAAGTTCAATATATAAAATCGAATTTTTATTTCAAAGTTCAATATATAAAAATCGAATTTTTATTTCACTATTCAATATATAAAAATCATATTTTTAATTCGAAGTTCAACATATAAAAATCATATTTTTACTTCGAAGTTCAACATATAAAAATCATATTTTTAATTCGAAGTCCAACATATAAAAATCATATTTTTAATTCGAAGTTCAACATATAAAAATCATATTTTTAATTCGAAGTCCAACATATAAAAATCATATTTTTAATTCGAAGTCCAACATATAAAAATCATATTTTTAATTCGAAGCCGTATCAATAAAAATTCCATTTTAAAAATATAGACTTCGCCTTTATAAAAACAAAGATTCCACCTTTTCAAATATAAAGTTTTCGCCTTTCCTAATGAAAAGTTTTCGCCTTTCCTAATAAAAAGTTTTCGCCTTTCCTAATAAAAAGAAAATCCAAACTTTTAGATATTAAAAATTCGAACTTCACGAAAGCAAAAATCATATTTTTAATTATATTCTATCATCCTATAAAAACCATACTTATCATATAAAATTTTTGTCTTTCACCGTTTAAAAATCAAATCCTTACTATAATATATACGCCATTTTCAATTCCTTTTATAATTATATATAATTATTATATATTCTAACGACGACGCATATAATATATACGTTTGAATTATATTCAAAATAAATTTCACGTCGATTTTATTTAAAATAATTCATTTTAAATAATCAAAATTCGCTAAAATTGCCAAAATAAAAATTTTAAACTGGCCCAGAATTTGCGGGTTGTTACAGGTATTTAATAGGAACGTCTTTTGTTGGGTTCGATTTGGAGATCACACAAATTTTGGATATTTTTCAGAATTAAATAAATTAATTAAAATAGGAAATACACTATGTATACGGGTATAAATACCCCATACCGTTCATTTTCTTCCCCGACTTCCTCATATCGCAGCTGCCACTCCCCTTAAAATTTCTTCTCCTTTTTCTCATCAATCCACTCACTTTTAGATCTCCATCCTTTCGAGACTTTTGTAGCTCTTCTCAAGACATTCCAATCCCGACAAATTTCATCAAAAATCGTTCCCCTAGCTCCTGGAATCCAAGCCCGATCGCCCCGCCTTCACCTCGCCGCCCCGCCTCCGCCATACGATCGAAGTCCACCCCCTTCCAAGCGAAGATGCCCCTCTCCACCCTCTCCACTCTCCAGCAAACTGCTCCTCAAACCGCCGATCGTAGCTCATGTTATCGCGATTCAAAGTTTTGAACGATTATGGGTTTACACGGTTAATCAATTTCAAAGGTTGGCAACACTTTTAAACCGTCGCTAATTCTTTATTTTGTAAAAATCATAACTTTTTCATATGATATCGAAATTCAGAAATTCCAGTTGCGTTGGAATCGTGGCGACGAGATCTACGTTTCAGAATTGATTAGAGATGATTTGGAGTCATTTTGTTCTTACAGCTAATAAAATTCGAATCGCCAAAATTAAAGAATCAAGGTGAGAAATCTTATCTATTTTTATAAATAATTATATTTTAATTATTGTTCTCACCTCTGGATCGTTATATGTATATTATTCTGCGCTATGGTAATTTAGGATTCATTTGTTTATGTATTTCTGTTGTGTTTGATATATTCGCTCGGGTTGATACGATTAAAATCTCATATTTATTGAGATTCAAATTTATGTTCTAAATTTGCGATGAAATTTATTATTAATTCCAGATCCATTATTTCAGATCTGATGTTGCGCTGCTATTTACTTCTTTATTTCAGTTTTGTCAATGCAATCCAAATCTCATTTTTATTGAGTTTTATATGCATATATACGAATGGTTCCTTAGAATTTGTGTGTTTAAAATATGCATTTGTGTATGTTGGAAATAGTTAAACCAAATTCATCATATTTGTTTATTGAATTGTTGGGAAGGTTTATAATGTCTTTCTTTTTGTTCATATTAAAAAGATTATCTTTTCAATATCGCTTTGTTCATATTAAAAATATCGTTTTGTTAAAATGAAAAGATTGGGTTTTTAACATCATTTTGTTAAAATGAAAAGATGTGATTTTTAACATCGTGTTGTTATAAATAAAAAAGATGACATTTTTTTTATGTCGTGTTGTTTATAATAAAAAGATGAAATTTTAATGTCGTTTTGTTTCAAAATAAAAAAGAGCAAACTTTAAGCGTCATTTTATTTCAAATATAAGTATCATTTTTGTTATAACATAAGTATCATTTTTGTACGTTATAAAAGAACACATTTTTAGTGCGTTAAAATGAACAATTTTTTTTTTGTTACAAAGAAGATATTTTAGTGTCAAATTGTTTACGCTAAAAAGATGTACTTTTAATGTGAAATTGTTACATAAAAAAAAGATTTTTTTTTAGACTTTTGTTGTAAATGAAAACAATTAACTTTTGTTTCCAAATTAAAAGAATTTACTTTTCTTTGTTGAATAAGAGATTTTACCTTTTGTGGTTAAATAAAGATTTCACCTTTTGTCTTTATATGAAAGAGGTTAACTGTTGTTTTTATATAAAAAATTGGAACTTTTATTTTTAATAAAAGATTAAAACTTGTTTGTGTACAATAAAAGATTGAAACTTGTTTGTGTACATTAAAAGATTGAAACTTGTTTTTTGCATAATTAAAAGTATTAACTTTGTTAACGAAAAGTGGTAACCTTGTTAATGAAAAGAAACAACTTTGTTAATAAGAGGTTCATTTTCGGGTGTGATGAAATAAAGATCAAAAAATTCATTTTTGTTGTGTAATGAGATAAAGAACAGAAGATAACATTGTTGTGTTAATTATGAAACGACATTATATTACACCGTCATGTGTTTATTTAGAAACGACATTATATTTCACTATCATGTTTTGTTAAAAAGAAAATAAAGACATTAACATTGATTTTAGTTGAAATAATAAAAATTACATTTTTCATTGATTTTAGTTGAAAAATGTACAAAGACATCATTTTGTCATTATTTTGCAAATGTACGAAGCTATCATTTTTGTCTTTGTTTTGTTAAATGTAAAAAGATAATTTGTTTGTTTATAAAAAAGAAATTTACATTTGTTTGAAAATGAATATTTGCACCGTTATGTGTTAAATTAGAAATGACATTATTTACACCGTTATGTGTTAAATTGGAAATGACATTATTTACATCGTTATGTGTTAAATTAGAAATGAACATGATTGACACCGCAATAAAAATTACATTATTATGTAATTAAAAAGATAAGATTTTGTCACTGAAAATAAAATTGCATTGTTATATGAAATTAAAGATTAAAGATTTACATTGTAAATAAAATCACATTTTTAAATATAAATAAAGAATAAGATTTTGCATGTAAAATATAATTACATTTTTATATGTAATTAAAGAGGAAGAATTTGCATAGTAAATAAAATTACATTTTTTATGTGTAATTAAAGTGTTAAAATTTACATTGCAAATTAAAAAAGTAAGAAAAATACATTTATATGTAATTAGATTTATAGAAAGATAAAATTACATTTTTATGTAATTAAAAGTGGAAACTTAGATTTTCATTAGAAGAATAAAGGAGTGATATTTACATTTTTATGTAAATAGATTTTCAATAAAAAGAATTTAGATATGATATTTACCTTTTTAATGTAAATAGATTTTAAATAAAGGAAATTAGAAAGGAAATTTACATTTTTATGTAAATAAACAATGAAAGAGGAAAATTTACTTTTTAGGTAAATAAGCAATGAAAAGGAAAATTACATTCAAAATGTAAACTAGAATATAAAGGACATTTTGTTAGGAAATGTAAATTAGAATAAAAAGGGACATTTTTGTTAGAAATTGTAAATCAGAACAAAAAGTATAAAAATAAAGATTACATCTTTATTGACCTTTTATATGCAATAAAAAGAAGTAGGGAATTAGAAAAGTTAAAATTTTCTTAATGTAAATAAGAATTGGAAGAAAATTACATTTTTATGTCATTAAGTTAAAGTTTATATTTTCATGTAATTAAGATTTAAAGTAAGAAAATTACATTTTTATGTAATGAAAAGATTAGGTTTTGACATTGCAAAATTATTTAATGCAATGTAGATAATATTAAAAAGAAAAGTCACATTTTAATGTAGATTATATTAAAAAGAAAAGTTTACATTTTTAATGTAAATAAAAATAATGGAATTAAAATGTGTAATTTTATCTTCATTTTAGATGCGATAAAAAGAGTAGAAATGAAATGTATATTTTTATCGTCATTTTAGAGGCGGTAAAAAGAAGTTACATTTTTCAATGTAAATAAAAGAAAAATAGGAAGTTACATTTTTATATGTAATTAGTGAAATATAGAAACTTACATTTTTTCAATGTAAATAAGGATGAAATAGAAATTATATTTATTTATGTTTTTATGTGTAAACAAAAGAATTTACATTTTTCAATGTAAACAAAAGAAATAAAAGAATGATTAGGAATTCACATTTTCCAATGTAAATAGAATGTGAAATAAAAGTTACATTTTCAATATAATATATTGAAATATAAGTTTACATTCCTCAATGTAAATAAAATAGGAATAGAAATTTACATTTTTCTTATGTAAATAAAAGGATTAGAAATTCACATTTTTATGGGTGGGTTTTCATTAAAAAGGGATAATGAAACCAAATATACATTTGGTGTAAATTGAAAGATGAAAGAAGAAAAAATACATGTTGGATATAGCATGTGTATGTGAATTAAAATAAAATAAACATTATTGTGTGCCATGTTATACCTCGATATTATATACACAAATAGGGATATTCGATGTTAACAAAATATAGTGAAATGAAATGGATGACGGAATTATATATAAAAGTATATATATATATATATATATATATATATATGTAAATTATAATTAAACGAATTGCACGCGGTAATTAGCGATTCGACAATCGTAACTTTAAATAGTTATACCGAAATATCCGACCGTCGGATTTTCCCAAAACTGAAACCGTTAGGTTCGCCTTGCGAAGACCTTTCCAACGATATGAATTGTGTAAAATTCCAACGGTTAGACTTAGAGAAACTTGTAAAACAAATTTGGGTGAAAATAGCGCCAAGGTCGCCTATTGACACGAAGTGTTGTTAAATAAAATTCAATTATTTTATATGAATAAAAATAGAGATTAATCGTTATAAATTAATATTAACGATAAGAAATGATTTAAAAAAAAATATATACGAGGATCTTTTGAAAAGTCCGAGTTCAATCTCATTTCAAATGATTATTCGTCGATCTAAGTCGAAGAGTTGAAGACGGTGATTGAAGACTGACGATCTTCACATCGAATGGATGAATTACCATTGACGCCCATGATTGGAGTAGCTACCTTGAAGGGGCTACGAGGGTGGCCGTCCAGACTACTTGTTGATTGTTCGGATATGCAAGGAATAAGGTGCCTCCGGTTTCGTTCAGATCCAGAACGGACTTGAAAATGGATTGTATGTCTGACGTTGTATTCCTTTATATGGTATTCGTTGATCTCTGTTAAATATATATCTGTTTGGTGTTTAACACCCTTCTCTAAGATGTACGAGCTTAGAGGTTATATATTGGTAGGAATCAATGGTACAGTATGAATTGACAATGTGGCATGCTAAGATGCAGATGATCAAGGCTTTTGTTGAAAAGCAGGCCTTGTGGGTGATGATCAAAGCACGGCCTGTTTAGGCGTAGCTTTGTGTATAACGTAGCTTCACGAGCCTCACAACCCGGTTGAGTCTCAAATGGAGCAAGGGAACCAGGGAGAGCAGCACGTTTCTTTCTAGATAGAAGTGTTGTTTGGGTTTTACACGGCCCGACATATTACTTATGTGGATGATGGAATGAGGCGCCTCGGATGATAGGTCCTATAGGACCGGGAAACGTGTGTTCAGGAATTGCCAATCTGCAAAATCGTATGTGTGGACCGGCCCTGCAGGATCCAAGGGTTCACTGCGGGGAATCCTGAGACATTAGCTAGAGTGTCTTGAATCGGTAAGGAGATCGTTCCTAGCCTTGACTCATGATGGAAACTCAATTTCCAATACGACCTCATGTGGTTTTGATTGTAGAACTAGTATGGCGACATAGTAGAATGGGGTACTATGTCGTCTATGATTGATACATTATGATTGAAATGTTTTTGAAACATATATACACTAACAATAATATCAAATCCGTTTTATCATATCAAGAATCTTTTGACCATTATAAGGTAAAACTCTATCCTCCGGTTTGCATTGCATTGTGTGATGGGACTTGAGTCTTATAATGGTTTCATTTTTCTAAAAAGCGTTGCGTTGTTTAAAGATTCACTTTATTTTATGCACCGACAATCCATAGGAGTAAACCCGTTCCACGTTAGCGGCATGATCCTTGGATTTGCCTTATTACTATTAGTTAAATTAGTTGAGAATTATCACACCAGTCCCATGACTGACCTGTAGTTTGTTTCACTTGCAAACTCGGGTGCCCTCTTTTACACACGGCCAGTCGGGTAGCTTTTTTTGCAGATATTTATCTTTAGAAGGATCCTGGATCGAAGCCTAAATCTGTGTCTAGAACATAGTTTTCTTCTGCTACCTTAGTTATTTTATTTCCGTTGTGTATTGTATTAATTTACTGTAATTTATCTTCCGCTGAAATTTTTATTCAATGTACTCTGATATTTTGTACTCTGATGTAACATTATTGTAACATTTATAAAAGTCTGCTGTTGTTGTTCTGATGTGTTGTATTCCCAGAGTTAACGTACTCTGGTTTTGAACGGTCTTGGTCGATCTAACGATCGATCGGGTCCGGCGAAAACGCGGGCCGTTACAGGGATAGCAGTGGATCCCGCGAAGGTGGTAGTAATCCAAGATTGGAAGATTCCTAAGAATGCAACGAAAGTAAGAAGTTTTCTTCGTTTGGCGGGCTATTATAGAAATTTCATCAAGGACTTTGCTAAGATATCAGCCCCACTTACTCGGTTAACGAAAAAGAATTGAACCTTTTCTTAGGATGTTGACTGTGACGATGCTTTTAATCGTTTGAAGAGGGCATTGACGACAACTCCTGTTTTAGTTTTGCCAGATGGGAGTAAACCATTCCCAGTGTATATTGGTGCTTGCGGGACAGGGCTTGGCGCAATTTTGTTGCAAGAGGGAAGGGTGATATGTTATGGTGGAAGTCAGTTGAAGGTCCATGAGAGGAATTGCCCTACCCACGACTTAGAGTTAGCTGCCATAGTTTTTGTGCTTAAGTCTTGGTGCCATTACTTGCTTGGTGAGAGGTTTGAGTTGTATACAGACCATAAGTCACTAAAATACCTGTTCTCTCAAAAAGTTCTAAACTTAAGGCAACAGAGGTGGATGGAGTTCTTAGCATCCTACGATTTTGAGATTGCATATACCCCTGGTAAGGGTAATGTTATAGCTGACGCCTTGAGTAGAAAGAAGTTGAATTTGAGTCCTTTGTTTGTCGAGCAGCAGAGTTTAGAGTATATCACTACCTTTGACTTTAGGCCCTCTATCGATTATGTACCCGGTTTATTGGCATCATTAGTGGTGCGACTTACGCTTTTGGGTATGATAGGTTGGGCACAACGAGATGACCCACAACTGATAGAGATAGTAGACAAGCTCATAAGAGGGGAGTATTCGAGCCATCTTAGTAGATATACTATAGATGACAGAGCTTGGTTGCGTAGGGATGGAAGAGTTTGCATATCACGAGACAAGAGTTTGAGAAGGACAATCCTTGAAGAAGCACATCGTTCTAAGATGACCATACATCCCGATGGTGACAAGATGTATAAGGACATGAAGCGAATTTTCTTTTGGGACGGAATGAAGAAGGATGTGGTTGAGTTCGTTTCTAGATACTTAGTGTGCCAATAAGTCAAGGCTGAGCAAAAGAAGCCTGGTGGTTTGCTTCACCCTTTAGATGTTCCACAATGGAAATGGGAAAGTGTTTCCATGGATTTCGTCGACGGGTTGCCGAGGTCAAGTAAAGGTAATACGGAAATTTGGGTAATAGTAGATAGACTTACCAAGAGCGCGCATTTCATTCCCATTAAAAGTAAAAGAACAACGGCATGATTAGCATATGTTTATCTCCAAGAGATAGTTCGTCTACATGGCATACCTTCTAGTATTGTGAGCGATCGAGATCCCATTTTCACTAGGGAGTTTTCGAAGAGCTTGCAAGAGGCGGTCGGAACGCAATTGTGTTTGAGCATCGCTTATCACCCTCAGACGGATGGCCAAACAGAAAGAGTGAATCAGATTTTAGAAGATCTTTTGAGGTTATGCATCTTGGACTTTGGAGGAACATAAGAGGAACACCTTCCATTAGTAGAGTTCGCCTACAACAATAGCTATCTGACCAGTATTGGCATGGCACCTTTTGAATCTCTATATGGACGACCTTTCCAATCACCAACTTGTTAGTGGGAATCTACGGATAAGATTTTTCTTAGGCCCGAGATGGTTAGGGAAACTTCAGAGAATATAGACTTGATTCGAAGACGCATGAAGACAACACAAGATTAGAAAAAGTCATACGCATATAAGAGACGAACCGATCTTGAGTTGATGTTGGAGACACGATTTTTATTAAAGTATCACCATTGAGGAATGTAGTTCGTTTTGGATCTGTAGGGAAATTGGCACCAAGATTCATAGGGCCACTCCCCATAACAGAAAGAATTGGACAGATGGCCGACAGAGTGAAGTTGCCTGAGAAGCTTAGCGGTGTTCATGATGTATTTCACGTGTCGCATTTGAGGAAGTGTCTACATGATACCGCAGAAATAGTAGAGCCGAGCATGCTTAGAGAAGTGGAAGTAGAGCGAGATGCCATGATCAGACGAGTTCCTACATGCATTCTTGTATCGGAGGTGAAGAAATTACGCAACCAAGAGGTCAAGTTGGTTAAAGTCCAATGGGGAGATGATCAAGGAGACGCGACTTAGGAAACGGAAGACAAGGTACGTGCGTCGTACCCTTTGCTTTTTGAGGGTATGTTCATAACTTCTCCTTTTTCTACCGCTTTGTTATACTTGTTTTATCGCTTAATGTACCCTCTCGATTATATCTTTGATCTTTAGGTAGAAATCCTATGGTTGTAAACATGTGTTTGAGACATGTTATGTTTGGTGGAAGCAAGTGGATGTAAGTGTTTGCTAGTGGTTGGTCATGGATGCATTTACACACACATTCGGCACTAGATCGGCTCAATCACTTTCATATTGCATATGGCAGAGTGTGCATATATAAATTAATGGATGTATATTGAATGTGTTATCATATGGATGTTGCATTTGGATGAACGGTTGTGCACTCATATAGAAATGATATGTATCATTAGGATTCTTTTGCATACATAATGGACGCATGGCACTATCATGTTTTGCATTAAGAAGGTCAATTGAATCAGTAGACCGCCTGATTTTGCATTAGGATAAGGACATATACACAAACTTTGCATATGTTCATAAAAGCATTAGAAATCTTATAAGGACAATGGACGCCCGCGATTGATGGGTGAGAAGATGGATGATGGATGGTAGGACATACATTCCTTTCAACTTCGAGACTTCGGGGACGAAATTCTTTAAGTAGGGGGAATGTAACACCCGTAATTTTAAATCATGACATAATGGATAATTAAAGAATAATTAATTTTTAAAAGAAGAGTTAAATGAAAGGTATATGCCACTGCGTTCGCCTTGGAATTCTGCTTGAGATAGAGTCCGAGTTTACGTAAAACGGATACCGTATGAAGGAGTTATGGACGATGGAAGTTTGGCAGAAAAATCAGAAAAATAGGCCAGGATAACTGGCGCACTTGTGAAGTGCGCCAGACGAAATTTGCATTGGCGCAGCTGGGAAGTGCGCCCAGGCCGAGCCAGAATCTGTAGAATTCTGGAGAGTTCCATTGATGACGTGTCTTTCTGGGATTGGGTGGATGACGTGTCTTTTTAATCTGAGTATTTCAGATGGTCTCTAATCTAATCATGAGGCCCTAATTCACCTAATACATCTATAAATAAACACCTAAACCTAACCCTAATCTCAATGTTATCATCCTTGGCGCTCCATGCTGCTTTAATCTAAACTAGACTTTCTTCTCCACCAAAACAAATCAGAATAGGAGTATTCCAATCAGAAGATTAGATCTACAAATCAAAGTAGAGATTATTCAAGATAAGAATTGCTACAACAACATCTAATTCTCTTTTCTAAGAATCCTATTGTTGCGAGTCTATGTTACTTTCACATATAATTAAATTAAAAAGTAATTTTGATAGGATTGTAACTTGGATCTGATGTATATGCCTATAAATAAGATGAATCATATCAAGTTTTGTAATTTGTTATCCTTTAGATTCATACCCAATTGCTATTATCATATGCCCATTCGATCTACTTTGTCGTTATTCATTTCACATTCCCATTTATATGTTTATGCCAGTTTTGATGTTTTGATTCTCTTCCCTTCTTCTTTTCCTTTTTTCTATGAGATTAGGCTAACTTCGAGCCTAACATATTGCATTGAGATTTACGTACGAATAACATTGGAACGATTGGGAAAAGTTTGGGAAATATGCAATAAAATGAGATTTGGCATAAATTGTTGATGAATATGGAAAATTGGTTTGGGCATAATTGAATATGACTTGTATACATGAGATTTGGCATAAATTGTAAATAACTATGAAAATGGGTTTGGGCATAATATGGCACATGAGATTATAAACATAATTTAGATTGGAAATTTTGGGTAATTGGAATATATTGTAATCCAAAGATTTGAAATTGGGACTTGAATCAAGAAAGTGATAATGAACGCCTAAGACAAGAGGTTAGATTCGAATTGCAGTGTAAGCCTGCCTGGAACCGCCCGGCATATCCAGCAACTGCAATTTGGTAATATAATGTGAGAGGTCAAAGGCAGAAATTAGATGCGTAATAATGCAAAGACACGAGGTTAGATTCGGATTGCGGTGTAAGCCTTCCCGGAACCGCCCGACATATCCAGCAATCGCAAAATGGTAATCTAATATGAGAGGTCTTGCAAGATTATGGTTATAATGAATTAATGAACACTTAACCAAGATAAGACATGTGATTAGACATGGGGATAATAAAGGGTTTAGTGGGTAACATGGGTAGCACGTAAAACATAACTAAAGCACTTAACCAAGATGAGACATGTGATTAGACATGGGAACGAAGAGGGGTTAAGTGGGAATTCCTAGTGGGGACCAAGCTTAGGAGGGAAGTTTGTGTCAAGTGTGTGGACCCTTTTGAACCAGTAACCCATTTTAGTATCTATATGAGCTCGAACTAGGTCGAGGACAGGGACACGCTTACTGGGGTTGATTGTAAGAGGTCAATAAAGAGTTAGCGATGGCAGTGCATGTCCAATGGAGTCATGTGCGTGCGTGGGTTCGGGCTGGTAGGTAAGACGCTGCTGCATCGTGTAGGTATAAGCTGTGCATTTCAGTGGTATTGGGGTTGCCACCTTAGGGAGTGATACAACCTATTGTGGGACTAGCACAGGTATCTGCGAGGTTAGGGAGCCGATCGAAAGGGAAGAGTAGTGGGTACAACTAGTGGTGGTAAGAGCAAGTGGGGCACCTACGATAGCAGCTAGGAGTACACGAAGCTACCATTATTATGATTAGTAGGGTGGGATCATCTCTTAATATGTAATTAGTATATGGTACGGTGCAGAGCATACCTTATCGTGGCTTGGAGCATAGTCGATGTTCTATCTTGCTTACCTTATCACATATGCTTATGTTACAGTCATCTCTTACAACCAGTTTATGTTCTTATCCAGTTACTTTACTGATTATATTATTAAAGTCACTAGACTCGCCAGACTTATGTCTGACCCCTTTTTGTTTCACCTCTTTTCTTTCTTTCCACCCCCAGGTCCTCAGGTTGGGATTAGTGAAGCTTGACTTGGATCTCTTTCTTCTTGAAGTGCTTGGAAGTGTTGAAACTAATGCTCAGCTTTATCGCTTTTTCATTATGGCTATTTGGAGTGGGATTATGGTTTTTCTTTTATGGACTCAGATAATAATTTTGTTAATGATTGATATTTGTGTACGTGGCTTTACTATGTGGTTTTGATATTGTAACCAAACATGTTTTGCCTTTCCGCTGCAATGAATAAATTTTGAATTTTTAAGTACCATTTTATATATTTGTTTTGTGATGTTCTATTCTATACTCTTATAACGCTCCATGAAAGTTAATGCATTCCCTTAGTGAGTGACATTAATGGACGTGGGGTGTTACAGTTCACTTCGCTTATGCATGGATTACATAGAGCTGAATAAACCCACTAAGAAAAATAGGCACCCACTTCTAAGGATAGACGATCTGTTTGACCAGCTTGTTAGAGCATCTGTTTTCTCCTAGTTAGACTTAGACATGAGGTTTCATCAGTTGAGGATAGCCGAGGACAGGATAGACAAAACTACTTTTAGAACTCCATATGGTTTCTTCGAGTGGCTCGTCATGCCTTTTGGGTTGACAAATGCACCGGCCTATTTTGTGGATTTGATGAGTAGACTGTTTCGGGAGTTTCTAAATAATTTCATTGTGGTCTTTATAGATGACATCTTAAATTTTCTCGAAGAGTATGCCTGTATTTAAGAGAGGTTTTGAGAACTCTCTGAGTGCATCAGCTAAAGGAAAAATTCTCCAAATGTCATTTTTTGGAGAAAGGAAGTGAGATTTCTAGGGCATGCATTCTCTAAGGATAGGATAGCAGTAGATTCTGCGAAAGTAGTTGCAATTCAAGATTGGGAGATTCCAAAGAATGCAACGGAGGTAAGGAGTTTTCTTGGTTTAGCAGGCTATTATACGAAGTTCATTAAGGACTTCGCAAAGATATTAGCCCCCCTCACCGGACTTACGAAGAAGAATCTGACTTTTTCTTGGGGTGTTGACTGTGAAGTTGCTTTTCAGCGATTGAAGAGGGCTCCCAATTTGAGGCAATAGAGATGGATGGAGTTTCTAGCGTCCTATGATTTTGATATTGCGTATACCCCTGGCAAGGGTAATGTGGTGGCGGACACACTAAGTAGGCAGAGGATGACTTTGAGCCCACTATCCGTAGAAAGGCAGAACTTAGAGTATATATCGACCTTTGATTTTAGGCCATCTACGGATCTTATACCTGGTTTGTTGGCATCGTTAAAGTATGACCTACTCTTATGGATCAAATAGGAACTTCGCAGTGAGAAGACCCACAAATAGCAGACATCTTGGATAGGCTCAGTAGAGAGGAGCCTTCCAGTCACCTCAGTAGATATTTCACAGATGATAGGGGTGGTTGCGACTAGACAGAAGGTTTTTTGTCCCTCGATTTGGGAGTTTGTTGAAGACAATCCTTTAGGAAGCCCATCATTCTAGGATGACTATTCATCTCAGTGGTGATAAGATGTATAGAGATATGAAGAGGGTTTCCTTTTGGGCTGGAATGAAGAAAGACGTAGCAGAGTTTGTTTCTCGATGTTTGATCTGCCAGCAAGTCAAGGCTGAGCAAAGGAAGCCAAGTGATTTACTTCATCCTTTAGAGGTTTCACAATGGAAGTGGGAGAGCGTCTCTATGGATTTCATTGATGGTTTGCCTAGATCAAGGAAAGGCAACACCAGTATTTGGGTTATAGTTAACAAGTTTACCAAGTGCGCTCATTTTATTCCTATTAAGAGTAAGGGGACGGCAGCATGGTTGGCAGCAATTTATCTTCGTGAGACAATCCGTCTACATGGAGCACTTTCTAGTATAGTAAGTGATCGTGACCCCATATTCACTAGTGAGTTTTGGGGGAGCTCTCTAGAGGCATTAGGTACACAGTTGTATTTGAGCACCACCTATCACACTTAGACCGATGGACAGACGGAGAGGATGAATAGAGTCCTTGAGGACCTTTTAAGACTGTGTATCCTAAACTTCGGAGGGACTTGGGAAGAACATCTTCCATTGGTAGAGTTCACCTACAACAACAGTTATCAAGCTATTATTGGCATGGAACCCTTCGTGGCATTATATGGACGACCATGTAGATCACCAACTTGTTGGTCGGAGTCTACAGAAAGGGTTTTACTTGGACCTGAGATGAATAGGGAGACTTCGAAAAAGATTGATATTATTCGCAGACACATGAAGACAACTCAGGACATGCAAAAGTCCTGCGCAGATAAAAGAAGAACTAATATCGAGTTTGAAGAAGGCATCAAGGTATCACCTTTGAGGAATGCGGTTCGCTTTGGATCTGTTGGGAAATTGGCACCCAGATTTGTAGGGCCATTCCCCATAATAGAATGGATTGGTCAAATGGATTATAGAGTGAAGTTACCAGATAGACTAGCCGGTGTTCATGGTGTTTTCCACGTTTCTCATTTACGGAAGCGCTTACATGATACCGCAGAAGTTGTGGAGCCGAGCATGCTTGAGGAAGTAGAAGTAGAAGCGGAAGCGACTGTTAGACGAGTTCTTACCCGTATTCTTGGATCAGTGGTTAAGAAGCTATGTAGCCGAGAGGTCAAGCTAATGAAAGTTCAATGGGGGAAGATCCCGAGAATGTGACTTGGGAGACTGAAGACAAGATTCACGATTCACACCCTTTTCTTTTCAAGGGTATGTTCTTAACTTCTTTTTCCAAAGATTTTATTCGTACTTGCTTCTGTCATTAGAGTATATCCTATCAATTATATCTTTGAACTCTAGGTAGGAAACCCATGGATGTAAACATGTGTTTGAGACATTTTATGTTTGATGGATGCAAGTAGGTGTAAGTGTTTGCTCGTGGTTGCTCGTGGATGCATATACACACACATTAGGCATTAGATCGGCTCAATCACTCTCATACTGTATATGGATGCGTGTGCAAATTTCCTTTTATGGATGGAAATGATTGTATCATCATATGGATGTTGCATTTGGATGGATAGTTGTGCACACATATAGCGTTTACATAATATACTAAAACTATTTGCATACATATTGGATTCATGGCACGAACATAAATTGCATTAAGGAGGTCAACTGAATCAGTAGACCGCTTGATTTCTGGCATTAGCATAGGGACATATACACACATCTTTGCATACGTTCATATAAACATTATAAATCTCTTATGGATAATGGATGCTTGTGATTGGTGGATGAGTAGATGGATGATGGATGTTAGGATATACATTCTTCTTAACTTGGAGATTTCGGTGACGAAATCCTTTAAGTAGGGGAGAATGTAACACTCCGTAATTTTAAAGAACATTATAATGATAAACTAAAGAATACTTAATTAAATATTAGGAATTAACGGAAATGGACTGCGCCATTGCACTCGTCTCGAAATTCTATTTAAGATAGACCCCAAGTTTGCGTAAAATGGACATCATACGAAGAAGATATTAAGGTTTGAAGTTTGTATACGTATAAGCATAATATATATAAAAAAAAAATTCAGAAATCAGAATCATGAAGTGGAAAAGGGAGGGAAATCGAGCCGTTAGGGGTCGAACCCATCACTTATGGGTGTTGACCCCTCTATAGGGGTGTCGTCCCTATGTCGACCCCGGGGTCGACCCCACTGAGATCTGGGGCAGATTCTTTCCCTTCACATGGACGTCATTTTTTAGTGAGATTCATTAACCTTAGGCTATAAATAGGACCTCATTCTCATTGTTTTATTCACCAAAAACAATGGAGTCAATGACGTGCTACCCCAACTCAAATTAACCTAGCTATTTTATCTGCAACAACAAGTTATACATATTCAAGAATCTTTGCTTCAACATGTTTATAAGTTGGATCTAAATCGGTGCCTGTTAATAACTTAAATCAAAACTAATCAGATCTGCTATTACTTATTCATCTAGTTTACCGATTAGTTTTTATATGCATATTCATGTTATTCCTGTTCCGTTATCATGCCTAATTTTTTCATCATATGCCCATTCTGTTATTAGGTCTATTTCTGCCACTATATGCTTATTCAGTTAGTGTGCCTATTTCTGATATAGTATGCATGTTTCGTTATTATGCTTATTCCTGTTCTCTTCTCTCCCTCCTTCCCTTTTTATTTTTATAGCCATGCTACCTTCAGGCCTAGGCCTGTCGTTGAAATATGTGAATGTATGTAATTAGGAACAGTTGGGGATGATAAATTGGAGGCATAACTTATATGGTAAAACATGATTGGGATTTGGGGGATAATCTACACCTTGATCTAAAACTTTAATTTGGGGTATAACTTATCAGATTGAGATTTGGGGGCATAACCTTGGATAAACATGAAAAATGGTTTAATAATGAACATGCCTACATTTACAGTAATTAGAAACTGTAACCGCACTTAGACACGAGGTTAGATTGTACTTGTGGTAGAAGTCTGCCCGGAACCGCCCGACAAATCCAGCGTTCACAAGTGGAAAATCTAATGTGAGGGCTTGAGTGCATAAATGTATACATAACGGCGCTAAGACACAAGGTTAAGTCCGACTTGTGGTAGAAGTCTGCACGGAATCGCCTAGCATATCCAGCATCCACAAGTGGTAGACTTGATGTGAGAGGTCTAGTCATTAATAGCCATAGATGGAAATATGATAATAACTTGTTAACCGGAAATACTTAACTTGTTTAAAAATCTGTGAGGGTTACATGAACCTGTCGAATCGGGTAGGGTTAAGCAAACATGCTTGAATTAGTAGGGGTTAGGTTAATCTTGTTAAAGCCCGACAAACTTAACCTCTATTACATTGGGGTTATGCAACCTTGTTAAATTGGTTGGCATAACCTGTCAAAATCCTAGTAGCAGGGATGCAAGCCTAAGGGGTAGCTAGCATCATCTGTCGTCTAGGGTCCGTATCAGTTACTAACCCATCTTGGTATCAAATAGGGAGCCCCGAACTAGGTCGGGGTCAGGGAACGCTTACTGAGTTGACTATAAGAGGTTCATATAGGTGGAGGCGCCGACAGCGCGGGATCCAACAGAGTCATGTGCTTGCATGGTACCGGCTTTCTCGGGAAAATTAAGGCACTTGACATCAGTAGATGGTTGTGCATCTAATTAATAAAGGGGTTGCTACTTTAGGAAGTGATACATCCTACTGTAGGGTCAGCACAGGGTGTCTACAGGGTAGGGAGCCGATCGATTGGGGTAGTAATTAGGGTACATCTAGTCTTGCTTGTTAAGAAGCCCATTATTCTTGTTGGTGGTAGCACCTGACATCTCTGTTGGGCTATCTATTATTCTTATTGGGGGTAAAATCAGGTACTAGAAGTACAGCTAAGTCTACCATCTGTTCCTGTAGGGATCATCTTGCTTCTGTTATACTAGTATTGGTGTAGAGAAAAGTATTATAGAAGCGCAATATATTTTGTTCTGTTTATTCTGCTCATCCTGCTCATTCTGTTATACCTGTCTTATGATATTGTTATCTCTCTCGTCCAGTTTATATACCTATCACGATTCTTTTCCTTATTTATATGCTAAAAGTAACTGGACAAGCCAGACTTTATATCTGACCCATTTACTTTCCTCTTCCCTCTCTTCCGTTCCCACCCCCAGGTTCCCAGGGTGGGAATACTCAGGTTTGATTTGGATTCTCTCTTCCATTCTGCTTAGAGCTGCTTAGATGTACCGCTTTGATTTCATGTCTTATAAAGAGTGACATTAATGGACGTGGGGTGTCGCAATGTTTTAATCCATTTCAATAATTTGAAAACTATTAATTATTCGATAATTTAAGAATTCAAACTCCGGGTCATTTCCAAATAAGCTTTGAAATAATATATATTATTATACCTTTTATATAAAACCACAGTATAAAAGATCCAAATAAATTCGATTTTCTCAAAACAAGGTATAAAATTTCTAAGTGGTCTCCCTCACTCAGACTCTTGAAAATAAACGTCGATGATGCGTGCACTCATCACCGAAGTCATTTTTGGGAGACAAGAAGGGAGTTTACACTTACTCTTTTAAAGTCATATGAAAATAGTTTATATCCAAACATACCTAAATATAAAACTAATATATTTTTTCAAAACATTTGCAAATGGTTCTTCAATAACACCCGAATATAAATTCCCAATTCCATGCTTAAATCCATTCTTATATTTCCAATTATATTTTATTATCAATCATAATTACAAGGTTTCATTTCTTATAGTCATTCAATGGTTAATAGTTAGAGTTATTTAATAATCGAACAATAAAGGTGATAATTTAACATTCGCATTTCTTAACAACCATGAAATCAAAATTTATAGCTTTTCAAATAATACTATATATATAATACAATCCAAAATAGTATTGTGCCGATCAGTCATATTCGAGTGTTTAGGAATCCTGTAACAACTCGGAGAATCGGAACAAATTTAAAATTTTTATTTTGGCAGTTTTGATGAATTTTGAATATTTAAAATGATTTATTTTAAATAATAAAGGTAAGAAATTTATTTTGAATAGAATTGGAATGTATATATTTATTTGAATCGTCATTAAAATATAAATATTTATTTTTAATTATAAAAGGAATTGGAAATGGCGCGGTAGTTTGAAAATTCAATTTCAAATTTCAAATGAATGTACATGATTCAAAATAAATCGGATTTTAGCAAAACCAAAAATATTAGAATCTATTTGAGAATATCTTTCCAACGAATCCAAAAAATCCAAATCTCATAGCAGGAATAAAAAATTATGCCTAGTTGAAAATTCAGAATAGTCGCTATGAAAAATATAACACGTAAAAATAGCGATTTTGCAAACGACCTCCGTTTTCGAAGAAACCACTTTTGTTGGATCCGGGATGGCAAATTATTGCTAGATTCAAAAATTCATAATTTTTGGGATCAATATGTGAGCGTGGCGAAGTAAAACATGTTTTGACAATTTTTGTCAATTTAGATCGACCAGAAAATGACCATTTTTCAAACGGTCTCCAAATTTAATGAAATTAGTTTTGTTAGAACCGTATAGTCAATACAAAGCTAGAAAATATTTTTCGGGAATTTTTAGAGTCAATATGTGGCCCCAATAAATTGAAATGTGCGTTTAAATTGAATATATACTGATTTATGTTTTAATTTTGATGAAAACCTATCGTAACGGCCAAAATGGGGTACGAAACATAACTCATTGTGTTTGGAATAGGGGTAATTAGCTAGGGACGACAGTCGTTGGGTCTCATTTGGAGTTTAAATAAAAAAGTCATCTTTTTGAAAGTGAATAAAATAATTAAATAATTATATAATAAACCCCCTATCTTCTCTCTCCCTCCTCACTTCCAAATCCGTCGATTTCTAAAATTAAAAAAAAAAGAGAAAGACGTATGTCACCACCGCACCCAGGCTCGCCACCGCCGCCGGAGGGGCCTCCGCCGCTGACGCTCGTCATGCGCCCCCTCTCCCTCCAACCTCCCACTCCTTCGTACAAACCGCCGCCCCTCTTTCCCCTGTCCCGATCGAGAGACCCCTTAGCCCCAAAACCCTAAACCGAGAGCGCCGCCCGCCAACCACAGCCATCCGCCACCCCTCCACCGTGGGACCCCCTTCCTCTCTCAGTTCAAAGGCAAAAAAACCCTTTTTCTTCGACCAATGTAAGTTCTTTTCTGATTTTGCTATGATTTGCAGTTTGAAAAAGATAGGATTTTTATATAATCAAAGATAGGATTATTTATATAATCAAAAATATGATTTTGTTCATAGAAAAGATGGGATTTTTATTAAAAGGTGAGCGTTGTAAAAAATTGGATCTTTATTATAAGAAAGACGAATAAAAATTGGATTTTTATCTAGAAGAAGACATGATTTTTAAAACGATAAAGATATGATTTTTCTATGTTTTACATAAATAAAAATGTGATTTCTATTCATATGAAAGGAGAAGATGTTGTTTATAAAGGTTTTTCATTTATATAAAAATATGATTTTTATTTATGTAGCGAATTAAAAATGAGATTTTTAAGTATGAAAAGCTTTGATTTTTAATGTAAAGAAAGATTTGATTTTTAATTAGTGAAAGAAATGAATTTTAAAAATAGAAAAGATACGATCATTATATGGTATCATTAGAATAAAAAAATTCGATCTTTATATAAGAAGTATATATATAAAAATATAATTTTTATATATGAAGAAGCGTTGTAAAAATATATAATTTTATATATGTAGGCATCGTTATATAAAAATATGATTCTTTATCGTATAAAAGATTTTTTTTTTAGATTAGATAAAAATGGGATTTTTATCGTATTATGAAATAACTTTAAATTCTATAAAAATAAGATTTTTCAGATTGTACATGCGATGAATAAAATAGAAGCGATTGGGTTGATTCTCTGAAGCTCGAATTCGCGTTGCGCGAGCATTAATTAAAGAATGATGGAGTGGATCCCCAAGGTGAGAACTCCTCACTTTTATTTTATTTCTAGTCAAAATATATACTCGGATGCAGACGGTGCTTAGCAGCACCAGACACCCGTCGTCCACAGACCATGGACGACTTGTTTGTTTGTGTTGTGAAAATTGATTGTGTGATGTGGAATTGAGTAAAATATATTATACTTAAAAATATAATTTTTTTTACATGTATATGAACAAGACAAATATTTATAAACAAATCGGACGATTTGTTTATGTACATACATTTGACTGATGTTGATTGGGACGATGAATTTTACACATTGCCCAACTACACAAGTAAAATTTATTATTTGTTGATTGAAACCCTACACGGGTATTGGGGAGATATATGACATACACTAGTCCCAATAATTAGCTGTATGTCGATCAATTGTTGACAGGCAGTTATAAGCGCTACATATTTATAATTGATGCTTATGTAGTGTAGAATGCCCTTTGGATGATGGTTAACTGTGTTTGATTGTTTTTGTGTACATGTGTGTATGAAATCCATATAAATCAAATTATATGGTAATTTACTGTGCCTGATTCCAGTTCTGAAAGAATGAATATTTTAAAATAACGAATATTTTAAAATAATGAATAGTTTAACATAATATTCAGTAAAAGATCAAAATCAAATTTTGATGTCCGATTTGGGATGGACACGAATATATTTAAATATATAAATCCGTATTGATTAGATTGACATCGTTTTGACATGAACGATATTTATGTCGATTTTATTCATTTTTATAATGAATATCAAAAAGGAATTGATTTCGAAATCAAAGGTAGCGTTTGGTTTAGATTTTTCAATTTTGAGTTTTCACACATACAAAAATACTGACAATGCACATATATCGTGAAAAATGACCGTTTTACAAAACGGAGTTAACACACAAAACCGAAAACAACTTTTTATTATTTTTCATATTTTAAGAAACAAGGGAATGACAATAACAAATCCGTCTATCCACCATTCCCGCGGTCCCCTCCGTCACTCCCTTTCCCTTTGATCCATTACCACCGCTACACTTCAAATCTTCACAACTTTCATAATTAACGCCGAAAACTAAAAATGCAAAACACAAAATAAACCAAACGCTACCTAATGTTTTGAAAATACAATCATTTATATATCGATGATATGGAATATTCAATTTTAATTTGAAATTGAATATGAAGTTGAAATCGTTTTGAAAACGGATTTAAAATGATTTATAAAATATGTTTTATATGAAAATCGATGAAATATATATTATATATATAATATAATGGCCTGAATAGAACGCGCCACGCTGCGGCAGTTCGGGAATTTCGACCATTGACTTCGAATGGACATTACGGGAGATCCGACTGTCGGATTCTCCTAAGACAAGAACCATTGGGTTCGTATCTGAAAGTTCTTTCAAACGAATATATTAGAGATTTGAAATCTAACGGTTGGATTTGGAATTATGTCCAAATCAAATTTGGAAAAGGCCGTTGTAAGTGCAGTTCGATGGCCGTTTGTGGAATTCGACTGTACGGACCTTGATAAAATTATTAAAAATATCGATAATTTGTGTAAAATCATATCAAATGATTTGGAAAGAATTAGGATGAATAATTCCATATTTGAAAAGATAAAAAGGTATTCTTATCGTAATGAACTAGTTATGAACTAGAATAATAAATCCAATGTTTTTAAATAATTAAATTGGATTTGAAATGGTTTAAAAAAAATCGGAATTTCAAATATATGAATTGGAATGGATTTGAATCGAAATTATCTTCGGAATATTTCGATATTAGATTCCGTGGTTATACGGATATTGTGGAGGAATTTCGAAGATATATATATCGGTATTCCAATACAGTATTTGTTGATTCCAGAATTTGATATTGAATATAAGCCGATATATTTTCTATTCAGAGCCTTGTATTTAATATTAAATGTGATTTTGGGTTTGCCGTGAATGGTGTCTTCATTATCACTGTTCTTGAACCTAGTTGAGAAAAGATTAAATCGTTTTATTTAGATTTAATGAAGTATACCAATTAATTGATATTTAATTGGAATGGAATTGAAATTGGTCTTTGGGTTTATCGTGAACGGTGTTTTAAATAACACTTGTTCTTTAACCCGATTAACAATGGAATAAGATTTTGGGTTGTCACGAATGGTATCTTTAATAATACTTTTCTTAGACCCAATGGAGGTAAGAAAATCAGAAACTAACTGGAGATTAGTTAAGTTGAATGGTTTCCTGTGTATTGATCTGATGTTGGTTTGGCCTTCGGGGTTAATACTTAGGGAATTGTTCATTTGCTCATTTACGGTTAATGGCTGATGGAATGGAATGTGATTTTGGGTTTGTCGTGAACCGTGTTTTAAAGGACATTGGTTCTTTAACCCAGTTAAAAACAGGAATAAGATTTTGGGTTCTCGTGAATGGTATCTTTAATAATAATGTTCTTAGACCCAATGGAGTTAAGAAAATCAGAAACTAACTGGAGATTAGTTAAGTTGAATGGTTTCCTGGGTATTGATCTGATGTTGGTTTCGGCCTTCGGGGTTAATACCTAGGGAATTGTTCACTTTCTAATTTACGGCTAGAGGCTAGTGGAATGGAATGTGATTTTGGTTTTATCGTAAACCGTGTTTTAAATGACATTGGGTCTTTAACCCGGTTAAAGACAGGATATGATTTCCCAAGTTAAACAATCGTTAATATTGATTTTTGGGAAGATTAAAACGAAGTGGAGTTTTAATGCATCTTTAATTAGATTGAAATAATATCCAAAGGAAGATTAAAGAATAAATTTAAAGAATTTATCTTTGATAAAATTAATGGGAACCTTTCCCAGGTATAAGAACATTTGAAAAAAGGAATATTCTGGATTAGAATGAGGTGTAGGTTGTGTTTTTATAGCAATTGTTTATTATATATGCGAGTTATTCAGAAAGACTGGGTTTATCCCATTCTGAATAACTGATTCGACGAGGTGTCGTGGATGAAGATGGTGGTCGAAGACCAGAGGTCTTCACATCGTTTGGATGATTACTGATGTCTTGATTGGGTTGTACACCCAAGACTAGGTAATAAGTGGTGATCGTACAGACGTACTTGGAGATCGACCGGAAATGCGAGGACCTCTCCCCTGTATTGGACAAAAAGGGGAGGAATAAGGTGCCTCTGGTTTCGTTCAGACCCAGAACGAACTTGTAAATGGATGTGTGTCTGACATCAGATTTCATTATGCGTGATTGATAGACATTGGTTGCATAGCGTGAATTGCCTATATGGCATGCTGAAATGCAAATGATCAAGGCTTCTGTTGAAAAGCAGAGTCTTGTGGTTGATGATCAAAGCACGGCTTTAATATAGTGTAGCTTTATGTGGTGTTAATTCGTGAGCCTCACACCTCAGTGTGAACCAGAAACGGGAGAGGACATCAGGGAGGGCATGTGTTTCTTGCTAGCTAGGAGTGGTGTCAGCGTTTTACTAGCCCTGGCATTTTACTTATGTGGATGATGGATAGCGAGGCGGCTCGGTTATATCAGTCGTTACGGGGCTGATAGTTTGGTCGGGATATGAACAGTTTACGCCCCATTGGGCGGAGAAACGCATTGTTCAGGCATTTTAATCCACTCCGTGTGGACTGTCCCTGACGATCCAAGGTGCAGTTGCGGCTGTTCCTGAGGCTCGGGCTAGAGAGTCTCGAAGCGGTAAGGACGATCCTTTGCCTTGGTTCACAGATGGAAATCCAACTTCCAATACGTGACAATTGCGGTTTTGATTGCAGAGCCTAGTATTGGCGACATGATATATGGTACCCATGCCGCCTAGGATTGATACATTTATATTTGAAGTTGTTTTATACACTATGCGCTTACAATAGTATCAAATGATTTATTTAACGTACCAAGCATGTTTGGCTATTATAAGGGAAAACCCTATCCTCCAGCTTACGTTGCATTATGTCATGGGACCTGGGTCTTATAATAGCTTCATTTTTCCAAAAAGCATTGCGCTGTTTTGTTATATACACTAGTATTCTTGGGAGGAAACCCGTTCCATGTTATACGGCTTGGTCCCCTGATATATCTGATTTAAAGTAAAGTTTTAAATAACTGTTTTAGTTCTCACACCAGTCACATGACTGACCTGGAGTTTATTGTTAAAACCTAAACATTGGGTGCCTTTATTTTCTGCATGGGCAGCTAGTAGTTTTGGTTTTGCAGATTTATATTCACAGGATCCTGGTTTACAGCTGGAATGATATTCGAAAAGCTCTGTATCGATATATTCCTTTTAGTTGTGTTTTGTATTATTTTCCGTTGCATTGTAACTTGTAAATCTCTGATATCTCGTAAATGTGTAATATTTATTGATACTCTGTATATTCTTGTATTCTGATGAAATTGTTGTAATAAGCAGTGAAATGTTCTTTTGTTTGTGTTCCGATATGTGTTGTTCTCAATTCAATCCGTTCTTTCCTTCACGGGGAAGTTCGGGTCGCTTCATTTGGTATCAGAGCTTTGGTTTACAGAGCTTAAGAACAAGACACGTTAGAACCAAACAAAAGAATTCGTCAAAGATTGGATTATTAATATCCAATGAGAATGACTCGTTAGAGATAGGATCAGTAGTATCCTAGAACGAGTGTGAAGAGTGATAGTTTTAAAATAAAATTGAAAACAGGTTTTGTTTTGAAAATATAAACTTTATTGTTCGTATTAGAATATTTATTTTAAATTGAATTTGGACTATAGAGTATATGGAGATTTTGAACATACGTCTGATCCATGTGTATACAAAGCCTCAAATATACTGGATAGATATAGAATCACACTCTAGTCGCCCGTAGATGTTCTGATGGTGGTTCGATACATCATCAGAATTTATGTTCGAGTTTCAAAAGTGGGATATCTATATATTTCCATTGACTGGTGTGAGAACCAAAATATGGTTAGAATAAATTGTTGTGACTTGCATCAAAAACATGATTTTTGACTATGTATTAAAGTTATATGTTTGAAACGATAATCCACTGATTGATTGATGGTTGTGTTGTTTGATTATTAGTTTAGCTAATGAGATTGTTGAAACTAATATGTACATGAACGGTACATATAACCAAATTGTATCAAATGTTGAACTGAATGGAAAATCGATAGAAATTGCATATATGTACATGTATATACATTGAACATGTCGTAGCAGGGAAGCTAAGTAGAGGAATAAAATTGTCTGCCCGACAAATAGGTACATGTTTATTGTATTTCTTGGGGCTTTTGATGATTTTATGAGCCAAATGGCTGTTTCTTTTTCTTTTTGATTGGAGAGGCCTGTGTGGCGATTTAGGGATTTTCCCGGTGCTCCCGTACAAAGGAGGCTATGGCGAAATTTTTCGAAAATTTAGGGTGCTAGCCAAATTTTTGTAAAATTTGAAAAATTCTTATAAACTGAAAAGTTGAAGAAATTATGCCATAATGAAAGTTGAGTTGCTTTGTAAAGTAACTTTCATCTCCGTTCCTTTTTGGGGATGAAAAGATTTTAAGTGGGGGAGATTGTAACAACCCGGAGAGTCAGAACCAATTTAAAATTTTTATTTTGGAAATTTTGATGAATTTTGAATATTTAAAATGATTTATTTTAAATAATAAAGACAAGAAATTTATTTTGAATAGAATAGGAATATATATTTATTTGAATCGTTGTTAGAATATAAATATTTATTTTAATTATAAAAGGAATTGGAAATGGCGCGGTAGTTTGAAAAATCGAATTCAAATTTCAAATGAATGTACAGGATTCAAAATAAACCGGATTTTAGCGAAACAAAAAATATTAGAATCTATTTGATAATATCTTTCCAAGAATCTGAAAAATCTAAATTTCATAGCGGGAATAAAAAGTTATGCCCAGTTGAAAATTCAAAATAGTCGCTACTGAAAATATAGCCCGTAAAAATAATGATTTTGCAAACAACCTCCGTTTTCGATGAAACCACTTTTGTTGGATCCGGAATGGAAAATTATTGCTAGATTCCGAAATTCATAATTTTTGGGATCAATATGTGAGTGTGGCGAAGTAAGATGTGTTTTGACAGTTTCAGTCAATTTGGATCGACTAGAAAATGGCCATTTTTCAAATGGTCTCCAAATTTGATGAAATTAGTTTTGCTAGAACCGTATCGTCAATACGAAGCTAGAAAATATTTTTCAGAAATTTTTAGAGTCAGTATGTGGCCCCAGTAAATTGAAATGTACGTTTAAATTGAATATGTATTGATTTATGTTTTGATTTTGATGAAAACCTATTGTAACGACCAAATTGGGTTACGAAACATAACCCATTGTGTTTGGAATGGGGGTAATTAGCTAGGGATGACAGTCGTTGGGTCTCATTTGGAGTTTGAATAAAAAAAGTCAACTTTTTGAAAGTAAATAAAATAATTATATAATAAACCCCCTATCTTCTCTCTCCCTCCTCACTTCCAAATCCGTCGGTTTCTAAAAAAAAGAGAATGACGCATGCCACCACCCCACCCAGGCCCGCCGCCGGAGAGGCCTCTGTCGCTCGTCACGCACCCTCCTCTCTCTCCAACCTCCCCCTCCTTCGTACAAACCACCGCCCCCTCTTTCCCCTGTCCCGATCGAGAGACCCCAAAACCCCTTAGCCCCAAAACCATAAACCGAGCGCGCCGCCCGCCACCCACATCCATCCGCCACCCCTCCGCCGTGGGATCCCCTGTCCTCTCTCAGTTCAAAGGCAAAAAAAACCCTTTTTCTTCGACCAATGTAAGTTCTATTTTGATTTTGTTTTGCTATGATTTTCAGTTTGAAAAAAATAGGATTTTTATATAATCAAAGATAGGATTTTTTTATATAATCAAAAGTATGATTTTGTTCATAGAAAAGATGGGATTTTTATATTGAGGTGAGCGTCGTAAGAAATTGGATCTTTATTATAAGAAAGACAAGATAAAAATTGGATTTTTATCTAGAAGAAGACATGATTTTTAAAACGATAAAGATATGATTTTTCTATGTTTTACATAAATAAGAATATGATTTCTATTAGTATGAAAGGAGATGATGTTGTTTATAAAGGTTATGATTTTCATTTATATAAAAATATGATTTTTATTTATGTAGCTAATTAAAAATGAGATTTTTAAATATGAAAAGATTTGATTTTTAATGTAAAGAAAGATTTGATTTTTAATTAGTGAAAGAAATGATTTTTATAAATAGAAAAGATACGATCTTTATATGGTTATCACTAGAATAAAAAAAATCGATCTTTATATAAGAAGTATAGATATAAAAATATAATTTTTATATAGGAAGAAGTGTTGTAAAAATATATGATTTTTATATATGTATGCATCGTTATATAAAAATATGATTCTTCATCGTATAAAAGAAATATTTTTTTTAGATTAGATAAAAATGGGAATTTTATCGTATGTATGAAATAACTTTTAATTCTATAAAAATATGATTTTTCAGATTATACATGCGATGAATAAAATAGAAGCGATTGGGTTGATTCTCTGATGCTCGAATTCGCGTTGCGCTAGCATTAAATAAAGAATGATGGAGTGGATCTCCAAGGTGAGAACTCCTCACTTTTATTTTATTTCTAGTTAAAATATATATTAGGATGTGGACGGTGCTTAGCAGCACCCAACGCCCGTCGTCCACAGACCATGGACGACTTGTTTGTTTGTTTGATTGTGTTGTGAAAATTGATTGTGTGATGTGGAATGGAGTAAAATATTTTATAGTTAATTTTTTTTTACGTGTATATGAACAAAATAAATATTTATAAACAAATCGGACGATTTGTTTATGTACACACATTTGACTAATATTGATTGGGATGATAAATTTTACACATCGCCCAACTACACAAGTAAAATTCATTATTTGTTGGTTGCAACCCCACACGGGTATTGGGGTGATATATGACATACACTAGTCCCAATAATTAGCTGTATGTTGATCGATTGATTGACAGGCTGTTGTAAGCGTTAAATATTTATAGTTGATGCTTATGCAGTGTAGAATGCACTTTGGGTGATGGTTGACCGTGTTTGATTGTTGTTGTGTACATATGTGTATAAAATCCATATAAATCAAATTATATGGTAATTGATTGTGCCCGATTCCAGTTCCAAAAGAATGAATATTTTAAAATAATAAATATTTTAAAATAATGAATATTTTAAAATAATATTCAGTAAAAGATCAAAATCAAATTTTGATGTCTGATTTGGGATGGACACGATTATATTTAAATATATAAAGCCGTGTTGATGAGATTGACGCCATTTTGACGTGAACGATATTTATGTTGATTTTATTCATTTTTATAATGAATATCGAGAAGGAATTGATTTCAAAATCTAATGTTTTGAAAATACTATCATTTATATATCGATGATATGGAATATTTGATTTCGATTTGAAGTTGAATATGAAGTTGAAATCGTTTTGAAAACGGATTTAAAACGATATATAAAATGCGTTTTAAATGGAAATCGACAAAATATATATATTATATATATATATAATATAATGGCCTGAAAAGAACGCGCCGCGCTGCGACAGTTCGCGAATTTCGACCATTGACTTCGAATGGACATTACGGGAGATCCGACCGTTGAATTCTCCTAAAACCGGAACCGTTGGGTTCGTATCAAAAAGAGTTTTCTAATGAATATTATAGATTTGAAATCTAACAGTTGATTTGGAATTATGTCCAAATCAAATTTAGAAAAGGTCGCTGTATGTGCGGTTCGATAGCCGTTTGTGGAAATCGACTGTACGGGCCTTGATAAAATTATTAAAAATATCGATAATTTGTGTAAAATCATAATAAATGATTTGGAAAGAATTAGGATGAAAAATTCCATATTTGAAAAGATAAAAAGGTATTTTTTATCGAAATGAACTAGTTATGAACTAGAATAATAAATCTAATGTTTTTATATAATTAAACTGGATTGAAATGGTTTTAAAAAAAATAACCATAATTTCCAATATATGAATTGGAATGGATTTGAATCGAAATTATCTTCGGAATATTTCGATATTGGATTCCGTGGTTATACGGATATTGTGGAGGAATTTGGAAGATATATATATCGTTATTCCAATACGTTATTTGTTGATTCCATAATTTGATATTGAATATAAGCCGATATATTTTCTATTCAGAGCCTTGTATTAATATTAAAGTGAATATTAGGCTCACATCCCTATTTTGAAACTTAATTAGGCTCACATCCGGTCATAAACTTAATATAAATTAGGTCCCTATTTTCAAAACTTATAAAATAATAATTAAAAAAAATAAAAAAAAATTCGTAAATTAGTAATAAAATAAATTATGCATTATACAAAAAATTCAGTTCAAAAAACAACAAAAATAATGTCAGAAAGAAGAAAACAGCAAAAAAACAGAAAAAACTGCAGTTAAATGCATAATATTATGCACCTTTTTGATTTTATTGCATGCATATATGCAATTAACTGCAGTTCTTCCAGCGGATAGATTTAACTTAATATTTCAGTTCATTTTTATTTGCATCCAAATGTGCAAATTTCTCAAAAAAATGCACACATGTGTGCAACATTTTTATAGGATAAAAGTAGGGACCTAATTTATATATGTATAAAAAGATTTGAAAATTTTAAACCCGCCCCTTATTTTATTACTTCCGCCTTTTTTTATTTTTTTTTAAAAAGTACGTTCCTTCATAAAAAAAAATCTAAAATATGGAAATAATTTCAGGATTCTATGAAAATAAAAAAAATAGTTGCATACATTTATGCAATTATTACTGATAATTGCATATATGTATGCAACTTTTCCGTAAGCAGTGTTCGGTTTGAAAATTTGAAACTAAACCTGCACAAATGTGTGTAAATATTGGGTATATTTGCACACATATAAGCATGTTTTTGTATGAATAAAAATCAACGAAGATGTATGTAGTGAAAAATATGCACGGATGTATGCAGGAAAATGATATATGTGCATACTATTATGCATTTAACTGGAAATTTCGTTTTTTTTCTGTTTTTTTTATTTTTGACGCCTTCTTTGATGGTTTTTTGTTCTGAATTTTTTAGTGTTTACATTTTTTATTTAAATACGAATTTACGTGATTTTTTTATATTTTTTTTATATTTTTTTTATATTTTTTATATGACTTTTCAAAAAATAGGGACCTAATTTACAATAAGTTTATGACCAGGTTTTTTTTATATTTTGAAACTTAATAGGGACCACTAAAAAACGCACCCAATATTAAATGTGATTTTGGGTTTGTCATGAATGGTGTCTTCATTAACACTATTCTTGAACCCAGTTGAGAAAAGATTATATCTTTTTATTTAGATTTAATGAAGTATACCAATTAATCGATATTTAATTGGAATGGAATTGAAATTGGTCTTTGGGTTTATCGTGAACGGTGTTTTAAATAACACTTGTTCTTTAACCTGATTAACAATGGAATAAGATTTTTGGTTGTCGTGAATGGTATCTTTAATAATACTGTTCTTAAACCCAATGGAGTTAAGGAAATCAGAAACTAACTGGAGATTAGTTAAGTTGAATGGTTTCCTGGGTATTGATCTGATGTTGGTTTCGGCCTTCGGGGTTAATACTTAGGGAATTGTTCACTTGCTCATTTGCGGTCAAAGGCTGATGGAATGGAATGTGATTTTGGGTTTGTCGTGAACCGTGTTTTAAAGGACATTGGTTCTTTAACCCAGTTAAAGGCAGGAATAGGATTTTGGGTTGTTGTGAATGGTATCTTTAATAATACCGTTCTTAGGCCCAATGGAGTTAAGAAAATCAGAAACTAACTGGAGATTAGTTAAGTTGAATGGTTTCCTGGGTATTGATCTGATGTTGGTTTCTGCCTTCGAGGTTAATACTTAGGGAATTGTTCACTTGATAATTTATGGTTAGAGGCTGGTGGAATGGAATGTGATTTTGGTTTTATCATGAACCATATTTTAAATGACATTGGTTCTTTAACCCGGTTAAAGACAGGATATGATTTCCCAAGTTAAACAATCGTTAATGTTGATTTTTGGGAAGCTTAAAACCAAGTGGAGTTTTAATGCATCTTTAATTAGATTGAAATGATATCCAAAGGAAGATTAAAGAATAAATTTAAAGAATTTATCTTTGATAAAATTAATGGGAACCTTTCCCAAAGTATAATAATATTTGAATAAAGGAATATTCTGGATTAGAATGAGGCGTATGTTGTGTTTTTATAGCAATTGTTTATTATATATGCGAGTTATTCAGAAAGACTGGGTTTATCCCATTCTGAATAACTGATTCGACGAGGTGTCGTGGATGAAGACGGTGGTCGAAGACCGGAGTTCTTCACATCGTTTGGATGATTATTGATGTATTGATTGGGCTGTACACCCAAGACGGGGTAATAAGTTGTGATCGTCCAGATGTACTTGGAGATCGACCGGATATGTGAGGACCTCTCCCCTGTATTGGATATATGGTGGAGGAATAAGGTGCCTCCGGTTTCGTTCAGACCCAGAACAAACTTGTAAATGGATGTGTATCTGGCATTGGATTTCATTATGTGTGATTGATAGACATCGGTTGCATAGAGTGAATTACCTGTGTGGCATGCTAAGATTTAAATGATCAAGGCTTCTGTTGAAAAGCAGAGTCTTGTGGTTGATGATCAAAGCACGACTTAATATAGCGTAGCTTTTTGTGGTGTTAATTCGCGAGCCTCACACCTCGGTGTGAACCAGAAACGGGAGAGGACGTCAGGGACGGCATGCGTTTCTTTCTAGCTAGGAGTGGTGTCAGCATTTTACTAGCCCTGGCATTTTACTTATGTGGATGATGGATAGCAAGGCGCCTTGGTTATATCGGTCATTCCGGGCCGATAGTTTGGTCGGGATATGACCAGTTTACGCCCCATAGGTTGGGGAAACGCATTGTTCACGCATTTTAATCCACTCCATGTGGACCGACCCTGACGATCCAACGTGCAGTTGCAGCTGTTCCTGAGGCTCGGGCTAGAGAGTCTCGAAGCGGTAAAGAAGATCCCTTGCCTTGGTTCATTATACGTGACAATTGCGGTTTTGATTGTAGAGCCTAGTATTGGCGGCATGATATATGGTACCCATGCTGCTTAGGATTGATACATTTATATTTAAAGTTGTTTTATACACTATGCACTTATAATAGTATCAAATGATTTGATTTAACGTACCAAGCATGTTTGGATATTATAAGGGAAAACCCTATCCTCCGTCTTGCGTTGCGTTGTGTGATGGGACCTGGGTCTTATAATAGCTTCATATTTCCAAAAAGCATTGTGCTGTTTTGTAATATGCACTGGTATTCTTGGGAGGAAACCCGTTCCGTGTTATACGGTGTGGTCCCCTGATATATCTGATTTAAAGTAAAGTTTTAAATAACTGTTTTAGTTCTCACACCAGTCACATGACTGACCTAGAGTTTATTGTTTTATCCTAAACTCTAGATGCCCCTACTTTCCGTACGGGCAGCTAGTAGTTTTGGTTTTGCAGATTTATATTCACAGGATTCTGGTTTACAGCTGGAATGATATTCGGAAAGCTCTGTATCTGTATATTCCTTTTAGTTGTGTTTTGTATAATTTTCCGCTGCATTGTAACTTGTAAATCTCTGATATCTAGTAAATGTGTAATATTTATTCATACTCTGTATATTCTTGTATTCTGATGAAATTGTTGTAATAAGCAATGAAATTTTCTTCAGTTTGTGTTCCGATGTGTGTTATTCTCAATTCAATACGTGCTTTCCTTCACGAGGAAGTTCGGGTCGCTTCAAATCCCAACTGATGCCTTGGTGTCCTGAGTACCAGAATTCATAAATACTCAATGGAACAAATTAACACAACACAAAACCATTTTTATATCAAACTTACAAGCACACTCTCTTTTATGCACTCAAACTCGTTTTAGGGTATCTCTAATGAGCTAACTCTAATTAGAGCCAAGGTTATCGCTAAACCAAAGCATTAATATAAACTATAATGACCTGCATTTTTGACCTTTCAAGTCGATTACGATCTACATATGTCCAGCAAACAAACCCAAAAAGCATATATTATTAGTGTAAATATAAGAGGAAAAAGAAAGAAGATGAAAACAATCACAGAATCTCACGACGGTAGGATAACATGTAATAATAAATAACAGTTCAATAAGCTGTTAAAATACACAATAAATTATTCTTTACAACAATTGTCAGAGTTATACATACCTAGGCATAATACAATAAATGTGACGGCCCGCCCCGCACCAACCGACATTTCCAATGAAAGTGCGTTGAGCCAATGTCCAACCAGTACGGGACGGTCATTAAAGAAAGGAAAGAAGGGAATTTGAACTAGCCAGGAACCTGTAGAATGTCTCACAGCGCATGGAATAAAATATAATAATAACATACTTGACATAAAATAGGCGAGGCAGTGCATAAGCTGAAAACTAAACCATCATAGCAGCGGAAAATACAAATACAGCTTATGTTTCACATCATCGTTATTACAACTTTTAAAAACTGTCTCTAAAGCAAAATAAGGAAGGTACACTACTAATGCCCAAAGTAGTGACTAGCAGCGGCACAGGGAGAATATCTATATATATCATACATGGAAGCCTCTTGCTCGTCTCCGACACAGCTACTCGTGCATAGTCACCTGACATGTCTCTAGTCTGCCCGCTTAGGAGCACCCGAAGTATTAAGAACAGACATAAAACTCTGGGCCAGACAAAAGTATGGTATGAGCGATAAGCAGCAAGACAGAATAATAACAGGTATACTAAACTGTACCTGAACCTGGACCTGCAACCAAAGAGTTATCACAACAAGATGCACAATACTCTAAGGTGACACTAACATATGGTGTACATATACGGGGGTGGGGGTGTGCACGTCATACTGATACCAAACAATCAAGCATAACAACCATCCCCACATCTCTCACTCAGTGCGTAAAGCATACGATATCCACCGCTTTGATCACCCATATCCTTGCTATGATCACTCTGCCCCATGGAGTCATGGCGACTCCATTGCACGGATCCATAGCCACTAGTCCTTGCTATGTCCACTCTGCCCCCATGAAGTCATAACGAATCCATTGCACTGGCTCATAGCCATGCTACGATCACTCTGCCCCATGGAGTAATAACTACCCCACTGCACTGATCCGTAGCCGAACAATCGTGTCTCCGTGGTGAATCAAAGCTATGGACGTCGACAACTCCTTAGCACACGTCCCGCAGCAAAGCCCAATCATGAAGTTAACTCGTTGGTTCCCATCTGGATCCTGAGTCATAACTTCCCACTTGGACTACCTTTGCATCTCTGGTTCTAGTCTTCTCCTCGTCCTCGGGTTGGTTCGGTCGTGATGCACATCTGGTACGGGTCCTGACACCTCATTCGGTTCATGAGTAAACTTCCTCCCCTGGCTCAGTCATACTCGTTCGTGGGTCCCGGTTCGGAGTGCTTCAGTTCACGTCATGATCTCTGGTTCAGGTCAGAGGAGTGTTCCGCTTCATGGCCACCCAATGGATCGGGTCATGGTCCGCGATCCTGTTCGGATCGGGTTGTATTCTCCCATCCATTCGTAGCACTCCGCCTTGGTCTTCTTCTCCAACACTGGGTCGGTTCGGTCGTGGTCTCCTCCAAGCTCCAAGTCGGCTCATGACATTCAAATGGTGGAGGTTCGTGATGGCGAACTGGTTTGGTTCGGGTGTTAGAGGCGGCTAGTGGGTGGGCTACACGACCTGACCCGGTCCCCTTCCACCGATCCAATCAGGTTTCCTGCATATTTCCTGCAACTTCCAGCAAATGTTTTTACACCACTCGATGGCGTTTTTGACCATTCTAACTTTTCTAATCAATCACAAAGCATACCATACAGTCATAGCAACATAGAGAATCGATCATAAACACCAAAATAACAGTTTAACGTGTTCATGTGGATCAAACATAGCCAAAAACCCATGTTTTCCCCTTTATCATGTTTAATCATAACTAATGATATGATTAGCAAAACATGTCTGAATTAACCTAATTTTCTAACAGAGGCCTAAAATAATATTTAAGAATTTCTAAACATTTTTCCAGATTTTTAACATGTATAATTTCGTTAATTAGCACTAATCACCCTAATTAACTGTAATTAGTGTAAAAAACGCTAATCACTCACCTTAGCCACAAATAAATTCAGATCTGAAACTTTTGGACAAAATGGTTCGGATTCCAGTACACTCCAACAGCTCTACCTCGATTTTTGTGCTAATCCGCTTTAATTTGATGTAGATTTGACTTAATTAGCGATTAGAAGGTGATTTGGGGTGTTTTAGCAAGTGGAGGCAATTGCTAGGGTTCAAAGGTTGTAAGTGGCGGCTAGGAAATGAAATAAAAACTGATTTTCAGTCATATCTCCCAAAAAGTGAGTCTGTTTGGCTAATGTGGCCACTCTACGGAAAGGTAAACCATCATCCGGATCTAGTGGAAGTGGTTTCAAGTCAAAACACCTTACCAATCAAAAGTTATGGCCAAAACAAGATCAGCTAGGGGCAAAACGATCATTGAAAAATCGGCAAAATCATGAACATCGGAAATGACCCCAATAGCCGTCTCCCAAAGTTACATGACCATACGACTTCATATGTGAAAGAAATAAATATTATACAATCCTTCGATGCATAGAATGCGGGTCGTTACAGTCTCCCCCCTTAAGAAATTTCGCCCCCGAAATTCCTTAACTAAGAAACAAGCAAAGGATCCCGCATGCCTACCAACCATTCACAGCAATCAAACATTCAAAAACAAACAAACAAGTCTATACTAGCATGCGGAAAACTAAGTCGCAATTAAAATCTTACCAGGCAAAGAGTTCTGGATATGTCTTCTTAATGCTCTCCTCTGTCTCCCAAGTACAGTCTTTCTCATTCTCGCCCCCACTTAACTATGACTAGATTCACCGCTTTCCTTCAAAGTTGCTTCATATTGTGCTTGTATTGTTATTGTGCTCGACAATACGAATCAGCTTGCAGTTCCCAACCGCTTCGGGTTCTACTTCGATATCATCCAACTGATCTGGTGAAATAGTCAAATAGGGTTCGTGCACGAATTTCCTTAACTAGGAAACATGAAATACGATATGAACTCCTGCCATCTTCTCTGGTAATTCAACTTTATATGCCAAATTCCTAACTTGCTCGAGGATTGGGAATGGACCAACAAATCTTGACATTAACTTGCCTCTCCTACCAAACATATCATGCTCTTTAATGGAGAAACCTTGACAAAAACTAAGTCGCCAATGGAGAATTTTAAATCTCTTCTCCTCTTATCAGCATAACTCTTCTGCCTATCTTGGGAAGCTTTCTTCGTTGTCGGATAACTTTGATCTTATCTGATGTTTCTCTTATCACATCTGGCCCAAGCACAAATTTCTCACCGGTTTCTAACCAGCATGACGGTGAATTACACAGTCTTCCGTACAAAGCTTCATATGGAGCCATACCAATACTGGATTAATAACTATTATTATATGCAAACTCTACTAGATGCAAATGGTCATCCCATGAGAATCCAATATGCAAGCTCTCAAGAGATCTTATAATATACGATTCACCCTCTCTATTTGACCATCAGTTTGAGGATGATACGCGGTACTGAGATATAATTCTGACCCTAGAGCCTATTGTAAGCTCTTCCAAAACCCACTAGTAAACAACGAGTCTCGGTCACTCACAATGCTTTTAGGTACTCCATGAAATCTCACTACCCACTTCATATACAATTCTGCTAATTTAGTTAATGTTCTATTCGACTTGACGGGTATAAACCTTGCACTCTTGGTCAATCGGTCCATAATCACCCAAACGCTATCATGACCCGATCTAGTTCTTGCTAACCCATTAATGAAATCCATTGAGACTTGTTCCCATTTCCATTCTGGAACTTCTAATGGTTGCAAAAAACCACTAGGTTTCTTTTGCTCAGCTTTAACCAACTGGCAGTTCATGCATTTGGATATAAACTTCCCAACGTCTCTTTTTAGCCCTTCCCAGTAATAAGTCTGCTTCATGTCTCGATACATTTTGTTACCACCGGGATGTATAGTCAGTTTTGAGTGATGACATTCTCTAATCACTTCATCTCTCAATCCATTGACATTGGGCACAATTAGTCTTCCATTCTTCCTAAGCCATCCATCTCGATCAAGCCCATGCTTGTTCATCTCCTTATCGATACCCATCTCTAACTTGGAGATGATTTCCAATAAGTTAGGATCGTCCCTCTGACTGGAACCAATCCGCTCTATCAAAGTGGGTCTGATCGTCAAACTTGCTAATACTTCTGGATCCAATTCGCACTTTGGTCTGAAATCATACCTAGCGATGTACTCCAGTTGCTTCCATTCTAGAAACATAGCCCCTAAACTGGCATGTCTTGTACTCAATGCATCAGCTACCGCATTGCCCTTTCCCTGTGTATATACGATATCGAAATTGTAGGAAGCCAAGAATTCTAACCATCTTTGCTATCAGAGATTTAGATCCTTCTGAGATAAAAAGATACTTTAACGATTTATGATCGGTAAACAACTCGAATCCTTCTCCCAAGTGATAATGTGTCCACTTCTTCAATGCGAACATGATCGCTGCCAATTCCAAATCATGGGTAGGATATATTTTCTCATGCGGTTTTAGTTGCCGACTAGCATAAGCTACAACCCTACCTCCTTGCATCAATACAACACCTAGTCCGGTACCACATGCATCTGTGTATACCGTCATCTCTTCATTCCCCTTAGGAATGACTAACACTGGTGCACATGTCAACTTTTCCTTTAGTCTCTTAAATGCATTCTCGCACTTTTTTCCTCAGATGAAAGCTTGATTCTTCTTGGTCAACTGAGTCAACGGTGCTGCTATCTTGGAGAAGTCTTGGATAAACTTACGATAATATCCAGCCAATCCCAAGAAACTTCTTACGTCTGTTGCATTCTTGGGCGTAGACCAATGTTGTACTGTAGCCACCTTCGCAGGATCCATGGCAATACCATTCTCTGAAACAACACGGCCCAAGAATCTCATTTCCCTCTTCCAGAAGTGACACTTAGAAAACTTTGCTTTCAATTGGTGTTTTCTTAACACCTCCATCACTATCCTCAAATGTTCTTTGTGTTCTTCCTCTGTTCTCGGGTAGACAACTATGTCATCCACGAACACAAGAAAAAACTTATTCAATTGATCTCGGAATACTCTATTCACAAGATCCACAAAATATGCTGGTGCATTGGTCAACCTGAATGGCATGACCAACCACTCATAGAATCCAGACAGCGTCCGAAAGGCCGTTTTAGCTATACTCTTAGCTTCAACCCTAAGCCGATGGAAACCTTTTGTGAGATCCAACTGGGAGAACTCTCTCGCGCCACTCAACTGATCAAACAAATCATCTATCCGCGGTAGAGGATACTTATTCTTCCTCGTCACCTTATTCAACTCGCGGTAGTCCACACACAATCGAAGGGAACTATCTGCCTTGGTAGCAAACTCAATTGGTGCTTCCCACTCAGAAACACTTCTTCCAATAAATCCCTTCTTCAAAAGATCGCTTACTTGCACCCCGAGCTCTCGCTGCTCCCTTGGTGCCATACGATGAAGTGGCATCACTATAGGTCTGGCATCTTTCACTAAATCAATTCGAAACTCAATCTCTTGGTGTAGTGGAAGTCCGGTCACTTCGTCGAAGATGTCCGGATACTGGCCAGCCACGGGCAAATCTGACAACTCATCATGCGGGTTGTCGAGGGAATTTAGAAAACTAGCCATTACCCCATCACTAGGTAGACCACCAAACACTACCCTCTGGCCATCATCCGCTCTAACTGTCACCAAAAAGCCCTTACAATCTACCACCACCCTGTACCTTTAGAGCCAATCGACTCCCAAAATAATGCCAAACCCAGTAAATCCCAAAACAAAGCAATCACAAACAAACTTGCATCCATGACTCGATAAGACCACATTATGACAAATTAAGCTAAGGCTAGTTGGACCACCAATCGGGTTCGTCGCCACTAAAGGTCTATCGACTATCTCGGGTTCCAATCTAACTTGATCCTCAAGAGTATCTGCCTTAATAGCATTCCACCAGTTCATCGCCCGTCCTTGCAGCTGACGGGATGCTAGCTTTCTCTTCGTCGCATCCTCGATACCCAAGTCTTCGAAGACACGCAAACAACTATCCAACAAACCCTGAACTTCTATAGACGATTCCGTTCCGTGGAACGACTTTCCACCAAGACTAGTGTAATCCTTGCATAGCTTGGTGAAATCGGCCCTAGGCGCCTGCACCGCTGCACCACCACCATTTGCAGCATTGAGAACTGCTCCTTGCACATTTCTAAGCATCTCTCTCATGAAATCAGTGAACATCGTCCTCATATTAGGAGCATTCCCATTATTAGCTCCTCTACCAGTACCCCTAGTATATCGCTCATCGTTCAATCTGTAAGGAGAAAACGATTAACCATCTCTTCAGTGGTGCCAGTGCAATGCGACTTCATCCTTAAATATACTAATAACATATATATATATATATATATATATATATAAAACTTTTGAAAACCAAAATATAACAAACACATGCTCTAATATACATATTATCTCTCCCTGGTATCTTTCCCTAGGTTAACTACGCAACTTAGAGCTCTGATACCAAATGTGACGGCTGCCCCCGCACCAACCGACATTTCCAGTGAAAGTGCGTTGTGTCAATGTCCAACCAGCATGGGACGGTCATCAAAGAATGGAAATAAGGGAATTTGGACTAACAAGGAACCTGTAGAATGTCTCATAGCGCATGGAATAAAATATAATAATAACATACTTGACATAAAACAGGCGAGCCAATGTATAAGCTGAAAACAAAACCATCATAGCAGCAGAAAATCCAAATGCAGCTTATGTTCCACATCATTGTAATTACAACTTTAAAAAACTGTCTCTAAAGTAAAATAAGGAAGGTACACTACTAATGCCCAAAGTAGTGACCAGCAGTGACACAGGGAGAATATTTATATATATCATACGTGGAAGCCTCCTGCTCGTCTCCGGCACAACTACTCGTGCATAGTCACTTGACTGTCTCTAGTCTGCTGATAAGAAGAGACATAAAACCCTGAGTTAGACAAAAGTTTGGTATGAGTGATAAGCAGCAAAATAGAACAATAACAGGTACACTAAACCATACCTGAATCTAGACCTGCAACCAAAGAGTTAGCACAACAAGATGCACAATACTCTATGGTGACACTAACATATGGTGTACAGATACAGGGGTGGGGTGTGCACATCATAGTGATGTCAAACAATCACGCATAGCAACCATCCTCACATCTCTCACTTAGTGCGTAAAGCATACGATATCCACCGCTTTGATAACCCATATCCTTGCAATGATCACTCTGCCCCATGGAGTCATGGCGACTCCACTGCACTGATCCATAGCCACTAGTCCTTGCTATGTCCACTCTGCCCCCACGAAGTCATAACGACTCCATTGCACTGGTTCATAGACATGCTACGATTACTCTACCCTATGGAGTAATAACTACACCACTGCACTAATCCGTAGCCTAACAATCGTCTCTCCGTGGTAAACCAAAGCTATGGACGTCGACAACTCCTTAGCACACGTCCCGCAGCAAAGCCCAATCTTGAAGTTAACTCGTTGGTTCCCATCTGGATCCTGAGTCATAACTTCCCACTTGGACTACCTTTGTATCTCGAGTTCTAGTCTTCTCCTCGTCCTCGGTTTGGTTCGGTCGTGATGCACATCTGGTACGGGTCCTGACACCCCATTCGGTTCGTGAGTAAACTTCCTCCCCTGGCTCGGTCATACTCATTCGTAGGTCCCAGTTCAGAGTGCTTCAGTTTAGGTCATGATCTCTGGTTCGGGTCAGAGGAGTGTTTCGGTTCATGGCCACCCAATGGATCGGGTCGTGGTCCCCGATCCGGTTCGGATTGGGGTTGTATTCTCCCATCCATTCGTAGCACTCCGCCTTGGTCTTCTTCTCCAACATTGGGTCGGTTGGATCGTGGTCTCCTCCAAGCTCCAGGTCGGCTCGTGACATTCAAATGGTAGAGGTTCATAATGGCAAACTGGTTCGGTTCAGGTGCAAGAGGCAGCTAGTGGGTGGACTACACAACCCGACCCGGTCCCCTTCCACCGATCCGATCCGGTTTCCTGCATATTTCCTGCAACTTCCAACAACTGTTTTTACGCCACTCGACGGCATTTTCGACCATTCTAACTTTTCTAATCAATCACAAAGCATACTATACAGTCATAGCAACATAGAAAATCGACCACAAACACCAAAATAACAATTTAACGTGTTCATGTGGATCTAACATACCCAAAAGCCCATGGTTTCCCCTTAATCATGTTAAGCATAACTAATGATATGATTAGCAAAACATGTCCGAATTAACCAAATTTTCTAACAGAGGCCTAAAATAATATTTAAGAATTTCTAAACATTTTTCTAGCTTTTTTACATGTATAATTTCGTTAATTAGCACTAATCACCATAATTAACTGTAATTAGTGTAAAAAATGCTAATCACTCACCTTAGCCACAAATAAACTCAGATATGAAACTTTTGGACAAAATGGTTCGGATTCCAATACACTCTAGCAGCTCTACCTCTGATCCGCTTTGATTTGATGTAGATTTGGCTTAATTACTGATTAGAAAGTGATTTGGGGTGTTTTAGCAAGTGGAGGCCATTGCTAGGATTCAAAGGTTGTAAGTGGCGGCTAAGAAATGAAATAAAAATTGATTTACTAACTCATCTCAGCCCTCCCATAACCCTAATCCCAAAATGGGTTATGGGCTGTAACACCCCACCTCCGTTAAGGTCACTTACAAAGGGAATGCCTTAACTTCGGTAGAGCATTTTTGGTACAAGTTGCAAAAAAAATTACAAGATAGACAAATAAAGCAGCGGAAAATAAATAACCTTTATCAGCTTGTACAAAGATTGTTTTACAACACCAATACTTATTACAACAAAGCATATATCTTGTTTAAAATAAAGAAGCATAAACTGACAATGATATTTCCCAATAAAGCATGAGCCAGCCATAGCAGTAGAAAATGGAATTCAAAACAATGCGTCAAAGAATCTTCAAGCTCGGAAAGAGTAATGGTCCAAAATGAGCTGTGCTATTCCCTCCCTGGCTACCTAGGGGGAAAACAGAAGAAAAGAGGCGAAAACAAACTAGGTCAGACATAAGTCTGGTAAGTCCAGTTATACTTCAGCATATAAACAAGAAAAGGACTTTGACATGAACAAATTGAACTAAGAACCATACCATAGTGATAAGATAATCCTAAAACAAGACAAGGTAAGATTAAGGTAATTGGCTATCACATCCACTTCTATTTCTCTGCACCCACTAAAGACTATTTCAACTATCATCGTGTGCTCATGATTAAATGATCCCCTTTTTATTGTGTATGCAGTCCCTTATCCATCGAGTGTTACCTAGATCCAACTAGGGTTTACTTATCGAATGCTTCCTAGATTCAACCAGGGTTTACGCTACCCAGGGCCACTGGGGTTTATGCTTCTTGGATTCAGGGTTTATGCGACCTAGGTCCAGCTAGGGATTATGCTACCTATCGAACGATGCCCCCTAGTCTAGGACACACTGCCCAGAGCGGAATATGTTCCTATACTTTCCCCACGTATGTGTCGTGAATCGTTGTCGATCTCTAGATGCACATATCCTATATATGTGCGATTCGAGTCCCGTGGCAGGACTAATCAAGAAACACAGAAATCAGTTGGGAGCTTTCAGATATCTGCCGATTGCAGATGCTAAGGTCTGCTTTTACAGTGGCTATGGTCCCATTAGACCCCTCCTTCAACTAACAAATGAAAGGCACCCAAGAAAATCAAGAATGAGAATTGTATGCAAGTCCCTCTATGCCCCCACAAACTTATGGGCCAACCTAACCCATAACTAGATAGCAAGTATATGGTTTATTGAAGTTCTCCGCCTTTCCGCTTCACGTATCTCGACTGACTCAAGATGGTAGGTAGACGACGAGTTGCTATCATAGGGCAAAACTAGTCTCACCAAATCATGCTGGTCCATCCTAGTCTTAGGTTGCCTTATTATTGCAACCAAGACATACCCTTGGCTCTTCTTACGCAGACCCTAACCTCTGTGAGTCCATGAGGATCCTTTGCAGCCTCACAGAGGTATACCAAGAGTACCCACATGTCCCCTCGAAGCCGCGTGCTTCGTAACCCGGTTCATTGGAGCCTTCTTCATGATCAGATGGACGTTCGCTCCTCCTCGTATTCTACTTGGTTTTCTTGACTAAGGTTTACTACTTAGTTCTCTTAACTAAGGTTTACTACTTAGTTTCCTGAATCGTTCGTCTTCTTAACTAAGGTTTACAACTTAGTCCTCTTAACTAAGGTTTACTACTTAGTTCTCTTCCTCGTCATGTTGGATTGGTTAAGTGTTATCCAGCAGTTTACATTGACTTAACCTACCCATATATCATGTCAAATTGGTTAAGTGTTACCTAGCGGTTCATGTTGACTTAACCCACCCCTACATCATGTCAAATTGGTTAAGTGTTCCTTAACCTTACTCATTTGTCAGGTTATACTGGTTAAGTGTCTCTCACTAACTTAAACCTGTTTATTTATCATGCTATAACAACTAAGTGTTCTAAGTTTACTTAACCCCACCATCTAGTCTAGTTAGCATGTTATAGTGGTTAAACATTTACTTAACCTTACCCACTTGTCTAGTTTACATGTTTAGTTGGTTAAGTGTTTTCTTAATTACTTAACCTCACCATTTCTAGCTTGATTGTTCATGAGCTTTAATTAACTAATTAAAGCACCAACCACTCACATTAGACAGGTATTGTTGTGGTTACTGGATATGCTGGTCGGTTCCGGACAGTTTTACACCACAGCTCAGTCTAACCTCGGGTCTTTCTGTGCTTGATGCACTAACCTCTCACATTAGACAGGTATTGTTGTGGTTACTAAATGTGTCGGGTAGTTCCGAGCAGTTTTACACCACAACTCAATCTAACCTCGGGTTAGGCATTTTCCTCTTCTCCAATTTACATATTTACTATTTATGTAAATTTTCCGTAAATCAATTTAGCCTAGATCATATTCATTTGTCATGCCAATTAACATACTTATATTCTATGCCCAAAACTTGATTTACCTATCAATTAGCCCAACTTGTAGTTTATACCAATTTAGATTTAATATTCCCCTTTTTCAGTTCATGCCCAATCTAGATTAATATTCCAATTTATAGTTCATGTCAAAACTAGATTCAATATTCTAGTTTACCGTTTATGTACAAAACTTGGTTTACATGCCAATTACATACTTTGCGGTCAATTAAAATTTGTCAATTTATGCCCAAGTCTAATATGCATGTAAATCATTCACTATTATAGCCAATTTAGATTATGCCAACATATTTATTATGCCAAATTAACTTAATTAAGCTACGCCCAATCCCCGCATCATAATCGTACACATAACATGATTTCACAAGTTTTCTAAGTACTCATGAAATGGCACTAACAAGAGGAATAGGGGATAAGCACAAGAATTGATATAAAAGAATAGGCATGCAAAAATAATGGCTCCAACAGGTTCGACGTACATAATAGTGAATAGAAATAAACTAGCCAAGTTACACACTAAATGTGAGATCCAACATAATCAAGGGAATAGGCATAGGTGATTTGGGTCAACATAGTGCCAGTTCAAGGTACAACATGATTGGTTAATTGTAACAATGGGAATAGGCATAAACAACTAACTACAATAGTAATAGGCAATTAACCACAATAGTCATAGGCGACTAATCACAATAATTTCTGAATCAATGTCATAGGCAATAGTCTCATGGTTATGAATCATAGTCGTGGGCAGCAGTCTCATAGTTACGAATCATAGTCATAGGTAATAATTTCATAGGCAACAGTTTCATGGTCATAGTCTTAGGCAAAGGTCTCATAGTCATAGTCATAGGCAATAGTTTCATCACAAGAATATAACATAGGAAAATCGCATGAATAAACATGAATCCACATAGATAAACTAATAGGCACCATTCTAATATCAGTTTCTTACAAGCCATCACTTTCAATTAATGTTTAAATCGGAAATATAAATGTACTTACAAAATATAGGCAAGTCTTATTTTTTCTGAAATCTGTTTTCTGAAGCTGAATGGCTTTCCTTTGATGTAGATTAGTCGTTCTTTTAATTCTATTCGGATTAGAAGAAGATGCACTAGTTCTAGCTTAGAGTTCAGCAGAGTAGCGACGCCATTCTTATTTTTAATTAGAATAGAGGCAGAGTATAGGCAGAATGAAATTGTGTGGAGAGAAAGCTAGGTTTGGGGGTGTTTAAATAGGGTAGAGCTCATGAATCCGGTCAGAAAGGCGTCCAGGTGCTGAAAAATGGATCTGTCTCCAGATATGGAAAAAGGGGGGGGGGGGGGGGGAGGTCGACCCTAGTGTCGACCTGTTTACCCAGGTCGACCTTAGTGTCGACCTGCATCCTGGGCGAGAATTTTCCCGCCTATCCCGAGTGTCTGTTTTGAATTTTGAAATCTGAATTTTTGAATTTCGGGCTGGTTTTTATTGAAACTTCCGAAGACCATATCTTCTTCATATGGAGTCCGATTTATGCAAACTTCGACTCTATTCCAAGCAGAATTTCAAGACGAACGCAATGGCGTAACCCATTTCTCTTAATTATTTTGTTACAATTTAATTATTCTCTGATTCGTTACTTAACGTATTTCCCGAAAAATACGGGGTGTTGCATTCTCCCCTCCTTTAAAGGATTTCGTCCTCGAAATCTCTAAGTTAGGAAGAATGTTTATCCTACTATCCAACATCTATCTACTAGACCATCCAATCACAGGTATCCATTGTCCTTAGGAGGTTTCTAATGCTTTTCCTGGTCATATGCATAGTGTGTGTGTATGTCCTTATCTAATGCAAAATTAGGCGGTCTACTGATTCAGTTGACCTCCTTAATGCAAATAATGTCAGTGCCTTGAGTCCATCATGTATGCAGCTACTCCTAATCGTATTTTATAACTTCTACATGAGTGCACAATCATCCATACAAATGCATCGTCCATATGATAACACATCAAGTTTCACAAATACATATATGTATATGTAATAAGGAAGTGACTGAGCCAATCTAGTGCCTAATGTGTGTGTATATGCACTCACGAGCAACCATTGGTAACTACTTGCAACCATCAAACATAACATGTTTCAAGCACATGTTTACATCCATTGGCTTCTACTTAAGAATTGAGGATAGGACCGAGAGGATATACTTAAAAGATAGAGACTAGTCAGGCAAATAAACTCTACAGAAAAAGAGAGATCAAGGATATACCCTCAAAAAGGGTATGATGTGCATATCTAGTCTTTCGTCTTTTAAGTTGCATCTTCGTGAGCTTTTCTCCACTATACCTTAACTTCACGGTTGCTAAGCTTCTTGATCTCTATTTCCACAACTCACTTGTAAAGATAGGACCTTGGTCACTTACTGTGCTAGAGGGTATCCAATGTAGTCAAACCACCCTTCCAAGATAAACAGATGTTAAGCATGATACCAAGTGTATATCCTAAGATGATTATGGGTCTCTCCTCTACTTAGCTTATCCATCATGTTACAAATCTGAGGGTCTAAAGCTAATGCTTGCTATGTGCTTTTTACCCCTCTTAGGGTCAGTCTTACTTAGGGTGCCAGCCCCAACCATTTATTTCTCACGCAAACCATCCTAGTCGAACTCGACATCCCTCAAGTAAAATTCCCAAAGGCCTAAACCAATATCAGACAAGCACCCGAGGGATACCTCCTCTGAATTTGGATGATCTATGGGAGATGATACTAGCAGAAAAACCAAACAATTGAGCACTTTACCGACTCTGGCTATCCTCGCCAATCTTGCTCCAAAATTATCGTTGATCGCATAACTGGCTTTGCAGTGTCATCTAGATATATGCAGAAGTCTGTCTCGAGATTTAGGGGGGAAACCCCTACCCTAATCAATACATCTTGCGTACTCATGGACTACTCCAACGGATCGAAAATCGTCGATAGATAAATAAAGTGATTCTAGGTAGCAAAGACAAACTGATCCCTAAGGATCGCACGAAATCTCGAGGGTATTCCCGAGGCAAGTTGAAAGTCTAACTACCCTCATTTCACAATTACTAGCTAACCAATCCATGCCTAGAATCAACCCATAGCCGATGAAACCAAAAACATAAGCATTAATATAGCTATTCTCGAATGCTCACAAGTCAAAGATAAATGAGCCGAACCAGCAATTGGATTTGAGACTATAATGGGATCCTCTACTATAAAATATCTAGGGTGCAGAGACTCAACTAAAGCAGCAGATACAAATGAGTGCGACGCGCCAGAATCAAATAGTGTATGAACAGGAAGATCAAAAAGAAAAACTAGTCTTTTTCAACAGAAACTTTACTACCTCTCTCTCAGGTATGCTGGCGATGAGAGCATGCGCTTGACATCCGGAAAATCCTGTCCTTTGTTCTTGCCCTTGCCCTTAATTATGCGAACTGTTATACCAAAATAAAGATACTTCCTCTTGTTTTAGGTTTTACTATTCTTTCCTCCCCTCCAAGTCTATATCCATGGGTTCTTCATCCTTGCGTAACTTGTTGACATGTCTCTCGAAAGCTGCCTCCATCGCATGGAGAATCCTACAAAGCTTGAAAGAAAATTACGGCTACGGATGGAAGTTAGGTGCTTATTTGCCCTTTGACAAGTGTCGTAGTCTCATCAAGCCTACGGAACCATGTCGTGATGAGGTTACCTCCCAGAAAGCCAGGAGCCCCAAAGACATAGGAAAGAAGGAAACAAGGATTCAAACAGAGGATCAAAAGATAGTGCATATGGCTTTGGGAAATATGCCTTTAAAAAAACTTTTCTTTTGAAAATGCTTCTTTTGAAACCGTTGAAAATAATTTTTCAAATCTTTTTATTTGATCCGGTAATCTTCAGCTTTGATACCAAGTGTAACACCCTACCTCCGTTAAGGTCACTCACAAAGGGAATGCCTTAATTTCGGTGGAGCATTTTTGGTACAAGTTGCAAAAAAAAAACAAGACAGACAAATAAAGCAGCAGAAAATAAATAACCTTTATTGATTAAAACACAGCTTGTACAAAGACTGTTTTACAACACCAATAGTTATTACGACAAAGCATCTGTCTTGTTTGAAATAAAGAAGCATAAATTGACAATGATATTCCCCAATAAAGCCTGAGCCAGCCAAAACAGTAGAAAATGGATTCAAAACAATGCATCAAAGAATCTTCAAGCTCGAAAAGAGTAACGGTCCAAAATGAGCTGAGCTATTCCCTCTCTGGCTACCGGGGGGAACGGAAGAAAAGAGGTAAAAACAAACTAGGTTAGACATAAGTCTGGTAAGTCCTGTTATACTTCAGCATGTAAACAAGAAAAGGACTATGACATGAATAAACTGAACTTAGGACCATACCATAGTGATAAGAAAATCCTAAAACAAGACAAGGTAAGATTAACGGAATTGGCTATCGCATCCACTTCTATTTCTCTGCACCCACTAAGGACTGTTTCAACTATCATCGTGTGTTCATGATAAAATGATCCCCTTTTTATTGTGTATGCAGTCCCTTATCCATCGAGTGTTACCTAGATCCAACTAGGGTTCACTTATCGAATGCTTCCTAGATTCAACCAGGGTTTACGCTACCTAGGGCCACTGGGTTTATGCTTCTCGGATTTAGGGTTTACGCGACCTAGTTCCAACTAGGGATTATGCTACCTATTGAACGATTCCCCTAGTCTAGGACACACTACCCAGAACGGTATATGTTCCTAGACTTTCCCCACGTATGTGTCATGAATCGTTATCGATGTCTAGATGCACATGTCCTCTATATGTGTGATCTGAGTCCCGTGGCAGGGCTAATCAAGAAACATGAAACTCGGTGGGGAGCTTTCAGATATTTGTCGATTGCAGATGCTAGGGTCTGCTTTTACAGTGGCTATGGTCCCACTAGATCCCTCCCTCAACTAACAAATGAAAGGCACCCAAGAAAATCAAGAATGAGAACTGTACGCAGGCCCCTCTTTGCCCAACAAACTTATGAGCCAAACTCACCCATAACTAGATAGCAAGTATATGGTCTATTGGAGTTCTCCGCCTTTCCGCTTCACGTATCTCGACTGACTCAAGATGGTAGGTAGATGACGAATTGCTATAACAGGGAAAAAATGGTCTCGCCGAATCACGCTGGTCCATGCTAGTCTTTAGGTTGCCTTATTATTGCAACCAAGGCATACCCTTGGCTCTTCTTACGCAGACCTTAACCTCTGTGAGACCATTAGGATCATCTGCAGCTTCACAGAGGGATACCAAGAGTATCCTCACGTCCCCTCGAAGCCGCGTGCTTTGTAACCCGGTTCATTGGAGCCTTCTTCAAGATCAGATGGACGTTCGCTCCTCCTCGTATTCTACTTGGTTTTCCTGACTAAGGTTTACTACTTAGTTCTCTTAACTAAGGTTTACTATTTAGTTTCCTGAATCGTTCATTTTCTTAACCAAGGTTTACAACTTAGTCCTCTTAACTAAGTTTTACTACTTAGTTCTCTTCCTCGTCATATTGGATTGGTTGAGTGTTACCCAGTAGTTTACGTTGACTTAACCTACCCATATATCATGTCAAATTGGTTAAGTGTTATCTAGCAGTTCATGTTGACTTAACCCACCCCTACATCATGTCAAATTGGTTAAGTGTTCCTTAACCTTACTTGTTTGTCAGGTTATACTGGTTAAGTGTCTCTCATTAACATAACCCTGTATATTTATCATGTTATAACAGCTAAGTGTTCTAAGTTTACTTGACTCCACCATCTAGTCTGGTTAGCATGTTATAACGGTTAAACATTTACTTAACCTTACCCACTTATCTAGTTTACATGTTAAGTTGGTTAAGTGTTTCCTTAATTACTTAACCTCACCATTTCTAGCTTGATTGTTCATGAGCTTTACTTAATTAATTAAAGCAACAACCACTCATATTAGACAGATATTGTTGTGGTTACTGGATATGCCAGTCGGTTCCGGGCAATTGTACACCACAACTTAGTGTAAACTCGGGTCTTTCTGGGCTTGATGCACTAACCTCTCACATTAGACAGGTATTGTTGTGGTTACTAAATGTGCCGGGCAGTTCCGGGAAGTTCCGGGCAGTTTTACACCACAACTCACTCTAACCTCGGGTTAGGCATTTTCCTCTTCTCCAATTTACATATTTACTATTTATGTAAATTTTCCGTAAATCAATTTAGCCTAGATCATATTCATTTGTCATGCCAATTAACATACTTATATTCTATGCCCAAAACTTGATTTACCTATCAATTAGCCCAACTTGCAGTTTATACCAATTTAGATTTAATATTCCCCTCTTTCAGTTCATGCCCAATCTAGATTAATATTCCAATTTACAGTTCATGTCAAAACTAGATTCAATATTCTAGTTTACCGTTTATGAACAAAACTTGGTTTACATGCCAATTACATACTTTGCGGCCATTTAAAATTTATCAATTTATGCCCAAGTCTAATATGCATGTAAATCATTCACTATTATAGCCAATTTAGATTATGCCAACATATTTATTATGCCAAATTAACTTAATTAAGCTACACCCAATCCCCGCATCATAATCGTACGTATAACATGATTTCACAAGTTTTCTAAGTACTCATGAAATGGCACTAACAAAAGGATAGAGGATAAACACAAGAATTGATATAAAAGAATAGGCATGCAAAAATAATGGCTCCAACAGGTTCGATGTACATAATAGTGAATAGGAATAAACAAGCCAAGTTACACACTAAATGCGAGATCCAACATAATCAAGGGAATAGGCATAGGTGATTTGGTCCAACATAATGCCAGTTCAAGGTACAACATGATTGGTTAATTGTAACAATGGGAATAGGCATAAGCAACTAACTACAATAGTTATAGGCAATTAGCCACAATAGTCATGGGCGACTAATCACAATAATTTCTTAATCAATGTCATAGGCAATAGTCTCATAGTTATGAATCATAGTCGTGGGCAACAGTCTCATAGCCACGAATCATAGTCATAGGTAATAATTTCATAGGCAACAGTTTCTTGGTCATAGTCTTAGGCAAAGGTATCATAGTCGTAGTTGTAGGCAATAGTTTCATCATAAGAATATAACGTAGGAAAATCACATGAATAAACATGAATCCACATAGATAAACTAATAGGCACCGTTCTAGTATTAGTTTCTTACAAGCCATGACTTTCAATTAATATTTAAATCGGAAATATAACTGTACTTACAAAATATAAGCAAGTCTTGTTTTTCTGAAATTTGTTTTCTGAAGCTGAATAGCTTTCCTTTGATGTAGATTAGTCGTTCTTTTAATTCTATTCAGATTAGAAGAAGATGCACTATTTCTTGCTTAGATTTCAACAGAGTAGCAACGCCATTCTCATTTTTAATTAGAATAGGGGCAGAGTATAGGTAGAATGAAATTGTGTGGAGAGAAAGCTAGGTTTGGGGGTGTTTAAATAGGTTAGAGCTCAAGAATCTGGTCAGAAAGGCGTCTAGGTGCAGAAAAATGGATCTGTCTCCAGATCTGGAAAAAGGGTGGAGGGGGGGGGGGGGGAAGGTCGACCCTAGTGTTGACCTGTTTACCCAGGTCGACCCTAGTGTCGATCTGGGTCCTGGGCGGGAATTTTCCTGCCCAGCCCGGGTGTCTGCTTCGAATTTCAAAATATGAATTTTTGAATTACGGGCTTGTTTTTATTGAAACTTCCGAAGGCCATATCTTCTTCACACGGAGTCCGATTTACGCAAACTTGGACTCTTTTCCAAGCAGAATTTCGAGACGAACGCAGTGGCATAACCCGTTTCCCTTAATTATTTTGTTACAATTTAATTATTCTTTAATTTGTTACTTAATGTATTTCCCGAAAAATACGGGGTGTTACATGGGCCCTCTTGCTAATCACCATAATTAGGCTCGGTTATGCTCTTTTTCACCTTCTAAATCTTGTTTCAGCCACATATCCCAAACGGTGAGTCGATTTGGCTAATGTGACCAATCTACGAAATGGTAAACCATCATTCGGATCTAATGGAAGTGGTTTCATGTCAAAACTCCTTACCAATTAAAAGTTATGGCCAAAAAAAGATCAGCTAGGGGCAAAACGGTCATTTAAAAATCGACAAAAATCATGAACATGGGAAATGACCCCAATAGTCGTCTCCCAAAATTACATGACCATACGACTTCATATGTGAAAGAAAGAAATATTCTACGATCCTTTGATGCGTAGAATGCGGGTCGTTAAAATGCAGTGGAACAAAAATGATATGATGGAAATATATAATAGATAATATACCAAATTCCTTCTTCATCTATTAATATAATGTGGTCTTCGCTAACTGAAAACTTAGGCTGACCCAAGCGTAAATGAAAATACAAAAATACTCGGTTAGAACTAAAATATTCTCATATCAGTCAAATCAAACCATGTAACAATACGAGTGTCAGGACATCAGAGATGCTTATGGTAATTCACATTTCATATCCAACATGTTCGTTAGGGGAATAACTTAAAAGATATTATAGGAATTTCCATTTCCCAAAGATCCGTCAAACTAGATGCTAATTTCGCTATTACGATTGTGTCGGTCCATAATGTAAAGTATCAAAATAGCGTAAGCGGGATTACCATTATTAACCTTACACCTTTTATATATTCCCATAGTATATACACTACTGTAATTCCTCCGTAAACTGAAGTACTATCGAAGGAGACCCAATATAATACAGTACAAACCAAAATCATAGTGAGTTTGTATATGGCATGTGACAAGGCACACAAGGAATGCCAGTGTGGATACACCATTTGCAGAGCTGGGATAATGGTAACACATAGCAGCTACTACCACCCACCTCGAGACACACTCCCGAAATCAAAATCGAAGGGTGGCCACCAATCACATCACAAAAGTAATAGAAGGGTATCGAAGAAATATGCTCGATAGAAGGAATGACATCACTCGATCTCTGCGTAGCTCCTGTTTTAGTCATATCAAGCTGACCCACGTGAATCAAAGTCACATTAGTACCTTATACCAGAAATGTCTGCCAAACCATCATACTTCTTTCTAGATTCTCCACCATATGCACAGTTGTTAAAGTGGGTTTCAGTATTGGCTAAGAGTACGATAATATTTGATCCTAGTCTCTTTAACAACCAAACATTTAGACTTTTCACATAAGTTGGTTATTTACATCTCAAAGGTTTCATCTTTCATAACAAAATATCAGGTTTTGCTTCAAAGTCATTTCGTGTTCAAGATGCAGTATGCTTTCGTGTTCAAGATTGCACCACTACGATCATCGCCCCGAACCAAACTTGCTTGATACTACCATCATCCACTGCACCACCATGTCAGCTTCTGGCCTACCCTATTCGTGTGTGCCGCCATGATTAGTGTGACATAAGTTTTGAGGAAATCCCATTGAATTTTGGCCATTGCGGCTAAACACTATTGCAAACCTAAATCTAAGATTCGATTTGGCCATCGCTCGCTGAAACTCAGCCTAGGCCCAACCCTTGGTTATGGCTCCTATATTGGTCGTTGCTAAATCATCGTCGCACCTCTCGAGAAGACTTTGGACACGAAGATCTCAATGTGATGAGTTTAATGAATCAATTAGTGTTCGATTTCACGGAGTACTAGATTTTATTTTATTAATTGAAGATCTAATGTATAGTGGTTATGTCGAATTGTTTATAGGAGAATGAAATAGACTTGGATAGAGAGGAGGTGGGTTATTTATACTGAGTAAATTTCTAAGGCATTTTATTTTATATATTTTATTATATTCTATTATATTCACGTCAAGTGTTTTAAGCTCACGACCACACCAAAGCTCCAACCGTCATAAAACATGACATTTCGCTATATTTCAGTATTCCGGATTTGATGCGGTTTTGTCGAAATCTGAGGTCATCTGAAAAATGATTATTTTAAATCTGAAATCGTTAATCGATAAGCGTTTATATCGCAAATGATCACATAACAACTCTGATTGATACGAAACTTATAATCTTGCAATAATTAATTATTCCATATCCGACGAAACTAATTTCGTCAAATTTATAGATCGTTTGCAAAATGGTTTTTTTTTTTTTTTTTTTTGAAAATTGGTATACTTTTATTAACATATAAAATTGCAATACATGGTTCATGTTAGCATGCTAATCGATACAACTTAGAGCACACATAATGAAAGCCAAAAATTTGAAATAGAAGCATAAAAAAATACATTATAAAATAAACAGCACCCATGATTAGGCTGCATTCTTCAATCCCATGCTTAGGCTAATCTCTGCAACTGCGACACTCCGCACTCTCTTCCCAACCAGGTGTTTCTAAGGAGTAGTATCCATGAAGTATAACTACTACAAATGTGTTGCATCTTCTTGAAAGTCCTATTGTTGCATTTTAAAACATGTTCTGAGCCATCACTCACCAGCCATGGCTATATATGATGCTGCACCTTAAACATGCATGTATTGTTTCTTCCTAAACCATGCAAGTGCTGAAAGTAAAATAGCCCAAAAATATATGCAAATGAACTCGAAAATTTATCATTTTTTAAAATGTGAAACTGTGAGGACATTCCTTCTAGTCATAATACCATATAATAACTGCCACTTTCTCTACAATTGTAAATTTCTTTGTGAGGCGATTATTCTGTTGATGAAGATTTAACATAGCGCCAAATAGAAAAAACAAACTACCGAGAAAAATTCCTAAAACTATTTTTAAAAAATCATTTAAGTGTACACATGATTTAGAAAAACTAAATTAAGAGTCATGTTTGCATTACTGTGTCAACGTTAAATTTTCTAGCAAATTGGTACCCGAGTATAAAGATTAACAATCATCAAGTAAAGAGAAAAATAGTTTCTTTTGAATAAGCAGATCCAACATTGTTAAGTAAGGAGAAAAACAGTTTTGTTTGACTTAATTCCAATGTCTTGATTTCTTCCACAATTGGTGGTTGAATGAAATCAGTTATATTTATGCAATCATCCAACCTAAATTTCAAGACTTGTAATTCCATGGCTATTAGAAATCTGGATCGTTTTACATCTATAAAGTAAAACAGTTATCAAAGCTTACTTTGCCAATAAGAAGTGAAATTTGGATATGAGCGCCAAATACTTCAGAACCATAACCATTAAAAATCAGTTTCTTCATATATTCATTAATGATAGTATCTCTTCATTCATATCCAACAAAAACCTTTGAAATACGAATGAAGCAACAACAATTTAGATCCACTAGTCGAAGGATCGATTATGAGAAAATCAAGATTTTCAGCCTAAGATAAAGTAAATGTGAATGGTTTCGCTGGAATAACCCTTTCCTCTGAAGTTTTGCCCCACAAAATTCAAAAGAATCCACCAGATATTCATCATGGAAGGCTTGAATCGAAGAAATTGGAGAATCTATGAAGAAGCAGATAAACGAATCATCCTTTGGTCTAACTTTCGGTGTTTCAACGGATTATGATTTGAAGGACGAGGTTGATTTTTTTGTGAAATAGAGTAAATCGCATTTCTCCTACGTGCTTGGGTCTCGAATTTCATTTATATTTAAAATTATAAACCAAATTTCATTTATATTTAAATTTCAAGTTTAGTTATTTTTCGAATTCAATTTCGATTACAATTATAAATTAACTAAATCAGTTTCATTCAAATGTTTTAATTTTAAATCCAAATTTAAATATTTAACAATACAAACCAAATCATAGTTAAGTTAACAATCAATGCAAGTTATTATTGTTATAACAAGTTGGAACTTATTACATAATAAATTTATTTAAGTTTACAGGTAAATTTACCTAAATAAATCATCAAATTTTATTTATAACCATAAAATGTTCAAAAATCAAATTAACTTCAATAATTTAAATAGCAGAAAAATACGGTTGTTACATTCTCCCTTACATGAAGCTTTTCGTCCTCGAAAAGGCATAGTAAGTAAGTTGTTAATTAATATATTTAACCATATTATTTCCCACTCAACTTAAAATATTAACTTATACGAAAAGTTTTATATAGGTTGAAAACTCAAATTTCCATAAAATTTTCTACGTCTTGAATTCAAAAAAATAATTCGGTAAAGTCTCCTCTGCGCGGCAGTCCAAAAAGCGATAATAGATATATAACCATAAATATACATCTCATCACAATGATGAGGCATCCCAAGCAATGGGGAAACAAGATATACAACCCAAACGCGATATGTAACCCGAGATACATACCTTTGATTAGTGTTATTAGTGATTTAACTTGTTTCTAAGGAAGTAAAAGAAAATTTTATGCGTAAGCAGCACCAAAAGCAAGCAAATGCCATCAATACCTACTAAAACACTCAACATCCATATATATATATATATATATATATTATATATAAGAAATAAATCTTTATATCTACAATAAACATATATGAAATATCAAATATAGCCAAAGCGACTAATAAAACATCCAAATAATCACATTCATCTAAACAAGCACAATAACAAATTTTCAGTATCAATATATTATTTGTACAGTTTCATTCGGTTCATTCCATATGTACACAATTCACATTTCCAAATGTCATTATTTTAGTTTAATAATTTTATTAAAAGCATAATCTATTTCATATGCATTTATAATTCATTCAACATGTATTCCAAATTTATACATGCTATAATACTAGGTAAGTGTATAAACACTAACATGCTCAATTTACTCAACTCAACTAGTTGAATAATTTCAAAACTGATTTTAACTCATTATTTCCCAAATTCTATATTCTAAACATCCATTTGATTAAATATATTAGTTCCAAATCGCAAACTATTAAACTATGATTTTTCTGAAAATATGATCTATATATATATATATATATATATATCTTAAGATCTACAAATTGAGATCTAATTTTTTTTCTTTCATTAGAAAACTATATTCCAACGGATTCAGAAGATTCTTGTTTTAAAAAATTCCAACTTATTTTGGATCATATACCTTCATTTAAATTTCAATCTGGAAAATTCCTAAGTACCGCTACGCGACAAGCTTGTTAAATTAATTTAATTAATTCATTCAACCTTTATTAAGTTTATTAATTATAAATCTATTCCTTATGTTTACACATAAACTAGTTAAATATTCATATTCAACTTGGAAATATCGATTATCCTAAATCGTCGTACATCGAACCATCAATACCAATACTTTTAATTCATAATCTTCAGTTTATTTTCCTTACCGAGTTGAATTCAATTTCATAACTTATCTAAGTATGTATCATTTATTGTCAAACTTAAGTTTTATTCATGTTTGTAAACCATCAATTTTATTTCATCTTCATTATTCATACCAACACTTGTATATTATTCAATTCTTTATTCCTATAATATTTTAACTTCTTAAATAAATGGGTAACTTACGCTAATGACATGGTGTAATATTTTTAACTAAGTGTAAATTGGATTTTTATTGAATTTTCTAAATATAAATTAAGGTTTAAATGCAAATTTGATTTAATAGTTTTTATATATAAATTGAACAGGTAATAATAGATATTATATGATATAAGATTATGGATTTTATAAATAATAATATATTTATAAGATTATATTTAATTTAAAAGATTTTAATTAAATAAATATATTTTTGAATATTAATAAGTAATATTATAACATATAATGATGATTATACGGTTAAGTCATATAAATATAGTTTTTACAAAGATTGTTAAATATTTGAATTTTATTTTAAACTATTTTGGTACATATATATAAGTAATATATAAATAAATGTTTTGAAATATTAATAAGTTGTAAATATAATTTATTTCATGTTTATATAATGTTTAAAACCCTAATCTAGAGGTTAAGAAGTGCTTACATTTATAAGTATTTGCAACACCCCGTAATTTGTTAACATTAAAGAGGATAAATTAAATTATAATTAATTTAATATTCGGAATTAAGGGAAATAGACTGCGCCATTGCGTCAGTCTCGAAATTCTGGCCAAGATAGACATTTGGTTTGCTAAAACGAATACCATTTTAAGAAGTTATGAAGGTTTGAAGTTTGTATACGTGCAGAAGGATTATATATATAGAGTCCAGAAAATCAAAATTTAGTTCCAATTTAAAAAATTACGTTGGCGGCCAAACTCCCGCCCCAGGGTGTCGACCGCTAAGAAGGGGTGTCGACCCCTTAAGGGGGGTCGACCCCATAAAGGTGGGGTCGACCCCTTTAGGGCAGAGGTGGTAGTCGTTTTAGAGGGCTGGCAGCTATATATAGAGGTCCCTTTTCTCTGTTTTCTTCATTGTGAATCCATGGGGGGCAAACTCTGTCAGTGTCTGAACTGAATTGGATACGTTATCTTCTACAAATATTAACTAAAGCAAATCAAACTTGGAGATTCAAGCACAGATCTACAACCCAACAAGCTTCTTTTCTAGTTCTATCTTCTTAGTCAAACACTATGAGTTCTATGTTACTTTCAGATTTAAATGACTAAAAGTATAACGTGATAGTACTGTGATTTGGATCTGTCCTGAATCATAAACCTATGTTATTCTTGGATCTCAAACTTTATTATGCTAGATCTATTTTTACAGATCTAATTCACCTGTGATTAGTTTATCATGTCACCTTTGTAGATCTAAACCTTCATCAAGTTTGTGGTTAATTTGGTATTATCATTATATGGACAATTGAACCTTTGTTTAGATCTAGATCATCAAGTTGTGATTAATTGAGATCTGTTATTAATGGACATATGAACTCTTATTTGGATCTGTTCATCCAATGTATATTGGATTTAGTTTATCGTTACCCTTTTTACTATATCTGTTTTCATGTCCACCTTATTATGCCTATTACTTGTCTATGCCAGTATATATGTTTATGTCACTTTTAGAATGATCACTATTGTCATTATTCCCATCACTTTTCCCTTGTTATGACTAGGCTACTTGCTAGCCTAGATGCCCACAAATATATGCAAATGCGTTAGTTAGGGAACAGGGGAAAAAGGTTAGAATTGGCATAATTGAAATAATGTTTATATGAATTGGACATATAATTCAAAATGGGGAAAAAGGGGCATAATCACCTATAAAGACATAGGTAAGAAATTGGATAAGAATGAAATGTCTAATAATTACAATTAGAAATTGTAATTGCACTTATGACACGAGGTTAGGTTGCATTAGTGGTGGAAGTCTTCCCGGACCCGACTAGCATATCCAGCAGCCACTAATGTTGAACCTAATGTGAGAAGTCTAAGTGCACAAATACGAATCGGTCTAAGATACGAGGTTAGGCCCAACTCGTGGAATAAGACTGCTAGGACCCGACCGACATATCCAGCATCCACAAGTTGCACGGCTAATGTGGGAGGTCTAGCCCGTTATAAACCGTAAATGGACATGGGAATAAATTGGACTACTTAACCTAATCTAATCCATAGGGATTGTATGATTATGAACTAACGTTAGGGTTAAGTAAAATTGGTTGGACAGTGGGTGGGTTAAGAAAATCTAGAGGGGGTGGGTAATATTTACGCATATAGTCCCACAAAACTTAACCCGATAAGGTTATGTAATTAAAGACACCTAGTGGTATACATAACCAGTGGAAATAATAAAGCTGTTTAATTAAAGACACCTTTAGGGTAATCACAACTTTTAGAAATGATAGGGTTATGTAATTAAAGACACCTAGTGGTATACATAGCCAAAGAAAACCTAGTGGGGGATACAAGACAAGGGGGAGAGCTTGTATCATATTGTGTGGGATCCGTTTCAACCGGTAACCCGGAGTAGGTATCAAAACATGTACTCCATACTAGGTCGGAGAAAGGGCACGCTTACTGGACTGATTGTAAGAGATCCAAACGTGGAGCACGGTGTGAGCGGAGCAAACCGACCGGACCATGTGCGTGCGTGAGCCGGGCAGAGGGGGATAAGATGACCGTGACACCTATGGATATGGGGCTATGCAACGAGTGGTTGCCACTTTAGGACGTGATACCTCCTACGGTGGGGCCGACACTGAGTTTCTACGCAGATTAGGGAGCCTATCGATTAGGGTAGTAGTTAGGGTACACTTGGACGTATGCCTAAGTCTACCACTGTATAGTGGAAGGGATCATCTCATTTTGGATATACTAGTAATAATGCAGAGTAATCATTAGGGAAGCGTGTACACCTTACCCTGTCTACCTTGTCACACCTGCCTTTTATGAATTAATCTCTCATCCACTTTACATGCTTGTCTGCTTCTTTTATTTATTTACTTGCTAAAAGAACTAAACTCACTGGACTTTATGTCTGGCCCTTTTTGTTTCTCTTCCTTCTTCGACAACTTGAACAAACTCATAAAGAACAATAGGCAACCACTTCCAAGGATAGACAACTTGTTTGACCAGCTTGTCGGTGCCTCCGTATTCTCTCAGTTGGACTTGTCCACGGGGTTTCATCAGTTTAGGGTGGATGAGGACAATATAGACAAGACTGCTTTTAGGGCTCCGGATGGTTTCTTTGAATGGCTACTAATGCCTTTTGGGCTAACAAATGCACCCGCCTATTTTGTCGATCTAATGAGTACGGTGTTCCGGGAATTCCTGAATAAGTTTGTCGTAGTTTTTGTTGATGATATTTAGATCTTCTCCAAGAGCGAAGAGGAGCATGCCCAACATTTGAGAGAAGTTTTGAAAACTCTTTGTGACCTCAGCTTAAAGTAAAGTTCTTCAAATGCCATTTTTGGAGAAAGGAGGTGAGATTCTTAGGGCATATAGTCTCCAAAGAAGGAACAGCTTTGGATCCCGCGAAAGTAGTTGTAGTGCAAGATTGGCAGATTCCTAAAAATGCAACAGAGGTGAGAAGCTTTCTTGGATTGGCAAGTTATTATAGGAAGTTCATTAAGGACTTCGCGAAGATATCAGCCCCCTCTCACCAGGCTGACGAAGAAGAACTTGGCATTTTCATGGGATATAAATTGTGATGTTGCTTTCCAACGTCTGAAGAGGGCTCTTACAACTGCCCCAGTCTTGACTCTGCCCGATGGGAACAAAGCGTTTACTGTTTACACTGATGCATGTGGTATAGGGCTTGGTGCGGTTCTGATGCAAGAAGGAAAGGTAGTGTGTTATGGGGGTCGATAGTTGAGAGTTCATGAGAAGAACTACCTCATCCATGATCTAGAGCTAGCTGCAATAGTATTCGCGCTAAAGACGTAGCGTCATTATTTACTTGGAGAGAAGTTCGAGTTATACACCGATCATAAATCTCTTAAGTATATGTTCTCAAGCAAGGATCTTAATTTAAGGCAACAAAGGTGGATGTAATTCTTAGCTTCTTACGATTTTGAAATCACTTATACCTCTGGCAAGGGTAATGTGGTGGCTGACGTACTAAGTAGGCAGAGGATGGCCTTGAGTCCTCTATTTGTGGAGCGGAAGAGCTTGGAGTTTATATCAACCTTTGACTTCAGACCCGCCATCGAGATTTTTCCTGACTTGTTTGCATCATTAGAAATACGACCAACTCTTATGGATCAGATAGGAGCTTGGCAGCAAGGTGACTCACAGATTTTAGACATCTTGGATAAGCTCAGAAAAGGGAAGAATTCTAGCCACCTTAGTAGATGTACCATAGATGAAAAGGGGTGGTTGCGACGAGATGAAAGGATATGTGTCCCTCAAATGGGAAGCTTACTAAAGGTTGCCCTGGAAGAATCCCACCATTCTGAGATGACCATTCATCCAGGCGGCTATAAGATGTATAGAGACATGAAGAGGGTTTTATTTTGGGCTGGGATGAAGAAAGATATGGCCGAATTTGTTTCTCATTGTTTAGTTTGCCAGCAAGTTAAAGCTGAGAAAAAGAAGCCCAGTGGTTTACTTCATCCTTTGGAGGTTCCATAATGGAAGTGGGAGAGCGTCTCCATGGATTTCATAGATGGTTTTCCTAGATCAAAGAAAGTCAACACCAGTATTTGGGTAGTAGTGGACAGATTGACTAAGAGCGCTCATTTCATTCCACTGAAGAGTAAGAGGACGGCATTATGGTTGGCAACAATTTACGTTCATGAGATAGTTCTTCTTCATGTAGTACCTTCTAGGATCGTAAGTGATCGTGACCCCATCTTTTCTAGTGAATTTTGGAGTAGCTTACAAGAAGCATTAGGTAAACAGTTGTGTTTGAGCACCCCTTATCATCCTCAGACCGATGAGCACACGGAGAGGGTGAACAGAATTCTTGAAGATCTTTTAAGGCTATGTATCCTAGACTTCGGGGGGACTTGGGATGAGCATCTTCCTTTAGCAGAGTTTTCCTATAACAACAGCTATCAAGCAGGCACCAGAATGGCACCCTTCGAAGCATTGTACGCACAACCCTGTGGATCACAACTTGTTAGTGGGAATCTATATAAGGATTATTACTTGGACCAGATATGGTTAGAGAATTGTCCGAAAAGATTGATCTTATTCGAGGCGGATGAAGACAGCCCAAGATAGGCAGAAATCCTATGCAGAATAGAGAAGGACTGACATTGAATTCGAAGTGGAAGACTTAGTTTTTATCAAAGTATCACCTCTAAGGAATGTGGTTCGATTCGGATCTATAGGGAAGTTGGCACCTAGGTTTGTGGTACCATTTCCCATAACCGAGAGGATTGGCCAAGTGGCCTACAGAGTAAAGCTTCTAGAGAATTTATCCGATGTTCATGATGTTTTCTATGTTTCTCATCTACGAAATTGCTTGCATGACACCATGGATGTTTTGTGCCAAGCATACTGGAAGAAATGGAAGTAGAGCGGGAGGTGACAGTCAGAAGAGTCCCTGCCCGTATTCTTAGATCAGAAGTTAAAAATCTACGCAATAAAGAAATCAAGTTAGTAAAGGTTCAATAGGGAGATAACCCAGAGGAAGCAACTTGGGAGACCGAAGATAAGATTCGTGCTTCGTACTCTTTTCTTTTCGAGGGTATGTTCTTAATTCCTTTTCTAAAGTTTATCTATACCAATAGTATTCTATACGTTTAAATTGGAATCTTATGGATGTAAACATGTGTTTGAGACATGTTATGTTTGATGGATGCAAGCGGATTCAAGTTTTTGGTAGTGGTTGCCTGTGGATGTATACACACACACATTAGGCACTAGATCACTCAATCACTCTCATACTGCATATGGATGTGTGTGCACTTTTCTTTTCTTTTAATGGGTGAAAATGGATGTATTATCAAATGGATGCCGCATTTGGATGAATAAGTCTGCACAAATATAGAACTTCCATGTTATATAGGATTATTTGCATACATACTGGATTCATGGCATTAACATACATTGCATTAAGGAGGTCAACTGAATCAGTAGACCGCCTGATCTTTGCATTAGAATGGGGACATAAACACACCTTTGCATATATTCATATAAGCATTAGAAATCTTTAAGGACAATGGATGCCAGTGATTGGTGGATGAGTAGATGGATGATGGATGGTAGGATATCATTCTTCTCAACTTGGAGATTTCGGGGATGAAATCCTTTAAGTGGGGGGGAATCTAACACCCGTAATTTGTTAACATTAAATAGGATAAATTAAATTATAATTAATTTAATATTTGGAATTAAGGGAAATGGACTGCGCCATTGCGTCCGTCTCGAGATTCTGGCCAAGATAAACATTCGGATTGCATAAAACAGACACTTTATGAAGAAGTTATTAAGCTTTGAAGTTTGTACATGCGTAGAAGGATTATATATACATATAGAGTCCAGAAAATCAAAATTCAGTTCAAATTTCAAAAATTACGTTGGTGGCAAAACTCCCGCCCCAGGGGTGTCGACCCCCTAAGCAGGGGTGTCGACCCCTTAAGGGTGGTCGACCCCCTAGGGATGAGGTGGCAGTTGTTTTAGAGGGCTGGCAGCAATGTATATGGGTCCCTTTTCTCTGTTTTCTTCATGAAGAATCCATGGGGCCAAGCTCTACCGGTGTCTGAACTAAACTGGATACGTTATCTTCTACAACTATCGACTAAAGAAAATCAAACTTAGAGATTCAACCGTGGATCTACAACCCAAAAAGCTTCTTTTCTAGTTCTATCTTCTTAGTTAAACATTATGAGTTCTAGTTTACTTTTAGATTTAAAAGACGAAAAGTATAACGTGATAGTACTGTGATTTGGATCTGTCTTGAATCGTAAACCTATGTAATTCTTGGATCTCAAACTTTATTAAGCTAGATCTATTTTTACAAATGTAATTCACCTGTGATTAGTTTATCATGTCACCTTTGTACATCTGAAGCTTTGTCAAGTTTGTGGTTAATTTGGGAATATCATTATATGGACAATTGGACCTTTGTTTAGATCTAGATCATCAAGTTGTGATTAATTGAGATCTGTTATTATTGGACATATAAACTCTTATTTGGATCTGTTCATCCTATGTATATTGAATCTAGTTTATCACTACCCTTTTTTCTAGATCTATTTTCATGTCCATCTTATAATGCCTATTAGTTGTGTATGCCAATATGTATGTTTATGTCACTTTTATAATGATCACTATTGTCATTATTCCCATCACTTTTCCCCTTATATGACTAGGCTACTTGCTAGCCTAGATGCCGCCAAATATACGCGAATGCGTTAGTTAGAGAACGGGGGACAAAGGTTGGAATTGGCATAATTGAAATAATGTTTATATGAATTAGACATATAATTCAAAATGGGGAAAATGGGGGCATAATCACCTATAAAAACATAGGTAAGAAAATGGATAAGAATGAAATGTCTAATAATTACAATTAGAAATTGTAATTGCACTAATGACACGAGGTTAGGTTGCATTAGTGGTGGAAGTCTGCCCGGGCCCGTCCGGCATATCCAGCAGCCACTAATGTTGAATCTAATGTGAGAGGTCTAAGTGCAAAAATACAAACCGGGCTAAGACACGAAGTTAGGCCCAACTCGTGGAATAAGACTGCCCATGTAACACCCCACCTCCGTTAAGGTCACTCTCAAAGGAAATACCTTAACTTCGGTGGAGCGTTTTAAGGTACAAGATACTAATAAATTACAAGACAGAAAATTTATGCAGCAGAAAAAGACCAATATTATTTCATAAATACTTGTTCAACACAACAATTCAACAACTGTTTCAACGTTCCAAATTATTACAACTTTTCATCTGTCTTGAAAACATAAAGAAGCAATACTGAAAATAAAATGACATAAATCCCCAATAAGTGCTTGACCATAGCCATAGCTCAAAAAGGAAAGTCCAAGCCTTACATCTACGGTCTTCAAGCTTTGGCTAACCTGGACTAACCAGAAGTGTTTCCTCCCTACGAACTGGGGGGGGGGGGGGGGGACGGAAGAAAAGAAGCGAAAGGAAAATGGGTCAGACATAAGTCTGGTAATCCCAGTTATTTAATAGCATGTAAACAAGTAAAAGACTATGACATGAATAAATTGAACTTAGAATGATGCCACAAGGATAGGGTAGTCCTTGAACGAGGTAAAGTAAGATTTAACTAGATTTGGCTATCGCACCCACTTTTACTTCTCTGCACCCACTAAGAGCTGTTTAACTAGCAATGTATGTTCATGATAAAGTGATCCCATTCATGTATTGATTAGCTCCTACTCGCATTCATGTATTCCCGGTGTCATGCGGCCCCACGTGATTTTTAAGTACTTGTGCTGGTTCCAGTTTAGGGTGTATCGAGTCCTATAATGGCAACCCTGACATGATTAAAAGATGCACAAGTGTACGCCTGGTGCCCACTCCCTGCTTTTTCCACTCCAAAGCCTGTGCACGCCCGTACTCCGTCGGAACATACACTGACGCACCTAACCGCCGCCCTTTTGACCGCTTATATTCAGCCCAGTAATCGTGCCCCACCATGCCTAGTTCAGGGTACCTTGATACATCCATGAGGATTACTGCTGAAACGGGTCCCCATTACTAGGGTTTTTCTAGTCAACATGCTAAATTGGTTAAGTGTCCTTGGTTTGACTTAAGCCCTATCAATCTTGTCTAGTTAACATGTTAAGTTGGTTAAGTGTTTCCTCAATTACTTAACCCCACCAATCTTGTCTTGTTAACATGTTAGGTTGGTTAAGTGTTCCCTTAATTACTTAACCTCACCATTTCCAGCTTGATTGTTCATGAGCTTTAATTAATTAATTAATTAAAGCACCAACCACTCACATTAGACAGGTATTGTTTTGGTTACTGGATGTGCCGGTCGGTTCCGGGCAGTTTTACACCACAACTCAGTCTAACCTCGGGTCTTTCTGGGCTTGATGCACTAACCTCTCACATTAGACATGTATTGTTGTGGTTGCTGGATGTGCCGGTCGGTTCCAGACAGGTTTACACCACAGCTCAGTCTAACCTCGGGTTAGGCATATTCATCTTTTACATTTTATGTATGTGAATTTTCTACAAGTGTTTCATGTCACATATTTTAATTATGTTCAAGACTAATGATATAAATTATACCATTCATGGCTTTAACCATTTACATGGTTTTGGGCCCACCTATATTTTTAACATGTTTTGATTTAATAACTATCCCAACATTACCCCCGTTTGTTCGTTCGTATTAATCACATAAAGTCATTGGGCCCGCATATTAGCCCAATTTATAAACAAGAGGTAAAGAAGGGAACATGCATAATATAGATTTAACCAAACATGTAAATTTTGTATAAAACTTTATTCATATAATTTAACATGTCACATGAACTTGCATATAATTTAGACTTAGATAATCATAAGCCTAAAATATGTTAATATGTAGATCTAGGCATGTGTGAACATAACCTCAATTATAAACTAGCATATGACATAATCATGACATGTCCAATCCCAATGCATGTATAATTTTAACATTAACATATAGGCGTGAACTAGATTTAACAAGGTGAACTTGCATAAGTCCAATTTACAAACATGCATATAAATATAGATCTAGTTTTGGATCTAACATGTAACTTGCATATGAACATATGTATAATTAGATCGTGACTTGAATCCATCTTAAAACATTTAACTTGCATTAATCATATGAACCTAGATAGATCTTGATATGGATCCAACATAAAACTTGTAACTTGCATATGAACATATATATGGGCATATGGATCTAACATAAAGCATATGAATATATATATATATATATATATATATATATATATATATATAGAGAGAGAGAGAGAGAGATCTTGACTTGGATCTAACATAATACATACAACTTGCATTAATCACATAAACATATATATGTAGATCTTAACATGAAACATATAACTTGCATATGATATTGATAGTTTCATTCTCAATCTTTAATAGTTCCAACACCAAGTCCAATAAGCCACAAACATTCCAAGACAATTCATGGTAAAATCATCACAAAAAACAAACATGAATTAGCATCGTCAATATTATACAACATGGTATAATTCTATTTTTCACTGTATATCAAATCACGTCTTAAATTTATTTACATCTAAAGGATAACTACACATACAAAAGACAATCTTGATTTCTGGAATCTGTATTTTGAAGTTGAAATGCTCGTCTTTGATGTGTACAATTGTTGTTTTAGTTCAATTTTGATTTGATTTGGTTTGTCTCTTTTAATTTGCTTCAAGTTGAATGACGGCTACTCGAGGTTGTCCAATGGCAGCATGACGGCTCTTGGTTTGATTTTTAATATGATTTAGGGTTGAGGTATTAGGTTGCTTATATAGAAGTTTGATTTAATAGGAACCGTCAGATTAACCTAGAGCAAATCAAAGCCATTCAGACAAGATAGAATAGCCACATCAGCCCTAATGACTTAGCAAGTAGTCCATCAGAACCAATCAGATGCCACATCTGCCTTTGAGCGAATTGGCTCATGGGTTGACAGCCAAACACCCTGAATCAACCCCTAGTCGATCCAGCGGCACTCGGATCGACCTAAAAAATGGGACGATTCGGTTATTCCCCCTCCCAATTCATTGTTTTGAACTTTTTTGCAAATTTATTTATTTAATTTTTATATATTGTATATATATATATATATATTTCTCATATGCATACAAACTTCAAGGCTTAATAACTTCTTCATAAGGTATCCGTTTTATGCAAACCAAATGTCTATCTTGACCAAAATTTTGAGATGAACGTAATAGCGCAACCCATTTCACTTAATTCTTCTTATAAAAATTAAGTGTTCTTGAATTTGTTAATTTTAATTTTCTCAAAAAATTCGGGGTGTTACATTCTCCCCACCTTAAAGGATTTCGTCCCCAAAATCTTCAAGTTAAGAAGAATGCATCTTAACATCCAATCATCCATCATCCACAAGCATCCATTGTCCTTAAAAGACTTCTAATGCCATATGAACATATGTAGAGCGTGTGTATATGTCACTTATCTAGTGCAAAATCAGGCGGTCTACTGATTCAGTTGACCTCCTTAATGCGAATCATGACAGTGTCATGAGTCCATTATGTATGCAATTTTTCCTATTCATAATTCTACATGAGTGCACAATCATTCATACAAATGCAACGTCCGTATGATAACACATCAAGTTTCAATCCACATACAATTTCACGCGTTCATATGCAAATGCAATAAGAAAGTGATTGAGCCGATCTAGAACCTAATGTGTATGTGCATATGCATCCACGAGCAATCACTAGCAACCACTTGCAACCATCAACCATAACATGTTTCAAATACATGTTTACATCCATTGATTTCTACTAAGGATCAAGAAATAGGACCGAGAAGATAACTAAGCATGAATAAACTTATGATAAAGGAGAGATCAAAGATGTACCCTTAAAAAGATAAGAGTAGGCTGCGCGTATCTTGCTTTCGGTCTCCCAAGTCGCGTCTTCTTCATTGTCACTCCATTGTACTTTAACAACCTTGACTTCATGGTTTCTTCGCTTTTAGACTTCCGTTCCCAAGATATGAGTTGGGATTCTTCTCACTGTTGCTTCTCGCTTCACTTCTACCTCTTCTAGTATCTTTGGTTCCACCACTTCCGCAGACTCATGTAAGCACTTCCATAGGTGAGAAACATGAAAGACACTGTGAACTCCAGCCAACTTTTCAGGTAGCTCTAATCTGTAGGCCATCGTCCCAATTCTTTCAATGATAGGAAATGGTCCTATGAATCTAGCTGCCAATTTCCCTTTGGATCCAAAGCGAACAATATTCCTCAAAGGAGATACTTTAAGGAACTCTCTGTCTCCAACCTCAAACTCAAGGTCGGTCCTTCTTTTATCTGCATAGGACTTCTGTCTATCTTGAGAAGTATTCACTCGTCTTCTTATTAGGTCCACCTTTTCTGAGGTTTCCCTAATCATGTCTGGCCCAAGTATAAGCTTATCTGTGGATTCCCACCAACAGGTTGATGATCGACACGGTCTCCCATATAAGGCATCGAAGGGTGCCACGCCTATTGTAGCTTGGTAGCTATTGTTGTAGGCGAACTCCACCAGAAGAAGATGATCTTCCCATGTCCCTCCAAAGCCAATAACACACAATCTCAAGAGGTCTTCTAAGACTCTGTTCATCCTTTCCGTCTGTCCATCGGTTTGGGGGTGGTAGGCCGTGCTTAAACATAGTTTTGTGCCTACAACCTCTTGCAAACTCTTCCAGAACTCGCTTGTGAAGATAGGGTCTCGATCGCTTACTATGCTGGAAGGTATCCCATGCAGTCGAACTATCTCTTTAAGATATAGAGATGCTAGAGATGAGGCAGTCCTTCTACTTTTGACAGGTATAAAGTGAGCTCTTTTTGTGAACCGGTACACTATTACCCAAATACTGGTATTTCCCCTTCTTGACCTAGGCAACCCATCAATAAAATCCATCGAAATGCTATCCCATTTCCAGTGTGGGACCTCTAGAGGATGAAGCAAACCACCAGGCTTCTTCTGCTCCGCCTTGACCTGCTGGCATATCATGCACTTAGAAAAGAATTCAGCTACATCCCTCTTCATGCTATTCCAAAAGAAAACTCTTTTGATGTCTTTATACATTTTGTCTCCACCTGGGTGTATGGTCAGCTTTGAATGGTGTGCTTCTTCTAGAACCGTTTTCACTAAATCTCTTACTTGTGGGACGCATAGCCTTCCATCCCGTTTCAACCATCCCTTATCATCGATGGAGTATCTATTAAGGTGACTCGAAGTCTCACCCCTAATCAGCTTATCTATCACATCTACTAGCTGAGGGTCTTCACATTGTGTGGTTCCTATTGAGTCAAAAAGTGTAGGTTGCACTTCCATTGTTGCTAACAAGCCAAGTACAAATTCAGAGGAGGGTCTAGAGTCAAAGTTGGCTATGTACTCCAAGCTTTGCCTTTCTACAAAGAGAAGGGTTAAGGTTAGCTTCTTTCTACTCAGAGCGCCTGCTACCACATTGCGCTTGCTAGGAGTATAGGAAATCTCAAAATCATAGGAGGCAAGATACTCCATCCATCTTTGCTGCCTCAAGTTGAGATCTTTCCAACGATTTATGGTCAGTAAACAATTCAAACTTCTCACCTAGGAGATAATGGCGCAAAGACTTAAGAGCGAAAACGATGGCCGCCAATTCTAGGTCATGGGTTGGGTAGTTTTTCTCATGTACGTTCAACTGCCTTCCACCGTAAGCTACTACCTTCCCTTCTTGCATCAAGACAGCGCCTAGCCTGTACCGCATGCATCCGTGTATACGGTAAACATCTTGCTCCCATCAGGCAATGTTAGAACTGGGGCTGTTGATAGAGCCCTTTTCAAGCGTTGGAAAGCAATATCGCAATCCAAATCCCAAGCGAAAACTAGGTTCTTTTTCGTCAACCTTGTAAGTGGAGCTGAGATTTTCACAAAGTCTCTGATGAACTTCTGGTAAAAGCGTGCTAGCCCGTGAAAGCTTCGGACTTCAGTTGCGTTTCGTGGAATCTTCCAATCTTGCGCAACAACCACTTTTGCAAGGTCCACGGCTAACCCTTCTTTGAACACCACATGTCCAAGGAATCTAACTTCTTCTCTCCAGAAATGGCATTTGGAGAATTTGGATTTCAACTAATGTGCACGAAGAGTATCCATGACTTCCCTTAAGTGTCGAGCATGCTCTTCCTCACTCTTCGAGAAGATCAAAATATCGTCCACGAAGACCACCACAAACTTATTGAGGAATTCCCGGAACACCCTGCTTATCAAGTCCACGAAATAGGCAGGTGCGTTTGTCAAGCCGAAAGGCATGACAAGCCACTCAAAGAAACCATCCGGGGTCCTAAATGCGGTCTTGTTAATGCTATCCCCAGCCACTCTTAGCTGATGAAACCCGATAGCCAGATCTAGTTGGGAGAAAACGGATGCACCTACGAGCTAATCAAACAGATCGTCAATTCTTGGGAGTGGGTGCCTATTCTTCTTGGTCAGCTTGTTCAGCTCCCTATAATCCACGCATAGGCGGAGTGAACCATCGGCTTTGGTCGCGAACACTACTAGAGCACCCCATTCACAAATACTCCGTCTTATGAACCCCTTTTCAAGGAGCTCTTTAACTTACTAGCTTAGTTCTTTTCTCTCCCTTGGAGCCATGTGTCTAACAGGTAAAGCAACGGGTTTTGCATTGTCAACGAGGTATATACGAAAGTCTATCTCCCGCTTCGGAGGTAAGCCCTTTACCTCTTCAACACATCCGAGTATTCACGGACCACTCTAACAGACTGCAAATTCTCAACAGGCGCATCAGGAGATTCTAGATAACTTAACATAACAGAGTTCAAGGGATTACAAGAGATTTCGAGAGTGTCACCGAGGCGAGTCATGAGTCATGAGTCTAACCACTCTCTTTTCACAATCGAGGACGGCACCATTACTGGATAACCAGTCCATGCCTAGAATCAGCCCATAGCCCGTGAATCCCAAAACATAAGCATTACATTTAAGCCCAACGCTTAAAATAGAGATTTCCAAATCCAAACAAATCATTGACAAATAAACTAAGCCCCCAATTGGATTTGAAACAACCAAAGGATCTGCTACTATATGGGTGTCTAGGTGCAGAGATTCAACTAAAGATGTAGATATAAAAGAATGCGATGCGCCAGAATCAAAGAGAGTACGAACAGGATTATCAAACAGATAAACTAAACTCTCAACAAAAATATGTATACCTCGTTCCTGCAGAGGTGCCACGAGAGCATGAACCTGCCCTCCAGAATATGATCCAGTCCTCTGTCCCTGCCCTTGCCTTTTTGGGCGGTCCTTAGATTAGTGTCTAGTATCCCCGCACTGGAAACAAGCGCCCAATTTCCTCTTTTTCTTTCTACAGTCCCTAGCCATGTATCCAGGATCCCACAGAAATCGCACTTCATCTTCTTACGGGATTTATTATCCTTCCCGCCTTTCTTGGGGTCCGTCTTCTTGTTCTGAGATCCATCTCCTTTCTTGTTCTGAGGCTCTTCGTTCTTCACCTCCTTCTTGCCATCTTTGTTCTCCTCTTGCAACAGAGCCATGTCCACCAGTCTCTTGTAAGTCGATCCCATAGGTATATGGGACATTGCCAAACCTTGCAGTGGCTCATTCAGTCCTTTGGCAAAGCGGAGAGCCTTCTTGTGTGGAGTATTTACTAACTCCAGTCCAAATCGAGCAAGCTGGTTGAATTTATTGACGTATTCTTTGACCGACAAGCTGCCCTGTTTAAGTGATAGGAACTTCTCCATTTGCGGACTCTGCTCAGCTTGTGAGAGGAACTTCATTTCAAATCTTGCCCTGAAGTCCTCCCTAGTCTCTATTGGTCTTTCAGCATTAGTGACTTCCCACTAGAAGGAGGCCTCGTCTTTGAGCAACCACACCACCAACTGTAGTTTCTGCCTCTCATCTACTTCAAAGATAACGAATAAGTCCTCGGTCTCCTTGAGCCAGTTTCTGGCTTCCACGAATGATTCGCTCCCCTTAAAGTCTTTTCCACCCATGGATCTAAAGTCTCTACAGATCTTTGAGAAAGCTTTTCCTCTTGGAGGAGGAGGGGGAGAAGCAGCAGCTGGGGGAGGAGGAATGTCTGCTGGGCGCGCGTCATTGGCCCTAGCTTCCAGGTATCTCCTAAACCAGCCAGGTATCTGTGCACCCTCTGGAAGGTTAAGATCCCAGACATGCTGAAACAAAAAGGAAAGATTCAAAATGAAGGATAGAAAGATAATGCATAAGGCTTTGGGGATTATGCCTTTTTAAATTAACACTTTTTCTTGAAAATGCTTCTTTATGACTTCTTTTTGAAAAATAGTTTCAAAAATTTTATCCGATCTGGTAACCTTTAGTTCTGATACCAAGTGTAACACTCCACCTCCATTAAGGTCACTCTCAAAGGGAATGCCTTAACTTTGGTGGAGCAATTTAAGGTACAAGATACTAATAAATTACAAGATAGAAAATTTATGCAGTGGAAAAAGATCAATATTATTTCATAAATACTTGTTCAACATAACAATTCAACAACTATTTCAACCTTCTAAATTATTACAACTTTTCATCTGTCTTGAAAACATAAAGAAGCAATACTGAAAATAAAATGACATAAATCCCCAATAAGTGCTTGACCATAGCCATAGCTCAAAAAGGAAAGTCTAAGCCTTATCAAGCTTTGGCTAACCTGGACTAAGCAGAAGTTTTTCCTCCCTACGGACCGGGGGGGGGGGACGTAATAAAAGAAGCGAAAGGAAAATGGGTCAGACATAAGTCTGGTAAGCCCAGTTATTTAATAGCATGTAAACAAGTAAAAGACTATGACATAAATAAACTGAACTTAGAATGATGCCACAAGGATAGGGTAGTCCTAAAACGAGGTAAAGTAAGATTTAAATAGATTTGGCTATCGCACCCACTTTTACTTCTCTTCACCCACTAAGTGATGTTTAACTAGCAATATATGTTCATGATAAAGTGAACCCATTCATGTATTGATCGGCTCCTACTCGCATTCATGTATTCCCGGTGTCATGCGGCCCTACGTGATTTTTAAGTACTTGTGCTGATTCCAGTATAGGGTGTATCAAGTCATATAATGGTAACCCTGACACGATTCAAAGATGCACAAGTGTATACCTGGTGCCCAGTGCCTGCTTTTTCCACTCCGGAGCCCGTGCACACCCGTACTCCGTCGGAACCTACACTGACGCACCTAACCGCCGCCCTTTTGACCGCTTATATTCATCCCCGTAATCGTGCCCCACACTGCCTAGTTCAGGGTACCTTGATATATCATGAGGGTTACTGTTGAAACAGGTCCCTGTTACTAGGGTTTTTCTAGCCAACATGCTAAATCAGTTAAGTGTCCTTGGTTTGACTTAACCCCAATTAACCTTTTCTAGTTAACATGTTAAGTTGGTTAAGTGTTTCCTCAATTAGTTAACCCCACCAATATTGTCTTGTTAACATGTTAAGTTGGTTAAGTGTTCCCTTAATTACTTAACCTCACCATTTCTAGCTTGATTGTTCATGAGCATTAATTAATTAATTAAAGCACCAACCACTCACATTAGACAGGTATTGTTGTGGTTACTGGATGTGCCGGTCGGTTTCGGGCAGTTTTACACCACAACTCAGTCTAACCTCAGGCCTTTCTGGGCTTGATACACTAACCTCTCACATTAGACAGGTATTGTTATGGTTACTGGATGTGCCGGTCGGTTCCGGGCAGGTTTACACCACAACTTAGTCTAACCTCGGGTTAGGCATATTCATCTTTTACATTTTATATATATGTGAATTTTCTACAAGTGTTTCATGTCACATATTTTAATTATGTTCAAGACTAATTGTATAAATTATACCATTCATGGCCTTAACCATTTACATGGTTTTGGGCCCACCTACATTTTTAACATGTTTTTATTTAATAACTATCCCAACGTTACCCTTGTTTGTTCGTTCGTATTAATCACATAAAGTCATTGGGCCCGCATATTAGCCCAATTTATAAACAAGAGGTAAAGAAGGGAACATGCATAATATAGATTCAACCAAACATGTAAATTTTCCATAAAACTTTATTCATATAATTTAACATGTCACATGAACTTGCATATAATTTAGACTTAAATAATCATAAGCCTAAAACATGTTAATATGTAGATATAGGCATGTGTGAACATAACCTCAATTACAAACTAGCATATGACATAATCATGACAAGTCCAATCCCAAGGCATGTATAACTTTAACATTAACATATAGGTGTGAACTAGATCTAACAAGGTGAACTTGCATAAGTCCACTTTACAAACATGCATATAAATATAGATCTAGTTTTGGATCTAACATATAACTTGCATATGAACATATGTATAATTAGATCGTGACTTGGATCTATCATAAAACATATAACTTGCAATAATCATATGAACCTAGATAGATCTTGACATGGATCCAACATAAAACTTGTAACTTGCATATGAACATATATATATATATATATATATATATAGGCATATGGATCTAACATAAAGCATACATATATATATATATATATATGTATGTTTGTATGTTGATCTTGACTTGGATCTAACATAATACATACAACTTGCATTAATCATATAAACATATATATGTAGATCTTAACATGAAACATATAACTTGCATATGATATTGATAGTTTCATTCTCAATCTTTAATAGATACAACACCAAGTCCAATAAGCCACAAACATTCCAAGACAATTCATGATAAAATCATCACAAGTAACAAACATGAATTGGCATCGTCAATATTATACAACATGGTATAATTATATTTTTCACTTTATATCAAATCACGTCTTAAATTTATTTACATCTAAAAGATAACTACACTTACAAAAGACAATCTTGATTTCTGGAATCTGTATTCTGAAGTTGAAATGCTCGCCTTTGATGTAGACTGTGACGGACCGCCCCGCACCAGTCGGCATTTCTTCCGAAAGTGCGCTGTACACATGCCCGACTAGCCCGGAACGGTCGCCAAAGAAAGGAAAGAAGAGAATGAACTAATCAAGGACCTGTAGAATGTCTCACAGCGCAGGGAATAAAATATAATAATAACATACTTGACATAAAACAAGTGGGACAGTGCATAAGCTGAAACTAAACATCATAGCGGCAGAAAATCCAAATACAGCTTATGTTCCACATCATCATTATTACAACTTTAAAACTGTCTCTAAAGCAAAAGAAAGGAAGGGTGCACTACTAATGCCCAAAGTAGTGACCAGCAGTGACACAGGGAGAATATCTATATATCATACGTGGAAGCCTCGTGCTCATCTCCGGTACAACTGCTTGTGCATCACCAGCTAAACTGTCTCTAGTCTGCTCGTGAGAGCACCCAGAGTAATAAGAAGAGACATAAAACTCTGGGTCAGACGAAAGTCTGGTATGAGTGATAAGCAGCAAAACAGAACAATAACAGGTATACTAAACCATACCTGAACCTGGACCTGCAACCAAAGAGTTAGCACTACATACGGTACAATACTCTAAGGTGCCACTAACACATGGTACGAAGAATACGGGGGGTGGGGGTGTGCATGTCATAGTGATGGCAAACAATCAAGCATAGCAACCATCCTCACATCTCTCACTCGGTGCGTAAAGCATCCGATGTCCACCGTTTCGATCACTAGACCCATCGAGGTAATGTTGGAATTCGACTTGTACAACTACTGCTACCACTAAGCTTACCCCATGGAGTAATGACTAAATATTCACAAATGACCCCAATTCATTGGTCTATAGCCCATTAGTCATACCTAGGCCACTGTGGCCCTGAATCCGTCCACGTACCTCCCATACATAGTGATCCGAAGTCATAGACATCGACAACCCCTTAGCACACATCCCGCAGTAAAGCCCAACTCATGAAGTTAGCTCGTTGGTTCCCAACTGGATCCTGAGTACATACTTCCCATTTTGACTACCTTTGCATCCCGGGTTATGGTCTTCATCTCCAGATCGGTCTTCGCTTGGTTCATAGCTCATGCCTTGCGTCCAAGCTCCTTGGTTTGGTTTGCAGTCACCATACTAGCTCGGATCAACTTCCTCCATACGGGTCGGGTCGTGATGACCCCATCGATCCGGGTCAGGTCGTGAGTTCCATCCGAGTTAGGATCGTGGTACATGCTCCTGTTCGTGGACCACCAAGCAGTTCGGTTCAGTTCGTGGCATGCACTCCAGGTCGGTGAAGCTTCGGTTCGGGTCATGCCTCCAACATCAGTTCGTGATCTCCTGTTCGTGAGTGCAAGCATGGTTCGAAGCTTTTGGTTCGTGAGTGGCACACCGGGTCGGGTCGTTTTCAATCATCATGATCGGGTCGGAGAAGGTTCATAGGCCACGAACGGTTCGGTTTGGGGTAGGGCGATCCGATCCGGTTTCTGCACAATTTCCTGCAACTTTTCCAGCGACTGTTTTACGCCATTCGATGGCGTTTTCGACTATTCTAACTATTCTAAGCAATCACAAACCATACCATATGGTCATAGCAACATATAGGACTGACCACAAACACCAAAGCAACAATTTGATAGGTTAAAATAGATCAAACATAGCCAAAACCCCATATTTTCCCTTAAGTATGTTTAAGCAAAACTAATGACAGGATTAACAAAACTTAACCAAATTAACCCAAACTTCAAACAGAGGTCTAAAACAATATTTTGGCTTTTATAAATATTTTTCCAGAATTTTATTATGTCTAATTTCGTTAATTACCACTAATTACCCTTAATTAACCGTAACTAGTGCAGAACTATGCAAATCACTCACCTTGGCCACTAATTAACTTTAGATCTGAAATAAATCTCTTTTGTGGTGCTATTCCCAAGGCTACATAGCAGTTCTACCTTGATTCTTGAGCTAATCATCTTTGATTTGATGTAGATTTGGCTTAATTAGCGATTAGGAGGTGATTTGGGGTGTTTTAGATGTTGGAGGCCATTGCTAGGGTTCTAAGGATGAAAGTGGCGGCTGTGAAAGTGAGAAAAAGGGTGTTCTCTAAACGCTAACAGCCCTCTTATACTCTTAATCCCGAAATCCCCCTTTGGGCATAGCTGTTAGTCACCCGGTTAAGCCCAATTAAGCTGTTTTTCACCACCTGAAACTTATTTCAGTCATATCTCCCAAACGGTGAGTCCGTTTGGCTAATGTGACCACTCTGCGGAAAGGTAAACCATCATCCGCTAATGGAAGTGGTTTCAGATCAAAACACCTTTTCAATCAAAAGTTATGGCTGAAACAAGATCAGCTTGGGGCAAAACGGTCATTTAAAACGGCAAAAATCATGAACATGGGAAATGACCCCAATAGTTGTCTCCCAAAGTTACATGACCACACGACTTCGCATGTGAATGAAATAAATATTCTACAATCCTTCAATGCGTAGAATGCAGGTCGTTACACTCTCCCCCCTTAAGAAATTTCGTTCCCGAAATTCTTTTACCCAAAACATACGAAGGATCCCGCATGCCTACCAATCATATACAACAATCAAACATGCAAAACAAATAAAACAAACCTATCCTAGCATGCGAAAAAACTAAATTGAATCTGAAATCTTACCAGGCGAAGAGTTCTGGATACGTCTTCCTAATGCTCTCCTCTATCTCCCAAGTACAGTCATTCTCATTCTCGCCCCCATAGATCTTTGACTAGATTCACCGCTTTTCTTCGAAGTTGCTTCGTATCGTTCCCAACAATACGCATAGGCAAGCGATTCCCAACCGCCTCGGGTTCAACTTCGATATCATCCAACTGATCAGGTGAAATAGTCACATCTGGGTCATGTACGAATTTCCTTAACTGGGAAACATGAAACACACTGTGAACTCCTGCCATCATCTTTGGTAATTCAACTTTATATGCCAAATTCCCAATTTGCTCAAGAACTGGGAATGGACCAACAAATCTTGGTGCTAACTTTCCTCTCCTGCCAAATCGTATCACGCTCTTCAACGGAGAAATCTTTTCACCAGTTTCTAACCAACTTTCCTCTTACCAGCATAACTTTTCTGTCTATCTTAGGCAGCCTTCATTCGCTATTGAACAACCTTAATCTTAGCTGAAGTTTCTCTTATCACATCTGGTCCAAGCACAAACTTTTCACCAGTTTCTAACCAACATGACAGTGAGTTGCACGGTCTTCAATACAAAGCTTCAAATGGAGCCATACCAATACTGGATTGATAACTATTATTATATGCAAACTCTACTAGATGCAAATGGTGGTCCCATGATCCACCAAAATCCAATACACTGGCTCTCAAGAGGTCTTCTAATATACGATTCACCCTCTTTGTTTGACCGTCGGTTTGAGGATGATATGCTGTACAGAGATGTAATTCTGATCCTAACGCCTCTTGTAAGCTCTTCCAAAATCCACTAGTGAACAATGGATCTCGGTCGCTCACAATGCCTTTGGGTATTCCATGAAATCTCACTACCCACTTTACATATAGTTCAACTAACTTAGCTGCCGTTCTATTTGACTTGATGGGTATAAACCTTGCACTCTTAGTCAGTCGGTCCACAATCACCCAAATGTTATCATGACCCGATCTAGTCCTTAGTAACCCATCAATGAAATCCATCGAGAATTGTTCCCATTTCCATTCTGGAATTTCTAATGGTTGTAACAAGCCATTAGGCTTCTTTTGCTCAGCTTTAACCAGTTGGCAATTCATGCATTTGGATATAAACTTCCCAATGTCTCTTTTCATCCCTTCCTAGTAGTAGGTCTGTTTCATATCTCGATACATCTTGTTACCACCGGGGTGTATAGTCAGTTTTGAGTGATGACGTTCTCTAAGCATTTAATCTCTCAATCCATTGACATTGGGTACAACTAGTCTTCCATTCTTCCAAAGCCATCCATCTCGATCAAGCCCATACTTGTTTATCTCTTCGTCGATCCCCATCTCTAACTTTGAGATGATTTCCAATAGCTTAGGATCATCCCTCTGACTAGAACCGACCCGCTCCATCAAAGTTGGTCTGATCGTCAAACTTGCTAACATTTCTGGATCCAATTGGCACTTTGGTCTGAAATCATACCCCGCGATGTACTCCAGTTGCTTCCATTCTAGAAACATAGCCCTTAGACTGGCATGTCTTCTACTCAATGCATCAGCCACCGCATTGCCTTTTCCGGGTGTATATGCGATGTCGAAATCATAGGAAGATAAGAATTCTAACCACCTTTGCTGTCAGAGATTTAGATCCTTCTGAGAGAATAGATACTTTAACGATTTATGGTCGATAAACAACTCGAAACTTTCTCCCAAGAGATAATGTCTCCACATCTTCAATGCGAACACGATCGCTGCTAATTCCAAATAATGGGTAGGGTATCTTCTCTTGTGCAGTTTCAACTGCCGACTTGCATTAGCTACAACCCTACCACCTTGCATCTATACAGCACCTAGTCCGGTACCACATGCATCTGTGTATGCTGTCATCTCTTCATCCCTTTAGGAATGACTAACACCGGTGCACATGTCAACTTTTCCTTTAGACTCTTGAATGCATTCTCGCACTTTTCGTCCCAGACGAAAGCTTGATTTTTCTTAGTCAACTGAGTCAACGGGGCTGCTATCTTGGAGAAGTCTTGGATAAACTTACGATAATATCTGGCTAAACCCAAGAAACTTCTTCTATCTATTGCATTCTTGGGCGTAGACCAATCTTGTACTGTTGCTACCTTCGCAGGATCCACGACAATACCATTCTCTGAAACAACATGGCCTAAGAATCTCACTTCCCTCCTCCAGAAGTGACACTTAGAAAACTTTGCTTTCAACTGGTGTTTTCTCAACACCTCCATCACTATCCTCAAATGTTCCTTGTGTTCTTCCTCTGTCCTTGAATAAACAAGTATATCGTCCACGAACACAAGAAAAAACTTATTCAACTGATCTCTGAGTACCCTATTCATAAGATCCACAAAATATGCTGGCGCATTGGTCAACCCAAATGGCATGACCAACCACTCATAAAATCCAGACGGCATCCGAAATGCCATTTTAGCAATACTCTCAGCTTCTACTCTAAGCTGATGAAAACCTGTCGTGAGATCCAACTGGGAGAATACTCTTGCGCCACTCAACTGATCAAACAAATCATCTATCCGCGGTAGAGGATACTTATTCTTCCTCATCACCTTATTCAAGTCGCGGTAGTCCACAGACAATCGAAGAGAACCATCTGCCTTGGTAGCAAACACAACTGGTTCTCCCCACTCAGAAACACTTCTTCTGATAAATCCCCTCTTCAAAAGATCGCTTACTTGCACCCCGAGCTCTTGTTGCTCCCTTGGTGCCATACGACAAAGTGGCATCACTGTAGGTCTGACATCTTTCACTAAATCAGTACGGAATTCAATCTCTCGATGTGATGGAAGCCCAGTCACCTCCTCGACGATGTCCGGATACTGGCCAACCACGGGAAAACCTGACAACTCATCATGAGGGATGCCGAGGGAATTTAGAAAACTAGCCATTACCCCATCACTGGGTAGACCACCAAACACTACCCTCTGCCCATCGTCCGCTCTAGCTGTCACCAAAAAGCCCTCATAGTCTAAAACCACCCCCGTGTCTTTGGAGCCAATCGACTCCCAAAATAATGCCAAACCCAACAAAGCCCAAAACAAAGCAATCACAAATAAACATGCATCTATGACTCGATAAGACCACATTACGACAAAACACGCTAAGGCTAGTCGAACCACCAATCGGGTTCGTTACTACTAAAGGTCTATCGACGATCTTGGGTTCCAATCCCAACCTACCTACCAGGTCACTAGATATGAAGGAACTGGAAGCTCCGGTATCAAACAAAACTCTAACAGGAACATCATAAACAGAAAGCATACCTTGAATAGCGACATTCTTTAACTTCTCCGCCGCAGTTGGGGCATTCGACGAAGAAAGAACAGCATTAAGGGCATATGCTTTCACCATCTGCTTTTCTTAAGGGGGTTTCGGACACTTGTCCTTGTGATGTCCCACTTGGCCACAGTTGAAGCACTTCCTATCCGCTGGCTTGGCCCGACAATTACTAGCATAATGGCCCTTCTTACCACAGCTGAAGCACTCAACATCCTTTTTATTCTTTTTCTTCTGGCCATCCTTAGTCTGATTCTTCTTTCTCTTATTCTGAGAACCATTCTTGCCTCCACCGCTTGCTTGCGGCTTTGGCTCCTCTGCCGATGCAATCTCAGTCTTCGGCTTAGGGTAAAGACTCTCTAACCTCAATGCTTTCCCCACAATCGATTCAAACGTCTCATCGATGTGGTTAATAAGCCTTTCCCCCAAGTACTGATCCAAACCTGTTATAAACTTCTCATTCTTCTTCTCGGGAGTGTCAATGAGCGATTATCCATACTTCAATAAATTATCGAATTCTGCAATGTACTCCAAGACTGCCCTACCATTCTGCTTGAGCTCCAGGAATTTCCTAAACAACTCTGACTTCTGGGCAGCTGGGATAAATTTCTCACCGAATCGGGCCTTAAAATGATCCCAAGTAATCTGATCCTCGGTAGTAGCCTCCTTTATAGCATTCCACCAATTCATTGCCCGTCCTTGCAACTGGCGGGACGCTAGCTTTCTTATGATCGCATCCTCGATACCCAAGTCTTCGAAGATACGCTCACAGCTATCCAACCAATCTTGAACATCCGTGGCCGATTCCGTTCCTTGGAACGGCTTTCCACCAAGACTAGTGTAATCCTTGTTCAGCTTGGCGAAATCGGCCCTAGGCGCCTGCACCGCTGGACCACCACCATTACCAACATTAGGAGCTTCCTATTGAACATATCTAAGCATCTCCCTCATGAGGTTAGTAAACATCGTCCTCATGTCAGTAGCATTCCCATTATTGGCTCCTCTACTGGCACCTCTTGCGTATCAGCTCATCATTCAATCTGTAAAGAGAAAACGATAAACCATCTCCATAGTGGTGCCAGTGCAGTGTGACTTCATCCTTAGATACACTAATAGTATATATATATATAGCTTTTGAAAACCAAAAAAATCACAAATACGCGCTCTCATATACGTATTATATCTCCCTAGTGTCTTCCCTAGGTCAACTACGCAACCTAGAGCCCTGATACCAAGTGTGACGGCCCGCCCCGCACCAGTCTGCATTTCCTCCGAAATGCGATGTACACATGCCCGATTAGCCCGGAAAGGTCGCCAAAGAAAGGAAAGAAGAGAATGAACTAATCAAGAACCTGTAGAATGTCTCACAGTGCAGGGAATAAAATATAATAATAACATACTTGACATAAAACAGGTGAGACAGTGCATAAGCTGAAACTAAACATCATAGCAGCAGAAAATCCGAATACAGCTTATGTTCCACATCATCATTATTACAACTTTAAAACTGTCTCTAAAGCAAAAGAAAGGAAGGGTGCACTACTAATGCCCAAAATAGTGACCAACAGCGACACAGGAAGAATATCTATATATCATACGTGGAAGCCTCCTACTCGTCTCCGGTACAGCTACTCATGCATCACCAGCTAACCTGTCTCTAGTCTGCTCATGAGAGCACCCAGAGTAATAAGAAGAAACATAAAACTTCAGGTCAGACAAAAGTCTGGTATGAGTGATAAGCAGCAAAATAGAACAATAACAGGTATACTAAACCATACCTGAACCAGGACCTACAACAAAAGAGTTAGCACTACATACTGTACAATACTCTAAGGTGCCACTAACACATGGTACGAAGAATACGGGGGGTGGGGGTGTGCATGTCATAGTGATGGCAAACAATCAAGCATAGCAACCATCCTCACATCTCTCACTCGGTGCGTAAAGCATCCGATGTCCACCGTTTCGATCACTAGACCCATCGAGGTAATGTTGGAATTCGACTTGTACAACTACTGCTACCACTAAGCTTACCCCATGGAGTAATGACTAAATCTTTACAAATGACCCCAATTCATTGGTCTATAGCCCATTAGTCATACCTAGGCCACTGTGGCCCTGAATCCGTCCACGTACCTCCCATACATAGTGATCCAAAGTCATAGACATCGACAACCCCTTAGCACACATCCCGCAGCAAAGCCCAACTCTTGAAGTTAGCTCGTTGGTTCACAACTGGATCCCGAGTACATACTTCCCATTTGGACTAACTTTGCATCTCGGGTTATGGTCTTCATCTTCGGATCGGTCTTCGCTTGGTTCATAGCCCATGCCTTGCGTCCAAGCTCCTTGGTTCGCTTTGCAGTCACCATACTAGTTCGGATCGACTTCCTCCGTACGGGTCGGGTCGTTATGACCCCATCGGTTCGGGTCAGGTCGTGAGTTCCATCCCAGTTAGGATCATGGTACATGCTCAAGTTCGTGGATCACCAAACAGTTCGGTTCGTGGCATGCACTCCAGGTCGGTGAAGCTTCGGTTCGGGTCGTGCCTCCAACATCAGTTCGTGATCTCCTGTTCGTGATTGCAAGCACGGTTTGAAGCTTTTAGTTCGTGAGTGGCACACCGGGTCGGATCATTTTCAATCATCACGATCGGGTCGGAGAAGGTTCATAGGCCACGAACGGTTCGGTTCGGGGTAGGGCGATCCGATCCGGTTTCTGCATAATTTCCTGCAACTTTTCCGGCGACTGTTTTATGCCATTCGACGGTGTTTTCGACTATTCTAACTATTCTAAGCAATCACAAAGCATACCATACAGTCATAGCAACATATAGGACTGACCACAAAAACCAAAGCAATAATTTGATAGGTTAAAGCAGATCAAACATAGCCAAAGCCCCATATTTTCCCTTAAGTATGTTTAAGAAAAACTAATGATAGGATTAACAAAACTTAACCAAATTAACCCAAACTTCAAACAGAGGTCTAAAACAATATTTCGGATTTTATAAATATTTTTCCAGAATTTTATCATGACTAATTTCGATAATTACCACTAATTACCCTTAATTAACCGTAACTAGTGCAAAACTATGCAAATCACTCACCTTGGCCACAAATTAACTTTAGATCTGAAATAATTTTTTTTTGTGGTGTTGTTCCAAAGCTATACAGCAGTTCTACCTCGATTCTTGTGCTAATCATCTTTGATTTGATGTAGATTTGGCTTAATTAGCGATTAGGAGGTGATTTGGGGTGTTTTAGATGTTGGAGGCCATTACTAGGGTTCTAAGGATGAAAGTGGCGGCTGTGAAAGTGAGAAAAAGTGTGTTCTCTAAACCCTAACAGCCCTCTTATACTCTTAATCCCGAAATCCCCCTTTGGGCCTAGCTGTTAATCACCCGGTTAAGCCCAATTAAGCTGTTTTTCACCACCTGAAACTTGTTTCAACCATATCTCCCAAACGGTGAGTCCGTTCGGCTAATGTGACCACTCTATGGAAAGGTAAACCATCATCCGCTAATCGAAGTGGTTTCAGGTCAAAACTCCTTTTCAATCAAAAGTTATGGCCGAAACAAGATCAGCTTGGGGCAAAACGGTCATTTAAAGATCGGCAAAAATCATGAACATGGGAAATGACCCCAATAGTCATCTTCCAAAGTTACATGACCACACGATTTCGCATGTGAAAGAAATAAATATTCTATGATCCTCCGATGCGTAGAATGCAAGTCGTTACACTCTCCCCCCTTAAGAAATTTTGTCCCCGAAATTCCTTAACCAAAACATATGAAGGATCCCGCATGCCTACCAATCATATACAATAATCAAACATGCAAAACAAATAAAACAAACCTATCCTAGCATGCGGAAAAACTAAATCGAAACTGAAATCTTACCAGGCAAAGAGTTCTGGATACGTCTTCCTAATGCTATCCTCTGTCTCCCAAGTACAGTCATTCTCATTCTTGCCCCACTGAACTTTGACTAGATTCACTGCTTTTCTTCGAAGTTGCTTCGTATCATTCACAACAATGCGCATAGGCTTGCGATTCCCAACCGCGTCGGGTTCAACTTCGATATCATCCAACTGATCAGGTGAAATAGTTGCATCTGGGTCATGTACGAATTTCCTTAACTGGGAAACATGAAATACATTGTGAACCCCTGCCATCTTCTTTGGTAATTCAACTTTATATGCCAAATTCCCAATTTGCTCAAGAACTGGGAATGGACCAATAAATCTTGGTGCTAACTTGCCTCTCCTGCCAAATCGTATCACGCTCTTCAACGGAGAAATCTTGACAAACACCAAATCACCAATGGAGAACTTTAATTCTCTTTTTCTCTTGCCAGCATAACTTTTCTGCCTATCTTGGGCACGCTTCATTCGCTCTTGGACAACCTTAATCTTAGCTGAAGTTTCTCTTATCACATCTGGTCCAAGCACAAACTTTTCACCAGTTTCTAACCAACATGACGGTGAGTTGCACGGTCTGCAATACAAAGCTTCAAATGGAGCCATACCAATACTAGATTGATAACTATTATTATATGCAAACTCTACTAGATGCAAATGGTCATCCCATGATCCACCAAAATCCAATACACAGGCTCTCAAGAGGTCTTCTAATATACGATTCACTCTCTCTGTTTAACCGTCGGTTTGAGGATGATACGCTGTACTGAGATGTAATTCTGATCCTAACGCCTCTTGTAAGCTTTTCCAAAATCCATTAGTGAACAACGGATCTCGGTCGCTCATAATGCCTTTGGCTATTCCATGAAATCTCACTACCCACTTTACATATAGTTCAGCTAACTTAGCTGCCGTTCTATTTGACTTGACGGGTATAAACCTTGCACTCTTAGTCAGTCGATCCACAATCACCCAAATGCTATCATGACCCGATCTAGTCCTTAGTAACCCATCAATGATCCATCGAGATTTGTTCCCATTTCCATTCTGGAATTTCTAATGGTTGTAACAAGCCATTAGGCTTCTTTTGCTCAGCTTTAACCAGCTGGCAATTCATGCATTTGGACATAAACTTCTCAATGGTCTCTTTTCATCCCTTCCTAGTAGTAGGTCTGTTTCATGTCCCGATACATCTTGTTACCACCGGGGTGTATAGTCAGTTTTGAGTGATGACATTCTCTAAGCATTTCATCTCTCAATCCATTGACATTGGGTACAACTAGTCTTCCATTCTTCCAAAGCCATCCATCTCGATCAAGCCCATACTTGTTTATCTCTTCATCGATCCCCATCTCTAACTTTGAGATGATTTCCAACAGGTTAGGACCGTCCCTCTGACTGGAACAAACCCACTCCATCAAAGTTGGTCTGATCGTCAAACTTGCTAACATTTCATGGTCCAATTGGCACTTTGGTCTGAAATCATACCCCGCGATGTACTCTATTTGCTTCCATTCTAGAAACATAGCCCCTAGACTGGCATGTCTTCTACTCAATGCATCAGCCACAGCATTGCCCTTTCCGGGTGTATATGCGATGTCGAAATCATAGGAAGCTAAGAATTCTAACCACCTTTGCTGTCGGAGATTTAGATCCTTCTGAGAGAAGAGATACTTTAACGGTTTATCATCGGTGAACAACTCGAATCTTTCTCCCAAGAGATAATGTCTCCACATCTTCAATGCGAACACGATCGCTTCTAATTCCAAATCATGGGTAGGGTATCTTCTCTCGTGCGGTTTGAACTGCCGACTTGCATAAGCTACAACCCTACCTCCTTGCATCAATCCAACACCTAGTCCGGTACCACATGCATCTGTGTATAACTGTGTATAACATCATCTCTTCATTCCCCTTAGGAATGACTAACACTGGTGCACATGTCAACTTTTCCTTTATACTCTTGAATGCATTCTCGCACTTTTCGTCCCAGAAGAAAGCTTGAGTTTTCTTAGTCAACTGAGTCAACGGTGCTGCTATCTTGGAGAAGTCTTGGATAAACTTATGATAATATCTGGCTAACCCCAAGAAACTTCTTATGTCTATTGCATTCTTGGGCGTAGACCAATCTTGTACCGTAGCCACCTTCGCAGGATCCACGACAATACCATTCTCTGAAACAACATGGCCCAAGAATCTCACTTCCCTCCTCCAGAAGTGACACTTAGAAAACTTTGCTTTCAACCAGTGTTTTCTCAACACCTCCATCACTATCCTCAAATGTTCCTTGTGTTCTTCCACTGTCCTTGAATAAACAAGTATATCGTCCATGAACACAGGAAAAAACTTATTCAACTGATTTCTGAATACCCTATTCATAAGATCCACAAAATATGTTGGCGCATTGGTCAACCCAAATGGCATGACCAACCACTCATAAAATCCAGACGGCGTCCGAAATGCCATTTTATCTATACTCTCAGCTTCTACTCTAAGCTGATGAAAACCTGTCATGAGATCCAACTGGGAGAATACTCTTGTGCCACTCAATTGGTCAAACAAATCATCTATCCGCGGTAGAGGATACTTATTCTTCCTCGTCACCTTATTCAACTCGCGGTAGCCCACACACAATCGAAGGGAACCATCTGCCTTGGTAGCAAACACAACCGGTGCTCCCCACTCAGAAACACTTCTTCTGATAAATCCCTTCTTCAAAAGATTACTTACTTGCACCCCGAGCTCTCGCTGCTCCCTTGGCGCCATACGATGAAGTGGCATCACTATAGGTCTGGCATCTTTCACTAAATCAATACGGAACTCAATGTCTCGATGTGGTGGAAGCCCGGTCACCTCCTCGAAGACGTCCGGATACTGGCAAACCACGGGCAAACCTGACAACTCATCATGCGGGATGTCGAGGGAATTTAGAAAACTAGCCATTACCCCATCACTGGGTAGACCACCAAACACTACTCTCCGCCCATCGTCCGCTTTAGATGTCACCAAAAAGCTCTCACAATCTACCACCACCCCGTATCTTTGGAGCCAATCGACTCCTAAAATAATGCCAAACCCAGCAAAACCAAAACAAAGCAATCAGAAACAAACATGCATCCATGACTAGATAAGACCACATTACGACAAATCATGCTAAGGCTAGTCGAACCACCAATCGGGTTCGTTACTACTAAAGGTCTATCGACGATCTCGAGTTCCAATCCCAACGTACCTACCAGGTCACTAGATATGAAGGAACTGGAAGCTCCGGTATCAAACAAAACTCTAACAGGAACATCATAAACAGAAAGCATACCTTGAATAACGACATTCTTTCCCTTCTCCGCTGTAGTTGGGGCATTCGACGAAGACGGAACATCATTAAGGGCATATGCTTTCACCATCTGCTTTTCTTTAGGGGGTTGCGGACACTTGTCCTTGTGATGTCCCACTTGGCCACAGTTGAAGCACTTCCTATCTGCTGGCTCGTCCCGACAATTACTAGCATAATGGCCCTTCTTACCACAACTGAAGCACTCAACATCCCTCTTATTCTTTTTCTTCTGTTCATCCTTAGTCTGATTCTTCTTTCTCTTATTCTGAGAACCATTCTTGCCTCCACCGCTTGCTTGCGGCTTTGGCTCCTCTGCAGATGCAACCTCATTCTTCGGCTTAGGGTAAAGACTCTCTGACCTCAATGCTTTCCCCACAATCAATTCAAACGTCTCATCGATGTGGTTAATAAGCCTTTCCCCCAAGTACTGATCCAAACCTGTTATAAACTTCTCATTCTTCTTCTCGGGAGTGTCAATGAGGGATATTCCATACTTCGATAAAGTATCGAATTCTGCAATGTACTCCGAGACTGCCCTACCATTCTGCTTGAGCTCCAGGAATTTCCTAAACAACTCTGACTACTGGGCAACTGGGATAAATTTCTCACCGAATCGGGCCTTAAGCTGATCCCAAGTAATTTGATCCTCGGGAGTAGCCGCCTTTATAGCATTCCACCAATTCATTGCCCGTCCTTGCAACTGACAAGACGCTAGATTTCTTTTCATCGCATCCTCGATACCCAAGTCTTCGAAGATACGCTCACAGTTATCCAACCAATCTTGAACATCCATGGTCGATTCCGTTTCTTGGAACAGCTTTCCACCAAGACTAGTGTAATCCTTGTTCAGCTTGGCGAAATCGGCCCTAGGCGCCTGCACCGCTGGACCACCACCATTACCATCATTAGGAGCTGCCCCCTGAACATCTCTAAGCATCTCCCTCATGAGATCCGTAAACATCGTCGTCATGTCTGCAGCAATCCCATTATTGGCTCCTCTACCGGCACCTCTTGCGTATCAGCTCATCATTCAATCTGTAAAGAGAAAACGATTAACCATCTCCATAGTGGTGCCAGTGCAGTGCGACTTCATCCTTAGATATACTAATAGTGTATATATATAGATTTTAAAAACCAAAATAATCAAAAATACATGCTCTCATATACGTATTATCTCTCCCTGGAGTCTTTCCCTAGGTCAACTACGCAACCTAGAGCTCTGATACCAAGTGTGAGGGCCCGCCCCGCACCAGTCGGCATTTTCTCTGAAAGTGCGTTGTACACATGCCCGACTTGCCCGGAACGGTCGCCAAAGAAAGGAAAGAAGAGAATGAACAAATCAAGAACCTGTAGAATGTATCACAACACAGGGAATAAAATATAATAATAACATACTTGACATAAAACAGGTGAGACAGTGCATAAGCTGAAACTATACTTCATAACAGCAGAAAATCCAAATACAACTTATGTTCCACATCATCATTATTACAACTTTAAAACTATCTATAAAGCAAAAGAAAGGAAGGGTGCACTACTAATGCCCAAAGTAGTGACCAACAGCGACACAGGGAGAATATCTATATATCATACGTGGAAGCCTCCTGCTCGTCTCCAGTACAACTACTCGTGCATCACCAGCTAACCTGTCTCTAGTCTGCTCGTGAGAGCACCCAGAGTAATAAGAAGAGACATAAAATTCCGGGTCAGACAAAAGTCTGGTATGAGCGATAAGCAGCAAAACAGAACAATAACAGGTATACTAAACCATACCTGAACCTGGACATACAACAAAAGAGTTAGCACTACATACTGTACAATATGCTAAGGTGCCACTAACACATGGTATGAAGAATACGGAGGTGGGGGTGTGCATGTCATAGTGATTCAAAATAATCAAGCATAACAACCATCCTCGCATCTCTCACTCAGTGCGTAAAACATACGATGTCCACCGCTTCGATCACTAGACCCATCGAGGTAATGATGGAGTTCGACTTGTACAATTACTGCTACCACAAAGCTTACACCATGGAGTCATGACTAAATCTTTACAAATGACCCCTCTTCATTGGTCTATAGCCCGTTGGTCATACCTTGGCCACTGTGGCCCTGAATCTGTCCACGTACCTCCCATACATAGTGATCCAAAGTCATAGACATTGACAACCCCTTGGCACACGTCCCGCAGCAAAGCCCAACTCATGATGTTAGCTCGTTGGTTCCCAACTGGATCCTGAGTACATACTTCCCATTTGGACTACCTTTGCATCTCGGGTTATGGTCTTCATCTCCGTATCGGTCTTCGCTTGGTTCATAGCTCATGCCTTGCGTCCAAGCTCCTTGGTTCAGTTTGCAGTCACCATACTAGTTCGGATCGACTTCCTCCATACGGGTCGAGTCGTGATGACCCCATCGGTTCGGGTCGGATCGTGAGTTCCATCCCAGTTAGGATCATGGTACATGCTCCAGTTCGTGGACCACCAAGCAGTTCAGTTCAGTTCGTGGCATGCACTCCAGGTCGGTGAAGCTTCGGTTCGGGTCGTACCTCCAACATCAGTTCGTGATCTCCTGTTCATGAGTGCAAGCACGGTTCGAAGCTTTTGGTTCGTGAGTGGCACACCGGGTTGGGTCGTTTTCAATCATCACAATCGGGTCGGAGAAGGTTCATAGGCCACGAACGGTTCGGTTCGGGGTAGGGCGATCTGATCTAGTTTCTGCATAATTTCCTGCAACTTTTCCAGCGACTGTTTTATGTCATTCGACGGCGTTTTCTACTATTCCAACTGTTCTAAGCAATCACAAAGCATACCATACAGTCATAGCAACATATAGGACTGACCACAAACATCAAAGCAACAATTTGATAGGTTAAAACAGATCAAACATAGCCAAAACCCCATAATTTCCCTTAAGTATGTTTAAGCAAAACTAATGAAAGGATTAACAAAATTTAACCAAATTAACCCAAACTTCAAACAGAGATCTAAAACAATATTTCGGATTTTATAAATATTTTTCCAGAATTTTATCATGTCTAATTTCGTTAATTACCACTAATTACCCTTAATTAACCGTAACTCGTGCAAAACTATGCAAATCACTCACCTTGGCCACAAATTAACTTTAGATCTGAAATAAATCTCTTTTATGGTGATGTTCCCAAGGCTATACAGCAGTTCTACCTAGATTCTTGTGCTAATCCTCTTTGATTTGATGTAGATTTGGCTTAATTAGCGATTAGGAGGTGATTTGGGGTGTTTTAGATGTTGGAGGCCATTACTAGGGTTCTAAGGATGAAAGTGGCAGCTGTGAAAGTGAGAAAAAGGGTGTTCTGTAAACCCTAACAGCCCTCTTATACTCTTAATCTCGAAATCCCCTTTTGGGCCTAGCTGTAATTACCTGGTTAAACCCAATTAAGTTGTTTTTCACCACCTGAAACTTGTTTCAGTCATATCTCCCAAACGGTGACTCCGTTTGGCTAATGTGACCACTCTACGGAAAGGTAAACCATCATCCGCTAATGGAAGTGTTTTCAGGTCAAAACTCCTTTTCAATCAAAAGTTATGGCCGAAACAAGATCAGCTAGGGACAAAACGACCATTTAAAGATTGACAAAAATCATGAACATGGGAAATGACCCCAATAGTCGTCTCCCAAAGTTACATGACCACACGACTTCACATGTGAAAGAAATAAATATTCTACGATCCTTCGATGCGTAGAATGCGGGTCCTTACATAGACAATCATTGTTTTAGTTTAATTTTGATTTGATTTGGTTTGTCTCTTTTAATTTGCTTCAAGTGTAACGGCGGCTACTCGAGGTTGTCCAACGGCAACGTGACGACTCTTGGTTTGATTTTTAGTATGAGTTTTGGTTGAGGTATTAGGTTGCTTATATAGAAGTTTGATTTAATAGGAACCGTCAGATTAACCTAGAGCAAATCAAAGCCATTCAGACAAGATAGAATAGCCACATCAGCCCTAATGACTCAACAAGGAGTCCATCAGAACCAATCAGATGCCACATCTGCCTTAGAGCGAATCGGCCCATGGGTTGACAGCCAAACACCCTAAATCAACCCCTAGTCGACCCAGCGAGGCTCGGGTCGACCTCAAAAATGGGCCGGTTCGGTTATTCCCCCTCCCGATTCACTATTTTGAACTTTTTTGCATATTTATTTATTTAATTTTTATATATATCTATATATATAATTCTCATATGCATACAAACTTCAAGGCTTAATAACTTCTTCATAAGGTATCCATTTTATGCAAACCAAATGTCTATCTTAACCAAAATTTTGAGACGAACATAATAGCGCAACCCATTTCACTTAATTCTTCTTCTAAAAATTAATGTTCTTGAATTTGTTAATTTTAATATTCTCAGGAAATTCGGGGTGTTACAGCCCGGACCCGACCGACATATCCAGCATCCACAAGTTGAAGGCCTAATGTGGGAGGTCTAGCCCATTATAAACCATAAATAGATATGGGTATAAATTGGACTACTTAGCCTAATCTAATCCATATGGATTCTATGATTATGAACTAAAGTTAGGATTAAGTTAAATTGGTTTGACAATGGGTAGGTTAAGCAAATCTGGAGGGGGTGGGTAATATTTACACATATAGTCCCACAAAACTTAACCCGATAAGGTTATGTAATTAAAGACACCTAGTGGTATAAATAACCAGTGGAAATAATAAAGTTATGTAATTGAAGACACCTTTAGGGTAAGCATAACTTGTAGAAATGATAGGGTTATGTAACTAAAGAAACCTAGTGGTATACATAGCCAAAAAAACCTAGTGGGGGACACAAGACAAGGGGAAGAGCTTGTATCATATTGTGTGGGATTTGTTTCATCCAGTAAACCGAAGTAGGTATCAAAACATGTACTTCGTACTAGGTTGGGGAAGGGGCACGCGTATTGGTCTAAGTGTAAGAGATCCAAACGTGGAGGACGGTGTGAGCGGCGCAAACTGACCGGGCCATGTGCGTGCATGAGCCGGGCAGAGGGGGATAAGACGACCGTGACACCTGTTGATACAGGGCTGTACATATCAGTGAGGGGTTGCCACTTTAGGACGCGATAAATCCTATGATGGGGCCGGCACAGAGTATCTACGCGGATTAGGGGGTCGATCGATTATGGTAGTATTTAGGGTACACCTGGACGTATTCCTAATACGACCATCGTATAATGGAAGGGATCATCTCATTTTGGATATACTAGTAATAATGCAGAGTAATCATTAGGGAAGCGTATGCACCTTATCCCGTCTACCTTGTCACACCTGCCTTTTATGAATTAATCTCTCATCCACTTTATATGCCTATCATGCTACTTTTATTTATTTACTTGCTAAAAGTAACTAGACTCGCCAGACTTTATGTCTGACCCTTTTTGTTTCCTCTTCTTTCTTCTGTTTCCCCTCCCCCCAAGGTTCGCAGGGAGGGAATTCTCAGGCTTAGTCAAGAATCAGTTATCATCTTGCTAGAAGCTGCTTTCGAAGTATGGCTCCAGTTCTTATCTCTACTATCGCTTAGCTCTTTTCCTTGGGGAATTATGTTATGCTTTTTATATTTATGTACTCTGATAGTACAAGACAAAAGTTATATTGTTGTAATGGTTTTTGTGACTTATGGTATTTTGGACCACGCAGTATGATTTATGTTTAAAATAAAATTTTGAATTTTCGCTGCTATCTTATTTACATCTGTCTTGTGATTATTCTGTGACTGTTTACCTATAACGCCTCACGAAAGTTAATGCATCCCCTTAGTGAGTGACATTAATGGACGTGGGGTGTCACACTATTGGTAATTTACTACATTTATATGTGTTGCAAAAATGTTAATTTAAATTAATTTTTTAAAGCCATAGGATAAGTATGAAAGTGAGGTGTCCTTATATGTGCCATTATGCATGGAAGAGTTTATGTTAGAGTGACATGTGTCCTTATATGTGTCATTATGCATGGAAGAGTTTATGTTATAGTGACATGTCTCCTTATATGTGTCTTTATGCATGGAGTTGGTTTCACGTTAGGTAACATGTGTCTATGGTTTAATTTACAAATATACCCTTAAAGCTTCCAGTATAAGGAGCACTTATACTTCATTTTTGAACACAACTTCACCATATTTCTCTACACCATCCCTTCCACACTTTATCTTCCTCAACCGCCCCATACTCCTCCCCATTCTGTTCATAAGCCTTGTCCTCCCCTTGCCTTGAATATAAAATAATAAGTTTAAGTGTTGAAGGGTGTATATTTATACATACGTTCTAGTTTGCAAAGAAAGAAAATTGTACGTGTAGTGGAAGCATTGTCTGTTGGCGTGTTCGCAGTTGAAACAGAGTTCGAATAGTGAAGATTTTGGAAGAAATGATGGTGAGAACTTCTAATTTACTCATTTTTATATTAGTAGAGTAGGTTATTTTTAATTAGTTGAGATTAATTATCATTGGTTGACGATAATTGGTTGAGAATGGATGTTAATTATTGCGTGCAATGTTTGAATGAATGTTTATATAGTTAGAAACACACGGAACACGAATAAGCGTTATTGACTGTAACACTTGTGCACAACTGAAATGATTGTGTAATTGTTGTGATGGGTGAATTCTTACATGCTCGTATGATTGATTTTTAGTTGATTATGGTTGTATGAAATCACCCACACAATAGTTATGGAATTATATGGGTAATAGATTCAAATCCCCCTTCCATATAAATGACGATTACATTATTTTAATAATCAAGTTTTGAATTTGGATTTTGAAACTATTTTAAAACCTAAGTGAATAAGTTTTGGAAATGTTTTCAACTACGTATGGGATATCAAAGTTTGAACCTGGTTTTGAAATAATTTGGGAATGGAATAGAAATGTGTACAAATAATATACGTAAAGAAAAACGTTTTGTTAAACAAGTTTGACGTTAAGCAAGACGTTGTTGAAACTATTGGGCTATGGAAAAAGTGAAGCTTAGTTTCCTTACGATAAAATATTGTAAAGTGGTTTAAATGTGTATATAATGGTTTTCTAAAGTGTTTTGAAGCATTTCGGAATAATTTTTATATTAAGTTATATTACAATCAAAATAGGACGTGTCATGCTGCGATAATTCGCGGTTTTGACCGCTAGTTTTAAATTGTAATAACTTTTGCAATTAAATCAGATTTCCATGAAACGAAAAACGTTCGTTTTGTTTTAACGAGGGCTTTCAAATAAGAAAAGAAGCTTTCAATTTCAACTTATAATTTTCAAGTTATATTTAAAACCATTTTGGAAAGGGTCGCTTTATGGGTTGTTCGTCGACCGTAACTGCAAACAGCTATTTTAAATGTTTTAAAAATTATGGATTTTTTTTGTAAAATTGTTATAAATTGTTTAGAAGTGTTTTGAATCGGAAATTTTAAGTTTTAGCTAAGATAAATGATATTTCAATCAAGTTAGTCAATACAACTATTTTGTAACGCTTTTGAAAAGCTATTGTAACACTTCTTTTGGAAACATTCTATTTTGGAAGTTTTAACCCGGAAATTGTTTCCCGAATTATAAGTAATCATTTTTAAATGATTTATGAAATGTTTTCAAATGTTTAAAATTGTTAAAATTATTTATTTGGAATTTAAATTGATTTAGTTAATATTGAGGATAAGTTGATGGTATTTCTATCCAGATCCAATATCAAGGGGTTTGATAAATTTTCAAATAAAGATAAGGATTTCATGATATATTTGAGATAAGTTGGATAGAAATAATATTCAGATATTTAATATGAAATTCTGTGATGTAAATGTATACTAGTTGAGGAATTTGAAGGATATTGTTATTCCTCTTATAGTATTCATTGATTATGAGAACTGATATCGAATATAAGTAGATACGATTTTTGTGTAACTTATGTTTAGTATCTACTGATCTAGGTTTTTCCATGAATGGCATCTTTAATAATATCATTCTTGAAACCCGATGAGGTTGTGTTGTGGAAATTCATATCGTAATTTGTGGATTTAATCAAATCTTTGAAATGAGGAAACTAAAAGTAAGGAATTGGGAAGGAAGTATAATCTTTTAATTAAGATTAAAGAATTGAATGTTGGGAAAATTGTTTTAATTAGTAACTATGGTTGAAATGATTGAAATATCAAACGGAAAGTTAATTGAAGTTTTTAGGATAAATTATCTTTGATTTAAAGGATGTATTTTAAAAGAGTAAAGTTGAAATATGGATTTTTGTTAAAAATAATTCGAGAATGGGTTTGAAGAAGTTTTAATTAACAAATCCAAGATGAAGGAGATTTGGTTGAAAGCTTGTGTGATCCGTAATTGTGTTTTTAAAACTGCGCTTGTTATTTGGAAAGACCAGGATTAGATTTTTGTCTGAAAATCATTCCAAGTAATAATACAACGTTGTGGAGCAATTAAAGAAATTGAAGACAATATCAAAGAGCGGGACCCTTCACATCGTAAGGGCGGCTAGCTGAATGTCTTGAATGGTTGGCTCTAATTTGCAGATGGATTTTATGTCACTTAAGTGGCAAGTAGTCCGGACGTATTTGGAGGAATTCCAGATTTGGTAGGACGAACCGTTATGAATTGTGTGTCTAACATTGTAATTGACTGTGTAGAATTGATCTTTATTAATATATATGTGCTTGGTGGTGGAGAATTTATTCTCTTAGCTTAACACCCTTCTCTAAGGGGTATGAGCTTAGAGGTTAAGTATTGATAAAAATCAGTGATGCATTGTGAATGGACAATGTGCCATACTTAAGTTATGTGATGAGATATGGATGATCAAAGCATGGCTTATTGAAGCGTAGCTTCGTGTATATCATGACCTCAGCAAGCCTCACACCACGGTAAATGGCCAAAATATGAAGAAATGCAGCAGGGTCATGAGGTGTTGTCTCCTTCTACATAAAAGGGGTACTACACAGGTATTAACCTATGTGGTAAAACATCTACTTTTGTGTTTTTTGTTGGCACGCACTCGGAAAGGTCGGTAACGACCGGGAGATGACATACTCAGGCTTACTCTAAGTTACCTAGTTACAGAGGTAACCTGGTCTTGTGTTGGCATGAGCAGCATTAGTTGATCCTCGGACATCCCTCTTGAGGTGTTCAAAATTTGGTTCGGTTAGGAAGTTCATTTGCCTAGTCATTTTTGGAAACCCAGTCTCCACTACGAGCGCGTACGAGTTTAGTTGCATACCGTATGTCAGTATAATATATGGTACCTGTGCTGACTAGTTTAATACATTTACTTAGTTTTCACGCTATACACTAATAATAATATGACATTTTTGATTACATAAGGAGAAACCTCCCCCTAGTGTACATTTGCATGGTGTTTGTGCCGCGAGACCTTATGTTAGTTTCATTTTTCAAAAAGTCATTGCGAATTTCTATACATGGGTATCCACGTGGAGTAAACCCGTTCCGCGTTAGCGGCATGGTCCAGTGAATTATCCAACTTTATAATAAACCCTAAACAACTATTTTGAGTTCTCACACCAGTCCCATGAATGACCTGGAGTTTATTGTTCCCACACCTAAACTCTGGATTCCCATATTTTTTCACGGGCAGCAGTAGCTTGGTTTGCATATTTAGTCTTCAAAGCTGGATTCAGGTTTGTAGCTAGAGTTATGCTTTGGAGTTTACTTCTTCCGCTGAAGGCATTTTTGTATTACTTTCTGCTGGGCATATGTTGTACTCTGATATTCCTTGTAACTCTAATGTAATATTATTGTAATGAAATGAAAAGTTCTATTACTTTTGTGCAAATATGTAAGTACCCATAATAATCCGTCTTTATGAATGGTTTAAGTTAGTTTAATTACCGGCGAGAACCAGACAAAAAGGCGGGTCGTTACACATGGAAAAAGATTTAGTATTATACAAGTTGAATAGTTCCAATTTATTTCAAATTAACTATTTCAAATCTCTATGAGTTTCAACTTATTTTCATTCTTTTAGTTCATTCTCTTATTTCACATTTCAAAAGTTTCTAAAATTTCAAGTTTTTTTTGGTAGAGCCGACGGGGTTGAGTGGACCCCTACCACTTTTATTGATATGCAAAGACAAATAGAAAGGAACACAGAAAGAAAACAAAGCAAAATAGAAAAGAGGGGAAACACAGCATGTCAACTCCTACTCTAAAGGAAACATACAACACATATAAACAACCGAAGACCTATGCCATAAATATACTCGGAACAAAAGTAAAATTAAGATACTTTCGACCATGTCTTATATCACGCCAAAGTGGTATCATCCACTATAAGAAGCTTATCATTTGCCCATTCTCAAATACTCGACAGTTCCTTTCTCTCCATACGCTGCAGACCAATTTCTTCAGAATAAATGTGAACAGCCTTTTCTTAGGATTTCTTGTGCCAGTCTTCTTTCTTATGTAGTGCTACTGATCAAAGCTAGTTGCCGAGAATTAAACGAAGGCAATTTGCTGAAAGGCTTCACCACAAAGCCATTGAATATCCGCACATTCGAAATGAAGTTGTTGTTAATTCTCCACTGCAGCTCCGCAAAAGACATAAAGAACATCGATAGCCATCCCATAGCTCAAGAGCTTCTCCTTCATTAGAATTGCTTGATTCAGTGCCTTCCATAGACCAAGATTTTCATTCGCTCTGTGGTCACTTTTCCACATGCATTTATTCCATCTATAGTTCACAAAAGACGAAGCACTAGAAAGCTCTAAGTAAAAAGATTTAATGTTGAACCGCTCACCCTGCCATATCCAATTAGTCTGTTCAGCGTGAGTAGGTATGGTAAATTCTTCAATTCTTTTCTCGATCATTTGTACACCGTGCATTGAAGTCACTGGCATGCTCAATCTATTCTGAAACACAAAGTCCACAACCGTGTGAAAAGAGTCGATGTGTACGACTTAAAGGATCTATATGGATATTGTGGAAATGATATGCTAGCTAAATAATATGAAATAGTTATGCAAACAAAGTAAATGCGGAAAATAAAGTAAAAGAGACACTAGGAGTTTTTATACTGGTTCGGGCTTCCCGCCCTACGTCCAGTCCCGAAGCTCCTCTTCGGAATTCAATAACAACGCCCTCTCTTGACCCGGAGGAATAGACCACTACACCTGATCCCCAACAAGGATGCCTCTTGCCTGAGCAACTACATAAGTCTTTAACAATTACAAGTGTTTGACTTCTGATTTGTGTTCTTGAATCAACACAGATAGCCAACAGTTTAAGTACAACCTTCCTATAATCTGATCCTCAAATATACATTCTGAATACGGAGATTTAAGGAAGAATATTGCTTGTTGAATCAAATGATATTAAATTGATTCACAGATTCAACAAGTATTTGAATTATAGAGCTTTTATATGTAAAGAATGTAAATGGAGAGAATAGAATGATGATCAGAAAAATCTGTGAAATTCGGATAGATTAAGTAATTGTAAAACAAGATTAAACTTGTTTATATAATGGTATAAGAGTAGCAATCCTTCATGAATAGTTTCCATAATAAGTTATGTCCATTTCCTTTGATTAATGAAGAGGAATCTCTTCATGAAGGATTATGACTCTTCACAAAATAGTTTCTGGGTCGAATCAGTCGACTGGTTAAAAATCATTAGTTGACTGGTAAAATTAAATCATATAAATTATTTTTATCAAAAACTAGCCGTTATGTGCAAAAACAACTTGACCAGTCGACTGGTCCATTTCTTACCTGTCGACTGGTAGGCCAGTTTCTGCACATATATGGCTTTTTAAGGTTTTAAATCATATATATATATATATAACACTTGATTAGCACATTCGTGTATACTTGAGTATAGATTTTAACATAATTCTAACATGACTCAATGTACATATATACATAAAACCTTATCTTTATGATTCGATTTCCATAGTAGTTTTATTCATTGTCATCAATCAAAATCTCATTATTCAACTTTCTCCCCCTTTTTGATTGATGACAACACTCTGGGTTTTCTCCCCCTAAATGTATAGCTCCCCCTGAATTTCTGCATAAATTTGTTAGTTCATAATTTTATTACTTTACTGTTAGACCAAAAATTGGGCCTAACACCCAAATGCAGATCACAGATCACAGAATGCAGAAAAGAGCAAATAAAGAGGAGGCACACAAAGTTTTTTATAGTGGTTCGGCTGTAGATGTAGCCTACGTCCACTTTATAATCATATTGTTATACTGATAGATTACAAGAATCAGTCACATGCAGGCACACAACCCATGTGTTAATTGAGATTACAGGTGATTATACACGTAATTCACGTGTTAATTATGGAGAAAAGAGAAGAATTTGGCTGTTGTAAAGTGCAAAGTCCTTGCACTTCAGTAATGGTGGAAGCAGTGAAGAAGAATGGCCAAAAAGTCCTTGAAAATGCCTTCAAATGGTGTATTTATAGCTGTCGGAGAGCTTCTGGGCTGACCGGATCGTGATGGGGTACGTGGCACCCGATCCAGGATAATAGGAGAAAGATGTGGCATGAGAATAGGTCAAAACAGGGAGCGTATCTGCAGGTCGGAAGTTCGGATCGAGATCATGGGGTCGGATCGTGGTCATGGGTCGGATCGTGGTCATGGGTCGGATCGTGATATGGCTATCACGAACCGAGTCTGGTCGTGAGCGGCATGGTGAAGCTGGAGTGAAGTGCTGGCGATCGGGTCGGATCGTGAGATGTACCACGGACGGGTCGTGGTCTGAGGAGGGCGATCCGATGAGGAGCGATCTGATGAGGGATGATCCGAGGGTGCGTGATCCATACTCCGATCGTGTGCTGCTTCGTCGCTTTATCCAGGAAATTGCCAGATTACACCAGTTTACGGAAACGAGCATAACTTTCAAACCGTAAGTCCGATTGAGCCAAATCGAAGCTCAAACTAAAGCTAACTCAGAGATCTTCAAAAGTTGCAGAGCTCAGCTCCGTAATCGCTGTTTTCGGGCCCAAAAGAGGTCGTCTGATAGGAGTTTCGGGCCTGTTTATGTTGAGGATGTGATTTTGACCAAATCTCTCAATGTCTTCTGACGTTGTTTCCATCGCTCGAGCATGTTATCATTCAGGAATTCCATGTATGACAGCTTTTGCCAAAAAATGTGTCAACACGTTTTCCCCCCAGAACATATCTTGCTGGTTGAAGGAAGATGTGTTCTGGATAATCTGAGAAATCCAAATTCAGAATGCGACGATCACGCCGGATCGTATTAAGGCTAGAAAACCGACGATCACACGAGATCGTATTAAGGCCAGAGAAATCCAAGAAGACAAGGAATTTGTACCTGCAATAAGATAAACCAAACAATGCAAAAATATTTCCTAGATGGCCTTACCGGAGTAAACCATCCGAGGAGATGTTAGAGGGGTTCCAAGACGGCCTTACCGGAGTAAGACGACCGAGGAGAAGCAATGAGAGTTCCAAGGCGGCCTTATCGGAGTAAAACGACCAAGGAAAAGCACATGAAGGTTCCAAGACGGCCTTACCGGAGTAAGACGACCAAGGAAAAGCACATGAAGGTTCCAAGACAGCCTTACCGGAGTAAGACGACCAAGGAAAAGCACATGAAGGTTCCAAGACGGCCTTACCGGAGTAAGACGACCAAGGAAAAGCACATGAAAATTTGTTTATACTGGACGGATCCAGTTAGGAGCTGGAGCTCATGTTTGTACTGGACGGATCCAGTAGGAGCCGAAGCTCAATGCTTATTGCTAATTCATGAAAATGCAGCAGTCGTTTGCCGGACACGGCTGGAGACCACAAGCCTGTTCCGTGCGTGTGGGCTGATGTGACTGCTTTTATTACATGCGGGGAAAACAAAGAGGGGCGAGAAGTCTCCTAAAAGCCTAAAAACATGAACTACGAACCGGAGTCCGTCAAACTGAAGGGATCCGCTGAGTGGGATCATTTGATAATGATCCCGCGATTGCTCGATCCAGGATCATTCCCTCTCTGGGGAGTCGGTGGTAGCAGCGCAGGTGCTGGCGTAGTTGGTTGAATGATATACTCGGGTAGTTCTCCTCGCCTGACCCGGTCCTCAATAAGGTCTCGCAAATGTCTGTAGTCATCAGTGTTATGACCATCAATGTCATGAAATATGCAGTGTCTGCCAGAATTGCGTTGTGCTAGTGTCGTCTCCCTCTTGGGAGGTCTCGGATAGGAGGCAGCACCTCCTGTATCCATGTATATGTTGCTAAGAGTGTCATTCAGTTCAGTGTATTTGTCGTATCTGGACCCTCTCCGGGGTGGAGCATTACGATCATTTGTAGCAGGGGTCTTTCCTTTACCCTTGTCATTGCCTTTTCCAGGATTGGGCGGTTCTCCATCTCCGAGCATGTTGATTTCGAGGGTTTTCTTCTCGAAAGTTGCATCTTCTTCCCGTAGAAATCTATCTGCTTCAAGGTAGAATTCGCCGAGATTTCGTGGTGGATCTCGGTACAAAGATTTCTTGAATTCCGTGTTATCCAGAACGCCGGATACCGCAGCCATCAGTACCATCGATTGCTCAGGATGATCCACTGATGCTGCTGCAACGTTGAATCTTTCTAGGAAAGAACGCAGAGTTTCTCTGGGCCTCTGCTTGATTGTAGTGAGTGACATGACGTTCTTGGGTCGAGCGATGTGGACCCGAAACTGTTCAAGGAAGCGTGTGACCAACATGTTCCAACTGTTGATCGATTCTGTTTCCAGCTCCCGAATCCACATGGCTGCTATATCAGTCAGAAAGAGGGGAAAACATTTAGCCATGACATTTTCCGATGCCGATTGAACTTCCATATGCCGTTTGTAACGCGTGAGATGCACGGTAGGATCTGTCCTGCCGTTGTAAGGCTCCAGTTGTGGAAGTTTGAAATCTGGTGGATTGCGGGAATTTCTAATTTCCTGAGTGAATGGGTTATGATTGACGTCATCTACGTCATTCTGATAGGTGCGGCCTCTCGTGAGGCGTTGAATCAGATCGGCTAGTCGATTGCCGTCGAAAAGCTGTTGTAAACTACCAAAATCAGAGCTGGTGCCTCCAGCGTTGAATGTAGGAGAAGATGGAAGTTGGTGAGCTATCGCCTGGGGATCGCGGCTTGCGGATCGTGGATCGAGGGGAGCGACCCGACCCGGTTCAAGGGGGACGGTTCGTGAGGTAGGTTCGTGAAGTCCAGCTCGTGAGACCGGATCGTGGAGTAGGGGGGCGATCCGACTGGGTCCAGGAGGTAGGTCACAAACTGGTTGTTGTTGAGCAGGCGGGAGCGAGTTGCTGGGATCGGCTCGTGAGCCTAGTAGTGTTCCACGATCCGGGTCGCGGTCCAGAGGTGTATCACGAGACGAGTTCTGCTGTTGAATGGGGGGTTGCCCCCGAGTCCGGGTGATACTTGAGCCGCGTCAATGGTTTCGTTTCCAGTGACTTGAGCGTTGCTCGGCCTTCCATCCGTCCGAGCGAAGAATTGGTTGATCATTTCCTGTTGTTTCTGGAGGAGATCGTCCTGCCTTGCCATCTGGGTCCTCAATTCAGCGAGAACTCGATCCATCTCGTCTCTAGTCAGGTATGCTGATGGGTCTTCATGGGAGGAAGCCTCCAGGCTTGCCTCATTCCTTGCGCCTTCAGCGTCAGCATCATTGGCATGAGAAGAAGTTCCAGTCTTCTTCCTTTTGTTCGCCATTTAGTTTCCTTTCAAGCTAGAAGTTGAAGTTTTTGTGTGCCCCCCTACCTGGCGCGCCAAAATGTTAGACCAAAAATTGGGCCTAACACCCAAATGCAGATCACAGAATGCAGAAAAGAGCAAATAAAGCGGAGGCACACAAAGTTTTTATAGTGGTTCGGCTGTAGATGTAGCCTACGTCCACTTTATAATCTTATTGTTATACTGATAGATTACAAGAATCAGTCACATGCAGGCACACATCCGTGTGTTAATTGAGATTACAGGTGATTATACACGTAATTCACGTGTTAATTATGGAGAAAAGAGAAGAATTTGGCTGTTGTAAAGTGCAAAGTCCTTGCACTTTGGTAATGGTGGAAGCAGTGAAGAAGAATGGCCAAAAAGTCCTTGAAAATGCCTTCAAATGGTGTATTTATAGCTGTAGGAGAGCTTCTGGGCTGACCGGATCATGATGAGGTACGTGGCACCCGATCCAGGATAATAGGAGCAAGATGTAGCGTGAGAATAGGTCAAAACAGGGAGCGTATCTACAGGTCGGAAGTTCGGATCGAGATCATGGGGTCGGATCGTGGTCACGGGTCAGATCGTGATATGGCTACCACGAACCGAGTCTGGTCGTGGGCGGCATGGTGAAGCTGGATTGAAGTGCTGGCGATCGGGTCGGATCGTGAGATGTACCACAGACGGGTCATGGTCTGAGGAGGGCGATCCGATGAGGGGCGATCCGATGAGGGACGATCCGAGGATGCGTGATCCATACTCTGATCGTGTGCTGCTTCGTCGCTTTATCCAAGAAATTGCCAGATTACACCAGTTTACGGAAACAGGCATAACTTTCAAACCATAAGTCCGATTGAGCCAAATCGAAGCTCAAACTGAAGCTAACTCAGAGATCTTCAAAAGTTACAGAGCTAAGCTTCGTAATCACTGTTTTCGGGCCCAAAAGAGGTCGTCTGATAGGAGTTTCGGGCATGTTTATGTTGAGGATGTGATTTTGACCAAATCTCTCAATGTCTTCTGACGTTGTTTCCGTCGCTCGAGCATGTTATCATTCAGGAATTCCATGTGTGACAGCTTTTGCCAAAAAATGTGTCAACACATACACTGTTTTGTATTTTTAATTTAAATTCAATATGGTTATCTCAGCTTCACATGAGGCCTGTAAAGCAATCTTATTCTATGCTTACAAACTTATATATATTTAGCGATTACTGTATTAATAATGTTTAAATTACAATTTTTGTAATTAGATTTGAAACCACTGTATAAATACTAAATCTTTAGATATATTTCTCATGCTCTTGACTAATGCATTCATGACGCATATATCACTTATTAGTTACATATATGTATATTTTTGCATTATTCTGTATATAAACCAATATTTAATTCCACTTCTTCTTTTCTTCTACTTGCTACTGTTTTCTCCTTACTTCTTTTTGTGTTCATTTTATGTACATATTACCTTCCCAGTTTGTACCATAGCATTCAATTCGAACACAAGGGAGATTAATCATATTCAAGAAAATACACAACCAATCTTAATGACTAGCATATGGTTTTAAAAATAATAATTTTAGATCTACGTTTAGTCACCAAAAGTTTGCCGACTGTTTTTGTTTTATTTACTTTCAGGTTTAACATAGATATGTTGTGAACTAATACAACTCATCAGAACATATATATATCTACTTCATATATTATGAAACAATAACTAAAGAAAGGGGTTTAGTCAGTATTCATGTTGTTGTTCAGAGGACCCATATATTTTGTAAAACCAATACTACTCAACAGCCTCGCTATGCATGTATATATATATATATATATATATCATATAAAACCACTAAAGAGGAAGTTACTCACAAATGAATATTGTTTTAGTTTGATCAATCAGTTCAGGCATAAACCAATTTATTTGTATTGATTATGAGCACATCAGGATTTTTTTTATACACACCTTTAGATACATATAAGCAAACATCTAAATCACCAAACTTTAAATGCATAAATAATAGTAGGAGAGAAATAGTGTTTACTCACCTTTGTTTATTGGTTTGTATAAATGATCACAACGTTTTATTTTTCCTATCCTTTAGAAATGCTCCTCTGTTTTAAGACTTTCTGGAGATTTTATTGAACTTGTTCGAATGTGTTTTTGGGTGAAGAAACAAGAAGGGTATGTGCGTATATATAGCAAAAATTTAAGAATAAAATATTTGCTTCCTTTAAAACTTTGCATAGAATTTTAACAAAGATGAAATGTTTCAACAAAGCTACTTCTCTTGGCTTGTTCTATCTACTACCACTTCACATGATTGAAAAGAAAGAAATGCATGGTCACTTATGAAAATTTCTATCACTAGGCTATACGGCCATGTGTGAATGCTTTGAAATAAATGAAATATGTAATTGCTTAAATATTGAGAAATATATGCTACTCCTTAGTCTTCATTAGGGGTGTTCTTGTAGATTGATGGAATGGGAAAGGTTTTGACGGGGTGTGGACATGTTCTTACTTCTATGACTAGGTTGCTTAGGAAAAGAAAACTCAATCTTGCCGTATTCATGCTATTGAGATAGTTGTATTTGTGTACAACTCAAGTAAAAATATCTTGCAAGATTTTACTTAGTATCTCAGCAACTTCTAATCTATTTAGTGGTGTGTGCCTACATGTATAGCCTGTAGATGGTATGCATGGCCATGTGCAGAGTATTCTTAAAACTAAACTAGGCACCTAAGCATGTATTACATCCTATTGTAAATTGCACTCATATCTACTAGAAGGTGTAGACTCCTATTTGATGTGAAGATTTAGCTGCTCTATATCCACATGGTCCGGTTATCTATCATTTTCAAAGCCAAGTGCAAGTGTGTTTGCAAAGGCAAATCTTCATCTAGTTATCAATTCTAAGTACTTAATGTTTAAAATATTTTTAACTTAGCAACAAAGGAACAACTTTATTTACTTGTTTTGATCTTGCCATTCAATCGCATAAATGCTACATCACTACCAATTGTCATGTTCTTATAAACTTCTATGAGAGGTAATTTAGATTTTCCTTTATGTAAAACTCATTTGATGCATAAATTAAATTTTCATAAATTTTAACACAAGCTTAAACAAGATTGAGAAGTTAAAAATATACTCATATGATTATCTAAACAAATGATTATTTAAATTTTCAATAATGTTCTAAGCTAAATTATTCATTTATTTCAATTACAAATAAAACCTATAATTATGGTTTAAACAAATTTAGCAAAAAATCCGGGACATTACAATCTACCCCACTTAAAAAAATTTCGTCCTCGAAATTGATCAGTAACGAGGTGATGATAGTTATATCTATAGTTATAGACTTGTACTTAAAACAAATACATGGGTCAACCTCTAACAGTCACAACAAATAAGGCGTCTGAAATACACATGTTAATTGTCAAACAATTCACAGCAATAAAGACATTCAGTATATTAGCAATTAATTACTAATCACAGCCATCTTTATGACTAGGAATATCTGTTATTACCGCTGGAAAACATTTCCATTACTAATTTATCAGTTCCTGACTACATATCGGTAAGAAATTATTTTTTAAGTATCGACCCCGAAGACCGAAATCAACATCAGACCAATACTTAGAAAATCATTTAACTCAACCAATCTCCAGTTAGGTTCCATTCTCTTAACTTTAGTTAAATTTTCAACTACCAGAATATAAATTTTTGATTTTTAATTCCAAGCCAATTTGAAATCATATAACTTGATTTTATTTAAATTAAAAACCTTTGAATTTTTCCTAACCATTTTGTTTTACTCAACAATTTCCAGTTTGTCTTACTTTTATATCTTTTGCTTATACAAATTCAATTTGGTTTAATATAACTATTTCAAGTTGGATTAACAATCGACACATCTCTATATATAATAATAATTGTAGAAAATTATTCTTTTATAATTAAAATAAAATTCCGGGCCAAATTATTTCATTCACCCATCTTTTAAAACAATACAGTGTTGAATTACTCTATTCAAGTGTTTAGAAATCCCCATCGATGTCATGGCGTCCTACTAGTCGACCTGAATTCATAAACCACCCAACAAACTAATCAACACAATATAAAACAGTTTTTATATCAATTAACAAATACGCACTCATATATATACACTCAAACTCAATCTAGGGTATTACTAACCCCATCTCTATCGATTCACATCACCGAGCCAAGGTTATTCTCAACCTTCAGCTCTGATACCAACTGTAACGACCCGCAAATCCGTACCGTTTGAATCGACTGAATACAACTCACATCCGACCCAAATTGCACGAAAATACGAATCATTAATAAAAAGAAGTTAGAGGATGAGAAATAAAAAGAGAGAAAATTAGAACAAAAGAAAGTAGACAGAAGATCGAACTGAACAACACCACCGAACCTCACAATCACAGCGGAACAAAATATGATATATAAAAATCACTTTTGAAATATAAACTGGATTTGAACTTACATACATTATCTGAGTACATCACATATAAAATACAGCGGAAATAAACTCTAATTATGTAAACGTCGAAGCCTCCTGCTCCAAGCTTCTCCAAATAAATCTATAAAATCCTGAACTACTTGACTGTCCGTACAAATTTGGGCACCCAAGAGTTTAGGGAAAACATAGAAAAATAAACTCTGGGTCAGTCATGGAACTGGTACGAGTAAACGATTTTAAAATAAACTGAATCTAATAAAGGATATCTCATAAGACCACGCCGTAAAAACGGAACAGGTTTTTCCCTTTTGAGAATCCAAACACATGTTTAACTTTCAAAAACGTTTTGAAAGAAAAGATAATCGTAAGACCGATCCACACATAAACATGGATGGTTTTTACCTTACGATAACCCAAACATTTTTAAAAAGATATTCTTCTGATATTATAATAATGTCTACATACAAATAAATATCAATCTAGGAGAACGCTTACATCTCACGCTATACATATATAGAATACAATCAAAACTGCGGACGCTTATTGGATAATGGATTTCCAACTATGACAAGGTATGAAACCACCTTCCGATAGTGTATCTCTAGAGGGGAATACACTGGGTTCAACAAGAACGTCTTGCAACCCGGCCCACACATGACCGACCACTCATTTCTCTTGAGTGTATCGAATATATTGTCACCTTATGGCTGTGCAGCTACCGTTTACCGGGAGATACAGAAATGAAAAGAAGTAACAAACGAATATTCTCTAAATGATGACAATATACCCTAATGGGAGCGACCCACATAGCCATGTTGCCTGCCCGATTTTTGTCATTTTCTGGTTGTGAGGCTTGAGGCTGAGCTTACCTTTGTCAAATTATTTCTTTATTCACTTTGAATGCCACATCTTCAAAACTGCCAACAACAAATTGACTCCCCCAAAAATATATTATGGGTATAAAGCAAGAGAAACGAATTCCTCTACCACTAACATAAATACGTTTGAAGAGATCAACCTACGTAATTGATTAGGCATACTCTGTCAGACATTCGTCCATACAAGTTGTCCTGGAATTGAACAAACAGAAGGCACTATCTTGTAAACAAAATTGCCCTTGCAAATCTCCGTCTTCAATGGTCTTCAATATAATCTCTGACTCAAAACGTATATCGAATCGAAGTGGAATTTAGATTCCGGTCACTTTGAAAACGATAACGATAAAGGTCTAGATTTGATAATCCGGGATTTAACTATCAAACATAAAATAAAATAACAGATTTATTTCCATTGGATCTGTTAAGCCTTATTTAAATCATCTTTGATTATTTAAATTCAAATATTAACTTTGTGTATATATATATATATTTGAAACCACGAGTATTATTTAACTTATAAATCTCTTATTATCAACCTTACATGATAATCTCACTCTTGAATATCTGTTTCAAAACTGAAAATGATATTCATCTCTAACAATTATTCTGAACACGAACTAATACGATCTATTAGAAAATAGTGAAATCGATCAAGTTGGGGTATTTTAGTTACCTCTCAGACCTTGAGTTGAAATCATTCTTATCGTCAAGATTCGTAGAAGTTTGATATCCAGAATACTTGCCAAAACAAGAATTTGTAAATCCAATTTGATTTCCAAATCTCAAACCATTTTCAAAACAACGTTGTTGTTTTGAACCATTGATCAAGTTAATTTAATCTACTTAAATTTTTAATCAGGGAATTTTAATCCAAACATTTGACTTGATTTTTTCTCATCTCCTGATAATTAAATTATCTTTAAACCTTAATTAAAATATTAATTAAGTTAAAAACATTATTTCATTCACTATAACTTCTCTTTTAAACTGTACTGTTATCCTACTAATTCTGTTAATTTGAATATTATCAAGTCTTTAAAACAACTATTTATTAAATACTTTTTTATTAAATTAATTGAAATCAATTTATTAAAAAAAACAATTCCCATTTAAGCCGTTGATATGAATCAACTCTAAATAACATGATTATCTGATTACAATAGATCTTTCCTCTTTAACTAAATTTATAGCGCAATTAATTTAATATAATCTATCTAATTGTTTCTTAAAAAAATTAATATCCAGTTAAAAACTTATGTCTATTTCTGAGTCACTTTACAGAGAACAGCTTAGCAGTTCCAACGGTATATAACAGTTTTTATAATAGACGATATTCAAGTTGTTAACCCAATTTGCATAAACAAACATATAATAAAATTCAATATTTCAACTGTTAATATCTCAGCATATATTAACTGATAAAATATGTCAAACTGATAAAATAACAGAACGGTGTTTGTTTCTTTTAACAGGGCGTTCAAACAATTTAGTCAATTCAATCGTGAAAAGGTGTTTATTTCTACTAACAGATGATAATAAAAATATATAATTATGATTAACATAATTCACCACAACTTAATTTATAAATTTATCAATTGAATGACCAATTCAGTATTTGCTGAATTACAGGTCATTATTGATCAATTACTTTACGTGTTAATTAAGTTCAATGATTAAATTTACGTTCGATAAATTTTAATGATGCTTGATATTTCAATTATTCTTGCTTAATAAAATAAATTTATTTTAAATTGAAGTGCTAGAACTCGATAACTATATCGAGTTATTTACACATAACATCGATCGATTCTACTATCCAAACACGAGTCAGCTATTCGATCATATATCTTAAACTTATCAATATAAGTCCATATTTGTATATATATTTAAATAATAATAATAATATAATATTTTCATTCGAGTTTAAACTTAAAACTTTTTTTTTGGTTTTGGGCCAAGCCCAAAACCCAGCATCATGCATTAAAATGACGCAACAACCCCCATTCGTTTTAAAACTTGCAGGCAAAACAAAAGTGCCAGGCAACAAATATTCCCATTTATTTTTCATTAGCCTTTCTTTCCTTTTGCATTTATATTTTCCTTTCCATTTTGCTTGCCCAACCATTTCTTTTCTTTCCAGCGTCTTACTCACTTAGCTCTCCTTCTTCTCTTTATTTGTTTCCAGTTTTGTGATCTTCTGTTGGTTTTTTTTATATATTTATTAAAGGATGAAATGAAACGGTCCCTGTTCTAAATTGTATCTTTATTTCTTTTTCTTTTATAAGAAATTTCATTTTATTAGTGTCACTAATAACACTAAAAGTTGCATGGATAGAAGTGGGTCACAGTAACAACATTTTAATTCCCATTACAAGATAAAAAGGAAACGGCTATTCTATCTTGCATCTTTTTATCATTCTACAGTTGGTCATTTAATGCATCTTTATTTCTTTCTTCCCATTACAAGATAAAAAGGAAACGGCTGTTCTATCTTGTATCCTTTTTTGCCATAGTACTTTCTTCCATACTTCCTTTTCTTTTCCTATTCTCTACTTCTTTCTACTGTCCTTTCTTTCTACAGCTCTTCACCTTCTTGTTTCCCAAACAAACAACGTGTTAACACATGAGGCTTGCACCCATGTTCATTCTTTCCCCTTACCATTTTCTTTCTTTACATTTTGTTCCACAATCCGAACGCAAGCCGTTGTAACAAAATACGGGTCGGCTTATAAGGAAAGGTTTCAGCTAAAAAGGCACTGAATATATTTATTTAAATTGATTTGCACAAACAAAAAAGTCGTATCTCATGGATGATGAAATATATATATATATATATATATATATATTCACTGACTACTTAACATTTCCATGGAGGATGTAACGACCCGCAAATCCGTACTATCTGAGTCGACTAATAACACCACACGTCCAACCCAAATTGCACAGAAATACGAATTATTATTAGAAAGAAGTTGGAGGATAAGGAATAGAAAGAAAGAAATATTAGAATAGAAGAAAAAACGAAGATCACAAACTCACAGCGGAACGAATAAAATATATTAAATAACATAACCATTGAAATAAAAATATGTTTTGAATACACATACCATTATCAGAGCACAACAGTTATCCCTGGAACAGTCATAAACACATGTTTCCAGATACAACATAGTTCACAGCAGAATATATGATAGTCTATAGCTAACTGGTGAAGCCTCCTGCTTCCAGATCCTCTAAGTGTATCTGTAAAAGCCTGAAACACTTGACTGCCCGTACAAATTTAGGCACCCAAGAGTTTAGGGAAAACAAACAAAATAAACTCTGGGTCAGTCATGGGACTGGTGTGAGTAAACTCCAACCATTTGTTTAACCTTAAAAATCCTTTCAAAAGGAAAGATAATAGTAAGACCAGCCCACACATAAACATGGACGGTTTTTCCCTTACTATAACCCAAAACACTTTGATTCAAAACCCAGTGATATTATAATAGTGTCGAAATCAAATAAATAACCAAATAGCAGAACGCTTGCATCTCACGCTCCATATATAATATAAAATCAAAAACCGCATGGCGCTTATTGGAGATTGGATTTCCAACATGACAAGGTATGGAACCACCTTCCGATCAGTGTACTCTAGAGGCAATACACTGGGTTCAATAAGAACGTCTTGCAACCCGGCCCAGACATGACCGACCACTCATTTCGCTTGAGTGTATCGAATGTATATCTCAAACGGTTGGGATCAGCAACCGTTTCCCAAATGGGACAGCATCGAATAGAATAAGAAATTAAATGAATCTCTAGATAGGTGATTATACATCCTATTGGGAGCGACCCACATAGCCATGCTGCCTGCCCGATTTTTGTCATTTCCCGGTTGTTGAGGCCTGAGGCTACGATCACTTGCCATTCATTTATGGCACAATCACTTTGAATGCCGCATTGTCAGATCCGTTAATCATTAATTGATTTGCACAAATATTCTGGATGTTATGCTAAGGGAATAAATCTGTTGCAACCATATATATTTATACAGACCAACCCATTTGATCATTGGAAATACTTTGTCAGACGTTCGTCCATACACGTTCGTTCTGGGATTAAACGAAACCGAAGGCACAATTTCTATTAATAGAAAAAGCCCTTGCACTTTACACCGTCTTCAATTATCTTCATATAATCTGGTTCGCAACGCTACTGCTAATACAGAGTGGTTCACGGATAATAATCCAACAGGTCTCTCCATGTTGACAACGATATTGGCAAGCACTTCGATAGTCGGTTATTTAACTATCGAATAAAAACAAGCATCCATTCAAACATCAAACAATCACTGGGCCATTTAATCAATATTTCATTAATTAAATCATTTCTCCATTTCCTTATCAATATTTGTTAAACAAATATTTTCAATTATCCTCTCGGTCTCTTACATTCTTTGGAAAGCATTCCTATATCCCGCCTTCTTTTATTTTCTACACTTAGAAAATATATTCTATTTGAAATTGAAACAATTTCAATCACTTATCTCTTTCCCGACTACTTTAATTATACTCAGGAAATATTTTCTTTTATATTTCCAAAATTCCACCACTTGGTTTAAAACGAATGTTGTGTAAAACATCGTTATGACAACCCAAAATATTTTATTCAACTAACTCTTATTCAACACTTCTCTTCGAGACTGGATCTTGCTATTTATCAATTAAAAATGAAATCAATCAAGTTGTGGTAAAATTTCCTCTCAGACCTTGACTGAAAATATCCTCAACTTCAAAACGGCAAAACCAGTAACCTCGAATAATCAACACTATAAAACCTAATTATTCATTTTAACACATGTATATGGTTCGCTTTCTATTTCTAATTTATAGATTTCCCTTTTTGTTGCAATATTCTGTTTTTAATTTCGTTTCCCTATCGAATTCTATATATATCGATACATTGATTTCTAACTATCAAATTATCCTAAAAATATTCTAACTCCTTAAATTTCCGGAAAATTTCGCCATAACCTCCTTTGTACCGGGAGCTTCGGGATATTTCAAATAGCCTCCCATGGCTCTCACCAATCCAAAAGAAAAAGAAAAAGCCAAGCGGCTTGCCGATACGGCGCATAAAACCTCATATATGAATTTAAACGTGTACCTTTTTGTCGGGCACATAAATTAAAATCTTTATATACTTCATCCTATACCTGTCTAACACATGCTCACCTGTTTTAACTCAATTTAACTCAATCCATTCGTTTGAATTTAGTTTCGCTCATTTATCCTTTAATTAGCTATTTTGCCTATTCCACTTCTTTGTTTGAACATAACATGTTCAAACGAAATATTTAATTTGCTCATAACCAAATTGAAACTTCAATTCCAATTCTAGTTTCCTTTTCGATTTCGAATATAAATTTGCAAATCGAATTCATTTATTCAAAGCCCAACATCAATTCAAAATCTCATTAACTAATTACTATTCGAATTAGTTAATTCTATACAATAATCAAAAATCTGATTCCTGTTTCAAAAATCAATTCATTACTCCACTTGAGTTCCGATATATTTTATAACTCAAATATTAATTTTTCTAAATCGAAATTTGGATTTTATTTGCTTTAAATCCTTTGATTTATTTAAATAAACGGTTATGGTTTTTAAATGGTTATGGCGCTGTTTTTTTGAAAATTTGATTTAGATATAACTCAAAATCTATTCGACGAAATTCAGATTTTTCTCCTTCATTAGAAAACTATTATCAAATCGGTCCTGACGTTTCTTGTTTCAAAGAATTCCGACTTCAATTGAGTTCTGTATATTCAATTGAAGTTCGAAACGCCAATTTACGAACTGCAGCGCTGCGGCGAGTTCGTTTTAATTATATTTATAAATATAAACGTTTAAACTTCGTTTATAATAAATTCAACTCCATTTTAACTCTATTTGAATTTTCTTGATTCAAACTCCATTTTCACTTTTATTTGAATTCTATATTCAAATTCCATTTTCACTTCTATTTGAATCCTATATTCAAATTCCATATTTTAAATTCCACTTGAATTATATATTTAAATCCCATAGTTTAAAATTCCATTTGAATGCTATATTCAAATTCTTTAGTTTAAACTCCATTATAATTCTCTTTTGAATTCCACATTCAAATTCCCTATTTAATTCTCTTTGAATTCAAATTCCATATTTATTCTATTTGAATTTCAAATATTCAAACTCTGATTTAATTCTATTTGAAATTTCAAATATTCAAACTCCTTTTTAATTCTATTATTCAAATTCAATTTAAATCCTCTTATTCAAATTCTATTTCAAATTCCCTTATTCAAATTCTTTTTACATTCCTATATTCAAATTCTATATTTGAATTTCCTTTAAATTTTCTATATTCAGCATCTATTTAAATTTCTATATTCAACTTCTATATTTGAATCCTCTTTAAATTTCTATATTCAAATTCTTTATTTAAATTCTCTATTCAAATCTCGTTTGAATTTCTATATTCAAACTCCATTCAAATTCTATATTCAATTTCTATTTGAATTTCCTTTATTCAAATTCTACTTGAATTTCTATATTCAAATTCTATTTGAATTTTCTTTATTCAATTTCTATCTCAATTTTCTCATTCTTAAACAAGTCTCGATTTCAATTTCTTTTGAAATCGATATTTTTACTTTTAAAAATAGATTTCCCTTTTCAATTTCACACTTGTATTTTTATTCCTGAATTATCCAATGATAATTCTTTTCACTTCATTTATAAACTTCGTTTATAAAAGAACTACTTATAAACTTCGTTTATAAAGGAACTACTTGTTTTATTTTTTCAAAACAAGTTTATATCTCAAATTTATTTAAAAATTCAAATTCTATTTTTCTAAAATAGAATTTCCCCCTTTAAATCTCAAATATCCTTTCCGCGATATTTTTAAATATCAACCTTTGGGCCCAGTGAATTCAAACACCAAAACAACCAATTATTTATTTTCTAACATATCCTATATGACAGTATATACGCAAACAAATAAACGAACCGATAATATATTTTTGAGGAATCCAGTTGGATCTCTCCAACCTGTTTTTCCTGCATCAACAGGCGTTAGTCAACAGAAATAATACCCATCCTGCTTCGAGGCAGGATATCACGGAAAAAGGGGATCCACTTATATACGTGGGCATAGGGTCATCAACTAATGGTACCGCGGGCATCCGCTAATGATACTGCGGGAATCAATCCAATCACCAAATCAATATATATATATATATATATATATATATATATATATATTATAATAGTCAACCCTAAATAACTAATATTTTTAAATCAACCAGAAAGCATTCAAACAAGCATGAAACAATTATTTTTAACGAATAAAAATAATTCTAAATAAAAGGTGAGTGAGATTTACTCACCAGGCTTTTAAATTTGCACTTGCTCCAGTTTCAATTTCTGAATACCCAATGAAGCTCATTATAGAGTTTTTCACAATGATTCCCCCATAAGTCTATTTTTCAATGTAAGATAATATTAATAAAATTTCAATTATTGAATTTCACTAATTTAATTAATAAATTACCCACGTAAATTATTTCCAAATTTTAAACCTACTTTCATATTCAAATTATAAGTTTACTACTCAATTCCTTATTGACAAACTATATTAGTTTGTACAATTTTCTTTAGTTAGTTACAAACTAGTTTCCATATCAAATCTTAAATTTTCATCAATTTATTTAAGTTATTAACTCAAACTAAATTACCTAATTAACTAGTTTGAACTAACTTAAGAAATTTTAAACATCATTAGCCTTTTTAAACTAAAAATTAATTACGCCTTAAGCCATTTTAATAGCTTCTTCCCACATTGAATATGCAGATCCAGCCTTCACTTTTGCAAACACCCAACCGTCGAGCCTTAAATTTGAACCTAGCACAACTCCTTTACTAATCCCATCATCGGCTTTTGTCTTCTCCATTTATACAACCGTTGAATTCAACATAGGAACACCTTCCATTAAATGAGATATTACATTCCCATTGTCCTCTCTCACGAACTCAGCATCAACCACCCTGGTCGGCACCTCTTCCTGCACCTGAATGCTGCCACTAGTCCACCACAGTTGTCGTTCTCTTTACTGTCACCATTACCCCAAAATAAAATAGACCGAACTCTCCGTTCATCATACTATCGAATTTAGAAATCTCAAAACACCCATTAACGCACTCTCCTATCCAATAATCAGACCCTGCTTCCACCGTTACCCCCAACATCAAACTGCTTCAACGCTAAAAGCCATCGCGACCTCTCGTTCTCCACTCGCCCACCACAACAACAACCGCGATAAACCCATGACATCCTCGACAACCCAACCCCTTGTAATCGCAAGCCTCCCATGAATCGCAAGCCTCACCAACGCTGAATCGAGCTTCAGGAGTTTCAATTCGAATCGGCCTCCTTCCTTTTCATAGTATCCATTTCAAATTTGAGGATTTAGGCAGTAACAGTTATTGTATTTAGTGGATAAACATCGGCCATTTCTATTTAGATTGAATTAAAGCTTTTTGCGGTTTTCGATTTTAATTCGAATGAATTAATGAAGGAAAACTGGAGTAGCCGTTATCTACAAGGGAGAGGGGTGTGGTATATATCCATTGAAGCTTTGGAGTTTGATTTTGCTGAGGACCAAATGAATTGAACAGGAAGGAGTGTCGCGATTTATAACAGGAGGAGGAATAGTACACGAGTAATAAATATTTGGTCGGCTAAGTACATAACAAATCTTTTATTTCCTTTAAAAAGATTTTCGATTTGATTTGTATTTAATTCGACTAGATTTAAAGAGATTTTCACTTTAATTTAAAAACATATCGATTTGATCTCGTGCTTATCCATAGAAAAAATATCGGGGTTCAAAATTAAAAACCGTGAACCGCTATTTTAGCGTATCGACCGACATTTCAATGTAATAACCCTATTCTGAACTCAACAATGAATATTCTAAAATTAATTTCTACATATATACCATATTAAATTAATATAATTTAAATTCGAAAATCACAAATTCTTTGATAATAAAATATTTTTATCATAATTTATATTCAAATACAGTTAATACCGATCATCTGAATTGTTTTGATTTAAATTCTAACTTCGAATTGAATTATTTTAAATTCTCGTATTATAATGATTATCAAATAAATCGTACTTTGATTATTTAATCGATAACCCAATAAAATACCATTTATATTATAAATTCAATATTTAAATCCATACTAAATATTTAAAATAAATCGACCAAAAATCCGGGTCGTTACATTCTTTCCCCCTTAAAATAATTTCCTCCTCGAAATTGCTAAGGTAGGAAAAATGGTACAAATCCATTTTCAAAATCTCACTTATATTGAAACTCAACTCCTCATATTTCAACAAATTTAATTTCACCAAAACTTTTGGTCTTCCTTCATTTAATTCGAATGATCTATGATCAATCCATTTATATCCAATCTATATTCTATTAAACCAATTCAAATTGTTTCTAGTCAATTGATTCACTTCAATCCATTTAACTAGCTGATGTTAAATTCCAATTCCAGAATCCAAATCCCAGGGGTTTTCATTTCAAATCCTTTTGAAATCACTTAAACATGTACATATATTTATAATCTTTTCAAATTCAAAGTATTTGAATTTTCCAACTAAATTTGTTTTCTTCCAAACAAATTCCCATCAAATTTTTTCTAAGGTAGCAATCCATCACTTAGAAACTCAAAAATGAACACTGATGATGTCGCGACCATCATCAGACTTATTTCCCAGCCACCGAAGTGAGTTCAGTGCTTAAACAATTTCAAATCCATTCAAAATGATTTTTATTCAAAAATCCCTTTCAAAACAAAGCTATATTATTTTAATTTACTTCAGAAAAATATTTTTCAACTTCCCAGGATTTAAATTCCAAATTCTGGTTTGAATTCAATTTTAATTCATTTCATTTGTGTATTTAATCCATATACAAATTCTATTTGGTTATAAATAACCATTTCAATTTTTATAATCTAATCTGATTAAAATATTAATCAACCAACTCATCCATGTATTACAATAATTTCAGAAAATTATTCTTTATACATCAAAATAGAATTTTGGGTAAAATTATTTCATTTACTCACTTTAAAACATTGTTATGTTGAATTTCTCTGTTCAAGTGTTTAGAAATTCCTATCGACTTTGTGGCGTCTCACAATTCGATCAGAATTCATAAATAGCTCAACAGACTAGCCAACACAATATAAAATAGGTTACATATCAATTTACAACTATGCGCTCTCGTATATGCACTCAGCTCATTCTAGGGTACTACTGACCCTATCTCTAATGAGCACATGCCACACAAGCCTAGGTATTTTCTCAACCTAAGCTCTGATACCAACTGTAACGACTCGCAAATCTGTACTATCTGAGTCGACTAATAACACCACACGTCCAACCCAAATTGCACAGAAATACGAATCATTATTAGAAAGAAGTTAGAGGATGAGGAATAGAAAGAAAGAAATATTAGAATAGAAGAAAAAACGAAGATCACAAACTCACAACGGAACGAATAAAATATATTAAATAACATAACCTTTGAAATACAAATATGTTTTGAATACACATACCATTATCAGAGCATAACAGTTATCCCTGGAACAGTTATAAACACTTGTTTCCAGATACAACATAGTTCACAGCAGAATATATGATAGTCTATAGCTAACTGGTGAAGCCTCCTGCTTCCATCTCCTCTAAGTGTATCTGTAAAAGCCTGAAACACTTGACTGCTCGTACAAATTTAGGCACCCAAGAGTTTAGGGAAAACAAACAAAATAAACTCTGGGTCAGTCATGGGACTGGTGTGAGTAAACTCCAACCATTTGTTTAACCTTAAAAATCCTTTCAAAAGGAAAGATAATAGTAAGACCATCCTGCACATAAACATGGACGGTTTTTCCCTTACTATAACCCAAAACACTTTGATTCAAAACCCTGTGATATTATAATAGTGTCTAAATCAAATAAATAACCAAATAACAGAACGCTTGCATCTCATGCTCCATATATAATATAAAATCAAAAACCGCATGGCGCTTATTGGAGATTGGATTTCCAACATGACAAGGTATGGAACCACCTTCCGATCGGTGTACTCTAGAGGCGATACACTGGGTTCAACAAGAACGTCTTGCAACCCAGCCCAGACATGACCGACCACTCATTTTGCTTGAGTGTATCGAATGTATATCACCAACGGTTGGGATCAGCAACCGTTTCCCGAATGGGACAGCATCGAATAGAATAAGAAATTAAATGAATCTCTAGATAGGTGATTATACATCCTAATGGGAGCGACCCACATAGCCATGCTGCCTGCCCGATTTTTGTCATTTTCCGGTTGTTGAGGCCTAAGGCTACGCTCACTTGCCATTCATTTATAGCACAATCACTTTGAATGCCGCATTGTCAGATCCGTTAATCATTAATTGATTTGCACAAATATTCTGGATGTTATGCTAAGGGAATAAATCTGTTGCAACCATATATATTTATACATACCAACCCATTTGATCATGGGAAATACTTTGTCAGACGTTCATCCATATACGTTCGTTCTGGGATTGAACGAAACCGAAGGCACAATTTCTATTAATAGAAAATGCCCTTGCACTTTACACCGTCTTCGATTATCTTCATATAATCTGATTCGCAACGCTACTGGCAATACAGAGTAGTTCACGGATAATAATCCAACCGGTCTCTCCATATTGACAACGATATTGGCAAGCACTTCGATAGTCGGTTATTTAACTATCGAAGAAAAACAAACATTCATTCAAACATCAAACAATCAGTGGGCCATTTAATCAATATTTCATTAATTAAATCATTTCTCCATTTCCTTATCAATATTTGTTAAACAAATATTTTCAATTATCCTCTCGGTCTCTTACATTATTTGGAAAGCATTCCTATATCTTGCCTTCTTTTATTTTCTACACTTAGAAAATATATTCTATTTGAAATTGAAACAATTTCAATCACTTTTTTTCCCGTCTACTTTGATTATACTCAGGAAATATTTTCTTTTATATTTCCAAAATTCCACCACTTGGTTTAAAACGAATGTTGTGTAAAAAATCGTTATGACAACCCAAAATATTTTATTCAACACTTCTCTTCGAGACTGGATCTTGCTATTTATCAATTAAAAATGAAATCAATCAAGTTGTGGTAAAATTTCCTCTCAGACCTTGACTAAAAATATCCTCAATTTCAAAACGGCAAAACCACTAACCTCGAATAATCAACACTATAAAACCCAATTATTCATTTTAACACATGTATATGGTTCACTTTCTATTTCTAATTTATAGATTTCCCTTTTTGTTGCAATATTCTATTTTTAACTTTGTTTCCCTATCGAATTCTATATATATCGATACATTGATTTCTAACTATCAAATTATCCTAAAAATATTCTAACTCCTTAAATTTCCGGAAATTTTTGCCATAACCTCCTTTGTACCGGGAGCTTCGGGATATTTCAAATAGCCTCCCATGTGTAACAACCCGAAAATCTGGGCCAGTTTAAAATTTTTATTTTGGCAATTTTAGCGGAGTTGGAGCATTTAAAATGAATTATTTTAAATAAAATCAACGAGAAATTTATTTGAATATAATTCGAACGTATATATTATATACGTCGTCGTTAGAATATAATTAATTATTTATATTTATAAAAGGAATTGAAAATGGCGTGGTAGTTCGATAATTCGATTTCAAACTTCAAATGAATGTACCGGGTGCAAAACAAACCGGATTTTAGTGAAACCAAAAATAATAGGATCTCTTTGTGAATATCTTTCCAACGAATTCGAATAATCGAAATTTCATAGCGGGAATCAAAAGATATGTCCAGTTGAAAATTCTGAATAGTCGCTATGGAATTCAGGCCCTTAAAAATGGAAATTTTGCAAACGACCTCGGATTTCGACGAAACCACTTTTGTTGGGTCCGTGATGTAAAGTTATTGCTAGGTTTCAAATTTCTTAATTTTTCGATTCAATATGCGAGTGTGGCGAAGGAAAACGCATTTGACCATTTTCAGTTGATTTTAATCGACTGGAAAATGGCCATTTTTCAAACGGTCTCAGAATTCGACGAAACTAGTTTTGTTAGGACCGTATCGTCAATACGAAGCTAGAAAATATTTTTCGGGAATTTTTCGAGTTAGTATGTGACCCCGGTAAATTGAAATGCGCGTTCAAATTCAATATATAGAGTTATATGTTGATTTTGACGGAAACTGATCGAAACAGTCGAATCAGCTTACGATACATATCCCATTGTGTTCGGAATGAGGGTAATTAACTATGGACGGCAGGCGGTGGACCTCGTTTAGAGGTCGTATGTAAAAGTCAACTTTTTGGGATTAAAAAAATTAAATAAAACTACCTCCCTCCCCTTAAATCCTCCTGCCCCCCCCCCCCTCTTCGAAATTAAATCGGAAGCAAGAAAAGAAAAAGAAAAACGCATAGAGGGAAATCACGATGGACCTCCTCCGATCGACGCCCGTCGTCGCGCCCAGAAGTGGCCGCCGCCGCCCCTGGCGGAGCTCCTCCGGCCTCCCCTCTGCTATGCCTCTCTCTCTTCTCTACCCTCCTCTGCAAAGCGCGATTCCTCCCTCCCTTCCTTTAAATAGAGACCCGCGCCCAAACAACCTCCCACCTCGAACCCGCCATACCCCAATCTGCCAATCCCTCCGCCCACTTCAGCCTCCGACGCAGCGAGACGCCTCTTCCAGTCGATTACAACAGCCCCCCTTTCCCTCGTTTTACTGTAAGCCCCTTTTTCTTTTAATTACTTTAAATTGTTTTGAATGGCATGGTTTTCATAAAGAAAAATATAACTTTTGTGATAAGAGAAAAAAAACATGATTTTATATAGTATGAATATAATTTTTATATAATGTAGAAGATAAAGATATAATTTTTATATGATGAAGAGATCAAAAATATAATTTTTATATAAGGAGGAAGTCAAAAATATAATTTTTATATCGTAGAAAGGTTAAGAATATGATTTTTATTCAAGTATAGTAATAAAAATATAATCTTTATTAGAAGAATAGCAATATAAAAATATAATTTTTATAACAGGGTAAAGATAAAAATTAGATTTTTCTATATTGAATAGCATAGTAAAAATTAGATTTTTCTATATTGAATAGCATAGTAAAAATTAGATTTTTCTATATTGAATAGCATAGTAAAAATTAGATTTTTCTATATTGAATAGCATAGTAAAAATTAGATTTTTCTGTATTGAATAGCATAGTAAAAATTAGATTTTTCTATATTGAATAGCGTAGTAAAAATTCGATTTTTATATATTGAATAACGAAGTAAAAATTCGATTTTTATATATTGAATAGCGAAGTAAAAATTCGATTTTTATATATGTAGTGGCTACGGGCAACGAAGTTGACAAAGATGCAAGAGCGACGAAGATTTCTATAAAAGAAGTGTCGTGAAGTTGGATAGCTATCGGTGAGAGCTTCTCACTCTAAACTTCTTTTTCTAGTTATATATATATATACTAGGATGTAGACGGTGTTTAGTAGCACCCGACACCCGTCATCCACAGACCATGGATGGCTTGTTTGTTAAATTGTTTGGTTGAGTAGTTGGTTAGTCTATTTGGTTTGAATGGAATTGTTTGGTGAAATGGAATGGATTTGATTAATGTGTGAATGGCGTGGGCCTTCACTAGACCGGGGATAAGGCTATGCCTCGTCCCGTTTCTAGTATCGTGTCGTTATGCCGCCGAAATTTTCTAAAATATGTTAGAGAAATAAAAATATCATTTTATTGAATAATTGAACTGAATAGAAATTCATGTGTTGAAATAAAATATAATTTTTAACGTGAAGTGAATAGAATAAAATAAAATATTCATTTACAAACCGGACGGTTTGTTTATGTACACTTATTTGAAGGACATTGATTGGGACGATAAATTTTACACGTCGCCCAACTGCACAACTAAAATCTGTGTTTGATTGTTTGAAACCCCACACGGTTGTTGGGATGAAATTTGAAGTTCACTCATCCTGATTAATTAAATATGTCGATCGATTGATTGACAGGCTGTTATAAGCGTTAGATATCTATATTTGATGCTTATACATTGTAGTGCACTTTGGTTGATGGTTGATTATTTTTCAACGCTATTATATACATGTGTTGTATGGAATCTATATAATTAACATTATATGGTGATTGATTGGGCCTCATTCCAATCGGGAAAATAATTAATATTATAAAATAGATTCATGTGTTGACGATGTTCCTGAGTTGAAAATATTTATGTGTTGAGTGAAATATTTTATACAATGAAATTTACATCCATATCACATTTAAAATTTGAACTACTTTACGGTTGAAGTCTAATTGAAAATCAAACGATAGATACCATAATTTTATAAAATATTTTACATAACAAAAATAGTGATGTGTTGACAGTACTCATGTGTGGAGATTAGTCGTGTGTTGAAAGAAATAAAGATTCATGTGTTGAATAGAATAAATATTCATTTGTTGAATAGAATAAAGAAGTTTTTGAGAAATATAAAGCCGTGTGGATTAGAGATGCGCTATTTTGACGTGAACGGTATTTATATCGATTTTACTCGTTTGGCAATGAATATTAAAAGGTGATTTCAAAATCTAATATTTTGAAATGAAATTCAAATTGAATTAGATAAGAATTGAAATTGAAATTTTATTGAATCAATTTGAAATGAATTCGAATCGAATAGAAAATGAACTCGATTCGAATTGAATAGAAATTGAACTCGATTCGAATTGAATAGAAAACGAATTAGAATTTGAATTGAATTGAAATGAATTTGAATTCGAATTGAATAAAATTAAAATGAATTCGAATTGAATTGAAATCAAATCGATTTGAATTTGAAGATGAAGTTGAAATTGTTTTTGAAACAAATTTAGAACGATTTATAAAATTCGTTTTAAAAGGAAATCGACGAAATATATAATACATATATATATTATATATATAATGGCCTGAATAGAACGCGCCGCGCCGCGGCAGTTCGTGAATTTCAACCATTAACTTCGAATTGACATTACGGGAGATCCGACCGTCGGATTCTCCTAAAACCGGAACCGTTGGGTTCGTATCGAAAAGAGCTTTCCAATGAATATTAGAAATTTGAAATCTAACGGTTGGATTTGGAATTATGCCCAAATCCAATTCGAAAAAGGTCGCCGTAAGTGCAGTTCGATAGCCGTTGGTGGAAATCGACCGTACGGGCCTTGATAAAATTATTAAAAATATCTATAATTTGTATAAAATCATAATATATGGATTGGAAATAATTGAGCTGGAAAATTCCATATTTGAAAAGATAAAAATAAATTTTTATTGAAATGAACTAGTTTTGAACTAGAATTAAAATCAATTTATTTTTGACATAAATAAATTGAATTTGAAAGTGATTTTAAAAATAATCAATATTCCCAATACGTGGATTGGACTGGAGTTGAATCGAAATTATCTTCGGGATATTTCGATGTTGGATTTCGTGACTATACAGACATTGTTATGGGAATTTGAAAGATATATTTAATATCGTTATTTCCAATACAATATATGTTGGTTTCAGAATTTGATATTGAATATAAGCCGATATATTTTCTATTTAGAGCCTTGTATTTAATATCAAATGTGATTTGGGTTTATCGTGAATCATGTTTTAGAGGACATTGGTTCTTTAACCCAGTTAAAGGCAAGATACTTATTTTTGAAAAGATTAAAACTAAGTGGAGTTTTAATGAATCTTTAATTAGATTAAAATGTGAATTGATAATTTAAATTATCAAATCTGAAAAGTGATCGAGAGTGGAGTATCACCAGTTTTGCTCCAAAGCGATAGTTAAATCTTTAATTAGATTTGAACGGGGAATGGTAATTAATTTTACCGAAAACACCGTGGTGTTAGGAATGGAGTATCACCAGTTTCGCTCCATGGGATATATAGGTTGGGATTGGGGAAATAAAATAAATAATTACTTCGGTGTGGTTCGCTAATCCCGACTAGTTTGGAAAACCATAAAATGGTTTGAAATGATATCCAAAGGAGGATTATAGGATAAATTTAGAAGAATTTATCTTGGATAAAATTAATGGGAACATTTCCCTAAAAATGTAATTTTGTGATTAAAAGGATATTCTGAATTGGAATGAGGCATTTGTTGTGTTTGTGTAACATTCGTTTATTATATACGTGGGTTATTCACAAAGGCCGGGTTTATACCCATTCTGAATAACCGATTCGACGAGATGTCGAAGATGAAGACGGTGGTTGAAGACCGGAATTCTTCACATCGTTTGGGTGATTACTGATGATCTTGATTGGGCTGTACACCCAGGATGAGGGAATCAGTTGGTGATCGTCCAGACGTACTTGGAGATGGATGGATATGCGAGGAAAGTGCCTCCGGTTTCGTTCAGACCCAGAACGAACTTGTAAATGGATTGTGTGTCTGACATTGGATTTTATTCTGTGTTGATTGATCTCTATTAAATATACATCTGTTTGGCGGTGGAGAATTTATTCTCTTGCTTAACGCCCTTCTCTGAGACGTACGAGCTCAGAGGTTGTATATCGATGGACATCAGTCGCATGGAATGAATTGCCAGTGTGGCACGCGTAAGTGGCAATTGATCAGGGCTTCTGTTGAAAAGCAAAGTCTTGTGGTTGATGATCAAAGCACGGCCTGTGTGGCGTAGCTTTGTGTATAACGTGAATTCGCGAGCCTCACACCTCGGTATGAGTCAAAAACGGGATACGGACCCGAGGAGTGCACGACGTTTCTTTCTAGCTAGGGTGGTGTCAATGACCTACCAGCCCTGACATTTATATACTTTTCACCTGTGTGGTTGTTGGATACGAGGCGCCTCGGATATAGGTTCGTAAGGACCGGGAAACGTGTGTTCAGGAATTGCCAATCCTCAAAAGTAAGAGAGGACCGGCCTTGGAGGATCCAGGGATTGCTGTGTGTGGTCCCGAGGCATTTGCTAGAGTGTCTCGAACGCGGAGAGGAGCTTGCCCCTTGCCTCGACTCATGACGGAAACCCAATTTCCAATACGTGATATTGCGGTTTTATTTGTAGAGCCTAGTATGGCGACATGATAGATGGTACCCATGCCGCCTATGATTGATATTTATGATTGAAATTGTTTTGACACTATACACTTATTATAATAGTATCAAATGATTTGTTTTAAACGTATCAAGCATGTTTGGCTATTATAAGGGAAAACCCTATCCTCCGGCTTGCGTTGCATTGTGTGATGGGACCTGGGTCTTATAATAGCTTCATTTTTCCAAAAAGCATTGCGCTGTTTTGTTTTATGCACTAGTATTCTTGGGAGGAAACCTGTTCCGTGTTATACGGCGTGGTCCCTTGAATTACTCTCTTTTAAAGCAAAGCTTTAAATAACTGTTTTAGTTCTCACACCAGTCACATGACTGACCTGGAGTTTATTGTTTTAACCTAAATTCTGGGTGCCCCTATTTTCCGCACGGGCAGCTAGTAGTTTTGGTTTTGCAGATTTATATTCACAGGGTCCTGATTAACAGCTGGAACGATGCTCGGAAAGCTTTGTATCCGTGTATCACTTTCAGTTGTGTTTTGTATATTTTTCCGCTGCTATGTAATTTATTGTAATCTCTGATATTTGTCGAATGTAATTTATTCATTTATACCCTGTATATTCTTGTATCTGATGGAATTGTTTTAATAACAATGAAATGTTCTTCCGTTAGCGTTCTATTTTGTCTTGTCCTCAATTTTATCCGTGCTTTCCTTCACGGGGAAGTTCTGGTCGTCTCACCATGGCTCTCACCAATCCAAAAGAAAAAGCCAAGCGGCTGGCCGATACGGTGCATAAAACCTCATATATGAATTTAAACGTGTACTTATTTGTCGGGCACATAAATTAAAATCTTCATATACTTCATCCCATGCCTGTCTAACACATGCTCACCTGTTTTAATTCAATTTAACTCAATCCATTCGTTTGAATTCAGCTTCGCTCATTTATCCTTTAATTAGCTATTTTGTCTGTTCCACTTCTTTGTTTGAACATAACATGTTCAAACGAAATATTTAATTTGCTCATAACCAAATTGAAATTTCAATTCCAATTCTAGTTTCCTTTTCAATTTCGAATATAAATTTTCAAATCGAATTCACTTATTCAAAGCCCAACATCAATTCAAAATCTCATTAACTAATTACTATTCGAATCAGTTAATTCTATACAATAATCAAAAATCTGATTCCTGTTTCAAAAATCAATTCATTACTCCACTTAAGTTCCGATATATTTTATAACTCAAATCTGAATTTTTCTAAATCAAAATTTGGATTTTATTTGCTTAAAATCCTTTGTTTATTTAAATAAACGGTTATGGTTTTTAAATGGTTATGGCGCTGTTTTTCTGAAAATTTGATTTTGATATAACTCAAAATCTATTCGACGAAATCCAGATTTTTCTCCTTCGTTAGAAAACTATTATTAAATCGGTCTTGACGTTTCTTGTTCTAGATAATTCCGACTTCAATTGAGTTCTGTATATTCAATTGAAGTTCGAAACGCAAACTTACGAACTGCAGCGTTGCGGCGAGTTCGTTTTAATTATATTTATAAATATAAACGTTTAAACTTCGTTTATAATAAATTCAACTCTATTTTAACTCTATTTGAATTTTCTTGATTCAAACTCCATTTTCACTTTTATTTGAATTCTATATTCAAATTCAAATTCCAATTTCACTTTTTTTTGAATCCTATATTCAAATTCCATATTTTAAATTCCATTTGAATTATATATTTAAATCCCATAGTTTAAAATTCCATTTGAATGCTATATTCAAATTATTTAGTTTAAATTCCATTTGAATTCTCTTTTGAATTCTACATTCAAATTCCCTATTTAATTCTCTTTGAATTCAAATTCCAAATTTATTCTATTTGAATTTCAAATATTCAAACTCCGATTTAATTCTATTTGAAATTTCAAATATTCAAACTCCTTTTTAATTCTATTATTCAAATTCTATTTAAATCCTCTTATTCAAATTCTATTTCAAATTCCCTTATTCAAATTCTATTTACATTCCTATATTTGAATTTCCTTTAAATTTTCTATATTCAACATCTATTTAAATTTCTATATTCAAATTCTATATTTGAATCCTCTTTAAATTTCTATATTCAAATTCTATATTTAAATTCTCTATTCAAATCCCGTTTGAATTTCTGTATTCAAACTCCATTCAAATTCTATATTCAATTTCTATTTGAATTTCCTTTATTCAAATTCTACTTGAATTTCTATATTCGAATTATATTTGAATTTTCTTTATTCAATTTCTATCTCAATTTTCTCATTCTTAAACAAGTCTCGATTTCAATTTCTTTTGAAATTGATATTTTTACTTTTAAAAATAGATTTCCCTTTTCAATTTCACACTTGTATTTTTATTTTTGAATTATCCAATGATAATTCTTTTCACTTCATTTATAAACTTCGTTTATAAAAGAACTACTTATAAACTTCGTTTATAAAGGAACTACTTGTTTTATTTTTTTTCAAAACAAGTTTATATCTCAAATCTATTTAAAAATTCAAATTCTATTTTTCTAAAATAGAATTTCCCCTTTTAAATCTCAAATATCCTTTCCGCAATATTTTTAAATATCAACCTTTGGGCCCAGTGAATTCAAACACCAAAACAACCAATTATTTATTTTCTAACACATCCTATATGACAGTATATATGAAAACAAATAAACGAACAGATAATATATTTTTGAGGAATCCAGTTGGATCCCTCCAGCCTGTTTTTCCTGCATCCACAGACGTTAGTCAACAGAAATAATGCCCATCCTGCTTCGAGGTAGGATATCGCGGTAAAAAGGGGATCCACTTATATACATGGGAGTATGGTCATCCGCTAATGGTACCGCGGGCATCCGCTAATGATACTGCGGGAATCAATCCAATCACCAAACCAATATATATATATATATATATATATATATATATATATATATAGTCAACCCTAAATAACTAATATTTTTAATTCAACTAGAAAGCATTCAAACAAGCATGAAACACTTATTTTTAACGAATAAAAATAATTCTAAATAAAAGGTGAGTGAGATTTACTCACTAGGCTTTTAAATTTGCACTTGTTCCAGTTTCAATTTCTGAATACCCAATGAAGCTCATTATAGAGTTTTTCACAATGATTCCCCCATAAGTCTGTTTTTCAACGTAAGATAATATTAATAAAATTTCAATTATTGAATTGCACTAATTTAATTCATAAATTACTATAACAACCCGTATTTTTATAACATGTTAAAACAAGAAATCAAGGCAGAATTAAATTTTAAAGGCAGAATCCAGGGAAACGGGTTACGCCATTGCGTTCGTCTCGAAATTCTACTTGGAAATGAGTCTGAGTTTGCGAAAATCGGAGTCCGTATGAGGGAGATATGGCCCTCTGAAGTTTCTGGAATTTTCAGAATCAAAAACAGCTCGAAATTCGAATTTAAACCCCACAACAGGCAGGGCGGGAAAACTCCCGCCCATAGACTAGGTCGACCTAGGAGTCGACCATAGGTCGACCTCCCAGGGGCCAGGTCGACCATAGTGTCTACTTAGGGGTCGACCTGCCTCCCAAACCTATTTCCTGAACCAGATGCATTCTGATGTATTTAGACTTGTTTCGTGACCAGATTCGTCTGCCTAACCCTATATAAACAGCCCCCTAGCCTCACTCTCTCTACACCATTTTATTATGTCCTTATGCTACCTCTATGAAAATCAAAATGATAATATTTAAATTAAAAGAGACTACTTCTTCTTCGTCAAGACAACAGCTAGGAATTGCAAATTGGGGGTTTTCAACTAGAAAAAGACTAAACAAATAGAGATTCAACAACTGCAACAACCGTTTCTAGAATCAAATCTCTGCACTCTAATTCTCAATCCGCGCTCTGTAAGTTCTAGTTACTTTGAGATTGAAACTTGTTAAATTTGATATGGACATGGAATAAAATGAAATTGGACCTAAGCTTGATTATCTATTTGGATCTGTTCTTGTCTCTTCTTGAATCTATGATTTTGGGTTATTTCTTATCGACTGAATCATGCCCATTCATGTTATTGGACCTAGTTTATTATTCAAACGCTAGATTGTAACATAAATTCTTGGATCTTGACTTGTGGGAATATTTCTATTTAGGGCCTATTCATGTTGTAAATCAAATTCTTTCATGTCTATAAACCTTAATATGACTATGATGATGAACATAAGACTATGCCTATGACTAAGAACATAAGACTATGCCTATGACTGTGAACATAAGACTATGCCAATGCCTATGACGGTGAACGTAAGACTGTTACCTATGACTATGACAAGGACGATTGTGGCTAATCAACTATGACTCTTGACTATGAGAATTATTACCTATGATTATGAACATAAGGTCATTATCTATGACCATGACTTTGAAACTACTACTGTTAATTGCCTATGACTATTTGCCTAGAACTATTTTTGATAATTATCCATGATTATTGTGATGAGTCGCTTATGATTCATAACTATGAGATTTCTACCTATGACTATTGGGGTTAATTGCCTAAGACTATTATAATTGATTGTTCATGCCCATAACACTATAGTTGAAAACCATGTTGTGCACCGAATTGGCATTTTGTTGGATCGTATACCTAGGGTGTGACTTGCTTAGTTTATTCGCTATTATGTACACCAAAACCATTGGATCCATTATCCTTGTATTTGGCTTGCTTTTGCATGCCTATTCTTTTATGTCAGCGTTTACCATGACTATCGCCTTATCTTGCTAGATTTGAAATCCTATATGCCAGTGATGTTGTAACCAATTATCTCAAGTTATGTCATGCTAGTCTTGTAACCCTTTTTATTGCTTTATGCTAGTCCCTTTTGCCTATCATAGTTTTGATGCTATTCCCTCTATTTCAAGATTTGGATTTATTTGTAGTATAGATCGATTCACGTTCACGTGCGATGGGAATACGATTTGGGTAGAATAGGAAAAAACACGAATTGGTTATGAACATGAATTATGAACTTGATAAAAGAAAAAACTTGAAACATGAACGTTGTTATAACTTGAACCTAGATATGGACACGAACTTGACATCGACTTGACACGAAACTTGCCTTGAAAACCTGACACGAACTTGACATGAAACTTGAACATGGTCATGACACTTAGAATGAACTTAAAAGTGGCCAACTCGAGGTTGGGTTGAGTTTGCAGTGTAATTCTGCCCGGAACCGCCCGGCAAATCCAGTTACTGTAAACAATAGGATCCAATATGGGTAGTTGGTCATATCGCACTTGAAAACCCGAGGTCAGACTGAGTTGTGGTGTAAATCTGCCCGGAACCGCCCGGCATATCCAGTGACCACAACAACAGGTCTGATGTGAGAGATTGGGGTGCATTAATGAATTAATGTCACTTGATAGGGTTAAGTCGTGAACCACTCAAATATACTTAACCAATTGGACGCGATTGTTTGATAGGGTTAAGTCATGAACTGCTTGAATATACTTAACCAATTTAACATGATGATTTGATAGGGTTAAGTCATGAACCGCTTGAATATACTTAACCAATTTATCACGATGATTTGATAGGGTTAAGTCATAAACCACTTGAATATACTTAACCAATTTGACACGATGATTTGATAGGGTTAAGTCATGAACCGATTGAATATACTTAACCAACTTGACAGATGATTCATAAGGCTAAGTCATGAACTTGAATGACAACAATTAGCCAATTTGACATGACACGTAGGCGGGTTAAGTCACGAACTTGAATGACAACACTTAACCAACTTGACATGCTAGACTGATGGGGTTAAGTCTCGAATTTAAATGACAACACTTAACCTACTAGACGGAAACCCTAGTTGCACGGTCCTTTTCAGCAGTAACCCACTAGATGTATCACGGTACCCTGGAACTAGGCAGGGTGGGGCACGATTACTGGGCTGATTGTAAGCGACCAGAATGACGGCTGAGTTGGTGCGCCATTGTAGGTTCAGGAGGACTATGGTCGTGCACGTAGTCCGGAGTTGAAAAAGCAGGCATTGGGCACCGGTAGGTTTACACTGTGAGTGCTTGATTCGTGTCGGTGGTTGGCACCCTAGGGCTTGATACACCCTATGGTGGACCTAGCACAGGTGACTACATTTCGTGATTGGGCCGTATGACACAGACACATGAACGAGCTAGGACTTGTAGGGAGCCGATCGATTAATAGATCGTTACGTGGAATTCGTTAGGTAGCATAATCCCTAGTGGTCCTAGGTGGCATAAACCCTAATCAAATCTGGAAAACGTTCAATAGGTAGCATAATCCCTAGTGGTCCTAGGTGGCATAAATCCTAGTTGAACACGCGATAGTTCATGATAAGGAAACCTAGCCAGAACAAGGGTGGCGGTCCAAACGATTTCAAGAATGGTGGCACTACGTTGAAGTAGTATAGAAATACGTGATGAAACCCGTACGATATACGGCAAGGGACTGTACATACACATGGAAAGGATGATACGGGTTGGGGTGCTAGTACAGTTGGTGCAGAGAATGTTACACATGCGATGCTATACGTAGTTTATCTGGTTTGCATAGTTTATCTTATTACCGTAGTTTATCTTGTTACCATAGTTTATCTTATTATCTTAGTTTAACTTGCCTATCTTGTCATCATCCTTATGTTTACTTTCAGTTTATACATGTCATGTTACCTTTACTTGTTTCTATGCTGACCCGTTTTGTTTCGCCTCTTTTTCTCCCATCCCCCCACCCAGGTTCTCAGGGAGGAAACACTACGATTTAGTTTGGACTTCTTTCTGCTTCAAGATCATCATATATGGCTTGGACCTTTCTTGGCTATGGCTTCTTTACTGTTTTACTTGGGGAATGATTTATGACTATGGTTTTATGCTTCTTTACTATTGCAAGACAGATTTCGATGTAATGGATTTAATGGCATTTTGATGTAAAAGGCTTTAGACCTTTCTAGATTTTAAAGCAATGAAATTTGGTTCTTCTTCCGCTATTTTATATGTTCTGTCTTGTAATATTTCTTGTATGTTTACTTAGATAATGCTCCACCAAAGTTAGTGCATTCCTTTAGTGAGTGACCCTAGCGGAGGTGGGGTGTTACAATTACCCACGTAAATTATTTCCAAATTTTAAACCTACTTTCATATTCAAATTATAAGTTTACTACTCAATTCTTATTGACAAACTATATTAGTTTGTACAATTTTCTTTAGTTAGTTACAAACTAGTTTCCATATCAAATCTTAAATTTTCATCAATTTATTTAAGTTATTAACTCAAACTAAATTACCTAATTAACAAGTTTGAATTAACTTAAGAAATTTTAAACATCATCAGTCTTTTTAAACTAAAAATTAATTATACCTTAAGCCATTTTAATAGCTTCTTCCCACATTGAATATGCAGATCCAGCATTCACTTTTGCAAACACCCAACCGTCGAGCCTTAAATTTGAACCTAGCATAACTCCTTTACTAATCCCATCATCGGCCTTTGTCTTCTCCATTTATACAACCGTTGAATTCAACACAGGAACACCTTCCATTAAATGAGATATGACCTTCCCATCGTCCTCTCTCACAAACTCAGCATCAACCACCCTGGTCAGCACCTCTTCCTGCACCTGAATGCTGCCACTAGTCCACCACAGTAGCCGTTCTCTTTACTGTCACTATTACCCTAAAAAAAATATAGATCGAACTCTCCTTTCATCATACTGTCGAATTCAGAAATCTCCAAACACCAATTAACGCACTCTCCTGTCCAATAATTAGACCCTACTTCTACCGTTACCCCCAACATCAAACTGGTTCAACCCTAAAAGCCATCGTGACCTCTCATTCTCCACACGCCTACCACAACAACAACCGCGATAAACCCATGACAGCCTCGACAACCCAACCCCTTGTAATCGCAAGCCTCCCATGAATCGCAAGCCTCACCAACGCTGAATCGAGCTTCAGGAGTTTCAATTCAAATCGGCCTCCTTCCTTTTCATAGTATCCATTTCAAATTTGAGGTTTAGGCAGTAACGGTTATTGTATTTAGTGGAAAAACATCGGCCATTTCTATTTAGATTGAATTGAAGCTTTTTGGGGTTTTCGATTTTAATTCGAATGAATTAATCAAGGAAAACAGGAGTAGCCGTGATCTACAAAGGAGAGGGGTGCGGTATATATCCATTGAAGCTTTGGAGTTTGATTTTGCTGAGGACCAAATGAATTGAACGGGAAGGAGTGTCGCGATTTATAATAGGAGGAGGAATAGTACACGAGTAATAAATATTTGGTCGGCTAAGTACATAACAAATCTTTTATTTCATTTAAAAAGATTTTCGATTCGATTTGTATTTAATTCGACTAGATTTAAATATATTTTTTCTTTAATTTAAAAAGATATCGATTTGATCTCGTGCTTATCCATAGAAAAAATATCGGGGTTCGAAATTAAAAATTGTGAACCGCTATTTTAGCGTATCGACTGACATTTCAATGTAATAACCCTATTCTGAACTCAACAATGAATATTCTGAAAATTAATTTCAACATATATACCATATTAAATTAATATAATTTAAATTCGAAAATCACAAATTCTTTGATAATAAAATATTTTTATCATAATTTATATTCAAATACAGTTAATACCGATCATCTGAATTGTTTTGATTTAAATTCTAACTTCGAATTGAATTATTTTAAATTCTCGTATTATAATGATTATCAAATAAATCGTACTTCGATTATTTAATCGATAACCCAATAAAATACCATTTATATTATAAATTCAATATTTAAATCCATACTAAATATTTAAAATAAATCGACCAAAAATCCGGGTCGTTACAGAGGAAGAGTTCACTTAAGCATCTTAAGTTACCTTTACCATATTTGTTACATTCTCTCGGTTCAGCAATATTTGGAAAATGGGATAATACTGCTTATGATGTTAGTTTATTTACATTGCAATACTCTAGTCTCCTTCACCAATGATGAATGAATATTGAGTCCTTCCCCATACATAAAGTCCGGTGGAGTATCAGTTCTCATTTCTTCTCCTATTTATTTTCTTTATTCTACTGTTTTCACATAGCACGGTGTGCACCGTGCACGTGCACGGTTGGTCCGTTCACCCGGCGATTGTCGCGCCCCCATCCGCGAATCCGATCTCCACCCAGCATCGTTGCCTACCACTCGTTCCGGCCCCAGAAACTATCCTTTCCAAAAATCACCTTACAGTCGTCACTCCCCTTGGTCATACTAATATACTCTGCTTTTGGACCATAAACACATACACTGTTTTGTATTTTTAGTTTAAATTCAATATGGCATGAGGCTTGAAAATCAATCTTAATATATGCTTACAAACTTATATATATTTAGCGATTACTGTATTAATAATGTTTAAATTACAGTTAGATTTGAAACCACTGTATAAATACTAAATCTTTAGATATATTTCTCATGCTCTTGACTAATGCATTCATGACCCGTATATCACTTACTATTTACATATATGTATATTTTTGCATTATTCTGTATATAAACCAATAGTAAATTCCACTTCTTCTTTTCTTCTACTTGCTATTGTTTTCTCCTTACTTCATTTTGTGTTCATTTTAGGTACATATTACCTTCCCAGTTAGTACCATAGCATTCAATTCGTACACAAGGGAGGTTAATCATATTCAAGAAAATATACAACCAATCTTAATGACTAGCATATGGTTTTAAAAATAATAATTTTAGATCTACGTTTAATCACCAAAAGTTTGCCAACTGTTTTTGTTTTATTTACTTTCAGGTTTAACATAGATATGTTGTGAAGTAATACAACTTATCAGAACATATATATCTACTTCATATATTATGAAACAATAACTAAAGAAAGGGGTTTAGTCACTATTCATGTTGCTGTTCAGAGGACAATATATTTTGTAAAACCAATACTACTCAACAGCCTCGCTATGCATGTATATATATCATATAAAACCACTAAAGAGGAAGTTCACTTACATATGAATATTGTTTTAGTTTGATCAATGAGTTCAGGCATAAACCAATTTATTTGTACTGATTATGACCACATCAGGATTTTTTTATACACACCTTTAGATTCATATAAGCAAACATCTAAATTACCAAACTTTAAATGCATAAATAATAGTAGGAGAGAAATAGTGTTTACTCACCTTAGTTTACTGGTTTGTATAAATGATCATAATGTTGTTTTTTTCCTATCCTTTAAAAATACTCCTTTGTTTTAAGACTTGTTGTAGATTTTATTGAACTGGTTCGAATGTGTTTTTGGGTGAAGAAACAAGAAGGGTATGTGCGTATTTATAGCAAAAATTTAAGAATAAAATATTTGCTTCCTTTAAAACTTTGCATAGCATTTTAACAAAGATGAAATGTTTCAACACAGCTACTTCTCTAGGCTTGTTCTAGCTACTACCACTTCACATGATTGAAAAGAAAGAAATGCATGGTCACTTGTGAAAATTTCTATCACTAGGTTATACGGCCATGTGTGAATGCTTTGGAATAAATAAAATATATAATTGCTTAAATATTGAGAAATATATGCTACTCCTTAGTCTTCATTAGGGGTGTTTTTGCAGATTGATGGAATGGGAAAGGTATTGACGGGGTGTGGACATGTTCTTACTGCTATGACTAGGTTGCTTAGGAAAAGAAAACTCAATCTTGCCGTATTCATGCTGTTGAGATAGTTGTATTTGTGTACAACTCAAGTAAAATATCTTGTAAGATTTTACTTAGTATATCAACAACTTCTAATCTATTTAGTGGTGTGTGCCTACATGTATAGCCTGTAGATGTATGCATGGCCATGTGCAGAGTATTCTTGAAACCAAACTAGGCACCTAAGCATGTATTACATCCTACTGTAAATTGCAGTCATAGCTACTAGAAGGTGTAGACTCCTATTTGATGTGAAGGGTTAGCTGCTCTATACCCACATCGTCTGGTTATCTATCATTTACAAAGTCGAGTGCAAGTGTGTTTGCAAAGGAAAATCTTCATCTAGTTGTCAATTCTAAGTACTTATTGTTTAAAATATTTTTAACTTAGCAACAAAGGAACAACTTTATTTACTTGTTTTGATCTTGCCATTCAATAACTTAAATGCTACATCACTACCATTTAATTGTCATGTTCTTATAAACTTCTATGAGAGGTAATTTAGATTTTCCTTTATGTAAAACTCATTTGATGCATAAATAAAATTTTCATAAATTTTAACACAAGCTTAAACAAGATTGAGAAGTTAAAAATATACTCATATGATTATCTAAACAAATGATTGTCTAAATTTTCAATAATATTCTAAGCTAAATTATTCATTTATTTCAATTATAAATAAAATCTATAATTATGGTTTTAACAAATTTAGCCAAAAATCTAGGACATTACAGTGTGTCTCTTATCTCATTTAAAAAAAAACAAGCTCTGGTTATGCATGGTTATGAGACAACTTATAATTTAAGCTGCGTCTGACCTCATTTAAAAATCCAAGATCTGGTTATGCGTTGTCAGTGTGCTCTTAAATAAAATAAAAAGAAAAAGGAAATAATGCGCTAAAAATTAAAATTAATATGAAATTCTCCTTGGTGTATAAAAATCAGTTTATCAATCCATCTTTCTAATCTGTGAAATGTGTTGATATTTTATGACGTATTATGATGTGTTGATTGATAGTTATTGGGATTTGAGAGTATTTGATTTTGTCACTTAAATTGAATTATTAATTATAGTCCAAAATCCATCACTGTTTTTGAACCTTTTTTTTTAATTCTTTGGAATATAATTGGAATTCATATTTTTTAACTCTCCCTATTTTATATAAAATTCATCGTAAATCTGTCATTCTCTGCAATGTGAAATATGCCACCTGTTCCTAGAATATTATGATTTTTGTTTGGCTGATTGAGATTTATGATGACTGTTCTTCCTCTTAAACTGAAATTATAATCATTTTTCATCTAAATTTTAATTTCTATATTCTTTTGATGATAAAAAAAGGGGGAGAATGAGTTGAGATTTTGATTTATGAGTGAATATTTTATAAATATTTTTAATTTTGAAAATTTATTCTTTCACTCATGCACACTTGTAGGGGGAGCATTCAAATAGGGGGAGTAATATATATTTCATTTTTTTTCAAAAACATTTATGCTCAAAATCTTATATTTGTTTGTCATCATCAAAAGGGGGAGATTGTTGTATATAACAGTGTTGTGTACACAATTATATGATTTTTGTTTGATGATAACAACCAAATATATATTATTATAAATGTGTCTATACTGTACTGCTTTATATATACACAACAGACAGGAATATAATATTTCTGTTTAAATAAAATACATCTGTACAGAAATTTAAATACTCACAGTATTTTATTTAAATAGAATATTTTATTTCAATTTCAAATAGTACAAAATTTTTATACTCCACTATTTGAACATGTATACATTTCAATTCACTTTTATTTTCATATATAATTCCTCACACTCAGTCAGTCAGTTTACGTGCATTTTCATTTATACATTCAGATACTCAAATACAGACACTTTCACTATTACACACACTGTTATTTTCACTGTCTTCTGTCTTTCATCTTTTGTCTTCACAGCATTCTTCAGTCAGTCCAGTCTTCATACCTGTCATATACAGAAACACACACATAGTATATAGAACAGAAATAATTTTCAAAATACATGTGAATATATTTTTTATTTTTAAATTTTTATTTGCCTCAGATTTCTGGTGTGTTTCTCATATTTTTTTCATGACTCAATCTGATTTTCATATCCATCCGACTGTGTCTATAAAACTTGTGATATTCACAGTGATACACCTAAAATATCACAAGGTAGACTGTATACATATATTTTACAAGGACAGGAAAACTTGTCTTGATGGCTGCATATACACACGTGTATATATATACACATGTGTGCACTGCCTCGCCAATCAGCGAGCAACTAAGGAGTAGCCGCATGAACCATCTCGACCCAGTGTACAACATATCAAATTGGTCGAACCATGGTCAAGCGTGAAGACAGCTCAACACAATTGGCCGAGCACAATATAAAATGCAACATAGTACAAAGATGGTCAAGCAAACAACATATCAAGTCAGCAAGCAAAAATGGTGCGTGGCGAAACAAAATGATTTCAGCAAACAAGTATAAGCATGTTTTTAGCATGTGGTGATGGAGCATACACAAGATTATACAGGGGATAAACACAATCAACACATGAATGGTATAAATCAGCATGGTGACAAGCATGGAGCATGTGCAAGAAATGAAGTATCAATGGAACAGAACAGCAAATAAGTGAACTCAGCTCAACATAATGGCTAGCAGCACATGTCAAATGGTTTTACATATGTGAAACAGCAACATGTATGGACAAAGCAATGTGATCATGAAGTGCAACATTTGTCGAGCTGTTTTGACTTAAGTAAACTAACAAAGTGGTGTGACAATTCAGAATGGTCAAACTAAATAAAGCAAATGCAAATAGTGTACAACATGGCATGTACACAAGTTATCAATCATGACATAAGTACAAAGCAGCTAAGCAACTCAATTCATTTGTATGGTCAAGAAAATGTTCAGGAAACTACAGATGGATAGCAAGTATGGTAGCAAGTGCCAAGCACAAATATGCTGTACACATGGTCATGCATGATGGAAACAAACTCGGCAATGCAGATGCACATGAACAGGTGAAAATGGAACTCGGCTATGTACAAAATGGTGAAGCCAAGATGGTCTTAAGAGCCAATAAAACTTTTATGAACAAATATGAAATGATTCAACTTTTAAAAAAGGGTGCAACATGTAAAAAGGGATAAGCACAAACAAACAGTGTTCAAGTGTTTACAGGAAACAGTGTAAAAAATAATGGCATAGGGCAGTGCATCAAGACTGCAAGAATATGGTCTCTAGTTCAAATACAAATGGTTCAGATACAACATAGTTCATACAGTATGGTTCAGGGAAGTTTTTTTTACATGAAAATATGAGATGGTGCACAATAATAAAGAATGCCAGGAAATTTACATGCAGCAATATGGGAATATATAGAAATTTGATCTCCAGTATTTAATCATCAAAATCAATGAATGATTCAGAGTGCATTTACATGAGCATTTATTTCTAGAGATCAAGAAATTCGAAGACAACAAATTCTTTCCAAATATGCTCAACATTTTTTAAAAAGGAGCCAAGAATTAATTCCAGAAAATCAGTTCGACATTCAGGGGAAGAATTCATATTTATTTCCAAAATGGTGCACAACAATTTTTGGCAAGCAATTTTTTTCGTGGAATAATGAATGGAAATCAGGGGAGAACATTTCAATGGCATATTCAAATCAATTCCAGAAAAACTGCAATCACTTTTTTTTAGCAATGTTCACGACATTCAATCAAGCTACACAAAGGGGGGAAACTTTTTTTTAGAATTTTCAGATCGACATAAAAGGTTATTCAATCAAAGCCACAAACCAAAAAGGGGAATATACAACAATCTTGCAATTAAAATCGAGGACAGTCAAAACAAAGGAAAGCAATCAAAATCAGATCGAGCCATTTTTTCTGAAATCAGAGTTTTAGGGTTTCGTTTAACCCTATATTTACACGCGTTACATCATTGGAAAATAGGTGAGGATCGAAAAAATCAATGCTAAAACTCAGAGCAATCAATTTTAATTCAGAAGGAACTCACGTATTTCTCTGGAGATTTTCGATCGCAACAAAGAAACCCAAATCAGTGAGACAAAGAGCATCAGCAATTGACCACGAAGTAACACGCAAGAACACAAAGCCGTCAAGATTTTCTTCAGCAAATCAATTGATTCGATTTAGGATAAAAGAGAGAAACCCTAGCCAAATTCCCAATCGCCCTGCCGCCAATTTTTCAGAGCAAAGAGGAATATAGAACGGGTTAAAGGAAATTAAAAAGGGGTCGGCCTATGTTTATTGTACTAAGCCAAGTCTATTTTAAAATGGGAATTTAAATTCCTTTTAACTAGGGTTTTACTTGTTTTTTTTTAAATTGTGTTGTAAAATCAATTCTGAACAGTTCTAGGTCTGTAAAATCTAGGGGAGTTTCAGTCAGGGTGTTGATTGACAGTTGACAGAGTTTGTAAAATCTGGGTTACTGGTTATGGGGTCGTAATCAGGTGAAATCTGATCGAGGGGATATTGATCAGTCTAGGGTTTTGAGCGTAGGGTTAGAGAAGTAGCAGACGCTGCCATTGTACATGGTCTTGTATGCGGGATCTGTTTATAACACCTAGTAGAAACTTTAGGAATGCAGCAGTAAGCAGGATTTTGCCAAAACTGGGTATCTCTGTGTGTTATTTCCTTTCTGCTTTTTATTTCTGTTGTATTCTGTGATATGTTTATTTTTCAATATCCTGTCGAATTTTTTATATCACATAAAAACTGTGAAAAACCCTATTCACCCCCCTCTAGGGTTATTCTAGATCCAACACTATTCTTACATTATACAACTCCATTTTGTTGTGGAGTACTAGGAAATGAAAAATTCCTTTCTTTTGACAAAATAAATCAAAATTTTCATTTTCAAATTCTCCTCCATGATCACTTTGTATGTTCTTTATTTTTAAATTAGTTAGATTTTGAATTTATTTGAGGAAATTCTTAAAAATATCAAAAGTGTCGCTTTTATTCTTTAAAAACATAGTCCAAGTGTATCTTGAAAAATCATCAACAATTACAAACACATATACTATGATTTGTGGACTGAACTTGGGTTGGTCTGAATAAATCCATGTGTAGTAACTCAAGCGGTTTTAAGGTTGATATAAGCTTTTTAGATTTAAAAGACGATTTTGTTAACTTTCCGAGTTAACAAGCATCGCATAAATTTTCAGTTTTGAATTTTATTTTGGGTAATCCTCTTACAAGATCATTTTTAGATAATTTGTTTATTGTTTTAAAGTTAATATGGTAAAATTGTTTGTGCCATAACCAAGAAACATTATCTTTGGCTAATAAAGACATGCTCGGATTATTATTAATTGTCATATTTAAAATGTAAATATTTTTGTCTCGATTTCCTTCAAAAATAAGATTTTGATTTGAATCAATTATACTACATTTATTTCCACAAAATGTTATTTTAAAACCTTTATCACACCATTGACTTATACTTAATAAATTGTGTTTTAAATTATTAACTAATAAAACATCTGAAATAAGAGGTGAATTAGATATACCGTAATTGCTCACATTGCCTTTGTCGATGATGTATCCTTTGGAATTATCTGCAAATGTTACAGTACCTCCTTTTGAGCAAGTGATATTTGATAGCATTTCTTTGTCACCTGTCATATGTTTTGAGCAACCACTACCTAGTATACATTTTCCTCTGTTTTTCCCAAGTGGGACCTACCAAAAATAAATCAAAATTTTTATTGGTACCCATTCCTCCGTTAGAGTCCTAAGGGTTATGTCTTAGGAAGCCAAACCCAAGAGGGCTCAGGTTCCTTTTTGAAAAAATAATTACTATTATAATGAACAGAATCTAAAAAGTTTTTAATATATTTATTCCTAATAAGAATATTATTTGTCTTTGGAATTCAAATACTAATATTATCCGAATATTTTTTCTTAGTAGATATATTTATTTTACTACTAGAAATTTTTGGTTTAATATTATAATTTTTTATATTGGATTTATTTTTTGAATTTATTTTATTATCATATCCAAGTCCTTTTTTAATAAAAACTGATTGAGAATTCTCTAAAAACATAGACAAATTCTCTATACCCTTGTTAAAATTATTTACATTTTTAGAAATACTTTCTAACTTAGTTTTTAAACTAGAGTTTTCTAACTCTATAATTTTAACTTTATTATTTAAATCATGATTTTCAGAAACCAATAAATCATTTTTATTCTTTTGAATTTCTATTTCTTGACTTAACAAAGAAATTTTAGAATTTGCATTTGAAAGAGAATCTTGTAATTTTCATTCTTCTTCTATGATTTCTTTTTCATCTTTCAAAAGGCCTCCCTCAAATTCAGCTATGTTTTTATCTTCGTTGGCTTGTTTAAATTTTCTTTTAAACATTTTCCTAGGTTCTAAGATTTCAGTATTAATTTCTAATAATTCATCAAAAGTAAAATAACTTACATCGTTGTTCTTAGCCATAAAGCACACATTTGCTTGCTCACTATCGCTGTCGTTGTCACTTTTAGAAGATGAATCCGAGTTGTCCCAAGTGACTGAAAAAGCTCGTTTATTTGATTTTTCATTTTTGCGAATTCTCTTTAGCTCTGGACAATTCTTTTGATATGTCCGGTTTTGTGACAGTTGAAGCATTATACTAGAGCTGGATCAGGTTCTTTTGATGAATTCTTCTTTATATTTTTGCTTTGACTCTTTCTTTATTTTAGAATTTTTCTAAAATTCTTGGCAACAAATGCTATGTCTTCTTCATCTGAATCGGAATCTTCTTTTTCTACATGGAAAGCTAAATTTTTCTTATCTTGTACCTGTGTTTTCTTTGCCTACAAATTCACTTCATAAGACATTAGGTTACCAATCAATTGTTCCGGTTTCATGGCAGAAAGATCATTAGCTTCTTCAATTGCTAATACTTTTCTCTCCCATTCATCGGTTAAAGAATTCAAGATTTTTGAAACTATGTCAAAGTCGGAATATTTTTCTTCTAGTCCTAATAAAAAATGATAAATACTTTGAAAACATGAATACATATCATTTATGGATTCGTTTTTATTCATCTTAAAGTTTTGAAACTAATTCTCAAGCATATATATTTTACTTTATTTAACTTTGTTAGTTCCTTCATGAGTAATCTTAAGTGTTCTCCAGATTTCTTATGTAGTGTTGCACATACAAATTCGATTGAACTCATTTAAATCTAGAGCACATTGTAGCATATTCATGGCCATAGGATTTGCAGTAGCTTCATTTTTCTCAATATTTGACCATTCAGTGTATGCTGTAGTAGGTGATGTATACTCTTTTTGAGTAATATTCCATGCATCATAGCTTTTAGCTTGCATGTATATTCTCATTCAAGTAGCCCAGCAATTATAATTCATGCCATTAAAGAAGGATGGTCTGGTAGTTGATTAGCCTTCAGAATATTCGTTGTTAGTACTAGTGCTAGTATTACTATCCATAATGTCTATGTATCAAATAACGGTTTTACGGTTATATGATGGCCTTGCTCTGATACCAATTGAAAAGAGTCGATGTGTACAACTTAAAGGATCTATATGTATATTGCGGAAATGTACGTGATATGCTAGCTAAATAATATGCAATAGTTATGCAAACAAAGTAAATGCGGAAAATAAAGTAAAAGAGACACCAGGAGTTTTTATACTGGTTCGGACTTCCCGCCCTACGTCCAGTCCCAAAGCTCCTCTTCAGAATTCACTAATAACACCCTCCCTTAACTCGGAGGAATAGGTCAGTACACCCGAGCCCCAACAAGGATGCCTCTCACCTGAGCAACTACACAGGTCTTTAACAATTACAAGTGTTTGACTTCTGATTTGTGTTCTTGAATCAACGCGAATAGCCAATTGTTTAAGTACAATCTTCCTATAATCTGATCCTCGAGTATATATTTTGAATTCGAAGATTTAAGGAAGAATATTGCTTGTTGAATCAAATGATATTAAATTGATTCACGGATTCAACGAGTATTTGAATTGGAGAGCTTTTATTTGCAAAGAATATAAATAGAGAGAATAGAATGATGATCTGAAAAATCAGTAAAATTCGGATAGATTAAGTAATTGTAAAACATGATTAAACTTGTTTATATAATGGTATAAGAGTAGAAATCCTTAATGAATAGTTTTCATAAAAAGTTATGTCTATTTCCTTTGAACAATGAATAGGAATCTCGTCATGAAGAATGGTGACTCTTCACAAAATAGTTTCTGGGTCGAATTAGTTGACTGGTAAAATTAAATCATATAAATAATTTTTATCAGAAACTAGCCGTTATGTGCAAAAACAGCTTGACCAGTTGACTAGTCCATTTCCTACCAGTCAACCGGTAGGCCAGTTTCTGCACATATATGGCTTTTTAAGGTTCTTAATCGTATATATATATATATAACTTGATTAGCACATTCTTGTATACTTGAGGATAGATTTTAATATAATTCTAACATGACTCAATGTACACACACACACACACACACACATATATATATATATATATATATATATAACCATATCTTTATGATTCGATTCCCATAGTAGCTTTATTCGTTGGCATCTATCAAAATCTCGTTAATTAACACTGTGCTGTCAAAATGAACACCAACGTTAATTTTTTCTAAGTAAGTGAGGTTATTTTCAATGATAAAACCTTGCTCTAGCCAGGGGTCTTCCCAAAAGCTGATACGTTCAAAAGCCGCGGATCCATATTTTAAAAAAGGCAGAATTCCGAGCTTAAGTTTGATAATGAACTTCTTGGTCCAACTGAACCCTTGTTGTGTTTTCAATGACCAGAGGCTCTGATCTATGAGAACATGCTTTAAGGACCAATTGACACATAAGCTACATTTACAGTTAAGAATATCATCAAAATGCTTACCAATTGCGGTCGTGTTCCATGTTTTGGTTTTTATAATCCCTAACCCACCTTTATTAATTGGCTTTTCAAGCTTAGCAAAAGAGATAGGAGCGAGATACCTTGCATGAATATTACCTTTCCAGAAGAACTTCATATAAGTGGATCTGTTCATACTGTGCAATTTATCAGGAAGGACGTAGGTCCTAGACCAATAAACTTGCATGGCTATGAGAACAGATTTAATAAGCGTTAGTCTTCCAGCTTGACTAAGAAAACTGTTAGACCAGCAGTTCAAACGGTTAGTTATCCTATCAAATAATGGGAGACAGTGAAGTATTGTTATTCTAGAAGTCACCATAGGCAAACCAAGATATGATAAGGTCGTGTCACTACAGTTTAACTTGGTAAGGGTATGGATTTCCTGTTTACGAGCTATACTTACTCCAGCTAACATAATGTTGAATTTCTCATAGTTAACCTTAGTGCCAGTAAGCAAATAAAACTTGTCAAGAGTGTTCATTATACTACACAGTGTTTTGTTATTGGTTTTGCAAAAGATAACAAGGTCGTCGGCAAACATAAGGGAAATGATGCGGGGATCAGAACATTTAGGGTGTAAGTAAAAATGTTTGGAAATAACAGACTGGTCAAGCATTCTAGTTAACATTTCCATAACAGTAATGAAAATATAAGCAGAAATTGGGTCACCTTGTCGATTACCTGGCCGACTCTCAAAGAAGCCAACCGGGGTACCACTAACATTGATGGAAAAATGAGTTGTACTCACACACGCATATATCCAAGTAGAAAAGCATGACGAAAAGTTCATATAACTAAGAATTCTAATAACAGACTCCCATTGTAAAGTGTCAAAGGCTTTCCAAATATCCAGTTTAATCGTTGCCCTAGGGGAAATGTGAGCAGTGCTATAACCCTTAATTAATTCATGCGCTAGAAGCAAATTATCTAGAATATTTCTATTGGGTAAAAAAGCAGACTGATTGACTGAAATAATATAAGGAAGAACATGTCTAAATCTATTAGCTAATATCTTGGTGATGCATTTATAAATAGTAATACAAAAGAGATCGGTCTAAAAGCATTGACATTATTGGCAACTTTAACTTTGGGTATAAGAGCAATAACAGTATTATTAAATGCATTCAGCATTCTCCCCTTTTTAAAAATGTGTTTCACAGCCAAGCAAACTTCAATTCCCACTGTGTTCCAACAAGTAGTGAAAAAAAAGCATTGTAACCATCAGGTCCACCATATGATTGCGGATTAAGAGAGAACATGGCAGACTTTATTTCAAGTTTTAATTCATTTCAATAACTTGAAAATTATTAATTATTCGATAATTTAAGAATTCAAGCTCCAAGTCGTTTCCAAATCAACTTTGAAATGATATATATCATTATACTTTTTATATGAAACACACTATAAAAGATTCAAATTCAGTTTCTCAAAACAAGGTAAAAAAGATCTAACTGGTTTCCCCCACTCAGACTCTTGAAAGTAAACTTCGATGATGTGTGCACTCATCACTAGATTCATTTCCCAAAGACATGAAGGGAGTATACACTTACTTCTTTCAAACATACCTAAATATAATTCTAATATTTTTTCAAAACATTTGCAAAAGGTTCTTCAAATGCAACCGAATATAAATTCCCAATTCCATGCTTGAATTCATTCTTTTATTTTCAATTATATTTTATTCTCAATCATAGTTACAAGGTTTCATTTCTTATAGCCATTTAATGGTCAATAGTTAGAGTTATTAAATAATCTAACAATAAAGGTGATAATTTGACATTATCATTTCTTAGCAACCAGCAAATCGAATTTATAACTTTTCAAAATAATACTCTATACATAATGTAAACCAAAATAGTATTGTACAAATCAGTCTTATTCTAGTGTTTACGAATCCCTATCGATGACTTAGCGTCCCATGTATCGACCAGAATTCATAAATACTCAAAGGAACAAATTAACGCAACATAAAACCATTTTTATATCAAAATTAAAAGCATGCTCTATCGTATGCACTCAAACTCATTATAGGGTTTACCCTATCTCTAATGAGTTAACTCCAATTAGAGCCAAAGTTATCGCTATACCAAAGCTCTGATACCCACTATAACAGCTCACATTTTTGACCATTCAAATCGAGAATAATCCACACATTTCAACCCAAAGCAACCAAAATACATATAGTTATCAGGGTAAATGTAAGAGAAAAAAGAAAGAAGATGAAAATAATCACATAATCTCATGGTAGAAGGATAAAATATATTAATCAAATAACAGTTCATTAAACTGTTAAAATACACAATAAATTATGATTTACAACAATTATCAAAGTTATTCATACCAAGACATAAAAAAATAATGTAGTGGAATAGAAATTATCTAGTGGGAATATATAATAAATAATATACCAAACTACGTCTTCATCCTCCAATATAATGTGGTCTTATCTAACTGAGAACTCAGGTTGACCCAAGGACAAATGAAAATACAAAGATACTCGGATCAGAACTAAAATATTATCATACCAATCAAATCAATCCATGTAACAATATAAGTGTCATGGCATTAGAGATGCTTACGATAATTTTCATTTCATATCCAATGTGTTCGTGAGTGCAATAACTTAAGAGATGTTACGAGAATTTCCTTCTCCTAAGTATCCGTCAAACTAGATACTATCTAATATAATTCCGCTATTATAATAGTGTCTATCAGCAAAGTAAATATCAAAATAGCATAAGATGGATTACCATTTTTACGCTTACACCAATTGTATATTCTCATAGTATTTGTAGTATTGTAATTCCTCCGTAAACTGAAGGGCTATCAAAGGGCACTCAATTTAATACAGTACAAACCAAAATCGTAGTGGGTTCATATATGGCATGTGATAAGGTACATGAAGAATGCCAGGGTGGATACATCATTTGCAGAGCTGGACTGGTGGTAACGCATAACAACAACTACCGCCAACCTCTAGACACACTTCTAATATCAGAATTGAAAGGTGACCACTAATCACATCAATATAAGTGTATCAGAGAAGTATGCTCAATAGGAGGAATGACCTCACTTGGTCTCATCATAGCTCCTGTTTTAGTCACATCAAGATGACTCTCGGGAGTCAGAGTCACGTTAGTACCTCATATCAGAATCGTCCTCCAAACCATCCTACTTCATTCTGGATTCTACACCACATTCAAAGTTGTTAAAGTGAGTTTCAGTATTGGCAGAGAGTATGTCAATATCTGATCCCAGTCTATATAACAACCAAAGGTTTACATTTTTCACATCGGTTGGTTACTTACATTTCAAAGGGTTCATGATTCATATCAAAATATTAGGTTTTACTTCAAAGTCATTTCATATTCAAGATGGAATATGCTTTCACCATAAAATCTCTATTAAAACCAAATGTAGAATATTGAAAGAGTTCCAACCTTAAAATAATTTGGATATTTAAAACAGTTGAAAAGTATATTAAAATAGTTTAGATATATATTTGAAATAGTTTGAAAACTAATAAGCAGGACAATAAAAGTTTAAATAAATAGTTTGGAATATAAATATTTATTGAAATTTAGTAAGTATATATAATTAATACTAAATAAGTTTATAAAGTAATAAATATATAGAAGCTTAAATTAAAATAGCTTATAAAGTAAAATAATTTATAAAGTTAAATAATTATTTATTAAATTAGTTTAAAATGGTTACAATATATATAAGTTAAAAATAGAATAGTTTACAAATAAAATAGCAATTTACTAAAATAGTTTATATCATGGTTTAAAATCCTATAGTTGATATTAGAATTGTTTCTTTTAAACTTCAGTTAAACTTGAAGTCACATTTCAATTTCAAATCAAACCAACTCAACATCGATATTTCACCTCGATTCAACCCCTATTTTAAATTCAATTCAATTCAAACAACTCAATTTAAATATTTGAAGTTTCAGTTAGAATTCCCATCTTGAATTTATACCAATTTATAATAAATCTTGATTTCACAATTCAAATATCACTTTAAATCAAGTTAATTTAAAGTAAATTTCAAAGATGGATAAACAATCCAATTTCAATATATTCGGATCATATTCAAATTTCATTTTTAACTTTGTTTTACAACATAAACATTTCCTTTAGCTTTTATATTTCGAAGTTTGAAGTTTAACTTCAAAGGAAATCAATTTGTAAAATATAATTTATATTTTCTTTGAAATAATATTTCAAGATTCAAGGTTAAAACAAATTGTATTTAACCAACCAGTTTCTGTATATGATTTTTTATCCTATGGCCAAGTGATACTAAAAATTTAATTTTATTATTTCAGGAAAGCATATATATCATTTCAATCCAAATCAAAGTAGTAGGTATTTATCATTTCAAACAGTGTTCTTATTATTGGATAATGAAGTTTTGATGACAACAACCTTATTTTAATATTAATTGATTATAAAATATATACTAACATCTCTATCTAGAATATATATACACATATATGCAGGATTTGTATACAAGAATCAATACTGAAGACTGTACATTTTAGAGTTTTTAGTGATTCAAGACACCCAGAATTCAGAGAAGATTCAAGACTCATGAGTAATCAAGAAATCAAGAGCTCAATAAATGTAGTAATAGAGTCTAGTTTATGTAAGACTCTGAATAGCACTCCAGGTTCACATTCAAATTCAAATTCTGTTTTTCAAATTTTATTTTCAAATTCTATTTTTTTTAAAATTCAAATTCTAATTAAGTTTTCCTATTTTACTTTTGATTTTAAACTTGAGTTTTAAAGATTATAAGTTTATATAGTTATATACCTTTATACTTCTATATTTATACAGTTTTAAATTTTATAATTTTATAAATATGACATATAATTTATATTTATTATTTCATATGATTTTCTACTTTATAATACTTATTTATATCACTATGTTATAGTTCAAGAATTTACATAATTATATATATTGAAACACATAAAAAATACTCAAATTTCAAATTTACAAACATATATGTGGACATACATATATAGGGATGTCGACATACAACTGTCATATTTTCATTTTTGAAAGGAAGTGTCTTTTCACCATTTGTAACATTCTAGAAGCGTTGCAACCTTTCAAATCTTATTAATAGGGGTTGATTTCGAATTTTTTAACCATTCTTCTTCTCCATCTTTATTCCAGTTCATTCCACCATTATCATTTCATATTTTTATGGCGATTTCTTTTCTAGATATATAAAACTTCTTTTCTACTCATTATTTACTCATTACTCTTTGAATCGACGTGCTATTGAAGAATTATAGGGTTGTTGTAATTATTTGGGATTGTTTTGGGATAGTTTGGAAATGGTGAGTTCCTTGTAGCCATGAAATCAAGGAAGGAAACGGTGTTAACCTTGTAGCCGGGAAATCAAGGGTGGTGGAAACGGTATTAACCTTGTAGCCATGAAATCAAGTGGATTGTACTGAGATATTGATCTAGTAATAAAACTCTACGTAATCCGGCGTTACGTGGAACTGGACATGGGAGCAATCCGAACCAACATAAAATCTGGTGTGTTCTTTCCTTTTCTGCATTTTATTTTTGTTTATTTATGTGTTTGTGCTTGATTATGTATCCGTGATTATCTCTATGGTGTGTGATTCATATAGTAGTTCATATTAGTTTTAAATTTTCTTAAATTCCTTGAAAACACTATTCACCCTCCTCTAGTGTTAATTTTGCCTTAAGATCCATTCCGCATTCCCTAACAATTGATATCAGAGCAAGGCCTTTCAAAAAGTTCATAATCTGATTTTAGAAAATATTAAATGACAAATTTTGAAATGATTATTAACGCTAGTGTCAATTCATGCATTATATCAATGTTGAAAGAGTTTGCATTCAATTATGTTGAAAATTCAAGTGATCTGTTGAAATATTGTCCAATATAGGAAAAGATATGTTATATGGCTTTTGAAAAAAAATCAAAAGTTGAAAAGATGGGTGAAGTGGCTATTGAAAATTCAAATTCCGAAATAGTGTGTTACATGGCTGTTGAAAATTCAAATTCTGACAAACAAATGATGGAAATCAAAAAGGACAAATGGATACTGGATACTGGCTATTCAAGACACATGACAAGAAATCCAGAAATACTAAATAATCTAGTCTATGAAGATGGTGGATTAGTGAACTCCGGAGGTAACTCTAAAGGGTACAATTGTTGGAGAATGTATTTTTGATGACAACAACCTTATTTCAATTATCATTAATTATAAAATAACATCTTTATCTAGAATATACATACATATGTAGGATTTATATATAGGAAATATTACTGAAGATTGTACAGTTATAAAGATGATAGAGATTCAAAGATTGGAGAAATTTCAAGAATCATGAGTAATCAAGATTTCAAGAGTTCAAGATTAATATATTTATAGAGTCTAGATTTTTTAAGACTCTAAATAGCACTCCAGGTTCAAATTCTGATTTTCAATTCTACCCTCAATCCCCTCCATTCCGTTTTTCTATTTTATTCTCCATCCTCTCTATTTTGTTTTTATGCTTGTTTCTATTCTTCTTTGTTTCTCAAAACTTAAATTTTTATATATATATATACACTTTATTTATATTTTATATAGTTTAAAACCTTATATTATAAATATATTTATATAGTTTAAAAATATGTTTTCATATATTTTTCTATCACATAATATTGATTTACAACATTAGAATTTTACTCAAGAAATTTCAGAATTAATTTTATATCAAAATTCTTGAAAAATGCTTTGAAAATGAAATTTACGCATGAGTATGTTGACATAGCAAAATATGTATGTCGATATATAACAGCTATTTTTCTAAATTTGAAGGGAAGTGTCTTTTCACTATTTGAATTGCTTCAAAACCGTTGCAACCCATCATTCTCCATCTTCTTCCTCTTTCATCCTATCATTATTATTCTTCATTTTTATGATTTTTACGCTTATACTCTGCCGAATTCACTTCTGAATTGATCAAACTTCTTCTCTCTACACTTCTACTCTCTACTCTCTGAATCAAGTGCTATTGAAGAGTTATAGGGTTGTTTTGTAATTACTTGGGTTGAAAGACCATGTTTGTAAGTCAAAGAGTAATCGGTTTATCCTTGTAGCCGTGAAATCAAGAAATAGGAGTTAGCGTACCCTTGTTGAGCCATGAAATCAAGGGATAGGAGTTGGTGTCTCCTTGTTGAGCCGTGAAATCAAGGAGGTTGTATTTGGATATTTGAAAATAGTAATAAAACTCTGCACAATCCAACGTTGTGTGGGACTGGACGTAGGAATGATCTGAACCAATATAAAATTTGGTATGTTATTTCCTTTTCAGCACTTTTATTTCTGTTTATTTTTCATCTGTGTTTGAATCTATGTCTGTGGTTGTGTTTGTGGTGTTTGATTCATCCCATAGTTCTCTCTACTTTTTAGTTTTGTTTAAAGTCTTACAAACACTATTCACCCCCTCTAGTGTTTGCTTTGCCGGAACGATCCATTCTGCAGTCCCTAACAATTGGTATCAGAGCAAGGTCTTCCAAAAAGTTCATAATCTGATTTTTGGAAATGGCAAATGGCAAATTTTGAACACTAGTTTTAATTCATGTATTGCATCAAGTATTAGATGAGTCTGCATTTAGTTTTATTGAAAAATCAAGTTAGTATGGTCTGAGTTTTTAAATTGAAATTTTGAGATTTGAAATGTTTTAAATTTTAAATTTTTTGATGTATGGATGTATTACAAAACTATCATTATAGAATTGTAGTTAGTTATTTTGGAAAGTCCTTTAATTATTTGAAAAGTCATTTGAATATTTGAAAAGACATTTGAATTATTTGAAAAGTTACTTGATTATTTGAAAAGTTGTGTTGTTTTACAGGAAAAGATGAGTTATATGGCTATTGAATATTCAAACGCTGAAAAGATGGGTGAAGTAACTGTTGGCAAATCAAATTCCGAAATGGTGGCTATTGAAAATTCAAATTCTGAAAAGAAATAAAAAGAGGGGAAGAGTAATGACGATTGGTGAAGAGACATCAAGAAGAAATGGATAAATACATATAACTTCGGATTTTCATCTACAACATATCTTCATACCATACTTGTCTTCATTTTCTTTGTAATGTTGCTGGTTTCATGTAAATCCGTCAAGAATAAGTAATGATCAAATTAAGTTTTGGTGAATAAAGAGAGAAGGAAACCAAAACTATCGATGGTTATCTTCAAATTGCATCCATAGGTTAGACTATTTTGTATCAAATCCTTTTTCAAATTTTAGTTCTCATTCTCGCGGTCGATTTGATGGGTAGATCGTCAAATTCCGATCAAAATTGAGTGAGATATGGCAGTTTGAAGTTGGCAATTCAAAACTGAAAACTGCTACGGGATTTTATGCATATCTCTTACTATTTCGACTTGCTGCACTGCAATAACATCCAAATTCATCCCCAAACTGCTACTAAATCGTAGTCCTCGAATTCCTCTTCGATTTGCCATTGATTTCGTCCTATTCCTTTAAGAAACGAAGAAGTTAGCCTCCTGAAAGTTTGATTAAAAGTGAAAAACATGAGGAAGAAGAAGAGGAGGAGTAGTTATGAAGAGATATGACTTTTGGGCATTTATATAGTAGTTGAAGTGTCCATTCATTCAAAATTCAAATTTCAAATTCAAATTTTGGCGCCAAGTTGGTTGAACTACTAAATCTTCAATATCTTTCTCATACGGTGTTCAAATTCAGCAAATGAATACACTATTCTTATCAAAAATACGAGCCTGTCGCAATAGAGCAAATCTCATCATCGAATTCCATAAGATCAATACAGAATTCAGAGAATATCGAAGAAATGGATCTAAAAACCATGTACACCTTAATTAATTTTTAATTTTTTGGTTGAATGGATGTTTTGTTTGTTTGCTTGTTTTGCTTTATTTTAAATTTGAAATTTAAACTTTAAAATTCAATTTTGAAATTTAAAATTCAAATTTGAAATTTGAAATTCAAAAATAAATAGAATAAAATTAATATAATAATACATAGGATGTTTGATAGGATTAATATTATTTCAGGAATTAGTTAAACTTGAAATATTAATCGATAATTTTTAAACCAGGAAAATATTTAGAAGGACAAAAGTGAGGCCTTTTTATCCATAAGGACAGCCCACTAAAATTTTATTCAGAAGGACAATACACTGTTTCTCTTCTTCTTCATGTGCGCTTATTTCTTCTTCCTCCGCTCCCGATTCATGTCCGCTCCATCTTTAAAATAGGCGAACCCAAAAATCACAAAAATTCGAATCCATAACAATTCATAAATCACGAAAATCAAAAGGGCATCAGAATCAAAATTGCAATCGAACCCAAAAATTCGAATCCATAAATCGCTCGAAACAGAAACCCTCGAAAACAAAAAAAATTGTCCAACAACAAAAATCCTGTAACGACCCGGATTTTTCGGCTATTTATATTCAAATATTTAAATTGTTTTAAATATTTTATTTGAATTATTTATGTAATTTAATATCGAGTTCGTTAATTAAACGACGACTGAGCGTTTATATTTATATTTAATTATAAAACGAACTCGAAACAGCACGGTAGTTCGTAAAATTAAATTTCAACTTCAATTGATCGTGCTGAATCCATGTTAAGTCGGATTTCAGCGAAACAAGAAACATCTGAATCTAGTTGATAATATTTTTCTAATGGAGGAGAAAAAATCGAGTTTTCGTATTGTAGATTTTATTTTATGTCCAAATCAAATTTCGAAATAGTCGCTATAGAATCATTCATTGACCGAAACAGTTTATTTGAAATAACAGCATACTGGATTCGAATTTAGACAAGATTCTTTTGAGACGTAGTGTTAATTTAATTTTTAGAATTTTACTGTAATTTTTAATTAATTAAACACGCAACTTTTTATTTGGAGTATTTCGCATCCTATATCAACGTTTTGGGGTATTACAATATAAGTTAATCTACCGAGATTATTATATTTTTGGGATCGTGGCTTCAGGACCGTGGAAATGTGAACCGAAGGACATGTGTGAGTGAACAATAAGGACGGTGGAGTGGTATGTTTTAAATGATGTTTGGGTGGAGTTTGGTTAAGTATAGAAGGATGGAAACGTTAATGGGAAGAAAACATTTAAAAAAAAAAAAAAGAAGAAGAAAAAGAGAAAATGCGGTGGTACTGATGGGCTAAGGGATTGAGTGGTAAAAGGAGCAGGCTCACGTTGGAAGTTAAGGGATGATTGGATTCTTGGCTTCAAAATGCATGCGGTTATGTTCGTGGATGCTGAAAGGATCAGCACTGGATTGAAGGAAAAAAAAAAATCAGAGTAATTAACTTTTATTTATTTATTAATTGGTTAAAGAATAGATTATTGGTTTAAAATAGTTAAGCTTATAATAGTATTACGTGAAGCAGGAAAGGCGAAGAACGGGATGAACAATTTTAATCCGAGCTGTTCAAATGTAGTAGATCGAAGAAAGGAAATTATCGGTTGCTGACGGTAAACTTAAATGTAATTAGTTCAACTTAAATATTGATTACGGAAATTATTTAATTAAATGAATTAAACTTATAATTGGTATAATTCGTGTCGATATTATTAGAATTGGATGAAATCAGAAACAGTGGAATCCCAGTGAAAAATGCAACGCCGTTGTGCTGATTCGGAAAGAAACAGGAACAACGAGGACCGTCTATAGTAAAGGAAAAGGTGAGTTAATTCTCACACATTTCTGAAATACTAGGATGTGCTAAATTCGTATATTTAAATTTAATTGGTTGATTGGATGCCTTGGATGCCTATGGTTGATTTAATGGTGTTTAAATATTTCTATGTACTGATATGAAATATTTTAATGGTCCGTGATGCAGGGAAGAACAGGTAGGAGGAACCAAACCGGTTCCTCAAATATTTATTATGCTGTTATCTCATATTTTATGAACTGTTCAAACCCGTTGACTTTAAACCCTATTGATCATTGAATGTGGTTGGGTTTTGAATCAATAAATAGCATGGTCAATAAGTAAATAGCAGATGGCCCAAATATGCACTGTTTTATAAAGAACGAGTCACCGTTAGGTGAATCGCTAGAAATAGAGTTATAAAAATTATTGTATAACCGAATTTTTTTTTTTTAAATATATATATTATTTTAAATGAAGTTCTAAAAAAGGAATATATTAATCACATATATACATTGGTTCGTTTTAACCACAAATCGTCGTTTTGGTTTAACCAAAATCTACTGTGCGCGAAGCACGTGCTTATCAAATGACTGTTAAACAATTTTATTTAGCAAGTTCAAGTGGCCAGATTTGATGTAACAAATAGAATGGGGTTTATATTGATATTGACTTATTGAAAATCAAAGTGAATAGCATTATTTAAATTAATTAATTATTAATTAATTTAAATGACAAGATCGATAACGATTGACTAACTAGTTAGTCATGTTTAAAGAGAAACAAGTAAACGGCTTTGCTGAAATTGTTTGTTAAATAAGTTCATTAATTTAAAGAAAGTAGTTGATGGTTGGGTAACCTAGTTTTATTTTTAAAGGTTGAAATTTAATTATTTGTCATTTATTAAAAATCAAAGTGATATTTTGGAATGTTAAATATAGTAAGGAATGTTGTGAAATTTAAAGTCGTGTTGATAGTTAATAAAGCGATTTAGTATCTATAATGTGAAACCGAAGTTTTATTTTTAATTCTTATTGAATTATACTAAATCGGATTATATGGAATCCAAGTTGGACGAAGTTATAAAACCCGACTTGAATTAGAGTAGTGAATTGAGATAAGTTAAAAGGATGCGATATAGAATTGCCGAGATGATATTCCATCAAGATGGAATTATAATGGGATTTGTCGTATTGAAAATGAGTGTCAGTTTTTGTATTACAACTGATGTCTATCTGACGATAAGAACGTTGTTGATCAAGGTCTGAGAGGTAATTAAAATACCCCAACTTGAACAGCTTCAGGATTATCAAAAGATGGTATTAGTCGTAATGGCGAAAGATCGTAAAATATTTTGGAAAAATAATAATGTAATATTATTTGAAGGATTCGGAAATATTAGTATATATATGGAGAGATCTCAAAATAAAAGGAAATAAAAAGGGGTGTGATGGTATGAAATGATTAGTGAAAAGGTAACGGCATTTTCAAGGTTATAGAATGAAATGCAAACAGGTTTATTCTAAAAGAATGAGGGGTGGTTTTGGTATTCAAAAAAAAAAATGAATCCAAAGAAGATGTCGTAATAATTTTACAAATGAAAAGTGATCCGATAAAATGATAAGGAAGGTTATAGCCATGTTTGGAAATATTGGTGAAAGATAAATTAGATATGATTTAAGAGATTTTCTAATTATAGAAAAGGGGATTTGAGTATAATTATATGATTAGAACCAATATATTATTTTTGGGTATCTCAACTGAGATATTGATTTTAAAAGGGCCAAGTGATGCTATGAAATAAACAATGGATTTGTTTTATTTTTGTGCTTGTTTATTTTGATAGTCAAATAACCAACTATCAAAATCTGACCCAACGTTATTGGCACGGGAAGACCGGGATCGAATTTATATTCGAAAACCATTCCGACCAATATATACGAATACGTCGAAGACGCTGTTCGAGATGGAGCAATTGAAGATCGTAGGTCTTCATGAAGCGGAAGAGTTACTTACAATCTCTGGCTGATCCCTGGAGATATACTGTGATTCCGTCGTGATTGAAATCTACGGGTTGCAAGGACTTCTCGTTGCTGATCCATGGGGTGATTCCTATATTGGATGCAGTAGGAGAGTACCTTCGGTTCATCCTGTTCCTGGATGACGTGTATGATGTGAATGGTGGCCAGATGTTTCAGAAGTCGATTATAGCCTCAAGCCTCAACAACTGGGAAATGACAAAAATCGGGCAGGCAGCATGGCTATGTGGGTCGCACCCATTAGGGTGTATTGTCACCATCTAGAGAATATTCATATTTGTTACTTCTTTCATTTCTGTATCTCCCGGGAACTACGGTGGTCGCGCGACAAAAAGCCGTAAGGTGACAATATACTCGATACACTCAAGAGAAATGAGTGGTCGGTCATGTGTGGGCCGGGTTGCAAGACGTTCTTGTTGAACCCAGTGTATTCGTCTCTAGAGATACACTATCGGCAGGTGGTCCCATACCTTGTCATAGTTGGAAATCCAATCTCCAATAAGCGCCGCAGTTTTTATTGTATACTATATATGTGGAGCGTGAGATGCAAGCGTTCTGCTAGATTCTATTTACTTGTATTTAGACACTATGATAATATCAGAAGAAGATATTGATTTCAAAATGATTTGGGTTATAGTAAGGTAAAAACCGTCCGTGTTTATGTGTGGACTGGTCTTACTATTATCCTTTTGTTTCAAAAGGATTTCAAAGTTAAACAAGTTGGTTGCTGTATGAATTTATCACTGAAAAGTATTTCAGACTGATCCGGGTGAATTTTGTTTTAAATCAAATGTGCTCGGGTCAGACCAAGCATATTTACAGGTCAGGTTTCCGCTGGAAGCAACAGAGATGGAGTTGAAGTCGAGACGTATTCCATATATATACGGGTACTGGTTTATTTCCGCTGTATGTTGTATTGATCTGAATGTATACTCTGATGTTGTGATATACAATTTTTGTATAAAGTATTTCTGATTATTATATTTTGTCCATTCCGCTGTGAGACTCTGATCTTCTTATTCTTCTATTCTAATATTTCTTTCTTTCTTTTCTCACCCTCTAACTTCTTTCTATTAGCTTTCTGGGTTTTCGATATTTGAGTTTGGATACGGGACGTGTTAGTATCTGGATTCAAGTGTCGAAAATTCCCGGGGCGCTACAGTTGGTATCAGAGCTGGTTGCTTAATTGGTACGGATGATAGGGGGTTCTCGCTTCGCGTTAGGTGGCGAACGGGAGACTCTTACCCCTACATCTCCCGACAATGTGGGTTGGTCGAGTCGAGAGGCTGGCCGTAAAAGCAGTTCTGAGGTATCTCTGTAAGCCACGCTGGGAGGTTAGCCCAGTGCCGAGGGAGGAGAGGATGGTTGAAAAGCCTACTCGAATCTCGGGGCCTCTACAGTTGGTATCAGAGCAATGGTTTAGGAATAACCTTGGCTCTGTGGTGTAACTCGATAGAGATTGGGCTAGTAATACCCTAGATCGAGTTGAGTGTATATATACGAGAGTGCGTATTTGTAATTTGAATATAAATTATTTTTATATTGTTTCAACCCAATATATATTGTAGGAAGGTAAAATTTATTATTATTTGATTTGGATGAAGGGGAATCATTTCAAATATGAAGTGGGAACTAATTTTAACTTGTATGAGTTAAAATGAATCCTTTGAGTTGGAATTGAGACAAGCCAACAAAAATTTGACTGGTGTTGGGTAAAATAAAAAAAGTGAATCCAAACAGGATAAATGGGAATTTGTTGAATGGTATGATTGAAATATGGATTGGAATTAGACTTTGAACAAATGAATATATTGGGCTCGTTAAAATGAGAATCAAGGGTAATAAAATTTGAATTTGGAATTAAATATTTAACTGAAGACAGGTTAAATAAAAAATTAAAAAGAAAATGAAATGAAAAGATTAAGTGATTGTTGCTTGCTTGGCTGGATTAGATTAAATTGAAACCATTAGCAGTTAATTAAGAAGTTGAATGGATTGAAAAGGAAGGGATTCCAGCATAACGACTTTTGGATGGGATTATATGATATAACCTGGTATCAGCTTTTGCATTGGAAGTTGAGAAAAGGGCAGACTACCAGAAGGCTATGACAATTGACTTGATCACGGAGATTGAAGCACGGATTGGGAAACGAAGAGACGTTGGTTGATTTGCTTCGAAACCGGGATGAAGTTGCCCGACAAAAAGGTAAACCTTAATATCATTGATTGGGTGTTTGAATTGATACCCGAGATGGGTAGCCGCTTGGCTTTTATTTTCTTTGGATCAATATGAGAGGCCCAGAGTGGCGTTTATAGTTGTTTCGATCAAACAGTACAGAGGAGGTGCTGCCGAATTTTTCGAAAATTTTATAACTTGGTAATATTTTTGATAATATTTTGAATTAATTATTTTAAAAAAATAATCAAGTTCGGAGCATCCTTTTTACCTAGCAATTTCGAGGACGAAATTTATTTAAGGGGGGTAGAATGTAACGACCCGGATTTTTCGGCTATTTATATTCAAATATTTAAATTGTTTTAAATATTTTATTTGAATTATTTATGTAATTTAATATCGAGTTCGTTAATTAAACGACGACTGAGCATTTATATTTATATTTAATTATAAAACGAACTCGAAACAGCACGGTAGTTCGTAAAATTAAATTTCAACTTCAATTGATCGTGCTGAATCCATGTTAAGTCGGATTTCAGCGAAACAAGAAACATCTGAATCTAGTTGATAATATTTTTCTAATGGAGGAGAAAAAATCGAGTTTTCGTATTGTAGATTTTATTTTACGTCCAAATCAAATTTCGAAATAGTCGCTATAGAATCATTCATTGACCGAAACAGTTTATTTGAAATAACAGCATACTGGATTCGAATTTAGACAAGATTCTTTTGAGACGTAGTGTTAATTTAATTTTTAGAATTTTACTGTAATTTTTAATTAATTAAACACGCAACTTTTTATTTGGAGTATTTCGCATCCTATATCAACGTTTTGGGGTATTACAATATAAGTTAATCTACCGAGATTATTATATTTTTGGGATCGTGGCACACTGCTGAGCGCGACAGTATTTTTATTTCTGTTGATAATAAGGCGTATGTGAACGGAGTTGGATATAAAAGGGGTACATGTCAATCTAATCTACCCTAATGTATATGTATGTACGCCAACCTATATTATACACATCACTGCTCTAGTACAAGACTCTAACGCAAACAACATAGGAAATGAAAAACTAATAAATAGCCACATGCCTACTAAACGTTTCCATCGGTCTAAGGAGAGATTTAGACATTTGCACATGCTGTAACATACAGTACAAAATTGAATACAGCCACCCTACTAATACCAACAGCTAACCTCGAGACCATGGAAACTGAGCCTACCCTACCCAAACGTTGTCTCATATTCACACAGCAATTGTACAATGAAGACAACTCGAAATGAAAGAGGAGCAGGCCTATTCTACTGTCTACGGTCTACAATGCCGTGGGTGCCAAGTTTTATTACATTATAAATATGGGGCTCCTTCGTTATTTCAGAACAAGCAAGAAAAAAGAAAAAAAAAGAAAAAAAAAGCAAGAGGATGGCGAGGGCATTTGTCATCGGCCAAAAGCACTGCTGCGCTGATTCTTCGACAGCAAAAGGTGATGAGAGGGGTCTTCAGGGCGCTACTGAGTTGTAAAGAAGGTGAGGGAAGTAAACTGTGAAGGCATGCGTGCATGATAGTGAGCGTAGGGAGGAGCAGCCGTTCCCATACGGTGGGAGAAGGAGAGTGAAAGCCAGAGGGGAGGTGGACGGGCTGTATTGGTTTGTACATCACCTGGGCGTCCACAAGAGAAAAAAAAAAAAAAAAAAGAAAAAAAAATCCGCAAGAATGAAACTGCAAGAAGAAGCTGGCAGTGATTTGGTTCTTGCGGTTCTGTGAGGTGGTGTGTGTGCATGGAGGGCGTTTGCTATGGGGGGAGAGACACGGTGTTATGGGAGGATTGTTTTGCATTCAGGTGAATATAATGGAAGAGTTGCGAGAGGGAGGAGGGCTTCAGGACCGTGGAAATGTGAACCGAAGGACATGTGTGAGTGAACAATAAGGACGGTGGAGTGGTATGTTTTAAATGATGTTTGGGTGGAGTTTGGTTAAGTATAGAAGGATGGAAACGTTAATAGGAAGAAAACATTTAAAAAAAAAAAAAGAAGAAGAAAAAGAGAAAATGCGGTGGTACTGATGGGCTAAGGGATTGAGTGGTAAAAGGAGCAGGCTCACGTTGGAAGTTAAGGGATGATTGGATTCTTGGCTTCAAAATGCATGCGGTTATGTTCGTGGATGCTGAAAGGATCAGCACTGGATTGAAGGAAAAAAAAATCAGAGTAATTAACTTTTATTTATTTATTAATTGGTTAAAGAATAGATTATTGGTTTAAAATAGTTAAGCTTATAATAGTATTACGTGAAGCAGGAAAGGCGAAGAACGGGATGAACAATTTTAATCCGAGCTGTTCAAATGTAGTAGATCGAAGAAAGGAAATTATCGGTTGCTGACGGTAAACTTAAATGTAATTAGTTCAACTTAAATATTGATTACGGAAATTATTTAATTAAATGAATTAAACTTATAGTTGGTATAATTCGTGTCGATATTATTAGAATTGGATGAAATCAGAAACAGTGGAATCCCAGTGAAAAATGCAACGCCGTTGTGCTGATTCGGAAAGAAACAGGAACAACGAGGACCGTCTATAGTAAAGGAAAAGGTGAGTTAATTCTCACACATTTCTGAAATACTAGGATGTGCTAAATTCGTATATTTAAATTTAATTGGTTGATTGGATGCCTTGGATGCCTATGGTTGATTTAATGGTGTTTAAATATTTCTATGTACTGATATGAAATATTTTAATGGTCCGTGATGCAGGGAAGAACAGGTAGGAGGAACCAAACCGGTTCCTCAAATATTTATTATGCTGTTATCTCATATTTTATGAACTGTTCAAACCCGTTGACTTTAAATCCTATTGATCATTGAATGTGGTTGGGTTTTGAATCAATAAATAGCATGGTCAATAAGTAAATAGCAGATGGCCCAAATATGCACTGTTTTATAAAGAACGAGTCACCGTTAGGTGAATCGCTAGAAATAGAGTTATAAAAATTATTGTATAACCGAATATTTTTTTTTTAAATATATATATTATTTTAAATGAAGTTCTAAAAAAGGAATATATTAATCACATATATACATTGGTTCGTTTTAACCACAAATCGTCGTTTTGGTTTAACCAAAATCTACTGTGCGCGAAGCACGTGCTTATCAAATGACTGTTAAACAATTTTATTTAGCAAGTTCAAGTGGCCAGATTTGATGTAACAAATAGAATGGGGTTTATATTGATATTGATTTATTGAAAATCAAAGTGAATAGCATTATTTAAATTAATTAATTATTAATTAATTTAAATGACAAGATCGATAACGATTGACTAACTAGTTAGTCATGTTTAAAGAGAAACAAGTAAACGGCTTTGCTGAAATTGTTTGTTAAATAAGTTCATTAATTTAAAGAAAGTAGTTGATGGTTGGGTAACCTAGTTTTATTTTTAAAGGTTGAAATTTAATTATTTGTCATTTATTAAAAATCAAAGTGATATTTTGGAATGTTAAATATAGTAAGGAATGTTGTGAAATTTAAAGTCGTGTTGATAGTTAATAAAGCGATTTAGTATCTATAATGTGAAACCGAAGTTTTATTTTTAATTCTTATTGAATTATACTAAATCGGATTATATGGAATCCAAGTTGGACGAAGTTATAAAACCCGACTTGAATTAGAGTAGTGAATTGAGATAAGTTAAAAGGATGCGATATAGAATTACCGAGATGATATTCCATCAAGATGGAATTATAATGGGATTTGTCGTATTGAAAATGAGTGCCAGTTTTTGTATTACAACTGATGTCTATCTGACGATAAGAACGTTGTTGATCAAGGTCTGAGAGGTAATTAAAATACCCCAACTTGAACAGCTTCAGGATTATCAAAAGATGGTATTAGTCGTAATGGCGAAAGATCGTAAAATATTTTGGAAAAATAATAATGTAATATTATTTGAAGGATTCGGAAATATTAGTATATATATGGAGAGATCTCAAAATAAAAGGAAATAAAAAGGGGTGTGATGGTATGAAATGATTAGTGAAAAGGTAACGGCATTTTCAAGGTTATAGAATGAAATGCAAACAGGTTTATTCTAAAAGAATGAGGGGTGGTTTTGGTATTCAAAAAAAAAAATGAATCCAAAGAAGATGTCGTAATAATTTTACAAATGAAAAGTGATCCGATAAAATGATAAGGAAGGTTATAGCCATGTTTGGAAATATTGGTGAAAGATAAATTAGATATGATTTAAGAGATTTTCTAATTATAGAAAAGGGGATTTGAGTATAATTATATGATTAGAACCAATATATTATTTTTGGGTATCTCAACTGAGATATTGATTTTAAAAGGGCCAAGTGATGCTATGAAATAAACAATGGATTTGATTTATTTTTGTGCTTGTTTATTTTGATAGTCAAATAACCAACTATCAAAATCTGACCCAACGTTATTGGCACGGGAAGACCGGGATCGAATTTATATTCGAAAACCATTCCGACCAATATATACGAATACGTCGAAGACGCTGTTCGAGATGGAGCAATTGAAGATCGTAGGTCTTCATGAAGCGGAAGAGTTACTTACAATCTCTGGCTGATCCCTGGAGATATACTGTGATTCCGTCGTGATTGAAATCTACGGGTTGCAAGGACTTCTCGTTGCTGATCCATGGGGTGATTCCTATATTGGATGCAGTAGGAGAGTACCTTCGGTTCATCCTGTTCCTGGATGACGTGTATGATGTGAATGGTGGCCAGATGTTTCAGAAGTCGATTATAGCCTCAAGCCTCAACAACCGGGAAATGACAAAAATCGGGCAGGCAGCATGGCTATGTGGGTCGCACCCATTAGGGTGTATTGTCACCATCTAGAGAATATTCATATTTGTTACTTCTTTCATTTCTGTATCTCCCGGGAACTACGGTGGTCGCGCGACAAAAAGCCGTAAGGTGACAATATACTCGATACACTCAAGAGAAATGAGTGGTCGGTCATGTGTGGGCCGGGTTGCAAGACGTTCTTGTTGAACCCAGTGTATTCGTCTCTAGAGATACACTATCGGCAGGTGGTCCCATACCTTGTCATAGTTGGAAATCCAATCTCCAATAAGCGCCGCAGTTTTTATTGTATACTATATATGTGGAGCGTGAGATGCAAGCGTTCTGCTAGATTCTATTTACTTGTATTTAGACACTATGATAATATCAGAAGAAGATATTGATTTCAAAATGATTTGGGTTATAGTAAGGTAAAAACCGTCCGTGTTTATGTGTGGACTGGTCTTACTATTATCCTTTTGTTTCAAAAGGATTTCAAAGTTAAACAAGTTGGTTGCTGTATGAATTTATCACTGAAAAGTATTTCAGACTGATCCGGGTGAATTTTGTTTTAAATCAAATGTGCTCGGGTCAGACCAAGCATATTTACAGGTCAGGTTTCCGCTGGAAGCAACAGAGATGGAGTTGAAGTCGAGACGTATTCCATATATATACGGGTACTGGTTTATTTCCGCTGTATGTTGTATTGATCTGAATGTATACTCTGATGTTGTGATATACAATTTTTGTATAAAGTATTTCTGATTATTATATTTTGTCCATTCCGCTGTGAGACTCTGATCTTCTTATTCTTCTATTCTAATATTTCTTTCTTTCTTTTCTCACCCTCTAACTTCTTTCTATTAGCTTTCTGGGTTTTCGATATTTGAGTTTGGATACGGGACGTGTTAGTATCTGGATTCAAGTGTCGAAAATTCCCGGGGCGCTACAAATCCACTAGAAATCACAATTGAATGAAATAAAAATATTTTTCAAATGATGGAAAACGCAATTGAAGAAGTCGAAATTGTTGAAACAATTTTTCCATGATTGGAAATGTTTTTTTTTCGTTACTAGTATAGCAGTTCGTAGGTATCATTTTGCTATTTTTTTAGGTATCATTTTTCCTATTTTAACTTTAAAACATAGCAGCAGTTTTTAGGTATCATTTTGCTATTTTTGTAGGTATTAGTTTTACTGTAGCTTATGTGTTATGTTAAACATCACAGCAGTTTTAATGTATCATTTTTATATTTTTTAAGGTACCATTTTAGTGTAATTTCTCTGTTATGTTAAACATTACTGCAGTTTGAAGGTATCGTTTTTATTTTTTTTAAGGTATCATTTTTACTGTAATTTATGTGTTTTGTTAAACATCATAGCAGTTTTAAGGTATCATTTTTATATTTTTAAGGTATCATTTTTATTGTAGTTTATGTGTTATGTTAAACATCACAACAGTTTTAAGGTATCATTTTTATTTTTATTTTTATTTTAAGGTATCATTTTTAGTGTATATACGTGTTTATGTTATATGGTAATTTTTGTGATGGTGTACTGTTATAAAATTATGTTGGTATCAGTTTTGATTATGTATGAAATACTTGCAGATACTGCATGCTGCTGGAATTTACTAGAATTCAAGACTGGATTGAGCACAAGTAAAAATAAATGCATTAATTCATGCCTGAAATTGATACTCCTATACTATAGCAAAAAAAAAAAAAAAAAACAGAATACTGATACTTACTATGGCCTAAAACTGATGCCTAAACACTGTTAACAAATAAAATAATTAAAACTGATACCTTCTGCGACATAAAACTGATACCTATAAACTGTACAGAAAATAATTAAAAAAATGATACTTAGAATGATTTAAAACTGATGCCCAGTTCCTGTTACAATACATTTTCAGTTTTAAATGAAAGTAGTTGATATTGTTTTGCGTTTGTGTAATGACTGGATTGATGTGATAAACACAAATCTTGCTTGCGTTTTGAAGATAGAATAATGGGGAAAAAATTATGTCACAGTTTGATTGATTAAAATGAAATAAGTTCGACTTAGTTTCAAAGCTAATACAACAATATAACTTCAAAATTAATACAGCAACAAAATCTCATGAAAAAAACATGCGTAGTTAAAACTGTAAAAATGATACCTAAAAAAATAGCAAACTGATACCTAAAAACTGTTGCTATGTTTTAAAGTTAAAACATGAAAAACGATACCTAGAAAAATAGAAAAATGATACCTAAAAACTGCTGCTATGTTTTATAGTTAAAACATGAAAAATGATACCTAAAAAAATAGCAAAATGATACCTACGAACTGCTATACTAGTAACGAAAAAAAAACATTTCCAACCTAAAAATATTGTTTCAACAATTTTGACTTCTTCAATTGTGCTTTCCATAGTTTGAAAAATATTTTTTTTCATTTAATTGTGATTTCCAATGGATTTTTGTTGTTCGCCCTATTTTTTTGTTTTCTAGGTTTCTGTTTTGGCTGATTTTTGGTCGTGATTTTGATTTCGTGATGTTTGTCTTCGATTGTGAATTTCGATTCTAATGTCTTATGATATTTGTGATTCCAACGATTTATGATTTCGTGATTTTTGTGATTTCATGATAAACGATGAAATTGAGATACGCGACAGAGGGAGAAGATGGAAGCATCGGCTGAAATTTAATTTCAGTGTATTGTCCTTATGGATAAAATATTAAGTGGTTGTCCTTATGGATAAATTTTAATGGGCCTTTGTCCTTGTCGTTAATTGTCCCTTTTTAAACCAAGAGTCACAAAACCATATGTCCTTTGAAATTATATATGTATCTCGACATACATAAATGAGCATGTCGACATATATTCTAATAAATTCAAATTTTGAATTTCAAAGGTTTGATTTTCAAGCTTTTCTCCATATTTTCAATTAGAAAATGCCAGTTAGTTATTAACCTTATCTGTTAACTTATTTTCTTATACCTTGTTTCTAAATATACATATATATATATATATATTAAAAATATATAAATTAATAAAATTATATAAACATGTTAATATGATGAACAAAGTTAATATAAATATTTGATATTGTTATAAAATATAAATTTATTCATCTTTTGTATAGTTTAAACATGCATAGTTTAACTTTTTCTTATGATTTCATAACAATTTTGGGTTACATTATCACAAATATTGTTTGTAACTTAATACTTATTTTGACTTCCTATTAAGATTTATAAAACTTGTATATTTTACTAAATATAAAGAAATATATATACATGATTTTTTTAAGTAGTTTAAATATAAGAAGTTTTATAGATTACTTTACAATGTTTCCTTCTAAAGTATAAATGATTTTTTAGCAAATAAATAGGTTTTGATGTTTAAAAGTTTAAATTTAAAATTGATTTGTATCAAAATATTAATGAATATCTCATAAATTAAATTTTAAGTTCTTTTTAAATTAGTTTTATATATACTTATGAATATATGTTTATATAGCTTACTTTATATTATACAAATTTTATATTCTCTTTTGAAAGATCTTCAATTTTTACAATATTTGCCCAACTAATATTATTTAACTTCATGATTTTTTCTGAATATTTTACTACTTATCATGAATATTGTTTTTAATTAAACTTTTATCTTTATTATTCTTTTAATCAAATTCATTAATATAATTAATATAAGTCTAGAGATTAACATTATTTCTGTTTGATTCAAATAATTCATAATAGTTAAATAGTACTTTAAATATATGTTACCTAAATAGATATAATTATCAAACCATTCTGCATACTATCATTACACATCTTATTTCATATCATACCTCATTATTAGAGTACATCTCAAATTAAAATCATTCACATCCAAGTTGCATCATTCAATATATCACTTCATATAATTTTGCATATAACTCAATATAACCAATACACTACATTACATGTTAATCTTAACTTCACGCATAACAAATATATAATATGAAAAGTTTTATCTAGGATTATTAATCAAGTACATAACATATTTACTTTGTCTTGATTAACTTAATTGACTTGTTTGGCTTAGCTGAATTGATTAAATTGGCTTACTTGATTAAATTGATTGACTTAATTGGACTGAATTACTTTACTTATATCATATTTTTAAGGATATCTTATCAGAGTTATTTCTATGTCTATATTAAGGTATTATTATAGTTTTAAGGGAACTAGAGTATAGGCTAGGCCACTGGTTAGTGATGACCCCTAACAATTGGAGGTTTAGTCTTGTATTAGATTAAGCGGGAGTTTTATAGTTTCTAGGTTTAATTAAAATATTTATTAACACATATTATTTAATTTGATTGCTTGAATTAATTGCTTAAATAGATTGCTTGAATTGCTTGCTTGAATTAATTGCTTGAATTGCTTATTTGGATTGATTGTTAGAATTGATTATAAACATTGGTTAGACTGTCTTATTTATTATACTTCTATTAGACTAGTATTGTCATAATTTTGGGGGGATTTATAATCTTTTAGGCTTAGAATCATAGAGTTAGAGGGAGATATAAGGGTATCATAGAATCAGGGATAGTTATATAGAATATTATAATAGTATACGTATAGATAGATATAGGATTTGGTGGGGGGGGGGGGTATTTTATAGATTTAGGACTCAGAGGGAGTACTTTACTTTAGTATAGGAATTATTTGGATAGTTATAGGATTTAGGGGGAGTACGTTTAGAATTTCTTTTTGATAATGCCAAAGGGGGAGAAATTATAAAATATAGGCATAGTTTATAAGATTCTTACAGACGGGGGAGTATTAGAAGGAACATCATCAAATAGGTATATACAGATATGATATTTTATAGACTAAGGTTGTCATCATCAAAAGGGGGGAGATTGTTGGAGAATGGAGTTTTGATGACAACAACCTTATTTCAATTATCATTGATTATAAAATATATACTAACATCTTTATCTAAAATATATATATATACACACACACACATGCAGAATTTATATATAGGAAATATTACTGAAGACTGTAAAGATATAAAGATGATAGAGATTCAAAGATCAGAGAAATTTCAAGACTCATGAGTAATCAAGATTTCAAGAGTTCAAGATTAATATATTAATAGAGTCTAGATTTTGTAAGACTCTAAAAAGCACTCCAGGTTCAAATTCTAATTTTCAAATTCTGATTTCAAATTCTATCCTCAATCCACTCCATTTTGTTTTTCTATTTTATTCTCAATCCTCTCTATTTTGTTTTTATACTTGTTTCTATTCTTCTTTGTTTTCCAAAACTTATGTTTACATATATATATATATATATATACTATATTTATATTTTATATAGTTTATGAAACGACCCGAACTTCCCCGTAAAGGAAAGCCCGAATTGCTTTGAGGACAAGACGAATCAGAACACAAACAGAAAGAACATTTCATTGCTTATAACAACAATTCCATCAGAATACAATAATATAACGGAGTATGAATAAATCATATACATTTGACCAATATCAGAGATTTAAATTACATTTAAATACATAACAGCGGAAAAACAATTCAAAACCCAACTGAAAGTAATACATGGATACAGAGCTTTTCGAATATCGCTTCAGCTGTAAATTAGGTTCTTGTGAATATAAAACTGCAAAACCAAAACTACTAGCTGCCCGTGTGGAAAATAGGGGCACCCAGAGTTTAGGTTAAAACAATAAACTCCAGGCCAGTCATGTTACTGGTGTAAGAACTAAAACAGTTATTAAATCCTTACTTTAAAAATAAAGTAAATCAAGGGACCACACCGTATAACACGGAACGGGTTTCCTCCCAAGAATACCAGTGCGTAAAACAAACAGCGCAATGTTTTTTAAAAAATGAAGCTATTATAAGACTCAGGTCCCATCACACAATGCAACGCAAGCCGGAGGATAGAGTTTTACCTTATAATAGCCAAACATGCTTGGTACGTTTAAAACAAATCATTTTGATACTATTATAATGTAAAGTTTATGAAAACAATTTCAAATATAAATGTATTAATCATAGACGGCATAGTGCCCCATCCCACTATGTCGCCATACTAGGCTCTACAATCAAAGCCAAATGTCACATATTGGAAATTGGATTTCCGTCATGAGTCGAGGCCAGGGATGGCTCCTCACCGCTTCGAGACACTCTAGCCAATGTCTCAGGACTACACACTCTGGGTTACCCTGGATCGGTTGGGTCGGTCCTCCATTACGTTTGAGGATTAGTTATTCCTAAGCACACGTTTCCCGGTCCTATCAGACCTATCCATCGGCTTCGTAGAGACCGATATATTTGAGGCGCCTCACAATCCACATATAGGTAAAAATAATATAAATGTCAGGGCATGTAAAACGCTGACACCACCCATAGCTAGAAAGAAATGTTGTGTTCTCCCAACGGTCCGATCTCGTTTTTAACTCATACCGAGGTGTGAGGCTCGCGAATTAACGCTATACACAAAGTTATGCCATTTAAGGTCGCGCTTTGATCATCAACCACAAGACTCTGCTTTTCAACAGAAGCCTTGATCATTTGCATCTCAGCATGCCACATTGGCAATTCACACCATGCAACTGATGTCTATTGATATATAACCTCTGAGCTCATACATCTTAGAGAAGGCCAATAAGCAAGAGAATAAATTCTCCGCCGCCAAACAGAGATATATTTAATAGAGATCAATCAACACAGAATAAAATCCAATGTTAGACACACATCCATTTACAAGTTCGTTCTGGGTCTAAACGAAACCGGAGGCACCTTATTCCTCGTCCCATATGTCCAATACAGGAGAGAGGTCCTCGCATATCCGGTCGATCTCCAAGTACGTCTAGACGATCACCACTTATTACCTCGTCTTGGGTGTACAACCCAATCAAGACATCAGTAATCATCCAAACGATGTGATGACCTCCGGTTTTCAACCACCGTCTTCATCGTCGACATATCGTCTAATCAGTTATTCACAATGGGTATAAACCCGGCCTTTCCGAATAACTCACGTATATGTTATAATCAAGTGATATAAACACAACATACGCCTCATTCCAATCCAGAATATTCTTTTATTCAAATATTCACATACTTTGGGAAAGGTTCCCATTAATTTTATCAAAGATAAATTCTTTTAAATTTATTCTTTAATCTTCATTTGGATATTATTTCAGACCATATAAGGTTTTCCAAACTAGTCGGGATTAGCGAACCATACCGAAGTAATCATTTATTTAATTTCCCAATCCCAACCTATTCATCCCCTGGAGCAAAACTGGTATCACCCCATAACTAACACCACAGTGTTGTCGGTAAATTTAATTACCACTTCCCGTTCAAATCTAATTAAAGATTTAACTATTGCTTGGAGCAAAACTGGTGATACTCCACTCTCGATCATTCCCCAAATTTGATAATTTAAATTATCAATTCACATTTCAATCTAATTAAAGATTCATTATAAATCCACTTAGTTTTAATCTTCCCAAAAATCAATATGATTATTTAACTTTGGAAACAGAAACATGTCGCACTGACAATCTACACCGTACTATTGTTTTCTGCCGATATATAACATCTGAGCTCGTCCGTCTCAGAGAAAGGTGTTAAGCAAGAGAATAAATTCTCCGCCACCAAATAGATATATATTTGGCAGCGATCAACGATACAGTTCGAAATACAATGTTAGACATGTAATCCTGTCTTTAACTGGTTTAAAGAACTAATGTCATTTAAAACACAGTTCATGATAAACCTAAATCACATTCCATTAATTATCGTATCTTCACGGAAAAACAAATCAATATATAACCGATATCAATTTCCGTATCTGACCAATAATATAAATGGAATAACGGCAAAGCCTTTTAAATTCCATATGTGTTAGCAGTCTTCCTTCATAGAAGTTCACTTCGATTATTATCAAATCGAATTCCATTCAATTCCAATTTAATATATTAAATTAGAAAATTTTACTTTTGAAAATTCATGTTAAATCTTAATAAAAAGATTTATAAATTCCAAATCACATTTCACTATTAATCGGGTTAAAGAACGAATGTCGTTTAAAACACAGTTCACCATAAACCTAATTCACATTCCATTATATATCGAGTTAAAGAACAAGTGTTATTTAAAACACCATTCACGATAAACCCAAAAATCAATTCCACTTCAATTCCAATCAAATATTAATTAATTGGTATACTTCATTAAATCTAAGTAAAAAGATTTAATATTTTATCAATTGGGTTTAAGAACAGTATTAATGAAGACACCATTCACGACAAACCCAAATCCCATTTGATATTAAATACAAGACTCAGAATAGAAAATATATCGGCTTATATTCAATATCAAATTCTGAAATCAAAAAATATCGTATTGGAATAACGATATATATCTTCCAAATTCCTCCACAATATTCGTATAATCACGAAATCTAATATCGAAATATTCTGAAGATAATTTCGATTCAAATCCATTCCAATTCTTATATGGATAATTCTAGTTATTTTTAAAACCATTTCAAATCCAATTTATTTATTTAATAATATTGGATTTTCTAATTCTAGTTCATAACTAATTCATTTCTATACAAATATATTTTTATCTTTTCAAATATGGAATTTTTCAACCCAATTCTTTCCAAATCATTTATTATGATTTTACACAAATTACTGATATTTTTAATAATTTTATCAAGGCTCGTACAGTTGATTTCCATAAACGGCCATCGAACTGCACTTACAGCGACCTTTTCCAAATTTGATTTGGACATAATTCCAAATCCAACCGTTAGAGTTCAAATCTCTCATATTCTTTAGAAATATCTTTTCGATAGGAACCCAATGATTCCGGTTTTAGGAGAATCCGAAGGTCGGATCTCCCGTAATGTCCGTTCGAAGTCAACGGTCGAAATTCACGAACTACCGCGGCGCATTCTATTCAGGCCATTATATATATATATATATATATATACATACAATATATATATTATATATATTTCGTCGATTTCCATTTAAAACCTATTTTATAAATCGTTTTAAATTCGTTTTCAAAACGATTTCAACTTCATATTCAATTTCTAATCAAAATTGAATATTCCATATCATCGATATATAAATGATAGTATTTTCTAAACATTATATTTCAAAATCATTTCCTTTTCAATATTCATTATAAAAATGAATGAAATCGATATAAATATCGTTCACGTCAAAATGACGTTAATCTAATCCACACGACTTTATATATTTAAATATTTTGTGTCCATCCCAAATCGGACATCAAAATAAGATTTTGATCCTTTATTGAATATTATTTTTAAAATATTCAGTATTTTAAAGTAATCGTTATTTTAAAATATTCATTCTTTCTGAACTAGAATCAGACACAGTCAATTACCATATAATTTGATTTATATGGATTTCATACACACATGTATACAACAACGATCAAACGCATTCAACAATCATCCAGAGTGCACTCTACACTGCATAAGCATTAAATATAAATATTCAACGCTTACACAGCTTGTCAACCAATCGATTGACATACAACGAAATATTGGGATTAGTGTATGTCCAATTTCATCCCAATACCCGTGTGGGGTTCCAATCAACAAATAATGAATTTTATTTGTGCAATTGGGCGATGTGTAAAATTTGTCGTCCCAATCTATATCAGTCAAATGTGTGTACAAATACAAATCGTCCGATTTGTAAATGAATATTTATTTTATTCATATACCCATTAAAAATTATATTTTTAATGATAAAATATTTTATTTCAACTCGTGAATATTTTATTCATTTCATTTCACATCGCAAACAATTTTCACAACATAATCAATCAAACAAACAAGTCGTCCATGATCTGTGGACGACGGGTGTCGGGTGCTGCTAAGAACCGTCTGCATCCTAGTATATATTTTAACTAGAAAATAAAATTAAAGTGAGAAGTTCTCACCTAGAAGCTAAACCAAACGCCGCGACTCCTCTTATGTAGAAAATCTTCGCCGCGCTCCCAACGAGGTCTGTTTCACGCCGTATATTAAAAATCATATTTTTATTTCAACACTATAAAAATCATATTTTTATTTCAACGCTATAAAATTCATATTTTTACAATGCCATTACATGTATAAAAATCGTATTGTTATGCCGTCACTATATATATATAAATATATATATATATATTGTATCTTTATAGCGCCACATACATAATAAAAATCATAACTTCATAATTCATTTACATTATAAAAACTATATTTTTATAACGCTTCTTTCTATATAAAAATTATATTTTTATATCTGTACTTCTTATATAAGGATCATATTTTTATATAACAAAAATCTCATTTTTATTTAACTAAAAATCTCATTTTTATGTTCACAAAAATCGTATCTTTCCTATATAAAAAAAACCATAGCTTTCACATAACATAGAAATCATTTCATAAACAAAAATCATTTCATATCTAAAAATCTAATCTTAATCTACAACTCTAGATAATAATAAAAATCGAATCTTTATCTATATAAAAATCTTATTTTTCTTATCATTAAAAATCCTATTTTAAGATCAAATCTTGTAAACTATAAAAGTCAAATCTTTTCTTCATGAAAACATTAATCTTTATATTTATAAAAACGCAATCTTTCCCGTTTAAAAATATAACCTTTACATAAAAAATCATATCCTTTCATTTTAAACCATTTCCTAAAAAGGATTCACAAGAAAACAATGCTTTCAAATTAAGTAAAATACTCACATTGTTTTTTTAGCGAAGAGGGGGGGCCTTGCTGTTGGCGGATCGAAAGAGAAGGGGGTGCTAGTGGTCGCGGCTCAATGGCGGAGCAGGTGGATGGGCAGGCGGCGGGTTTTAAGGGGCTGAACGGGTTCCTTGGCTTGGGGGAGGGTTTTGGGGAAGACTGGTGTCGAAGGGGGCGCTGGACGGAGGGGAGGCGTGACGCCTGGGTGGAGGCGCAGCGGCCGAGGAGCGGCGATGAGGTTCGTTGGGGCTGAGCACGGTGGATTTGTTTTTTTATTTTTTATTTCATTTCTGAACGTGAATGAATGGGGAAAGGAGAAGGTAAGTGGGGTTTAGTGTAAAGTTAAATTATTATTTATTTTTATTTTATTTAATTCTCCAACAAGTTGGCTTTACATTTGAACTCCAAACGAAACCCAAAGACTGTTGCCCTAGCTAATTACCCCCATTCCAAACACAATGGGATGTGTTTCATAATTTGATTCGGTTGTTTCGATCAGTTTCCATTTAAATCAAAATTTAAATCATCATACTGAATTTTAAACGTACATTTCAATTTACTAGGGTCACATACGGACCCCAAAAAATTCCAGAAAAAATATTTCTAGCTTCGTATTGACAATACGGTCCGAACAAAACTAATTTCTTCAAATTTGGAGACTGTTTGAAAAATAGCCATTTTCTGGTCGATCCAAATTGACTGAAACTGTCAAAACATGTTTTACTTCGCCATGCTCACATATTATTCCCAAAAATTATGAATTTTGGAACTAGCAATAATTTAACATCCCGAATCCAACAAAAGCGGTTTCGTCGAAAATGGAGGTCGTTTGCAAAATGGCTATTTTTAAGGGTTATATTTTCCATAGCGACTATTCTGAATTTTCAACTGGGCATAACTTTTTATTCCGGCTATGAAATTATGATTTTTCAGATTCATTGGAAAGATATTTTCAAATAGATCCTAATATTTTTGGTTTCGCTAAAATCCGGTTTATTTTGAATCATGTACATTCATTGAAATTTGAAATCGAATTTTCAAACTACCGCGCCACTTTTAATTCCTTTTATATTTAAAATAAATATTTATATTCTAACGTCGATTCAAATAACTATATACGTTCTAATTCTATTCAAAATAAATTTCTCGTCGTTATGATTTAAACATTTTAAATATTCAAAATTCATTAAAATTGTCAAAATAAAAAATTTAAATTGGTTCTGATTTTATGAGTTGTTACAGTTTAAAACCTTATAGTTTTATAAATATATTTGTATAGTTTAAAATTTTGTTTTCATATGTTTTCTATCATACAATATTGACTTACGACATTAGAATTTTACTCAAGAAATTCCAGAATTAATTTTATATCAAAATTCTTGAAAAATGCTTTGAAAATGAAATTTACACATCAGCATGTCAACATAGCAAAATATGTACGTCAGCATATAACAGTTATTTTTCTAAATTTGAAGGGAAGTGTCTTTTCACTATTTGAAACGCTTCAGAACCGTTGCAACCCTTCATACTCTATAAAAAGAGGTTAAAACCAAAAATTTTAACATCTCTTCTTCTCCATCTTCATCCTCTTTCATCCTATCGTTATTCTTCTCCATTTTTATGATTTTTACACTTGTACTCTGCCGAGTTCATTTTTGAATTAATCAAACTTCTTCTCTCTACAGTCTCTATTCTCTACTCTCGGAATCAAGTGTTATTGAAGAGTTATAGGGCTGTTTTGTAATTGCTTGGGTTGAAAGACCCTGTTTATAAGTCAAAGAGTAATCAGTTTATCCTTGTAGCCATGAAATCAAGGAATAGGAGTCGGTGTGCCCTTGTTGAGCAATGAAATCAAGGGATATGGGTCAGTGTCTCCTTGTTGAGCCATGAAATCATGGAGGTTGTATTTGGCTATTTGAAAATAGTAATAAAACTCAACACAGTCCAGCGTTGTGCGAGACTAGACGCAGGAGTGATCCGAACCAGTATAAAATCCGGTGTGTTCTTTCCTTTTCTGCACTTTTATTTCTATTTATTATGCATTTGTGTTTCAATCTGTGTCTGTGGTTGTGTTTGTGGTGTTTGATTCATCCCATAGTTCTCACTAGTTTTTAGTTTTGTTTAAAGTCTTACAAACACTATTCACCCCCCTTTAGCGTTTGCTTTGCCTGAACGATCCATTCCGCAGTCCCTAACAACATTATTGGGATCGACAATGTCGGTAATTCTTAAACTCCTACTATTTTTGATGTTTTATTAGTTAGGAATCTAAAAAACAATTTACAAAGTATAAGTCTACTTTGGAATAAGTGATATAAAATAAACTTTTAAAAAGATAAATGTTTTATAGAAGATAGGAATTCAAAAGTAATATTCGAAGGAGATAGAAAGGAAAATATCTATATATTGAGTATGAAAATCTCCAACGATAATCTATGTCTTATGGAGAATACAAATGACCCTTGGATCTAGCATAAGAGATTCGGTCATATAAATTTCAAACTCATCCCTAGGATTTCTAAATTAGATTCAATTAGGAGATTACCCAAAATGAAGTTTAAAGTTAATAATTTATGCGACGCTTGTCAGTTCGAAAAATTAAAAAGAAGTTCGTTTAAGTCAAAATAGGAAATTATACATTGAAACCATTTGAGTTAATTCATATGGTTTTATTTGGTCCATATCAAACCCAATCAATAAATCACAATAGATATGTTTACTTAATAGTCGACGATTTTCCAGGATTTACTTGGACTATGTTTCTAAAAAATAAAAGTGATGCTTTTGATCAATTTAAAACTTTTTCTAAAGGAATTCAAAATTTATTATCACTAAAAATCAAAACAATACGTATGATCATGGTGGAGAATTCAAAACAAAATTTTGAAAAAATTTGTAATAAAAAGGAAATAACCCATTATTTTTCTGTCCCTAGAACGCCCCAACAAGACGGAGTAGTTGAACGTAAAAATAGGATGACACAAGAGTGTGCGAGAACTATGTTATTTGATAGTAATTTATCAAGAAATTTTTAGGATGAGGTAGTTGCAACAGCTTTTTATATTTTAAATAGAATTTCAATCAGGCCCTTAACTCATAAAACACCATATGAGCTTTTGTATGATAAGAAACCAAAAGTATCATATTTTAAAATATTTGGAAGTAAATCTTTTATAATTAATACTAAAGAAACTTTAGATAAGTTTGGCTCAAAATCCGATTAAGGAATTTTTATTGGATATTTAGAGAGAAGTAGGGCATATAGAGTTTTTAATTCAAGAACCAATACTATAGAATAAACGTATCCTTTGACGAAAATTATAAAAATACAACACAACACAACGAAATTGAATGCGAAAATGATGTTAATGAAACAAATAATGAAGATAGTCAACCAAATAAAAGAATTAGACTACTAAGAGATCATCCTGTAGAAAATATTTTAGGAGATATTGAATCCGTCGTTTGGACTCGTAATCAATTAAATAATATGAGTAATTCTGCATTTATTTCAACTATTGAACCTAAGAATCCAAAGGAAGCATCTTTCGATGATTCATGGATCTTTGCCTTGTAAGAAGAACTGAATCAGTTTACTGGGAACGATGTATGGGAACTTGTTTCTAGGCCAGAGGATAAAACTATAACAAGAACTAAATGGGTTTATAAGAATAAAATGAATGGATACAGTGAGGTTGTAAGAAATAGGGCACGATTAGTAGCACAAGGTTATACTCAAGAAGAAGGAATAGATTGTGATGAAACTTTTTCCCACGTAGCTAAATTAGAAGCAATTAGGGTATTACTAGCCTTTGCAAACCATAATAATTTCACATTATATCAAATGGATGTTTAAAGTGCTTTTCTAAATGGATTTGTTAAAGAAGATGTATATGTAGAGCAACACCTCTTTTTGAAGACGAAAAATTACCAAATCACGTGCATAAGTTAAAGAAAACGTTATATGGATTAAAACAGGCTCCTAGGGCTTGATATGATAGATTAAGAAATACTTATTACAATCCAATTTTGAAATAGGAAAACTAGATAACACCTTGTTTATTAAAAGGAATAATAAGGATATACCATTAGTGCAAATATATGTTGATGATATAATTTTTGGATTGGCAAATAATAAGATGAACAAAGAATTTTCAGATATTATGGCTTAATAATTTCAGATGAGTCATATGGGAGAACTAACATTCTTCTTAGGCTTACAAATTCATCAATTAAAGAATGGAATATTTATTAATCAAGAAAAATACACAAAAGATTTAATTAACAAATATAATTTAACAACAACTAATGGGAGACCAACACCAATGGCAACTAATATATCCTTAAGTAAAGATGATACGTCAAAAGACATTGATCAAAAATTATATAGAGGAATAATAGTGTAACAACCCGGCATTTCAGAACCAATTAAAAAAAAATTATTTTAGCTATTTTAATGGATTTTGAAAATTTAAAATGATATATTTTAAATAATAACGACAAAAATTTATTTAAATCGAGGTTATAATATAAAAATTTATTTTAATTTTAAATAGAGTTTGAAATGGCGTGGTAGTTTGAAAATTCGATTTTAAACTTTAACTAAATGTACATGATTCAAAATAAATCGGATTTCAGTAAAACAAGAAATATTTGAATCTGTTTAATAATATCTTTCTAACGAATGTGAAAAATATATATTTCACAATATAAATTGAAAGTTATATCTAGTTTAAAATTTAAAATAGTCAGTATAGAATTTATATATATATTTCTAATAATATAGCCCTTAAAGATAGCCATTTTGCAAATGACCTCTGTTTTCGACGAAACCACTTTTGTTGGATCCGGAATGTCAAATTATTGCTAGATTCCAATTTTCATAACTTTTGGAATTAATATGTGAGCGTAGCAAAAAAAAATGTTTTGTCAATTTCAACTGAATTGGATCGACAAAAAAATGGCCATTTTTCAAACAACCCCCAAATTCGAAGAAATTAGTTTTTTTAGGACTGTATCGTCAAAACAAAATCATAAATAATTTTTCTGTAATTTTTGGAGTCAGTATATGGCCCCGGTAAATTAAAATGTGCGTTCAAATTCAATTTTAACTTATTTATATTTTAATTTAAAGAAAAAACTGATCAAAATAGCCGAATTGGCTTACAAAACATATCCTATTGTGTTCGGAATGGGGGTATTTAGCTAAGGGCGACAGTCGTTGGGTTGGATTTGGAGATTTGGACGAAAATTTCAAATTAAAGGAATTAATTGAATAAAAAAATTAATATATATACACTATAAATACCCTAAGAAATACGGCTAACCCTAATTTCTTATCAGACCAAGCCACCACCAGTTCTATCCTCAATGGCCAGGGCGATCCGGATTTTGATCCTTATTCTCGTTTAATCCACATAAAATTTCAATCCATCCTCAAAACATAAATTATAGATCTTCCCCTGCACTTTAAATCCATACGGTAATCATGGTATTTCATTGCCGAAAGTACTCGAATTTCGTGCAGAAGGGGGCGGCGTTCGAATGCCTTTGCTGGCCAGAAGGAGGAGTCGAGATGGATGATGCAGAGGGCGATGGGAGGCGGTGGAGTGGCGGTCGAGGTGACGGGTCTCGATGGCACTCTGATCAACCGGGTAGCGTGCAAAGTTGGAGGGTTTCTTTGGAGATGGGTGCATGATTTATGCAAAACGACGAGGAAGGAGAGGGATTAATTATTCTTAACAAAGTAATTTATTAATTAATTATAAGTTAATTATTTATTTAAATTGCATAAGGTTATGCAACCGAAAACCGAATTGGATGATTATAGTTGCAATGGACTCGTCAAACTCTACAACATGGAGCAGATCAGAACTGAAATAGAGGCCATTTGGATTTTTGATAAAATTAAACATCTATTTAATTTTATTAAAAATAATCACTTTATCTATTTCAAAACCGGTCAAGGTGAGAACTCCTTCTCACTAAATTATATTTTATCATGTCATTATATTCATGCATAAAAATATATAGAATTGCCAGTGTAGATTTTATCATTTTAATCAATATAAATTGTATACGGTGCCTGCTAGATCACCTCCCTCGTTCACAAAACATGGACGATTTAAATTGATTGTATTGTGCGTTGTTTATGATCCTGAAATGTTTGATACATTAAAAATGTTGTTAACATTAATGTGGTAGTTGAAATTAAATTATAAATATTTATTTATAATTTAAATAGTGAAAATTGGCTAATTAGCAAAATAATTCAAACCGAATTAAAATTGGTTAAATTTGTTAAACAATAATTTATTTAGATAAACTGTTGTTGTTTGAAAACCCTGCATGGGTCTGGGGATGATAATTTATTCACATCTCCCCTGAATTTAATTAAATGTCAATTGATTGGTTGACAGGCTGTGATGAGCGTTATTTATTTATTTTAATGCTTATACATTTGTAAATTTCACTTTGGATGTGAATGGACTGTTTGATGACTATTTATCATTATTGTTGAATACATGCGATGTATGAAGTCCAAATAATTTAAATTATATGGTAATTGATTGAACCGCATTCCGATTCAGAAATAAAGGATATTTTAAAGCATCTAATAAAATAAAGAATATTTTAAAATAAAGAATCTTTTAAAAATAAAGAATATTTTAAAATAACGAATATTTTAAAATAATATTCATTAAAGAATAAAATTATGATTTTGATGTCCGATTTTGGATGGACACAAAAATGTAAAAATATGAAGCGGAGTTAAGTATAGAAACGCCATTTTAACCTGAATGGGTTTATTGATCGATTTACTTCTTTTATAATGAATATCGAAAAGAAGTGATTTCAAAATCTATTATTTTGAAAATTTTATCATTTTAATATGATAAAGATATAGAATATTCAATTTTTATTTAAAATTGAAAATGAAGTTAAAATCGCTTTAAAATGAATTTATAAATGATTTATAAAATACGTTTTAAATGGAAATCGATGAAATATATATTATGTATATATATATTATATTTATTTAATGGCACATGCCACGCAGTGGCCGTTCACGAATTTCGACTACTAACTTCAAACTGGCATAATGGGAGATCCGACCGTCAGATTCTCCTAAAACCAAAAACGTTGGGTTTGTATCGAAAAGAGTTTTCCAAAGAATATAAGAGATTAGAAATCTAATGGTTGGATTTGGAATTATGTCCAAATAAAATTTGGAAAAGGTCGCTACGGACGCAGGCCGTTATTGGAAACCGATTGTAAGGACGGTAATAAAATTATTAAAAATATGGAAAAATTATGTAAAATCATAATAATTGATTTGGAAAGATTTTCGATGAAAAATTCCATATTTGAAAGGATAATTTTTTTTTATCAAAATGAACTAGTTATTAACTAGAATAATAATCCAATGTTTTTAAATAAATAAATTAGATTTTTGGTTTGTCGTGAATGGTGTCTTCAATAACACTGTTCTTAAACCCCGATGAGAAAAGAATAAATGTTTAAATTAAGATTTAATGAAGTTTTCCAATTAATTTATATTTAATTGGAATTGAATAAATAAATTGGATTTTGGGTTTGTCGTGAATGGTGTCTTAAATAACATTGTTCTTAAACCCAATCAAGAAAAGAATAAACCTTTAAAAAAAATATTTAGAGAGGTTTACCAATTAATTAATATTTAATTGAAACTGAAATGAAAGTTGATTATGGGTTACCGTGAACTGTGCTTTAAACGACATTTATTCTTTAACCCAATTAACAGTGAAAATATAATTTGAAATTTATAAATCTTTTATTAAGATTTAAATTGATATTTTCCAAAGTAATGTTTTCCAATTTAATATATTAAATTGGAATTGAATGGAATTCGATTTGGTAATAATTGAGATGAGCTTCTGTGAATGAAGACTGTTACTATATATGGAATTTAAAAGGCCTTGCCGCTATTCCATTTATATTATTAGTCTGATAGGGGAATTTATATTGATTATATATTGTTATGATTTCCGTGTAGATTCCATTTTGATGGAAGATGATTTTGGGTTTATCATGAACAATGTTTTAAATAACATTAGTTCTTTAACCCAGTTAAAGATAAGGTTAATTTCTTAAATTTGAATAATCATTAAATAATGATTTTCGACAATAAAACTAAACTAGAGTTTTAATTAATCTTTAATTAGATTAAAATGTGAAGGAGATAAATAAATTTATCGAATTCTTGTAATGATCGAGAATGGAGTACCACCAGTTTTACTCCAGGCGATAGTTAAATCTTTAATTAGATTTGAATGGAAAATGGTAATTAAATTTACCGATAACATAGTGGGTGTTAGATATGGAGTTCTACCAGTTTTGCTCCAAGGGATAAATAGGTTGGGATTGGGATTAATAAATAAATGATTACTTCGGTAAGACTCGCTAATACCGACTGGTGAATAAACCTTAATTTGGTTTAAAATTGATAAAAGATAAAATAAAATCTTTAGAAATGGATATCCAAAGGAAGATTAAAGAATTTATCTTTGATAAAATTAGTGGGAACCTTTCCCTAATAATGTGAATATTTTATTAAAAGAATAGTCTGAATTGAAATGAGGCATATGATATATTTTTATAGCACTTTATTATTGATTATAAAATACGCTAGTTATTCAAAAATACCGGGTTTAACCTATTCTGAATAATTATTGCAACGATTAAAAGTCCACGATGAAGATGGTGGTTGAAGACCGGAGTTCTTCACATCGTTTGGATGATTACTGATGTCTTGATTGGGCTGCACACCCAAGACAAGGTAATAAGTGGTGATCATTTCAGACGTACTTGGGGATCGATGGATATGTGAGGACCTCTCTCCTGTATTAGACATATGGAACAAGGAATAAGGTGCCTCCGGTTTCGTTCAGGCCTAGAACGGATTTGTAAATGGATGTGTGTCTGACATTGGATTTCATTCTGTATTAATTGATTTCTATTAAATATATATTTTTTTGATGGTAGAGAATTTATTCTCTTGCTTAACACCCTTCTCTGAGACGTACGAGCTTAGAGGTTATATATTGATAGACATCAGTTGTATGGCGTGAATTGTCAATATGGCATGCCAAGATGCAAATGATCCAGGCTTTTATTGAAAAGCAGAGTCTTGCGGTTCATGATCAAAGCACAACTTTAAGTAGCATAGCTTTGTGTATAGCGTTGATTCGCGAGCCTCACACCCCGTATGAACCAAAAATGGAAGAGGACCCCAGGGAGAACATGCGTTTCTTTCTATCCAGGAGTGGTGTCATGGTATGGAGCCAAGACATTTTTACTTATGTGGATGATGGAAAGTGAGGTACCTCGGATTTGAGTCCCTAGTGGTTCTTGATTTATGACCCATAGGGCGGGGAAACGTATTGTTTTGGAATTATTAATCCACTAACGTAAGTGTGGACCGGCCCTGGCGTTCCTAGGTGTAGTTGCGACTGATCCTGAGGCATGGGCTAGAGTGTCTCGAATTCGGTAAGGACGATCCCTTGCCTTGGTTCATGATGGAAATCCAACTTCCAATACGACATTGTGCGGTTTTAATTATAGAACTAGTATGGCGACATGATATATGGTACCCATGTTATCTATGATTGATACATTTATATCTGAAGTTGTTTTAACCCTATACATTTATAATAATATCAAAAATGATTTGTTTTAAAATGTACCAAGCATGTTTGGCTATTATAAGGGAAACCTCTATCCTCTGGCTTGCGTTGCATTGTGTGATGGGACCTGAGTCTTATAATAGCTTCATTTTCCAAAAAGCATTGTGTTATTTTATTTTGAACTAAGATTCATGGGGAGTAAACCTGTTCCGTGTTATACGGCGTGGTCCCTTGATTTCCCAACTTTTAAAGTTAAAAATTTTATAACTGTTTTAGTTCTCACACCAGTCCCATGACTGACTCAGAGTTTAATGTTTCTACCTAAACTCTGGGTGTCCATATTTTCCACACGGGCAGCCAGTAGTTTTAGTTTGCGCAAATATTTCTTTTCGCATGATCCTGGATTACAGCTGGAGCTATATTCGAAAAGCTCTGTATCCGTGTATTTCTTTCAGTTGTGCTAGTGATGTATTTTCCGGTATGCATTGTATTATATTTTTCTGTTGCTTTGTAATTTATTAAATCTCTGATATTGTATCTCCAATGTGTAATATTTATTCATACTCTGGTATACTCTTGTACTCTGATGTAATTGTTGTAATAGCAATGGAATGTTCTATTGTTTGTGTCTGATGTGTTGTGTTCTCAACTCAATCCAGGCTTTCCCGAAAGGGGAAGTTTGGGTCGTTTTAGATAGGATCGCTATTATATATAACTGCTAGTAGACCATATATAATGCACAGTGTATGTCTATGTGTAAGATATCAATCGCAACCCAAGGAAACACATTTAAAAGCCATTAAACGAATTCTAAGATATGTAAAACATACACCATACTTTGGATTATTTAGTCCTATGATCGATTTAATTTCTAATTGTGACGCTGATTATGCGGGATGTAAATCCGATCGCAAAAGTACCAGTGGAACATGTCATTTCTTAGGACATTCACTAATCTCGTGGTTTAGTAAAAAGCAAAATATCGTATCTTTGTCAACAACTGAAGCAGAATATAACTTTGTTGCTTTGGCTTGTTCACAAGTAATATATACTCAATAAACTCTAAATGATTTTGGATTAACAATAAATAAATCACCTATATACTGCAATAATACGAGTGCTATAAATATATCTAAAAATTAAAATAATCACTCGAGAACTAAACATATTGATATACGACATCATTTTCTAATAGATAACATAAATAAAGAGAAAATTTCAGTCGAATTTATAGAAACAGATAAAAAATAGCAGATATATTAACAAAACCATTAAATGAAGTAACGTTTACTAAATTTAGAAGAGAATTAGGTATTTGATCATTAAGTGAAAAAGAATAATTAAATATTTAAATATATATATAAGAATAACATTAAAAATCAAAAAAATCAAAAACACAAATATGTCGACATACATATGTCACTATGTCGAAATGTAATTGCCAGATTTCAAAAATTAATTCCCACAAAAAGTTTGTTAAAATAACCATTTAAACTCTCCAATTCGAATTTTCTTCTTCATTATCTTATTTCACTTCTGTAAAAACTCTAAACCAAAATAAATCATGGCCTTCACTAATTATAACAACCAAATTAACCTCAAATCATCCGCTGGACCATCCGAAGCTCCATTCCAACGTTCTAACTCTCTCGTGTAATCAAATTGGGGGGAAAAAAATGGAGTATGCTCTTCAAATTCGGAAAAGTCAAGAGCAAAGTAAACAAGGAAAGATGATAAGGAATCTTCATAAGTTTGTAATAGACAATCAAGCGAATCCAATTATCATCGAAGATGATTATCACGAAATGGAAGAAGAAGTAGAGGAAGAAGAGGAAGAGGAAGAAATGATGGAAGAAGAGGAACCAGAAAAGGTACAACAAGAAGTCACTGATGAGGATAATCAAGTCGTATGCGTTGGTGAAGTCTTATTCGATCAACATGGAAATATAATTGAACGAAATGGAGATTTTTCTCTTTATTACCCAAATTATCCAACCCATAAGTCTCCTATCACTAAGAACAAATAGAACTTAAGTTTCTTTTCGTGTCTTTTCATTTATTCGATGTACTACATGTATTGTAATTCGTATGTATCACTTGTATTAAAAACGATGTTTAATATAATACTTGCTTTACCTTTCATAAGCATTTCATTAGTTCGTTATATAGGCACAAATTTAGGGGGAGTCATATACATTAAGTATTTTAATCACAAGTTATATATATATAAATGCTTTAGTATAATAATACGATAAATATAGGATTTAGAGGGAGTATTTTTAGAATTTTTTTTTATAATGCCAAAAGGGAGAGAAATTATAAAATATAGATTTAGTTTTAGCAGAATATATAGGATTCATAGTGACAGAGGGAGTATTAGAAGGATCTACATCAACAGGTATGAGCAGTATGAATATTTTATAAACTAAGGTTGTCATCACCAAAAAGGGGGATATTGTTGGAGAATGGAGTTTTGATGACAACAACCTTGTTTTAATATTAATTGATTATAAAGTATATGCTAACATTTCAATCTTGAATATATATATACATGCAGGATATGTATACAAGAATTAATACTGAAGACAGTACAGTTTTAGAGTTTTTAGAGATTCAAGAGATTCAGAATTCAGAGAAGATTTTAGAATCATGAGTAATCAAGAAATCAAGAGTCCAAGATAAATATAGTAATAGAGTATAGTTTTTGTAAGACTCTAAAAAGCACTCCAGGTTCAAATTGTTTTCAAATTCTTATTTTTAAATTCTATTTTCAAATTTTATTTTTAAAAATTCAAATTCTAATTAAGTTTTTCTATTTTACTTTCGATTTAATTTGAGTTTTAAAGATTATAAGTTTATATATGTTTATATAGTTATATACCTTTATACTTTTATATTTATATAGTTTTAAACTTTATAATTTTATAAATATGTTTATATAATTTATATTTATGATTTCATATGATTTTCTACTTTATAATATTTATCTATATCTCTATGTTTTAATTGAAGAATTTCCAGAATTATATATATTAAAACACTTGAAAAATACTCAAATTTCAAATTTACAAACTTATATATCGACATACAACTGTCGTATTTTCAATTTTGAAAGGAAGTGTATTTTCACCATTTGTAACGTTGCGGAAGGGTTGCAATCTTTCAAATCTTATAAATAGGGGTTGATTTCAAAAAATTTAACCAATCTTCAATCCTTTTCATTCCTCCATTATTATTTCATATTTTTTTGATTTCTACACTTATACTCTACCGATTTCTATTCTAAATATATAAAACTTCTTCCCTGCTCACTCTCTAGTCATTACTCTCTGAATCAAAATGCTATTGAAGAGTTTTAAGGCTATTTTAATTATTTAGGATTATTTTGGGATAGTTTGGAAATGTTGTGTTCCTTGTAGCCGTGAAATCAATGAAGGAAACGAATGTTAACCTTACAGCCGGGAGATCAAGGGTGGTGGAAATAGTGTTGACCTTGTTGCCATGAAATCAAGGGGATTGCACTGAGATTTTGATCTAGTAATAATACTCCATGCAATCCTGTGTTGCATGGGATTGGATGTAGGAACAATCTGAACCAGTATAAAATCCGGTGTGTTCTTCCTTTTTTGCATGTTATTTTTGTTTGTTTCTGTGTTTGTGTTTGATTCTATGTCTGTGATTATCTCTGTGGCATGTGATTCATATAGTTGATCATATTAGTTTTAGATTTTCTTAAATTCCTTGAAAACACTATTCACCCCCTCCCTCTAGTGTTAGTTTTGCCTTAAGATCCATTACGCATTCCCTAACACTTAATTCATTTTAATGATTAATTCCAGGTTTATTTGATGCCTGTAACATTTAGGGTAAATGATTGGGAATAATCAACATAAACAATGGTCATATATAATCAAGGTGAATAATTGGTAAATGTTAATACCCTAGGCATTGGTTTTGATGACAACAACCATATAAACATTACTAGTAATATATCTATGAGTTGTGTAGTTACGTCATATATATAGGGACGTTTATGGAGATAAACAAGAGTACAAAAGAAGATTTATTAAAGAAGGTTAATCAGAGAAATGGAAGAATAATAGAAGAAGGATAATCAGAACAATTGAAGACCAAAGCCTACTGGAGAAGAATGCTTACAAACAAGGGTGTTTGAAGTCACGAGGAGTTGCTTGAACCATAGAATATCTTGTTAAACATCTCATGAGAATTATACTTGAAGACAATCAACCATTGACGTCAACCGAATCACCAAAATCCACAAATAGAAGGAAATTTGAAGTGCTGAAAATTTGCAATACTTATAGGTGTTGTTGTTCATATTTTGCAACACCATATTGACATATATTTTTATATATATTGACATACAACAGTTTTTCAAATTTCTAATTAAGAGTTAATTCCCCATCCTTTCACCAAAAGATACATCTCCTCAACCGCTATTTAAAGGCTTCTGAAAACGAATTTTATCATCAAATTTTCTCATCTTCTTCTACTCCTTCTCCGTACATTTGCACTGCAAATCCTTTGAATACTTTCTACTTATCCTTTCAAATACACTCTCTTTCACTCCAATTCTTCATTGATTTGCAAACCACACAATATCAGAGAGTTCTACTTATATTCACATCATTCTCTCTTATTTCATCCTATGTCCTTAAAAAATTCAAAGCTATATTGCCATTGGAGATCTATAGGATCAGTGTACCAAAGCTATAAGAATCTACATTGAAAATACGACTAGTGCTTGCCATTGTTTGTTGTTGTTGATAAAGAGAAGGTATACCTTATGGCCCATGAAATCAAAATTGTAACAATGTTCTTGCTACCTGTGGAAAGAAAGCGATTATATTGAAATTCTACATTGTGGAGTGAAGGACTGGATACAGAATCAGTTAATCCGAACCAATATAAAAATCTTGGTGTTATTTATTTTATTGTATTTTGTTTTTTACTCATTTCCTTTTGTTTCAAATTTGAACAGATATAGTAAATACACTTCACCCCTCTTGTGTCTGAATAGCCTTAAGATCCATCCAACACTGTGTTGTAGACACACTTGTTCCTAATAGTAAATTCACACAATTAAACGTCAATATGTCAAACATATCAATCCAAGGAATCCAATGAAATAAGTCCATCCAAAATGTTCAATATCGCATCATTTTACTAGTTGTTAAATGTCAGGTTTAAACTAGTAATTTACTTTCAAATTAGCCTAACTACACAATTTAAATTAATAGTTAAATTAAATGGTACTATTGATGCAAATGAATGTAAATCTGCATTTTTAACAACAAACAACATCCAATACAAACATATCATAAAATGATTTTAATTTTTTTGATTTACGTGTGGAACCTAAGACTTCACTCAAGCCATTGCTCGTCGGTCTAAGTAAACCCCACGGGTAGTGATATACCCTGATTTTTCAACGCCTTCACATACCTAGGTAGTCACCCCTAGAAATTGGCAGAGGTGGCCCTCGAACCTGAGACCTATGTCTCATCCCAATTCACCCACCTCTAACCAACTGAGCTAGGAGTGTCGGATTATAATGATTTTAATTTAACTAACAATCAAATATTTTAGTTAAGCGTGAGTCAGTTTAATCACTCACCTTTGATTTCGAACGCGTTTGTAATCCAATTATAGGTCCAAAATTTAGCTGACACCAAATCCAGTCAAACAAACTCCACACCATCCGAAATTTCGATACGATCTTAATGAAATATGTAACGTCCTAGAAATTTTGAGATTTAAAATATAAATTAAATTAGGATTTAACATAAAATAAATATTTATATTTGGGGATTTTATCTATTTTTGACAAAATTTAAGAAGACTTTGGTGATGGATCTATGAACATTTTAAAACAAGACTTACATATGTAACTGATCTCAACCTTTAACACTAGAATTCCTCTACTGAATGAAATATGAACATTTTGGAAACAAGAATTTTCTCGTTATTAATTTAATTTGTAATGAATTATTTTAATTTTGAAATTTGGTTAAGAAAGGAAAATGTACGCTCATTTAAATTTAGAAATCGGGTACTCATTTCCTTTGAACGTAATATTCACTTTTAAAATGAAATTTGCTTTTGTAAATATAATTTCAATCTAAACCATTTTGTCGAAATTAACATTATTACAAAATGGTTGTTTAATATCCAAAATATAACGGTGGAAGTAGAATCAACTTGGAAACAAATTCTGCAATTTAATTGAGAAATAATTATTCTGAGCAAAGAATTTATTAGGCTAATTTATTTCAAATTAAGCCACTAAGAATAAATAGCAAGATAAAATGTTAAATTTATTTCCAAGTATAAGCTTAATTTGATTAGCGATTAATATTGTTTCCATTAAATCGCGAAGATGGCGTTATTTATAACACAACTAATGTAATTAAAACAAGGAATAAATTTTGCATATTTGGAATCAATCATTGATTAAATTTACAGTATAAGTGGTTAAATTATAACGTTTTAAAATAACGTTGTTTGTCAGTTCACATTTTGGATTAGCGTTCGCGTACCGTTCATATGGAGCAAACTAAGTTTTCCTTCTTTAAAAGAGATATGAGGCAACAATATCGGAAACAATCTGAAAAAAATCTTGCCATATCAGTACAAGATCTACGAAATAGTACCCCCAAAGATTTGGAATAGTTCAGCTATAGAGAATCCAAAGCTATAAAAAATATATTTTAAATAGCGAAAATGGGATACCTCGTGTTATCTCTTCTCAGTTGATGGTCTCCCTTTTGATACATTATAAATACTGTGTAACCCTTTCGTCCTGTACACACAAAACTTCTTCGCTTCCCATTCATGAAAAGCCACCTCAAACTTCTTTCCCCCTTCCCACGTAGACCGTCTCCATTTCAAACGTCACCATCGTCTAGTCCACCCAAACCTCACCACTCCTCTTCCTTTACCTCATTACCTCGTCCTGTAGTTTGCCTCTCTACTATAAACTCTCCCTTCCACTTCAATCTGCTCTTACCCCATCGCTAATGCGCATGCGTGCCTTTCTCCATGAACATAGTCCTCCCCATACGAAACATCTTTCTTCCCCCATAACAACTTATGGCTTCAGCATAGCAAATTCCACTGGCCTCTATGCTTCAATTCAGTCATCGTCAATTCCTCCTACTCTGGCCAACACCTCACTCAGACTGCTTTTCCCTCTCACGTACTCACCGTTCCTCCTCAAACTGTCAAGCCATCCTCAAAACAGTATGCATGTCCACCTTGCACTGCCAACATCTCCTCTTCTACCAACCAAGTACCCCACTTCCTTCATTCTTCAACCATGCAGACTACTTCCACTAACTCACCGACCTCAGTATCGCCAACGACCAACAAAGCCTTAGCTCGGCCATACCTCTACCGATACACGCAGCTTCACCTATACCTCTCTCCATCTCAATCATGAATCCATTTACTTCGCCCTCCTTTTAGAATACCACATGCATATTCCCCTCTACCACCTCTGCTCTCCCATCCATAGTCCACGTCACCAACCAGAACTCCTCGGTCCGACCAGGAACCCTAGGCGTGGCCTCTTCCCGCCTGAAGAAAACATATATATTTATGTACAAATAGAAAATGATGATGGAGAAGTTTCAGGGTCATAAAACATGTTGCATGCGTTAATTTTGGGGTGTTTACTGTTCGATGATGTTTGCAAGCGAGAAGGGAGCGACAGGCGTAGATATATGGCATGGATATATGCGTTGGGGACCAAAAAGGAGTGTGCGACGTCCGTGAAGGGTACGAGTCATTTCAGAGTTGTCGCATTCGAAATGGAGTATTGACGGCAAAGAATGGAAAGCAATATTTAGTGAGAACATTTTTAAATTTATTTTTAAAATGAGTAGGAATCGTAAATTATAATTAGTGACGAACACCGATTTCCCATGCATGATTGTTATCGTTGTGAGGATTTGAATGGATGATTGTGTAAGTTAGGAACACTAAAACACTAAGCGTTATTTACTGTGACGCTCGCACACAAAGTTGATGGTTATTTTAAATCTTGCAATGTTGTGTTCCTATGCATTGATTTTGTTATATCACACATTATGGTTGTGGAGTATATAGGTAGTCTATTTAAATCTCCTCCTTATGTGAATAGCGAAAAGGGAAAATATAAAATTTTAAAGTTAATCCTTGATTTAGATTTTTGAAATGAGTTGGAAATCTAAGCCATGAATAATTAAATGACTTCCTAGAAAGACGACACGGTTTTGAATTTGGTTTTAGGTAAGTTTCAAATTTTAAATTTTAATTTTGATTCCATTAGTTTACAAAACACCCAATTTAATTTATGACCATTTGTAAGCTTGAACTCAATTAAACAAGTTTTAAAACCTATTTAAGGAAAAATTTGGTTTTGATTACCAATTGGTATATATATATATATATATATATATATAAACGATGTTCCATAAGCATTGAGATTTTACCGGAAGTAAGATTTGGGTTTTATAACTAAACATTGGTTTAATTTAACATACTTGGTACTATTTCCTTAAAAATACCATTTATAAGCTTACACAATTGGGTAATTTTATATTTAGTTTCCAACGAATTTTGAAAATGGGTTTTTATTAATGTTATGAAACTTCAATGGAAAATTTGAGAAGATTGGACGAATTTTAACCATTACCAAATGCATAAATAGGTATAAAAACAACTCTATAATATCATACCAGAACGTTCTAGGGTGACATAGAGGACAGTGTTTAAGGCTTGGGTTTGGAAAATACAATTTCCTGGTCTCCTTGGCTATCCCTAACTGATTCTACGGACGGGACGGTTAATTCAAAATATGTTTTGAAACTAATTTAAACCATTTGAATTTAGAAGATTTTGGAATCCAATGTAATAGTGTCGCGAATATTTTATTTAGATTCAAACAGGGATAACTTAAATACTCCAAACGGATTATTAAGTTAATATAGATTGGGAAAATTTTAATAAATCATATTTCCTTATTTATAATGATTTAAACTTCAAATAAGTTGAACCTATTTGGTTTAAATAAGTATTTCATAGCATTTTAAGTAATGTTCAACATTTCCTTGTAATAACTCAATTTGAGATTTCTAAATCAAGAATTTTATTTACACTTAAAAAGGGTATCCAAAATATTTTGGAAATTTTAAAGTGATAAATATTTGGGCAAGAAACTTCAGATCCGTATTTAGATTTGGTGATTTATAAAGGGATTGTGTTCCAAATTTAAGGTTGGTAAATGAACATTGGATTTAAACAATATGAACTTGTAAAGAAGAAATAAGATGGTAACGGTATTTAAGGAATTTGAAATGAATCCAAATAAATTGAAAAACATCGAAAGGAGATTTGGACTAAAACCGGTATAGTCCATAGCTTGTTTTAAACACGCTTATTACTTCAAAAGACCAGGATCAGATTTACGTCCGAAACCATTTCAAGTAATAATACGACGCTATTTAAAGACTCGGAAATGGCGAGTGAAGACCGGGAATCTTTGGATTTATTTGGATTAAATGTTGATGTCTCGAATCGGGCCGTACACCTAAAACGAGGCAATAAGTGACATGAGGTCTAAATATATTTGAGGATTTTCGTATTTTGTTCCATTCAGACCCATAATGGACTTGTGGATTGTGTGTCTGACATTGTGATTGACTGAGTAGCATTGGTTCCTGTTGATACATATCGGATTTGTGGCAATTAATTACTCCTGTCTCTAATTTTTACATGCTTAGAGGCTATGTATGATTTGAAATCAGTGATGTGTTGTGAATTGACAATGTGGCATACTCAAGTTACGGAATGAGCTAACGATGATCAAAGCATGGCTTATTTAAGCGAAGCTTTGTGTATACCATAACATCGACAAACCTCACACACTGGATGATGAGAAACTGGCGGTTAGGTTGTTGACATATACATGATTTTGTGATTGATAGTTGCAGCTATGGTACCACTTTTGAATTTGGGAATAGGGTATCTTCGTGGGTCCGTGTCTGGACGAAAACCGTTGATCTACCTCGTGAATTGTAGTTGGTTTCCGTGTCTAGATGAAAAAGCTATGTTACACTTCGTTTATATTCTGATTGATCTTTCGTGTCAGGAATCATCAAGTTGGAAACCCAATCTCCAATACACGCCCACGGTTTTGTTTGTATAAATATATGTGGCTATATAGTAGGATGGGGTACTTTGCCGTCTAAGATTAATACATTTATTTTGAAATTGTTTTCCACACTATGCACTAATAATAATATAAAAGAGGATTTTCACGTATGAAAGCATGTTTGGTTATCATATGGCAAAACTCGCTCATCTAGTGTGCGCTTGCATTGTGTGATATGGGAAGAGCTTATGATAGTTTCATTTTCCAAAAGTCATTGCGATTTTGTATGCACGGGTGTTCACATGGAGTAAACCCGTTCCAAATTAGTGGCATGGTCCGATGAATTTCCCAACTTTAAAATAAACCCTAATGAAAATAACTGCTTTATGTTCTCACACCAGTCCCATGACTGACCAGGAGTTTATTGTTCCTTCCTAAACTCTGGGTGCCCATTAATTTCGACACGGGCAGCTAGTTGTTTAGTTTTACAGTTATAAACACTTGGAGCGTAGCTTTCTTGCGAGATGAGGTGCAGAGCACGTCATGATTTGGAGCTTTAACTTAGAGCTGGTGTTTCCACCATATCTACTTCTTCCGCTGTAAATATGTTCCTTCCGTTGTATATTGTAACTCTGATATTCCATATAACTCTGATGTAAATTTTGTATTATGAAATGGAAAGTTATGTTAATTTGTTCAATATATGTTAGTACCCATAACAGTCCGCCTTTGTGAACGGTTTAAGTCGGTTTAATTACCGGCAAGAACCGGGCAAAAAGACGGGTCGTTACAGTTGGTATCAGAGCTTTGGTTATACAAAGCTACGGGGTATGACATATGTTGAACAAAAGATAGAACTCATCAGAGTTATAATATCTCATTAGAGATAGGGTTAGGAATGCCCTAGAATGAGATTTTGGAATATTTTGTTGAGAGCGTAAATTGGAAAATAAATTATTCTAAAACTAAGTACAAGATTTTTGAAAAGCATAATCATATTGAAATACAACTTGAAATAAGAATTTCTGAGTATTTTATTCGACGTCGCAATTGGACTATTAGTACATATGAGGATTTTGAATATACGTAGGGCCCGCGTATATACGAGTCTTATATGTATACTAGATGGATATAGAATCACACTTTAGTCGCCTAAGGATAATTATGTTGATTGATCGATCATCATCTGACAATTATTTTCGAGCTTCAAAAGTGGGATGACTATATGATTCCGATTGAAACGTCGAGGAATACTTTAGACAAGTGTCTGGATCAATTTTAATAAACCATCTTGATAAACTAATTTGAACAGGAACTGTTAAGCGCAAATCAAACTATTTGTCAATAACTGAAAAGATGCAATTTAGAAAAAAATCTCACCATATTTTGGATTTTGACAACGGTAGTTAATCAGACAGCAACAAACATCTAAGTGGGGGAGAAACTGCTTTTCCCTATTGAAATTGCATGAGTGGAATGTAAATTATTTAACGAATAATCGTCATAACGCAAAGGAAAATGAAATATTGAATTAAGAGATAAAGCACCCAATTGAACTACCTATAACCGTATCCTTAGGTGCAGTCGACCTTCCTATCTTGGCCTAGTTAGTTCCATCGTTTGCATTGGAACCTTTCATGCCCATTTGCCTTATGAACTTGCCTGAGTCGAACCATCACACTTTTGGTGTTCGTTGATATTGAACTTGTATGCATCTCTATTTGACTTGAACACATGGGATTTGACTTGCTCTATGTGTATATATAACTCTTGTTGCCACGTATTGAACAAAACCAAGATCTGATTCGAATTAGGAAATTTCGATTTGTCTAAAACCTTATGTTAATAAAAAGAACTTCACCATATAATCTTTGCATTTAAAATGGTAGGAATATTTAATTTAGCTTACTGTAAGGAAATTTTGGGTTTTGAAACATTAACCTTGAAGGGTTGGCTCCGAAATTTTGATGAATCTCTAATATTTTAAAATTAACATTTTGGAGCAAATTGTTTAAAATATGAATATGACGAATCAGATTAGCGCAGCAGAAGCGTGATGGTATTTTTGAATAAAGATGTTTTGAGTGACTTTTCCGACCAATCGAATAATAAAGATTTTCCAAACAAGATTTGATATTTGAAATAAGGATAAATATAAAATCCTACATTAACTGGGTAAAGAATTTAGAATCAGATTTGTCTTGAACTATTTTGAAATCATGTTTGAAAAAGGAAAGGTTTTCGACAGCATGAATTATAAATAATCTCAAAGATGTTGATTGAAAAATCCTGGAAGATTTGGAAACGAGGTTGAAAGATGATCTAAAAGAAGTTAAAACAATGTGTAAACATCTCGAATTTAAGTTGAATTTGCATAAGACCAAATTAATGGCAACATAAGTCAAAGGGATCTACTTGTGTATCATACTGGAAAGAATAAATTGAAATTCATATGATTTGAAAGACTTGAAATGTTTCGATGACTTGAATCCCGATACTTTGAAATATTTGGAAACAACAAAATTTTGATTAAAATATTTGTAAATTATGGATTGCGAAATGACTTACAACTTCGGGATATGAAATGATTTGATTTGTTCGAGTAACCCCTAACAAAACCAAGGTGAGATTGGATTGTGTGTGAGGAGTGATACTTAGTAGCCCGTCATGTGGGAAAACTTCACGAACTAATATATATATACATACATACATACATACATATATATATATATATAGTTGATTTGAATTCATTATAGAATGTTTGAAATTTTGGTTTTGAAATCCCGAAGTAAAGTATAATTTTCTATATGAAAGAAATATGTAGTAAAACCGGATTCTAAGTTCGGAGAGACCAATTTGAGGCTTTCCAATATTTTGAATGAAAGTAATTTACATAACACTTTAATTTAACTAATCTAATCGTCCCGCTAAACTATTGTATTTTGTAATTGTACTTATGGTTGTCTATTTCAAGTCCTTTATTAGCCTACTATTGTATTATTTACTTTTAACCAAATTACTAAACTTCTTATACTTCACTATTTTCTTTCAATTTTTTAAGCTATTTTTTGTTAAACCTTTGAATTTTGTAAAACCTATTTTAACCAAAACAACTCATTATCAAGTAACTTTATCATTTAAACTGCTTTTACTTAGATTATTTTTATAGCAAATTCCTTATTTAAATTTTATGCAATAATTTAAGTTGGCTTAAATAATAACTTGATATAGGAAGTTTACCAATTTAGTGTATGATAAATTGTTCATTTAATCTATTAAGAACCTTTGGATCAATTTTCAAGCTTATAAGAAGTTGTAAAGTATTTTTAAAGTTTTATACATATCTGTTGGCCATAATATATTTTATGAATAAGATTTATTTACCTAAGAAAGATTTTACAACTTTCCTTTTCGAGGACAAAAAGCTTTAAGTGGGGGAGGCTGTAACAACCTAGAAATTTTGAGATTTAAAATATAAATTAAATTGAGATTTAACATAAAATAAATATTTATATTTGGGAATTTTATCTATTTTTTACAAAATTTAAGAAGACTTTGGTCGTGGATCTATAAACATTTTAAAACAAGGCTTACATATGTTATCGATTTCAACCTTTAACGTTAGAATTCCTCTACTGAATGAAATATGAACATTAACAAGAATTTTCTCATTATTAATTTAATTTGTAATGAATTATTTTAATTTTGAAATTTGGTTAAGAAAGGAAAATGTACGCTCATTTAAATTTAGAAATCGGGTACCCATTTCCTTTGAACGTAATATTCACTTTTAAAATGAAATTTGCTTTTTTAAATATAATTTCGATCTAAACCATTTTGTCGAAATTAACGTTATAAAATGGTTGTTTAATATCCAAAATGTAATGGTGGAAGTAGAATCAACTTGGAAACAAATTCTGCAATTTAATTGAGAAATAATTATTCTAAGCAAAGAATTTATTGGGCTAGTTTATTTCAAATTAAGTCGCTAAGAATAAATAGCAAGATAAAACGTTAAATTTATTTCAAATTATTCCCTCAGTACCCGCAGCTTCACCTATACCTCTCTGCAGCTCAGTCGTGAATCCATTTACTTCGCTCTCCTTTTTGAATACCGCATGCATATTCCCCTCTACCACTTCTACTCTCCCATCCATGGTCCACGTTACCAACTAGGACTCCTCGTCCGACCAGGAACCCTAGGCGTGGCCTCTTCTCGCCTTAAGAAAATGTGTGTGTGTGTGTATATATGTATAAATAGAAAATGATAATGGAGAACTTTCAAGGTCGGAAAACATGTTGCATACATTAATTTTGAGGTGTTTACTGTTCGATGATGTTTGCAAGCGAGAATAAGGGAGCGACAGGCATAGATATATGGCATGGATATACGCATTGGGGACCAAAAAGGAGCGCGCGAAGTCCATGAAGGGTACGAGGTCATCTGAGAGTTGTCGCAGTCGAAACAGAGCATTGACGGTAAAGATTGTAAAGCAATATTTGGTTAGAACATTTTTAAATTTATTTTTAAAATGAGTAGGAATCATAAATTATAATTAGTGATGAACACCAATTGCCAATGCATGATTGCTATTGCTGCAATGATTTGAGTGGATGATTATGTAAGTTAAGAACACTAAAACATTAAGCGTTATTTACCGTGACGCTTGCACACAAAGTTGACCATTGTTTTAAATCTTGCAATGTTGTGTTCATATGCATTGATTTTATTGTATCACACATTATGGTTGTGGAGTATATAGGTAGTCGATTTAAATCTCCTCCTTATGTGAATAGCGAAAAGAGAAAATATAAAATTTTGAAGTTAATCCTTGATTTAGATTTTTGAAATGAGTTGGAAATCTAAGCCATGAATAATTAATCGACTTCCTTGAAAGATGACATGGTTTTGAATTTGGTTTTGGGTAAGTTTCAAATTTTAAAATTAAATTTTAAGTCCATTAGTTTACAAAACACCCAATTTAATTTATGACCATTTGTAAGCTTGAAATCAATTAAGCAAGTTTTGAAACCTATTTAAGGAAAAATTTGATTTTGATTACCAAATGGAGGGTGTGTCTCTCTCTCACTCTCTCTCTCTCTCTCTGTATATATATATATATATATATATATATATATATATATATATATATATGTATGATGTTCCATAAGCTTTGAAATTTTACCGGAAGTAGGATTTAGGTTTATAACTAAACACTGGTTTAATTTAACATACTTGGTACTATTTCCTTAAAAAGACCATTTGTAAGCAATTGGGTAATGTTATATTAATTTTCCAACGAATTTTGAAAATGGTTTTTTATTAAAGTTATGAACTTCAATGAAAATTTTGAGAAGATTGGGCAAATTTTAACCTTACCAAATGCATAAATAGGTATTAACGACAACTCTTTAATATCATACTAGAACGTTCTAGGGTGACAGAGAGGATAGTGTCTAAGGCTTGGGTTTGGAAAATAAGTTTTCTGCTCTCCCTGCCTATCTCTAACTGATCCGATGGACGGGACGGTTAATTCAAAATCTGATTTGAAATTAATTTAAACTATTTGAATTTAGAAGTTTTTGGAATTCAATGTAATAAGTGTTGCGAATATTATATTTAGATTTCAACAACGATAACTTAAATACTCCAAATGGATTATTAAGCTAATATAGATTGGGAAAATTTTAATAAATCATGTTTCCTTATTTATAATGATTTGAACTTTGAATAAATTGAACCTATTTGGTTTAAATAATTATTTCATAGCATTTTAAGTAACGTTTAACATTTCCTTGTAATAAATCAATTTGAGATTTCTAAATCAAGAATTTTATTTATACTTAAAAAGAGTTTCCAAAATATTTTGGAAATTTTAAAGTGATAAATATTTGGGTAATAAACTTCAGATCCGTATTTAGATTTGGTGATTTATAAAGGGTTTGCACTCCAAATTTAAGGTTGGTAAACGAACATTCGATTTAAAGAATATGGACCTGTAAAGAAGAAATAAGATGGTAACGGTATTTAAGGAATTTAATCCAAATTAATTGAAAAACATTGGAAGGAGATTTCTATTGAAACCGGAATAGTCCATAGCTTGTTTTAAATACGCTTATTACTTGGAAAGACCGGGATTGGATTTACGTCCGAAAACTATTTCAAGTAATAATACGATGCTATTTGAAGACTCGGAAATGACAAGTGAAGACCTGGAATCTTTGGATTTATTTGGATTAAATGTTGATGTCTCAAATCGGGTCATACACCTGAAATGAGGTTATAAGTGGCATGAGGTCCTAATATATCTAAGGATTTTTGTATTTTGTTCCGTTCAGACCAAGAATGTACCTGTATGTATTGTTGTCTGACATTGTGATTGACTGAGTAGCACTGATTCCTGTTGATACATATCGGATTTTTGGCAATTAATTATTTCCGTCTCTAAGTTTTACATGCTTAGAGGTTATATATGGACTGAAATCAGTGATATGTTATGAAATGACAATGTGACATGCTCAAGTTATGGAATGAGCTAATGATGATCAAAGAATGGCTTATTTAAGCGAAGCTTTGGGTATACCGTAACATCGACAAGCCTCACACCCGGATGATGAGAAACTGGCGGTTATGTTGTTGACATATACATGATTTTGTGATTGATAACTGCGGCAGTGGTACCACTTTTGAATTTGAGAATAGGGTATGTTCGAGGGTCCATGTCTGGACGAAACCTGTTGATCTACCTAGCGATTTGTAGTTGGTGCCCGTTTCTAGATGAAAAAGCCATGTTACACTTCGTTTGTATTCCGATTGATCTTTCATGCCAGGAATCATCAAGTTGGAAACCCAATCTCCAATACGCGCCCACGACTTTGTTTGTATAAATATATATAGCGACATAGTAGGATGTGGTACTATGCCGTCTAAGATTAATACATTTATTTTCGAAATTGTTTTCCATACTATGCACTAATAATAATATAAAAGAGGATTTTTACGAATGAAAGCATGTTTGGTTATCATAAGGCCAAACTCGCCCATCTGGTGTGCGCTTGCATTATGTGATATGAGACGAGCTTATGATAGCTTCATTTTCCAAAAGTCATTGCGATTTTGTATGCACGGTTATTCACATGGAGTAAACCCATTCTACGTTAGTGGCGTGGTCCGGTGAATTTCCCAACTTTAAAATAAACCCTAAGAAAATAACTGTTTTATGTCCTCACACCAGTCCCATGACTGACCTGTAGTTTATTGTTCCTTCCTAAACTTTGGGTGCCCACTAATTTTGACACGGGCAGCTAGTTGTTTTGTTTTACAGTTATGAACGCTTGGAGCGTAGCTTGCTTGCGAAATGAGGTGCAGAGCACGTCATGAGTTGGAGCTTCAACTTAGAGTTGGTGTTTCCGCCAATACCATTTACTTCTTCCGCTGTAAATATGTTCCTTCCGCTGTATATTGTAACTCTAATATTCCATGTAACTCTGATGTAAAATTTGTATTATGAAATGAAAAGTTCTGTTAATTTGTTCAATATATGTTAGTACCCATAACAATCCGCCTTTGTGAATGGTTTAAGTCGGTTTAATTACCGCAAGAACTAGCTAAAAAGATGGGTCATTACAAAATAAACCATGAGTCAATCTGAGTTCGTACGAGAAAGTTATACACATTTGAACATTTGAAAATTCTAATTAATACAAAATAAACAAAAAGCAACCTCACCCACTTCCTCTCTACCACATTTACCCTTACCCTTCCTCTTCCGCATTTTCAAATGCGATACCTGATCATGCCCAGACCCATTTCCATCATGCACAATGTATAGTGATATAGAGCACCAGTTGATGAAATTCCAATCTGATTACACCACTATGCTCATCACCTCGAACCAAACTTGTTCGACACCACCATCCTCCACGTGCACCACCATGTCAAATTCTGACCTAACCTCTTCATACGTGCTACCATGATTAGTGAGACATCAATTTTGAGGAAATCCTATTGAATTTTGGCCATGGCTACTAACCACTGTCGCGAACCCAATTCCAAGATCCAGGTTGACTATCGCTTGCCGAAACTCTACCTAGGTCCAACCCTAGGTCTTGGCCCCTATATTTGTTGTTGCTAAATCATCATCTCACTCCTCGAGAAGACTGTGGATACGAAGATCTCATCGATACGTGTTCAATGAATCAAATGGTGTTCGATTTCATGGAGTATTAGATTTTAATTTATTAATTGAAGATCGAAGGTATGGCGGGTTTGTCGATTTGTTTACATGGGGTTGAAATGGATTAGGATAGAGAGGAGGTGGGTTATTTATATTTTCTAAGGTATTTTATTTTTTATATTCGATTATATTCACAAGCATCTTAAGCTCGTACGACCACACTGAAGCTCCAATCGTCATGAAACCTGACATTATGCTATAATTTAGTATTTCAGACTTGATGAAACCAGTTTCTTCAAAATCCGAAATCATTTGAAAAATGATTATTTTAAATCTCAAATCGTTAACTATACACGTTTATAGCATGCATGATCACATAACAAGTCCAAATGATACGAAACTTGAAATCTTGTAATGATTTACAATTCTAGATCCAATGAACTTATTTCGTCGAATTTCGAGATTGTTTGCAAAATGACTATTTTAACTAGTTAATTGATTTATATTATATTCAATTTTCTTTTATTTACTTTTAAATTCAATTCAAAGTTCATAAATTTTATTCAACTCAAAATAGAATTCAAATTAACTTTATAAATCAAATTTCATTTATATTTAAATTTCAAATTTAGTTATTTACCAAATTCAATTTGGATTTCAATTATAAATTAACTAAATTAATTTCATTCAAATATATTAATATTAAATTCAAATTTCAATATTTAACAGTACAAACCAAATCATAGTTAAGTTTACAATCAATGCAAGTTATTATTGTTATAACTAGTTGAAATTCATTACATAATCAATTTAATTAAGTTTACAAATAAATTTACATAATTAAATCATCAAATTTTATTTGTAACCATAAAATATTCAAAATCATATTAAATTAAATAATTTAAACAATTGAAAAATACAGGTTGTTACATGGTTAGCCATTTTACTTCCCATTACAAACACAATAATAATTACATTTTTTAAATTATATCATTTTAAACGATTTCCCAAAATTTCCGCAGCAATTCACACGTGTTCCTTGTATCATACACAAATGCGTGTACACAAGAAACGAACAGGAAATTTCATCGAAATTTTCTGAACTGTTTTAAATTATATGATATACAAAACGTATTTATGGTGTTTGTAACATGTACATAGACAAATCTGACAAATGTTGCATTAGATGAACAGGGATGTTTGTTTTGTAATAAAAACGAATATCTATATACCGATCATATACAACATATGTAAGACGAGGCCAAATAATATCTAAGAGATTTAATAGTTGATCAATTAAAAAAAAATAAAGCACATTATGCTTTAATTTGTTTGTATTTTACTATTTTATTACATGACATAATTATGTGATTTTTACTATTTCACCTAATATATAACTCGTTTTTGCTTATATACAACATTATATATTAAATTAAACATATAATTTGTTTATATACTAAGTTATACTATTTAAGGAATTCTAAATATGGCCAATTCTAACAAAATCATAGAAAATCATCTAGAACTTATTATACACCAAATCAATTCGCGTGTTCGCATAAATATATAGCTCGTGTTCGCATGAATTATCCAAAACTACGATCAATCCTAGCGAAATATATAACTCGCATTCGCTTAAATTATTCAAAACTATGGTCGATCCTAACATAATATATAACTCGTATTTGCATAAATTATTATACTATTTGCAAAACTTATCATACATTTACGATCAATCCTAACAAAATCATCCAAAACATATACAGTAGGACTAGATTAGAAAACCTGACTATTTGTAATAATTTGAATATTTTGATGATAATAATAACAATTAGCATGCAATATGATGTAATAAACATTCACTAACCATTAGGAACAAATATAATACACAAGTAGGCCAAAATTAGAAAACCTAAACTAAGCAGGTTTTAATGAAAAACCTGATTTTGGGAGGATTGAAGGGTGAAGAGAGGTAGCACATGCAACTTGGTGGCGCTGGAGGCGGTTTGGAGGGCTGACAGCATTTGGATAGGAGGAGTATTTGGTTTTTTTTTTTTTTTTTTTTTTTTGAGGGGAGAAGATGAAGTGAATCGCTCGTGGGTTGCAGGGAACGTATACATGCGACTTGCAACGACACCAAACGGTCATTCTAACAACGATGCTCAATGACTTCACATAGTCATTAGTTTATTAAAATAATGATTTTGCCGTGAAAATAACGGACCATTAAGAGACGTTGGCGGCTGTCGGAATTTGAATGTGATTATATGTTGTTGTTCAACTAGTGGTAATTTATACAACATGAATAAAAATAGCTCTTCGTATATCAGCGTTCAGCATTAAGATTCTATATAAAAAAAAAAGATTCTATATAAAAAAAAAACGGAGAAGAGAAAATAAAATGAAAAATGAAAAATTAAAGGAGTAGAGCATCTCTAGACACTAAGAAGCTATCATTTTTCCTAAGCATGGAAAAGTTGGCCCAATTTAGGCACTTGTGTTGAATGGCTTTGGTAGGTAAAAAATTATGAACTAAACGTGTAAGCTCATATTCGTATTCAAATATTGAAGCTTTGGTGGTTTCATAAGTGGACGTTAGAAAATACGAAGATGCTTCTTCTAAATGCCCGTTCGTGATAGGATATATAAAAAAGACCATTTGGATCATTTACGTATATATATTTTTATCATGAGTGCAACGTGGTACCTAGACTCTGACCTGTCTTTCCATTGTTAATAATAATTTTGTCTATAATTTGGAACACAAGAGAAGAGGCCAGTTAGTCCATCCCTTCAGCATGCCAGAATTTTTTTTGTGAATCATTGCATATAAAAAATTTCGTAGTTAATAATAATATCACTTGTTTTTCCTTTCGCTATTTACTTTAATCTGTTATTGTACTCTGCACTTTTAGATTCCTACAGATGAAATGTTCTTTTCTGCACAGTTTGACCCAGTATATATAATATGTAGAAATTGGCTGTTTTATTTTGTTTTTTAATACAAAAACGACTCCCACTTCTTGCTAACTATGTAAATGAACCTTTTTTTTTTTAAATAGGATTAATTTAGAATAAGCTTTTTTATACAGAAAGTATAAAATAAGCTAATTCAAACATCTTACATCAGACAATTGCATTGTAATATATAATTATTACTTGGATAGAGATTGTCTTCAGTTCCACCTTAAACTAACACAAAGTTGCACTAAACAAGTGATTGTATGCTAATCATGGACACAAACCAAATATCGAAAAAATGTATTTAATTAGCCTTTAAGTTAAGACCTCATGCAAAAAGCCAAATGCTTAAGTAGACTAAAAGGCCATCTTATCTGTACTTATTTAAGAAGCAGTTTAAGACAAAATTATAAATGCATTAGTACTTTTTACTGAACAGACCATGACTTGTCTCCTAATCTACAGTAAATTTGAACATAAGAAATTAAAGAACATAAGCCATGAGAAATAAATCACCACATAAATGTCTTTTTCCTGAAATTATTATACACAAGATCATGTTCAATGCTAATATTATTTTATAATGTCCAAAACAAAAATAAAGCTATACTTCCAAAATGCAAGAAGGTGCTATAGGCATGACTGAGATGTTCTCATATCCCATGTTGATACTCTGACATATTCAAACTTCCACATGCAAATCATATGAAACATACATATATAAAATAAAACACAATAATATTAAAAATAAAAATTTTCTTTTTATACATAGATAAAAATTGAGACCCCACCGAAACAGAAATGAAAGCTCCTACTTCCTCTCATGCAACTTCCATGATCTTGAGTTACATCTGTCTTTTGACCATGAATCACAATTTTTGGATTGATAAAATTGTCCAACTTCTTATTTTTGTACAATATAGCAGCACCTTTTTCCAATCAAATTTCATTTCTTGTTTTTTTAAATCAACAATTTATGATCATATAAAGCCACAATTTAGCATAAATAATATTACCATTTCAAAAATGAACTAAAACACACAAATAACAAAAACAGTTAGATGTACCAAAAGCAGCAAGTTTTTTTGTACATATCTAAAAGCTAAAAGAAACAGACAACATATTGCTAAATTCTAAAATAACCATTCAAATTTGTTGACAAATCACACAACTTGACGATAGCCATTGAGAAATTCAGTGTAGGAATCGAAACCCAAGTCAGAGAGGAAAGGATCAGTGGCAGACCAGTTCTCAATAGATGAAGAAGCTGCAGAATTGCTTTCAGGTGTAGTAGTACTAGTTGCATAATAGTTAGCAACTTCGTGCTTGTACATGTTCATAGAAACAGGCATCAATGGAGATGGCTCTGTGTAAAACTCCATGCTCGTCCCATAGTTTTCAAAGCTCCAGTTGATGAATTCTTCAGGTTTTATGACTGTATTAAGCACAGTCTCTGGCTGAGAAATTTGCACTTGGGATGATTCAAGAGCCATCATTCTTTTCTTTAGCTTTGTATTCCAGTAGTTTTTCACGTCGTTGTCGGTTCTTCCATGTAAATGTGAAGCTATAACTGACCACCTGTGAATAAATGTTGCAGTTTAAGGATGAGCTATATTTAAACCTGATAAAAGTACATGTATATATATAAGAAGGTAAGGTACCTGCTTCCAATGCTTTTGTAGAGGGCACAGATGATGTTGTCTTCTTCTTCACTGAAGTTTCCATGTCGAATGTCTGGTCTCAAGTAGTTAAGCCACCTCAGGCGGCAGCTTTTTCCACAGCGTTTAAGCCCTAAATTTAGAAAATAGTGAATTTTTGTGTAAAAATTTGAACTTTTGGAACATATTTTTTAAGAATAGAGTAACATTGCTATTTGTAACCATATTCAAATCTCAATGGAACAGTGAATTCTTGTCAATATTAAGAGCAAATTCCTCATGGATAACTGGAAAGTTACCAACTTTTCATTGTTTAAGCATGAAGAAAACAGATTAGGGGTGAACTACATATGAAAGTTGCTATATTGATGAGCGTGATCTAGCAAAATAGCAATAGTTGATTACAAAAAGAATTGTCAAGGAGAAGACTTTGAGAAAATGTTGAGAAACGGATGCCTATAAAATCGATCCAAACGCCATTAAAGCACAGACTATATTGAAAAAAATGAACAAAATGAAAATTGGGTTGGTGTAAAAATACCCGCTTTTTGAGGTAAAGCGATCCAGTTACCAGCAGTACCGTTTCTCTCGATATAATTCCGAAGAAGTTCATCTTCTTCAGGAGACCATGGTCCTCTTTTGACGTTAGCCTTGTCGCAGCAAGGAGCTCTCCCCATTAATTATTGATTACCTGGTAATAATAAGTGAAAGAGGAAACACAAAACAAAATGATAAAAGAAGAAAAGAAGAAGAAGAAGAACCAAAGGAGAGATGAAAGTAAAGTGAAGTTTGTTTTTGTAGGGAAAGGGGGGCCCTATAAAAGGAGCATAGAAGCTGTAACAAAGTCTAGGCAATGTACGGAATTGGAAATGTTATTTAAACTTTTTTGCTGCCATGTTTACCACAGCAGGAGTTTGTTGACACTAGATATCAACGTGACTCTATTCGAGGACCCCATATGGAATCCCCTGAATTCCATCAATGGGTGGCCGAGGTCACCGTGACACCACAGAATGTGATGTTAACAAACTCGGTCCCCGTTTACCATTGAAGTTTATTTTCATAACTATAACTGTAAATGAGAAATTAAGTGAAAGGAATCAGCCTTTCATCCTATTTCATTAAGGTTGATAATTATAATAAATTAGCCCACGGATACTATTGATGATTTATTATTAATATGGTCATGACTCATGATATGTTATAAATACTACAAATGAACATACTATTTATGGTGAATAAGATATTATCAGCAAGGTTGGCCTTTGCTGCATTCATAGGGGGTTATCTATCCCCTTCTTATTTTTCCAGAAACAGTAAATTTTCAGGGGTAACTCAAAAAGTGAAGGTAACATATAGTCTATAGATTCCAAATTATGTCTGAAAGTCTTTTAAAAGTTTTCAGTAGCAAAAATAAAAGATTAACAGTGGATTAAAAAAATCTGTAGTTAATAGCTGCATGTCAATGTCAAAGGTTGTAATTGAGTAAACATATGCTGTGAGGTTTGTAAGAAAGAAACGTCAGAGTGCACAAATATAGAGCAAAATTTGTAAAGTCGTAGACAAAAGCAAAAGTGAACTTCATGAAAATTGTACATATATAGCCTTTGAATTAGAGAACAAACGAGACCTGTATCTAATTCAAGCAAACGATATATTTCCACCTTATTCTCGTTACATATAACATTTTCTGCAAATTTATGTTACTTTAACAGCATGGTTACTTGTATTGTCATCACTTGTGGAATACCTTTTACTTTTGTCTAATTCCAGAAGTAAATACATTGCCGATAGATGGACACTAAAAAAAACTACTTAACAAAGCGTTGCTGGGAGAATATGCAAATAAATAACGTGATACTAGAAAAAAAAATAAAAGTTGTGTGTTTATTGTACGAGAATTGCTACAAAGCCCGAAGAAACCCAGACATTTTACGTGGAAAAAAACGGAATTCACGAGGCATCGTTGATTTGAAGCACGCAAAATGGTTTAGAAATAATTTCATTCATCGGATCTATTTCGTGCCTCTTTTCTGTTCTAAGTTTCGGGCCCTTTAGCATTTGCGTTATTGTACGATGTTTCTCGATAACGCTATAAAAAGACATGTACATTGAATTTAAAAACCGAAATTATGTATGCAGATTCAAACATACAGCAAAACAACCTGAGAGCATAGGCCAAAAGAAGTTCTATGCAAAAAGTAGTTCTAAATGTCATGTTCAAGTCCGCCCTTGGTAAGATGAAGTTACTAACAGCTAGCGTAACCCTGTGCGATATCCTTGTGTATATATGTACGGATTTAACTGAAATAATGTAACACATCATAATTAAACGTAATTTTAAAATTAAATTAAAATGACAAATTTAAAATTTTACATAAATTAGCAAAAATTGGGTAGTTAAATTAAGTTTTGGATTGTATCCCGAAATTCAGTTTACGATTAGAAAACATATATAATTTACTAAATATCAATATATGCCGAAAATTAAAAGGGTTGAAGGCTGCGGTATTAATGTACCATATTTATTTTCGAAATAGTTTTTATTTTGGGCTAAATGTTTAAAATTACAGACAGATATGTCGTTAGCATCGAAAATGACATTAACACTGAAATACTAAGAAAGCAACACTCTTTTTTGAAAATAACACGGATTCAACACATATAGTATAAATATAAATATAAAATGAAAGAAAATAAAAGGTAGAAAGAGAAAACACATAGGGTTTATAATGGTTCAACTGTTAATAAGGTCTACATCCACTTTCAAAATGTTTATCATTATACTTTCCATGTCGATTATAATGTTTTGAATACAATACTTGAATTAATCTCCGCAAAAGAGAAAACAAGAGTCACAAGTGCTGGGGGCTATCGAAAATCATGATAGTTTAGTTTGGTGAAGAGTTCCTGCTGTCTCTAGAGGAAGTTGCACTTGAGTGGGTGATTTGGAAAAAATTTGCAAGAAGAAATCATACCTTCTTATGTAAGAGATTTAAGGGTACTTACTAATGTTCTAGAGCGAGTTGGGTCGAGTTATTCCACGAGGATATATCCATTAGAGCATCACTAGGCCTCGCCCAAGGTCTAGTCTGTATTTGATGAAGGCATGTGCATCTATATTGATGCTTAGTCTAAGGATCAGTACCGATCCATAGGCATAGCCAAAATTGATATCTTTTCTCCACTTCTGGTCTTTTTATCTACTTTTGATCCTTCAAGCAAAATTTCATTAGGTTTTGACTTTATTTTTTGTGCATACAAATTAAACAATCTTAATCTTCAAGCAGTTCAATACATTGAGTATCTTGAGTTTGGAACACTCAATTGCTACGAAACAAGGTGTATAGGCTAATAAGAGGCTTAAAATTAACATAGTTGATAACACACCACCTCCCACTAATATGGATCGGTACCGATGCATAGGGTATGTGTAAAATCCCGTAAAATATACCATAATTAAATAGATATTAAATTAAAAATAAGTAATAATAATTAATAAAATATTAATGAGTAGAAAATACAGATATTCAATAATTGAGAATAGGGCTACAAAATATTATCATTGTATTCATGGTGAGATTCTAGCTCGTTTCATATCTTATTTCTCGGAAAAGAGTTTGTATGGAAAAAATTAGGAATAAAACAAGTCGTACAAAAATAATATATACACAACATTTGAAATTCAAACAATAAATGTAAAACTAAAATACAAATAATTACCTACGACAAAATGGAATATTCCTTTTGGTTTTGGAACTTATGTATATATATATATATATATATATATATATATATATATATATAAGATGAGACTAGAATCGTAAGAAAATGGAAATAATCAATCAACATTAGTAAGAAATTAATATAAAAAGCAACATTCAAGTGATTTAATTTCTCCATGCTGAGGCTTTAAGGGAGGGTCAAACTATGGGTCGACCGCTTTTCTAAGGAGGGTGTCGACCACCCTTTGGGTTTGGCTTATTTAAGTTAGGTTTTTATATACTATTTGTTGAAACGAACCATTGAGATTTTTTTAAATGAATCTGACAGTCCAACATGCTTCAACAACTATAAATAAGACCATAGCCTCCTCCTCAAACTCTACATTTTCTTCCAAAATTCACCTTCATTCTGTCTCTCCTCCATTTTGTCTAAATTCTAGAATTAGGTCAGGTTAGCTTCTTCGTCTATCTAACCTGTTTTCTATCTCGTCTATTCTAATTTGTTTATAGAATACGGTATTAGATTAATATGTATATAAGATTTTAACTTGATTTATGTATATATATATATATATAATTTTGGAGGTATATTTAAAGCAAGCAATTTAAGCCATAATCTAGAGTTTTGTTATATACAGTTTACTCATCCTTCTCGTTAATTTGTAAGTGAGAATTATTCTAAGTTTACTGTTTTCTGTAATTGTTAGTATAGAATTGGATTGTTACGCCACTTACGAAAATAAAATGCATATAAATTCCCCAAATCTCTAATTAATATCGGAAATGGTTAGTCATATGTTAATTTGGGTTTTGGATTATGCATGTAAGAAAAGATTAGATTTCTGAATGTTGTGGGATTTTATCATTTGCTCTGATTTAATATATTTTTAATTTATTGAAAATCTCGTTTATACAAAAGCATGGATTTGGGTATTGTAGTACATATATGTTTAAATCTTTGTTTTTACAAAACAGATGGTTTAAATGTAGTAAGACACATATTACCAAAATCCTAATTATTGTGTAAATATATTATCTAAAAGTAAAATAGTACTGGAAGGAAATTACACACACATATATATACACTCATATATTCTTATATTGCACCTTATTCTTTCCTTTTGTTATTGAAATAATCCTAAGAACCTAGGTTGCAAGTTATTTGGTTTGTGTTATGTTATTCCCTATTACTGCTTCAGATGTGGAATGAATATTTTTTTTATGTTAAGAAAGCTTGGGAAATATAACTTGTAAACCTTGACATTTGGTTAGGGATGACATTTCTACGTTTAGAACGTTTCCATTATGCGCACCACAAATTACGCTCTTATTTATATATATATTAAATAACATAATTAATGTATCATAATAGCATATTAGATGTGTTTAATTAGGGATTCAAATCTAAAATATCCCATAGGAAATTCGTATGTTGTTAGTGCATTAATGGCGTTTAATAATTTTGATGACACGTGACACAAGGTTAATCCCTACTTGTAGTAGAAGTCTGTCTGGAACTGACCAACAAATATAGCATCTATAAGAAGTCGGATTGCTGAGAGATGTCTAGTGGCATGAGCCATTTATAATAAATACATGTGAAGGGAGGTTAATTCCTACTTGTAGTAGAAGACTGCTTGGAACCCGCCCTATATATCCATCAGCTACAAGAAGTTGGGTAATGTGAGATGTCTAGTGTAATAAATAATGTATGAAGTAGGTCTATTTCGAGAAAGTATTAAGTGGCTAATCCACCTTATTTGAGTATTAAGTAGTTAGGTGTTGGCTCATCCCTAAGATTCATTCCTTGGTGATGGGATGAAGTCATGTGACACACCCATATTAGGCATTAAGTGGTCATTGAGTCCATCTTTCTCTAATAAACTTATGAGGTATTAAATGGTCTAAAATAAAAGATAAATGTATGAATGAGATAGTTCTCCGGAAGTTGTACACTTCTTATCAAGGGCCTATGTGAGGGCATACATAGAGATGGACTAATAAGAGTTCTAAAGAGCATGTAAAAAGAGCCACCCATTTAAGATAAGTATTAAGCGACTAGAAGTCCACCCATAATGACAGTTAAATAGTAGCGCAAGGGTTCGTCGGGGGTCATAAATGGCGATAAGTGTCTACCCTCACCCGATATTAAGTAGTATATTAGTATTTCTCGCATTATAATTGAGAGAATATTTGATAACGTTAATCGGGATCATAAGTTACCGAGGTCCGCTATAGGATATTAAGTGATCGTAGGAACTCACCTATAAATAAATATATAAGATGACCTTAAGTGACCGTACGATAGTCCACCTATTTAATGCATGTGTATGTCATATTTAAATTGTGTGTGTGTGTTTTTTGGCAAGGCTAACCAGTTTTTAAAGTGATCCGCAACACTTTTATTTATACAAAATAAAAAAATACATTTTAGAAGTACAGGTGATATGCAATCCGCACATCAGCTATCGGTTCTTCCGCAGTTGGAAGCAGTTCACAGCTTGCATAAAAGCTTACTACATGACATACTAACATTACATGGTATAACATTACATAGTGAATTGTATTGAAGTTTGACTTACGCGAGAGTGGACAGCCTACTCATACTCAGCCTTTGTCATCATCGAGTCATTTAATTAGCTCGATTTTCTTGCTTCTCGTGGTCGGCACACTACCCAACGTACGACCTGAAGAAGAGTCTGGAGTAGGCGTATTGATAAAACTTTTTGGAGGAGGCGCTTTGTAGCCTGGTGGAGGGGGAATGTGGTCATAAGGATTAGATTTTTTTACCTTTTTCTTTAGTTATGGACGATGATCCTAGAGAGCAAGTATAAGAATTGTGTGTTGAATTCACCTAGACATAACTACATGAATTTTATATTGCCAAGTATAAGAAATATATTTTATTTTAAACTTAAATGATTTACATTCACTAGAACAAGTTGTTTTGACCTCCCTTCTCTTAACAACACTGGCTAGTAATTGAAGATGCAGGATTGAGGATATCATGAAGTTAGGAGCTTGGCGATGAAGATTTTATTCTAGTATATTATTATTACTATTTGTAGTAGTTAATTATATTTATGGAATATAGTAGATGTACCATATTTATGACATTTGAATCTAGGACGTAATCGACATTGTTATGGTTTTTATAAAATGGTACATATATTTTAGTTACTATATTTTATCCAATCCACTGTAAGATCCTAATTTCGTTTTAGTTTGCCTCTGCTATTCATTTCTGATAGAAACCAGTGACTTCCTTAGAATGGCTTTAAGTTTCGATGGACCTTTTCTAGGTTGAGATTTAGGCCCATTCCGGGCAGGTTGTGACAACTAGTATCAGAGCCTAGGTTACTCGATCACTGGGAGACTATACATATGAAAGGCGTACTTGTTACTTTGAAAAAAAGTTTTCAAAAGTTTTACTATATATAAGTATATTTATATTCATTTAAAGTACATGTATCTATATTAAATTGTATTTATAAGTCCTTCTAGGAAAGGATTGACCTTAATTTCTAAAAATATTATAGAAATCATTTAGTGATTTAGCAACTTCCTTATCGATTTAGAAATCTATACGCACATAATGACTGTAAGAATCACAAGAAGTGGAAAGGATTAAAACTCCATATTTAACATGTAGTAAATGAAAATTAATTTTGTGCCTTAATTATCATTTATGGGGGAGATAAGTAAGAAATAAATGGAAAGAATTTGATAATAGATGTCTGTTAGGATAACCATTAATATAACAAATTAACATCCTTTACAGTTGTTAATACCAGAATTTACACTAGCCAAATATAAAGAAGCACAAGAACAAGAAAAAGGGTTTCGGGTAGTGAAGCTAGAACCAAGTGGGTAGAGCTCCGAAAGCAAGCTCTGAAAGTTGCGGAGCCAACATCGAGAGCCAGAAATCAAAGAGTTGAAACTATCAGCAAAAAGTTCAGGGAATCCTGGCCGATAGTGGAAGCTCGAGAGTAGCGGATTGACACCGACAGCGGAATAAGAAGGCAAACTTATAAAAGTGACACCCAAAAACCAACATCGAAAGGGAGATAAGATCAGGACGTAGTATTGTTACCACCAAATTTAGCACCAAAACCAAATATCAGTGAAGGGGAATCGTATCGCAGCCAGCTCAAAAGAATGGTTCGGAAGCATAAAGCCAACTTTAGGCTAAAGCCGAGCATAAAGGAATTGGTTTGGTCATTAGGGTATCGGCTCCAAAACAAGGAAGGAAAGCTATGTATCAATACGAAAAGTGACGATGACAAAGCAGTGTCAACGTTAAAGGTCGTCAAACATGGGCTCAGCCTGGAAGACATAACGTGTGAAGTTGTAAGCAAGCAAAGAAGATCAAGAGCCGGAAGTCTATGACCCGAGACCTGAAACTAAAAGGGAGTTTTATATTGTCTGAAACACAACAGGAAGCATCAAGCCAGGAAAAAAGGAGACGAAAGGGTTATCGACACTAATTAACTTACTGTCAATATAGAAGAAGGTAAAAACGTTAGAGCCATAAGAAGCAGGGACACAAGGAAAATAATCCAAAAGACAATTCTGAAAGCCATCAATGATATACTGAGAGCATGCTTTTGCAAGTTCGAGACCAATTCAAAAGGCTCACCGAAAGTAAACCAAAGCTTATAAGAAGAAGAGATATCTACACTAACTTGCTTAGTGTTGATTCTGAAAGGGATGACGATTCTCAAGTCCTAAGAAACGGAAGCACAAAGGCAATACTACAAAAGCTCGAAGCCGAGACCAGAGCTTGTCGTTAAAGACCGAGAGCTATTCCAAAAGCTATCTACACCAATGAACTTGGAATCAATACATGTGAAGAGTGACATCAAGATTAGGCTCCTAAAGCCGAAACCAAGACAACCAAAACCGAAAGGTGTGAGGCTGCCGACAACAAGCTACCACATTTGAATGGGGATTATGCTGAGCTAAAGACAAAAAGGGTCCCAATTTGCCTATAAATAAGACCCCAGGGGTCTCATCTGGGGGACTTTTCCTTTTTCCTAAATTCTGTATTCATTTGAGAGAGCTCAAACCCTAATTTGTAAATCGAATTAGGGGTTTCCTTGTAATCACCACCATGAATAAAATCCCCAAAGTCCTTAAAGTGAACATAGTTTCAATCCGTACTGCACCACTATAAATTGTTGTGTTCTTACAATTGTCGCACATAATATTGCTTTCTACTATGTCTCTGATTGCATTTACTATGCTTATGAATTACCAGAATACCCTCCTATATGTCGTTTAGCTTTCTAACCTGCTTTGCGCTTAGGGTGACTGTTGGTCCTTAAGTCTCGCAAGCATGATACTCACTTCCTTGAAGGAAGAGTAACTAATCTTCGGGATTAAGACCTTGATATCTAGGAAATAGTGAATTAACTCAAGCTTGTAGGAACTAAGTAATCCCTAGACCCCCTTAGGACCACATCCATATCCTTATTTTTGGTGTTGATGAAAAATATTGTTAACATTTTGGCGCTAGAAGGAGGGCTTGAACCTCCGATACTTTGGATAACCTTACCACATTGCTAACTATGTTGTACCGTCCCGGATTGGACTAAGCTTTGAAGAGGCAAGATTATACATAAAAAAGTTTCGATAAGGAGCTTTTGAATACTGGATTGCTAATTCAACATCATTGATCTAAGCTATTTGAAGAATAGTATAACCTTGAACCCCCGACCTTATTTCCTGCACTTCCTCCCTTGTGGTTAACCCTTGCTTCTCCCATCTTCGTACTTGTCTTAAACCTTCCAACCTTATTTCTCATTCCGTCATAACAAGATACTCTGGAAATCAATTAAAAGATGATTCAATCGGGAAGGAATGGTATAGAAGGATCCAACATAGCATCTATTCTAGAAAACAACATCAACTTAGCCAAACTTGAAACTGGAGGACCTTCAACCTTGATGAAATAGCAAGTAATGAATTGGAAATACTACACTTGGCTATGTAGATTGATGCAACTAGAGAATTCATTGAAGAAGACTTAGTTCGGAGGTCCCTTGAAGTGGAGCCTTATGATGTGGAATAAAAAATGATAGCACATCGAGAGCTTTATAACCAAATTTAGTCTTCATAAAACCTACAGAGCAGTCCAGTTTCATAGGGAAACAACCAAGCATCAGAAAAGATGTTCAGTTCAGAAGAAAACGAAAGCCTAACATGGATAAAAGACAAGAAGTTGTAGGGAATCCCCTTCTCCAAAGAAATAATGATGGTAAAGGATCCATTTGAAATAAAAGAGAACAAACTCACATATAATGGGACTACAAACTCTGAAGAGCACCTTGCCATTTTCGAGAATAACATGGATATGTATAACACTTCTGAAGCCTTTCGATGCAAGGTTTTTCCGACAACTCTTCGTGGAAAAGCTTTTAAATGGTGCAAGCATTACCATGGCTCGGTCATTACAAGTTGGAAACAATTATCCACCGCATTTAACACACAATTCCATATGCAAAAAGGATCGGCAATTAGCATTTATAATTTAGTTAGAATCAAACAAAGACCAGAGGAGTCGCATAACTTCTATCTAAAGAGGTTTCACAATAAGTCGCTCAAAGTGAAAGGGGCAACAGATAGAGTGAAGCTAAGAGCTGTGCAATTAGGGTTGCTTGTGCTATCCTCCTTTTGGAAAGAACTCATCTTAAATGAATGTGAAAGCTTTAATGATTTGTACTCCAGAGCCGATAAATTCATTCGTACGGAAGAAATACTTAATGCAAGGAAAAGCTTGAAGCAAAGTCAGAAAGCGAAAAGCCTTGATTCCAGTTCCCTCACGGAAGGCTCTTTAAAGACGTGCAAAGAAAAGGATTATTGTTCCTATCATAAGACTGAGGGACACAAAACCAGTCAATGTCGTGATTTGATAAAGATACACCAAGCCGAAAAGAAAAGAAAGCCTAACTAAGAAATATGAAGCACGACCAGTAGGAAAGCTGATTAGAGGCAATGCAACATGGGAATGAGAACTTAACAATAAGTAAAAACCAAAACTTGTTCATGCTTGCGCATACAACAAAATCTCAAAGGGAGCACCTTCATCTTATGTCTTATCCCACCGAAGGGAATGAAAGCTCAAATGGGAGCACCTAAAAAATGCAATGCATGGCTTAATGCACAAGAAGTTATCAGTCGATGGAAAGCTTTGATGGAAGCCGCCCAAAGGAACATGCAACAATGAAACAATTAAATGCCAATAACTACCCGACTTAAATGAGATTGCTCAAAACCTTATCTCCTTTACCTTAAAATTTCATAAACTATATTTATCAAACATGTTATACTGATATGTACAAATGCTTCTATGAAAGGTATGGAACATGCAATCAATAAAGCCTTCAGAAGGAAGGGCAAGTCAATAAAGCCTTTAAGAGAAAAGGCAAACCAATAAAGCCTTCAGAAGAAAAGGCACAACAGACAAAGCTTCCAAGGAGAGAAACACCATCAAAGAAAGCTTTCAGGGAGAGAAGCACCATCGAACAAAGCTTCCAAGGAGAGATGCACCATCAAACAAAGCTTCCTGGGAGAGAAGTACCATTAAATAATGCTTCCAAGAGAAGAAGCAACAACAAAACAAAACCTCCTAGAAATGGAGCAACAAACAAAACCTCGTAGAAGAAAAGCGACAAACAAAGCCTCAAGAAGAAGAGCAGAAAATAAAGCCTCCAGAAGAGGAGCAACAAATACAACTTCCAAGAAGAGAAGCTACACGACCTAAAATGGAGTCGCTTTTGGGGGGGCTACAATACCTTCACCTCCTGCAAAGGAGTCGCCTTTGAGTAGGGCTAAATACATCATCTCCAGCTAGTGGAGTTTTCCCCCATGTGGGGCTAGTAATTATAACATATGCATCTTCCCATAAAGGGACAAGTGTCGCTTTCTTAGAGAGTATCCATGCATCTACATATCCTATGGGTTAGGAATAAGTTAGATGTTAAATACCCAATGGCTAGGAAATTGAATAGATCTTCTGCCGAATGACTAATTAACTCAAGATAGGATTAATTTATATCGATAGCAGTCCTCTACAAATGCGTTTGAGAAATTATTCCTCAGTATATTTATGACTCTTTCGCCCATGTGACTTCTCTGATTAAGCATCTGAGGAACCTAAATGATTTATGGTTGTTTGATTACTCTTAGTAATGTTTAATTTGTTTAGCATTGCTCGCATAGATAATCTTTGGATAATGTGTTATGCTTTTGTAGGATGATCTTTGATTAAACTTTTGATAGTTATTCCATGCTTTTATTAGAGCGTAATTTCTACTTACCCGAGTGTGAGTCTCAGGGTTTCTACATGATTTCTGATTTCTACTTACCCGAGTGTGAGTCTTGGGGTTTTCCATATGATTTCTGATTTCTACTTACCCGAGTGTGAGTCTTGGGGTTTCTACATGATTTCTGATTTCTACTTACCCGAATGTGAGTCTTGGGATTTCTGTTTGATTTTCGGTTTTTATTTTCCCGAGTATGAGTTCGGGATTCATATGTGATTTTTGATTTCCATTTATCCGAGTATGAGTTTCAGGATATTTGATATCTACTTGTCTGAGTGTGAGTCTCGGGATTTCTACATGATTTCTTATTTCTACTTACCCCAGTGTGAGTCTCAGGGTTTTCTATGTGATTTCTAATTTCTACTTACCCGAGAGTGAGTCTCGGGGTTTCTACATGAAATCTGATTTCTGATTTCTACTTACCCAAGTGTGAGTCTTAGGGTTTTCTATGTGATTTATGATTTCTACATACCCGAGTGTGAGTCTCGAGGTTTCTACATGATTTCTGATTTCTACTTATACAAGTGTGAGCCTCGGGGTTTCCTATGTGATTTCCGATTTCTACTTACCCGAGTGTAAGTCTTGGGGTTTCTTCATGATTCCTGATTTCTACTTACCTGAGTGTGAGTCTTGAGGTTCTCTATATGATTTATGATTTCTATTTACCCGAGTATGAGTCTCGAGATTCATATGTGATTTTTGATTTCCATTTATCAAAGCATAAGTTTCGAGATATCTGATTTCTACTCTCCCGAGTATGAATCTAGCGGTTTCTACTATTTTCGAATGATTTCTGATTTCAGCCTACCCGAGTCTGGGTCTCGAGGTTCCTATTGTTCTCAGATGATTTATGACTTATGCTTACTCGAGTTTGAGCCTCGAAGTTTCCATGTGATTTCTGATTTCTATTTATTCAAGTGTGAGCCTCGGGATTCTTTCTATATTCATGTTTTTGGATTTCTATGGTATAAGTTCAATTCTAAGCCTTAACCCTTCTTCCTTGCTATTTCCAAAGGATTACTTTTAAACATAGAAATACTTTTAGAAAATGTACTTATAGATCTGCATTATTCTAACAGTCAAGCCTAGCTATGAATCTTCTATGATCATTTCCAAAAAGAATATCTAAATTCCTTTTGTCATATTCATATGTGGAGTTCGAATATACCACTATTGTTCCTAGGTTAGGGTGTTTAGATAAATGCGCAAGTTGCTACTTCGGGTCTCCCATTCAAAGTCTTCCAATAAGGTTTATGATCCTTCGGTACTTTACATAGGTAAGTTTTCCAAACTCATGATATACTTACCCTTAATGTTCATTACTCTATTTTTTAGTCAAAATAATGTTTAGTACACTATGCAAGTCATATTACTTCTACTGATACATTATGCTTGTCGAAAATGAACTCTTGTTTTTCTATTGCAAGTATCCTAATATATATATTTTGGGTTTGTTATCTTTCTCTTCCGGGAGCAAATTCTTGTTAAACTGGATATCTAAGTAAGAACACTAGTTTCCCCTCCCGACGTTGTTAGAAAATGGTAAATGTTAAAACCATAGAATCCCACATGGATGCATATTTGAGTTTGCACATCATGTATAGTTATGTTTATAAAAGTTCATAATTTGGAGTTTCTACTCAAAGCTGTATTCATAGAGAAAAATTATGCTTTCCTTTGTATCACTGTTTTGAGTTATTCGAAACTAAGGCCGAAATCTCTCTAATGTTTCTTAAGTTGCAGAAAAACAGCAAAAGAACTACAAGATTTTGTCCTAAAGAACAAAAGCGCCTTTATACTAGGGGTTTAACTGTTAACACCAAAATTTGCACTAGCCAAATATAATGAAGCTGAAGAACAAGAAAAAGGTTTCGGGCCGTGAAGCCAGAAACAAGTGGGTAGAGCTCTGAAAGAAAGCTCCGAAAGTTGCAGAACCAGCAGCAAGAGCCTGAAATCAGAGAGTGCGTACTGTCAGCGAAAGGTTCAGGGCATCAAGGCAGATACCAGAAGCTTGAGAGTATCAGATCGACAACGACAGCAAAACAAGAAGGCAAACTTATGAATGTGACACCTAGAAAGCCAACATCGAAAAGGAGATAAGATCTGGATGTAGTATTGTTACCACCAAATTTAACACCAAAACCAGATATCAGTGAAGGGGTATCAGACTACAGCCAACACAAAAGAATGATCTGGAAGCATGGACCCAACATTAAGCTAAAGCCGAGAGCATAAAGGAGGTGGTTTGGTCAATAGGCTATTGGATCCAAACAAGGAAGGAACCAGGAGGGAATTCTATATTGTCCGAAACACAACAGGAAGCTTCAAGCCAGGCAAAAGGAGACGAAAGGGTTATCGGCACTAACTAACTTAATGTCAATTCAGAAGAAGGTAAAGATGTTAGAGCCATAAGAAGTAAGGACACATGGAAAATATTCCAAAAGACGATTCTGAAAGCCATCAGCGAATATAGCAATAGCATGCTTCCGCAAGTCTGAGACCAATTCCAAAGGCTCACCGAAAGTAAACCAAAGCTTATAAGAAAAAGATCTATCCACACTAACTTGCTTAGTGTTGATGCCGAAAGGGATGATGGTTCTCAAGTCCTAAGAAATGGAAGCACAAAGGCAATACTATAAAAGCTTGAAGATGAGACCAGAGCTTGTCATTGAAGACCGAGAGATATTCCGAAAGATATCTACACCAATGAACTTGGAATCAGTACATGTGAAGAGCGACATCAAGATTAGGCTACTAAAACCGAAACCAAGACAACTGAAACCGAAAGGTGTGAGGCGGCCGACAACATGCTACCGCATCTGTAACAACCCATAATTTTAAAGGACATTATAACAATAAACTAAGAAATACTTAATTAAATACCGGGAATTGAGTAAAATGGACCGTACCATTGTGTTCGTCTCGGAATTGTGCTTAGGATAGACTTCGTGTTTGCGTAAAACAGACATCATATGAGGTAGATATGAAGCTCAGAAGTTTGTATACATATAAGAGCTTTTATATATAAATAAAACAACCAGAATTTTAAAATTTAACCATATGAAGCGAGCGGGAAAACTAGGCGAGAACCTGGCCCATTGGGTCTGACCCACACCTGGGCTTGGTCGACCTATGGGTCGACCCAAGGCTACGTGGATCGGCCTATGGGTCGACACATGGGTCGAACCAGGTGAGGATGGGTCGACCCAATAGGGAACTGGCCGAATTCTTTTTTCCTGAATCGGAACACGATTTTGACCAGGTACGTTGGCAGTAGGCTGTATATAGGACATCATTTCTATTGTTTTCTACACCTAAAAACAATGGAGACAATGAGATGCTGCCTCTGCTTGGATTGAATTAGACTATCTTCTTCAATAACAACCTATATTAATACAAGAATCTCTTCTGCAACTTTAACATATTATTCTTTGTTCTTTAGATCCAATCTCCATGAGTTCATGTTACTTTTACATATAAAAATTTAACAATAACCTTGACATGTTTATAAATCTGGATTTAAATCTATACCTGTTAAGAATTTGATTCATACCTAAATAGTTCTACTATTACATGTACTATTCTGTACACCTGATCTGTTGTTCAGTTCTTATATGCCTATTTCTGCTATCATATGCCCATCTCTGTTATTATGTGCTTATTATGTTTAATGCATATTATGTTCCTCTCTCTCATTCCCTTTTTATTTTTATAGCCAGGGTTACCTCCGAGCCTAGGCCAATATCGTTGATATATGCGTACGAATGAAATTAGGATAAATTGGGGGAATAATTGGGAATGATAATTTGGGGGCATAACCTATACTGTGAAATATGACAAAAAATGTAATGACCCAGGTTCTACGCATCGAAGGATCATAGAATATTTATTTTATCCACATATGAAGTCGTATGGTCGTGTAACTTTGGGCAACGACTATTGAAGTCATTTCCCATGTTCACGATTTTTGCCGAATTTTAAATGATCGATTTTACCCCTAGCGAATCTTGCTTCGCTTATAACTTTTGATTGGTAAGGAGTTTTGACCATAAACCTCTTCCATTGGATTCTAATGGTGGTTTACTTTTCTGTAGAGTGGTCACATTAATCAAACGGACTTATCGTTTGGAAGATATGGCTGAAACAAGGTTTGGAAGGTGAAAAATTGCTTAAGCGGGCTTAATAGGGTAATTAGTGGATAGGCCCATAACCCATTTCCGAACTAGGGTTATGGAGAGGCTGAAATGATTTAGGAAACCATCTCATTTCATTTTCTTAGCCGCCACTTTCATTTCCTCAAACCTAGTAATGGCCTCCACCTTCTAAACTACCCCCAAATCACTTTCGATTCATATATTAGCCAAATCTACACCAAATTAAGGCGGAATAGCATAGAAATCGAGTTAGAGCTGCTGGTATACATTGGGATCCATGCCAAATCAGTTAGAGTTTCAGATCTGAAATTTATTTGTGGCTAAGGTGAGTGATTAGCATGTTTTTACACTAATTACGGCTAATTAGGGGTTATTAGTGATAACTAGCAAAATTATGACTTAGAAAAATATGGGAAAATATGTAAAAAAATTGAAATATTATTTTATGGCTTTGATAAAATTTGGGTCAACTTGGATTAAGTTTGCTAATCCTATAGTTAAACATGGTTAACGGGACTAACGGAAAAATCATGTTTTTTGGGTATGTTTGATCTAAATAACACATATTGATGATGTTTTAGTCTTTTTGATTAATTAAACATGTTATTACTACTGTTTGGTATGCTTTGTGGTTGCATAGGAAAGTTAGAATGGTCAAAAATGCCGTCGTGTGGCGAAAATAGCTTGGGGGAAAGTACAGGGCCCTGATCGTGGAGTACCCCTGCGAGCCGACCCCCACTCGTGCTCACCCCTATGACCACGACCCGGCTCACACTTGAGCTCCACGTCCCGACCCTCACGCCTGAAGTGTGTCATGAGAAGGAACCCCGAACCGCGAGCAGGACCACGAACCGGAGTCACGAAGCTAGGACTCATGAACCGCCCTTACGAATCGAATGGAGGACCACGACCCGATCACACAGGTCACGAACCGAAGCCTGGAGTCACGACCCGAGCAGGAATTCATGAGTGGGAGCACCATGAACCACCTCCCCGTACCGCGAAGCATGAAGATGAGGACCGAACCGCGAACCGAGATGAAGACTGAAAACCCGAGATGCAAAGGAGGTCCAAATGAGAAGTTATTACTTAGGATCCAGATGGGAACCCATGAGTGAACTTCAAGGGTTGGACTTTGTTGCGGGATGTATGTAAAGGGGTTTCCGATATCTATAGCTTTGATTCACTATTGGTGGGAGGGGAATTGACTATGGACCACTGCGGTGGGGTCAAAGTTGTATGGAGTCGAACTCCATCAGGACCCCTAAGGGAAAAGTGGTCGTAGTAAGGCTTGGATGGAGCTGAACTCCGTCATGGCCCCAAATGGTTCTGGTGATCAAAACAGTGGATATCATATGCTTTACGCACTGAGTGAGAGATGTGAGGATGATTGCTATGTTTGATGTTTGATGTTTGCTATCACCATGAGACGCACACTCCCATTTTCACACTATATGTTAGTGTTAGCTTAGAGTACTGTACATCTTGTTGTGCTAACTCTTTGGTTGCAGGTCCAGGTTCAGGTATGATTATTTATACATGTTATTGTCTTTTTTTGCTGCTATCACTCATACCAGACTTTTGTCTGACCAAGAGTTTTATGTCTGTTGTGGGTGCTCCTAAACGAGCAGACTAGAGACGGGTTAGGTGTTATGCACGAGTAGGTATCTGGAGACGAGTAGGAGGCTTCCACGTACTATTTACATATATTCTCCCTGTGTTGTTTATGGTCACTGCTTTGGGCATTAGTAGTGTACCTTTTCTATTTTGCTTTAAGGACAGTATTTTGAAGTTGTAATAATAATGGTTTGGATCATAAGCTGTATTTTGGATTCTGTTGCTACGTTGGTTTAGTTTTCATCTTATGCATTGTCTCGCCTATTTTATATCAAGTTATGTTACTATTATATTTTGTTCCATGCGTTGTGAGATATACTACAGGTTCTTGGTGGTTCATAGCTTCAAATCCCTTTCTTTTGATGATTGTCCCGTGCTAGTTGGACTTTGGCACATCAAATTTCTAGGGAAATATCGGCTGGTGCGGGGCGGGCTGTCACACTTGGTATCAGAGCCTATGTTGCATAGTTAACTTAGGGGAAGATATCAGGGAGAGATATCATACGTATATGAGAGCACGTATTTGTTATATTTTGGTCTTCAAAAACTATATATATATATTATTAGTATATCTAGGGATGAAGTCGCACTGCATTGGCACCACTAAGGAGATGGTTAATCGTTTTCTCTTTACAGACTGAACGATGAGCCGAAATACGAGGAGTACGGGGTCAGGAGCCAATAGCAGGAATGTCCCTGATATGAGGATGATGTTTACTACCTTCATGTGAGATATGCTTAGGGATATTCAGGGAGCAGTTCCTAATGCTGCTAATGGTGGTGGTGTAGTAGTGCAGGCCCCTAGAGCCGATTTCGCCAAGCTTAACAAGGATTATACTAATCTTTGTGGGAAGCCATTAAATGGAACAGAATCGGCTATGGAAGTTCAAGATTGGCTTGATAGTTGTGAGCGCATCTTCGAGGATTTGGGGATCAATGATGCGTTGAAGAGAAAGCTGGCGTCACGTCAACTTCAAGGACAGGCAATGAATTGGTGGAATGCAATTAAAGCGGCTACTCCCGAGGATCAAGTCACTTGGAATCAGTTTAAGGCTTGCTTCAGGGACAAGTTTATTCCAGCGGCTAAGAAATCAGAATGGTTTAGGAAATTTTTGGAGCTTAAGCAGAATGGTTGGGTAGTCTCGGGATATATTGCTGAGTTCGATACTTTATCGAAATATGGATTATCCCTTATTGACACTGCTGAAAAGAAGAATGAGAAGTTCATAACTGGTTTAGATGAGTACTTGGGGGAAAGACTTATAAACCACATCGATGAGACTTTTGAATTCGTTGCAGGGAAAGCATTAAGATCAGAAAGACTTTATCCTAAGTCAAAGACTGAGGTTGCTATTGCATCTGCAGGAGAGCTAAAACCGCAGACAAGCGGTGGAGGCAAGAATAATTCCCAGAACAAGAGGAAATAGAACCAAACCAAGGATGATCAGGAAAAGAGGGATAAGAAAGATATAGAGTGCCATAGCTATGGAAAGAAAGGCCACTATGCCAAAGAATGTCGAGCAAAACCAGCAGATAGGAAGTGCTTCAATTACGGCCAAGTGGGACATCATAAGGATAAATGTACACAACCGCCTAAAGAGAAGAGGATTGTGAGAGCATAGGCTATCAACGTTGTTCCTTCTTCGTCGAATGCCCCAACTACGGCGGAGAAAGGGAAGGGTGTCGTTATTCAAGGTATGCTTTCCATTTATGATGTTCCTGTTCGAGTATTGTTTGATACCGGGGCTTCCCATTCCTTCATATCTAGTGACCTGGTAGATAGGTTAGGATTAGAACCTGAGATTGTCGATAGACCTCTAGTTGTGATGAACCCGATCGGTGGTTCGACTAGCCTTAGTAGGATTTGCCGTAATTTGGTCTTATCGAGTCATGGATGTATGTTTTGGGCTTTATTGCGTCTGGCATTAGTTTGGGAGTCGATTGGCTCCAAAGGTATGGGGTGGGGTAGACTGTGAGGGGTCTTCGGTGACCATTAGAGCGGATAATGGGCGGAGGGTACTGTTTGGTTGCCTACCTAGTGATGGGGTGATGGCTAGTTTTCTAAATTCCCTCGACATTCCGCATGATGAGTTGTCAGATGTTCCTATTGTTAAGTATCCGAATATCTTCGGGAAAGTGACCGGACTTCCACCACACTGAGAGATCGAGTTTTGGATTGATTTAGTGAAAGATTCCAGGCCTACAGTGATGCCTCTTTGTCGTATGGCACCAAGGGAGCAGCGAGAGCTCGAGGTGCAAGTAAGCGATCTTTTGAAGAAGGGATTTATCCGAAGAAGTGTTTTCGAGTGGGGAGCACCAGCTGCATTTGCCACTAAGGAAGATGGTTCCCTTCGTTTATGTATGGACTACCGCGAGTTGAACTAGGTGACAAGGAAGAATAAGTATCCTCTTCCACGGATAGATAATCTGTTTGATCAATTGAATGGAGCGAGAGTGTTCTCCCAATTAGATCTCATGACAGGATTTCATCAGCTCGGAGTAGCAGCTGAGAGTATTCCTAAAACGACATTTCAGACGCCGTCTGGATTCTATGAGTGGTTGGTCCTGCCATTCGAGTTGACCAAAGCACCATCATATTTTTTGGATCTTATGAATAGGGTGTTCAGGGATCAATTGAATAAGTTTGTTCTTGTGTTCGTGGATGATATCTTAGTTTACTTAAGGACAGAGGAGAAATACAAGGAACATTTGACTACAGTGATGGAGGTGTTGAGGAAACACCAATTGAAAGTGAAATTTTCTAAGTGTCACTTCTGGAGGAGGAAAGTGAGATTCTTGGGCCATGTTATTTCAAAGAATGGTATTGCCGTGGATCCTACGAAAGTGGCTACGGTGCAAGATTGGTGTACGCCCAAGAATGCAACAAATGTATGAAGTTTCTGAGGGTTAGCTGGATATTATAGTAAGTTTATCCAAGACTTCTCCAAGATAGCGGCACCGTTAACTCTGTTAACCAAAAAGAATCAAGCTTTTGTCTGGGATGAAAGGTGCGAGAATGCATTTAAGAGTCTAAAGGAAAAGTTGACATGCGCACCAGTGTTAGTCATTCCTAAGGGGAATGAAGAGATAACGGTATACACGGATGCTTGTGGTACCGGACTAGGTGATGTACTGATGAAAGGAGGTAGGGTTGTAGCTTTTGCTAGTCGGCAACTAAAACCGCATGAGAAAAGATATCCTACCCATGATTTGGAATAGGCAGCGATCGTATTTGCGTTAAAGATGTGGAGACATTATCTCTTGGGAGAAAGATTCGAGTTGTTTACCAATCATAAGTCATTAAAGTATCTTTTCTCTCAAAAGGATTTAAACCTTCGTCAGCAGAGATGGTTAGAGTTCTTGGCTTTGTGTGATTTCAATGTCGCATACACACCCGGGAAGGAAAATGCGGTAGCTGATGCATTAAGTAGAAGACATGCCAGTTTGGGTGCTATGTTTCTTGAATGGAAGCAACTGGAGTACATCACAGGATATGATTTCAGACCTAAGTGCGAATTGGATCCAGAGATGTTAGCAAGTTTGATGATCAGACCGACTTTGATTAAGCGGATTTGTTCCAGTCAAAAGGAAGATCCTAATCTACTGGAAATCATCTCCAAGATAGAGATGGGCATGGACGGTGAGGCAACGAAAAAGTATGGATTGGATCGAGAAGGATGGCTTCGAAAGAACGAGAGGCTGGTTGTACCCAATGTTAATGGATTGAGAGATGAAGTTTTTAGAGAGTGTCATCACTCGAAATTGACTATACACCCTGGTGGTAACAAAATGTATCGAGACATGAAGTAGACCTTCTACTGGGAAGGGATAAAGAGAGACATTGGGAAGTTTATATCCAAGTGCATGAATTGCCAGTTAGTTAAAGCTGAGCAAAAGAAGCCAAGTGGTTTGTTACAACCATTGGGAATTCCCGAATGGAAATGGGAACAAGTCTCAATGGATTTCATTGACGGTTTTCCTAGGACTAGATCGGGTTATGATAGTATTTGGTTGATTGTGGATCGACTGACCAAAAGTGCAAGGTTTATACCAGTCAAGTCAAATAGAACGACAACTAAGTTAGCGGAATTGTATATGAAGTGGGTAGTTATATTTCATCGAGTACCTAAAGGTATTGTGAGTGACCGAGATACGTTATTTACTAGTGGGTTTTGGAAGAGCATACAAGAGGCTTTAGGGTCAGAATTGCATCTCAATACCGCATACCCTCCTCAAACCGATGGTCAAACAGTGAGGGTGAACCGTGTATTAGAGGATCTCTTGAGAGCTTGTATATTGGATTTTGGAGGATCATGGGATGACCATTTTCATTTGGTTGTGTTCGCATATAATAATAGTTATCAATCCAGTATTGGTATGGCTCCATTTGAGGATTTATATGGGAAGATGTTTGCGAACAAATCAAACAATTGTAAACAACTGTAAAATCCGTTCGGCTTTCCTAAACACCAAGGATTGTTGTAGAGGGTGTCGAACTCTGGGACCAAAAATATTTTACTAATAAATCCAATCAAGTTATTCCAGGATTTTGATTGATTGAAAACACAGAAAATAACAGCAATTAAATAAATAGAGAGATTTATATAATAAGAGAAAGCAATTAGGGGATAATGACATAGATTGGATTCATACTCATCAATAGCCAACAAATAAATATAGATCTAATTCGTGTTTCTATCACAAACATGAATCAACGATAATTAGATTCTTAGAAACAAATAAGCAAATAACAACAAGCATAGCCAATGCAGGAGCTGAGCTCTTAAACAACCATAGGCTATCAGGACAGATTCACTAATTAATTTCTAAAACCCTAAAATTAGATCTAAATCTGATAATTGTTAGATCGAACACGAATATACTATAACAACCCGTATTTTTGGTCGGTATATTTTAAATATTTAGTATCATTTAAATATTGAATTAATAATATAAAAATATTTAGTATCATTCAAATATATTCAATTCAGAATAGCGTTATAATATTGGAACAACAGTTGTTACGCTAAAATAATGGTTCATGATTTAAATTAATGGACCCCGAGATATTTGATTGTGGATAGGTTCGAAATCAAATCGATATCTATTTAAAAAGAAATAAAAATCTCTTTAAATCAAATCACATTTAAATCAGATCAAATCAATTTAATTAAAACGTACTTACCCTATACCCTATATGTACCCTACGCTGATAATTTCCTGAAGGACCAAGTATTCTTCAGCTATAAAATCGCGTTTCCCCTTTATCCTTTTTACCATTTTCATTCTTCAAAAGAAATTGATACAGAAGCCTCAAATAAATAAATCGAAACCGGCTATCGCGATCTAACGTGAGAAGTTCGTGAAGCATGGATCCGATACAGGAAGTCGACGGGAAGAAAGTTATGGCTCGCGATGATACAAGGGGTCGCGACTGTCTTGGGAGGCTAAAAATAGGGTATAGCGAATTAGGAACGAGATCTGCTGAGGCTCTTGACATCAATTTCTGGAACCACTCGCAATCAGGCAAGTCGCGAGTTTCGAGAGACAGTCGGTTCACTTGTCGGTGACGAGAATTGTGAACCCTGAAGGGTGCGACAGTGGTTGATGCCATGGAGTTAGCGTCAGTTTGCAGTAGGGTTTTCAATAGGTTGATGCGACTGCTGAACGAGGTAGAGGTCGACGTTGGTGTTGTCAGTAGTTGGAGTTCGAATTTGGTGATGGCAGTCGATGACTTAGAGGGACGACAGTGGAGGGTTTGGGAAGTTATCAGAGTTGTTCGAATTGGGAACTGTGATATTTCTGATGTTGAATCAGGTGGAAATTGGGATTCGGCAGCATGGGATTGGGAGTCCTAGGTCTAGGATTGGAAAGTGAGATGCTCATGTTGGAGAATCAAACTAGTAGAAGGTAAATCCTTATTTGAAGTTGATTCTTGTTTTACTTATATGTATTTATTAGTATATTAGTTGAAGCTAAATTTGTATATTTCTAAGAGAAAAGCAAATGACACGTTTAATCGGAATTTGGGAACTAAGAATAGAAAGTTGTTTAATAAATCATTATATATATATAGAAAATTAGATGGATGAAAAAGTAAATTTTTTGTATATTTTTAAGATAAAAAAATTTGCTATGAAATTCGATAGCTTATCTTTAAAATTCGGGTTTTTCTTATGTTAGGATGAATCGAATGGAAGCATTCGAGTGGGGTTCGTAGTCTCGGAAATCGCTGAAAGGAAATTGAAATTGGTCAAGTGAAAAATAAATAATCACGGTGAGTAAATCTCACTCACCTTTTATTTAGAATTATTTTTATTCGTTAAAAATAATTGTTTGGTGCTTGTTTGACTGCTTTCTGGTTGATTTAAAAATATTAGTTATTTAGGGTTGACTATTATATATATAAATATTGGTTTGGTGATTGGATTGTTCTCGTAGTATCATTAGCGGATGACCCTACGCCCACGTATATAAGTGGATCCCCTTTTATACCGCGATATCCTGCCATGAAGCAGGATGGGTATTACTATGTTGACTAACGTCAGTGGATGCAGGAAAACAGGTTGGAGGAATCCAACTGGATTCCTCAAAAAAATATTATCTGTTTGTTTGTTTGTTTGCTTGATTTCATATATATTCATATATGACGTGTTAAAAATCAAATGATTGGATGATTTGATTGTTTTTAATATCACTGGGCTAAGTGTTAATTTATAAAAATACCCTGAAAGGGGTATTTGAGATTTAAAAGTGAAATTCTATTTTAGAAAAATAGAATTTGAATTTTTAAATAGATTTGAAATATAAACTTGTTTTGAAAATAAAAACAAGTAGTTCCTTTATAAACGAAGTTTATAAATAGTTCATTTATAAACGAAGTTTATAAATAGTTCATTTATAAACGAAGTTTATAAATAAAGTGAAATGAATTATCATTGAATAATTCAGAAATAAAATCCAAGTGTGAATTTGGAAAGGGAAATTTATTTTTCCAAATAGAGATTTTTATTTCAAATGAATTTGAAATGGACTTGTTTAACTATATAAACAAGTAAAATAAATGGTGCTTGTAAATGAAAAGGGAAATTATCATTGGATAATTCGAATTTTTAAATTCAAATGTGAATTTAAAAATATGAATGGGGAAATCGTTTTTAGAAATAAACGACGGAATTTATTCTGATGTTCAGAATATAAATTGAATGAAAATAAATCGATAAGTATTTATGATGTGAATTCGATTAATTCGAATTTATTTAAGTAGAAGTTAAATTGAATATGAAAATAAATTGGTATTTATATTTATAAGTTATTATAAATAAAATTTCCAAAATGAGATTTTGGATTTAAAAAGGGAACTTGTTTAAATATTAAACAAGGAAATTTGAAAAATGGTGTTTATAAATAAAATGAATAAATTATCAAGAGATAACTTGAGTATTAAATTCAAAGAGAATTGGAATGGAATTCGAATAAAGAAAATTCAAATATTGATTGAATATAGAAATTCAAATGAAGTTTGAAAATAGATTTGAATATAGAAATCCAAATGAAGTTTGAAAATATATTGAAATTCAAATGGAGTTTGAAAATAGATTTGAATAAAGAAAGTTTAAATATGGAATTTTGAATATAGAATTCAAATAATTTAAATATGGAATTTGAATATAGAATTCAAATAGATTGAAATGGAATTTGAAAATAGAATTTGAAATGGGAATTTGAATATAGATTTCAAATAGAGTTAAAATGGAGTTAGAATATTAGAATTCAAACAGAAATGAAATGGAGTTTGAATACTAGAATTCAAATAGAGTTAAAATGGAGTTGAATTCATTATAACGAAGTTTAAAAGTTTATATATATAAATATAATTAAAACGAATTCGCCGTAGCGCGGCAGTTCGTAAATTGTCGTTTTGAACTTCAATTGAGTATATAGAACTCAATTGAAGTCGAAATTCTTTGAAACAAGAAATGTCAGGACCGGTTTGATAATAGTTTTCTAACGAAGGGGAAAAATATGGATTTCGTCGAATAGATTTTGAGTTATATCAAAATAAAATTTTCAGAAAAACAGCGCCATAACCATTTAAAAACCATAACGGTTTATTTAATTTTATAAAAGGATTTTAAGCGAAAAAAAATCAGAATTTCTATTTAGAAAATTTCAGATTTGAGTTGTGAATTATATGTGAACTCAAGTGGGGTAATGAATTGATTTTTGAAACAGAAATCAGATTTTTGATTATTGAATAGAATTAACTAATTTAAATAGTAATTAGTTAATAAGATTTTGAATTGATATTGGCCTTTGAATAAGTAAATTCGATTTGAAAATTTATATTCGAAATCGAAAGGGAAACTAGAATTGAAATTGAAATTCAATTTGGTTAAGAGCAAGTTAAATATTTTGTTTGAACATGTTATGTTCAAACAAAGAAGTGAAATAGGAAAAATAGCTAATTAAAGAATAAATGAGCGAAACTGAATTCAAACGATTGGATAGTGTTGAATTGAAAACAGGTGAACATGTGTTAGACATGTATGGAACGAAGTATATGAAGATTTTAATTTATGTGCCCGACAAAAAGGTACATGTTTAAATTCATATATGAGATTTTATGCGCCGTATCGGCAAGCCGCTTGGCTTTTTCTTTTTCTTTTGGATTGGTGAGGGCCATGGGAGGCTATTTGAAATATCCCGATGCTCCCGGTACAAAGGAGGTTATGGCGAAATTTTCCGGAAATTTAAGGAGTTAGAATATTTTTAAGATAATTTGATAGTTAGAAATAAATGTATCGATATATATTGAATTTGATAAGGAAACAAATTTAAAATAGAATATTTTAAACAAAAAGGGAAATCGATAAGCTGGTAATAGAAGAGAAACATATATACGTTTAAAAATGAATAAATGGGTTTTTATAATGTTGATTATTCGAGGTTAGTGGTCTTGCCGTTTTGAAGTTAGTGATGTTTTCAGTCAAGGTCTGAGAGGTAATTTTATCCCAACTTGATTGATTTCATTTTTAATCGATAAATAGCAAGATCTGGTCTCGAAGAGAAGTGTTGAATAAGAGTTAATTTAATAAAATATTTTGGGTTGTTATAATGATGTTTTATACAACATTCGTTTTAACCCAAGTGATATAAAAGTAAATATTTCCTGAGTCTAATCAAAGTAGTCGGGAATGAGATAAGTGATTGAAATTGTTTCAATTTCAAATAGAATATATTTTCTAAGTGTAGAAAATAAAAGAAGGCGAGATATAGAAATGTTTTCCAAAGAATGTAAGAGACCGAGATGATAATTGAAAATATTTGTTTAACAAATATTGATAAGGAAATGGAAAGGGTGATTTAATTAATGAATGGTAATCAAGGGGCCCAGTGATTGTTTGACTGTTTTGAATGGATGTTTGTTTTTCTTCGATAGTTAAATAACCGACTACGAAGTATTTGCCAATATCGTTGTCAATATGGAGAGACCGGTTGGATTATTATCCGTGAACCACTCTGTATTGGCAGTAGCGTTGCGAATCAGATTATATGAAGATAATCGAGGACGGAGTAAAGTGCAAGGGCTTTTTCTATTAATAGAAATTGTGCCTTCGGTTTTGTTCAATCCCAGAACGAACGTAAATGGACGAATGTCTGACAAAGTATTTCCAATGATCGAATGGGTTGGTCTGTATAAATATATATGGTTGCAATGGATTTATTCCCTTAGCATAACATCCAGAATATTTGTGCAAATCAATAAATGATTAACGGATTTGACAATGTGGCATTCAAAGTGATTGTGCTAGCAATGAATGATAAGTGATCGTAGCCTCAGGCCTCAATAACCGGGAAATGACAAAAATCGGGAAGGCGGCATGGCTATGTGGGTCGCTCCCATTAGGATGTATAATCACCTATCTATAGGTTCATTTAATTCCTTATTCTATTCGATGTTGTCCCATTCGGGAAACGGTTGCTGATCCCAACCGTTGGTGATATACATTCGATACACTCAAGAGAAATGAGTGGTCGGTCATATGTGGGCCGGGTTGCAAGATGTTCTTGTTGAAGCCAGTGTATTCCTCTCTAGAGATACACTATCGAAATGTGGTTCCATACCTTATCATGTTGGAAATCCAATCTCCAATAAGCACCCTGCGGTTTTTGATTTTATATTATATATGGAACGTGAGATGCAAGCGTTCCGCTAGATTCTATTTATTTGATGTAGACATTATTATAATATCACTGGATTTTTGTGTCAAAGTGTTTTGGGTTATAGTAAGGTAAAAACCGTCCATGTTTATGTGTGGCTGGTCTTACTATTATCATTTCTTTAGAAAGGATTTTTTTTAAACGTTAAACAAATTGTTGGAGTTTACTCACACCAGTCCCATGACTGACCCAGAGTTTATATTGTTTGTTTTCCCTAAACTCTTGAGTGCCCAAATTTGTACGGGCAGTCAAGTAGTTGGGATTTTACAGATTCACTTGGAAGGGCTGGAAGTAGAAGGCTTCACCAGTTAGCTATAGACTATCATATATTCCGTTGTGAACCATGTTTGTATCTGGAAACAGGTGTTTATAATTGTTCCAGGAATAACTGTTGTGCTCTGATAATGGTATGTATATAAAGTTACTGATTTGTATTTCAAAATTTATGTTATATAATATATTTTATTCGTTCTGCTGTGAGATTTGTCTTCTTTGTTTTCTTCTATTCTAATATTTCTTTCTTTCTATTTCTCATCCTCTAACTTCTTTCTAATAATGATTCGTATTTCTAGGCAATTTGGGTTGGACATGTGGTGTTATTAGTCAACTCAGATAGTATGGATTTGCAGGTTATTACATATACCCTGTGAAGGAGCATAGCTCTTAAACGACACAAAATACGAAGGTTCAGATCTAACCCTTGATTCAGATCCAGATCTATATGTATAAAGTCCTCATCTATTGGCTACGTGATTCATGTTGAATCATATCTATTAGCGTCATCACCCCCTAATCTAAGGGGATTAGCTAGACATAGCTAAAGAAGAAGAGAAAAAGAAAATAACAAACATAAATAAAATAAACCTAAAACTAAATAGAATAGGGGAAGAAGAATGATTTTATTCCAAGAAGAGAATTACAGATTAAAATCCAATGTGTTTTACAATGAATGAGATACAATGTATTTATAGATGATATGACAAAGACTACTTGGCAAATTCCACAACGTGGGACAAAACCCATTTTCCAAAATAGCACATAAATCAAATAGCTCAGTGTGAATGCGTGCAGCGCATGAATGAGAAGCCTTGCAAATTACATGATATGGGACAAATAACTTAGCCCAATTAGCAACTAGACCAATATGAATGCATGCAGATGTCATGGAAAATAAGTTGCGGGCTTCAACTCCAATTGCCTTGAGAATGAATAACAACACCAAGTGATCATTATGGAAAAGCATTAAATCTTGTCTTTAAAATATGCAGCAGAAGGCGATTGAATAGCAACTTTTCTTCAGGTCTTCAAGCTTTAATCCATCTCTAAAATTCAACACTTTTCTTGCACAAATTCTTCAAGCTTTTCAACAATTTAGTGCGTTAATCCATTCATCAAAAATAATCTGTAAACACAACTATAAATGCACATTATCAATTATTTAAAAGATAAAATAAGATAAATATGTGGATAAAATATACACATTTACGTGTATATCAGAAGACCGTGAAACTCACCATCATGTTGGTTGGAAACCGGTGACAACTATATGTGGACAAAATAAATTTCTTAAGGGGTGGAGAGTGTAACAACCCGCGTTCTACGCATCGAAGGATCGTAGAATATTTATTTTGTCCACATATGAAGTAGTTTGGTCATGTATAACTTTGGGGAACAACTATTGGGGTCATTTCCCATGTTCACGAATTTTAAATGACCGTTTTGTCCCGAGCGAATCTTGTTTCACCTATAACTTTTGATTGGTAAGGAGTTATGACCTGAAACCACTTCCGTTGGATTCAAATGATGGTTTACTTTTCTGTAGGGTGGTCACATTAATCAAACGGACTTACCGTTTTGGAGATATGGCTGAAAGCCTGAAACAAGGTTTGGAAGGTGAAAAACTGTTTAAGCGGGCTTAATAGGGTAATTAGTGGATAGGCCCATAACCCATTTCGGGACTAGGGTTATAGGGAGGCTGAAATGATTTAGGAAACCATCTCATTCCATTTTCTTAGCTGCCACTTTCATTTCCTCAAACCTAGTAATGGCCTCTACCTTTTAAACTACCCCCAAATCACTTTCTAATCACATATTAGCCAAATCTACATCAAATTAAGGCGGATTAGCATAGAAATCGAGTCAAAGCTGCTGGAATACATTGGGATCCATGCCAATCAGTTAGAGTTTTAGATCTGAAATTTATTTGTGGCTAAGGTGTGTGATTAACATGTTTTTACACTAATTACGGTTAATTATGGGTGATTAGTGATAACTAGCGAAATTATGACTCAGAAAACATTGGAAAATATGTAAAAATTCTGAAATATTATTTTATGGCTCTGATAAAAATTTGGGTCAATTTGGATTAAGTTTGCTAATCCTATAGTTAAACATGGTTAAGGGGATTAAGGGGAAAATCATGCTTTTTGGGTATGTTTGATCTAAATAACACATATTGTTGATGTTTTAGTCTTTTTGATTGATTACACATGTTATTACTACTGTTTGATATGCTTTGTGATTGCAAAGGAAAGTTAGAATGGTCGAAAATGCCGTCGTGTGGCGAAAATAGCTTGTAGGAAAGTATAGGGCCTCGATCATGGAGTACCCCTACGAGCCGCCCCCAACTCGTGCTCACACCTATGACCACGACACGGCTAACACTTGAGCTCCATGACCCGAACCTTCGCCTGAAGTATGCCACGAGTAGGAACCACGAACCGCGAGCAGGACCATGAACTAGAGTCATGAAGCTAGGACTCACGATCAATTGCCTTCATGAATCGTATGGAGGACAACGACCTAATCACGCAGGTCACGAACCGAAGCCTGGAGTCACGACCCGAGCAGGAACTCATGAGTGGGAGCACCACGAACCACCTCCCCATACCACAAGCGTAAGGATGAGGACCGAACCACGAACCGAGATGAAGGCTGAAAACCCGAGATGCAAAGGAAGTACAAATGAGAAGTTATTACTTAGGATCCAGATGGTAGCCAACGAGTGAACTTCAAGGGTTGGACTTTGCTGCGGGACATGTGCAAAGGGGTGATCGATATCTATAGCTTTGATTCACTATTGATGGGAGGGGCATTGACTATGGACCAGTGCGGTGGTGCCAAAGTTGTATGGAGTCGAACTCTATCAGGACCCCCAAGGCCAAAGTGGTCGTAGTAAGGCTTAGATGGAGCTGAACTCCATCATGTCCCCAAATGGTTCTGGTGATCAAAGCAGTGGATATCGTATACTATACGCACTGAGTGAGAGATGTGAGGATGATTTCTATGTTTGATGTTTGCTCTCACCATGACACGCACGCTCCCATTTTCACACTATATGTTAGTGTTACCTTAGAGTACTATACATCTTGTTGTGCTAACTCTTTGGTTGCAGGTCTAGGTTCAAGTATGATTATTTACACCTGTTATTGTCTTGTTTTACTGCAATCGCTCATACCAGACTTTTGCCTGACATAGAGTTTTATGTCTCTTCTTATTACTCTGGGTGCTCCTAAATGAGCATACAAGAAAGAAGTTAGGTGGTATGCACGAGTAGCTGTCCGGAGACGAGCATGAGGCTTCCACGTATTATTTACATATATTCTCCTTGTGTTTGTCATTTTTGAAAAGTATTAAAAACTGAAATTCAAAATGTTATAAAGACAAGTATTAATAAGAAGAGAAGTTATGTCATACTTAATTTGAAAATTATGAACATTCATAAATGTTTTCAAAATGTTACAAATTTGAAAAGTGATATTTATTGTTCATCAGTGAAACGCTATATAAGTAATAAATGAATTCTTATTAAAGAATGCTTGTCTAAAAGATGGTTGTAAACGCATTAAGAAAATAAGAAACAGTACATTTTTGTAAAAGAGTTACAGTTTAAAGTAGAATAAAAATTAAATTTTCTAGGTTTTAATGAGATATCAAGATGCGAATTTTTGAAATCAGTAATTTCTTGTGAGTTGTTGAATATATGTATGTAAAATAATGAAACATGTATATAGTAATCATAATAGTATATAAATGTATTTATTTTATGTCACTATTATGATTATATGTTTATAAAAGAAATAAACTTGGAGTAAATAATCTAACAGTCACGCGGTTTTGGAGAAATGCCCGTTAATGGCGTCATGATTTTTCCCCTTTTTTCCTCTTTTCTTCATCTTCTTCAAGCACCACTTTTCTCTCCTTTCATTCTCTTCATTTCCATTTCCTTCGATTTCTACTTTGCTCCATCATGTTTTCGCCAGCGTGGGAGTTTCAAAACCAATTTTAGATCACCTCGGATCTGAAAGGCTGCTCCGAGCCCTCGACTTAATTCCTACCTCCCTTCCTCCTTTAAACTCTCAATCATGCTATAACCTGCAACTTTCAATGTGGTGTCCACGTATTCCTCTGTGAATCTTGTTGTGTTTTCTTTACAGACTTTTTCAAAACTCCATGTACATCCTGTGACCTGTAATATGCATCTTTGAGTATCCAGGCGAGTTTGTACTCTCGCATTGCCTGGTGTTTATTGATTGAAGTTTGTCTGACCTTTGTCAAGGGGTATGAGACTCTCTGATTTTTTTTGGGGATTTCGATGAGGATCTATGTTATACTTTTGTGGTTTGAATTGATCTGGTTTGACTTGTTGTGTAGTTTTTGATTATCAACTTCGCGGAGCCTGTTATTTACCGGGTTTGGATCTTCATGTTTGTTTGGTTCACGACTCCACCAAGTGTCTGGAAAGTTCACTAGTTTCCATATTTTCCGTGTACACTCTAAAAGGTGAAGCAACTCGCTATCTTTAGCTCGGTAAGCTTTATTTGAAACTGTTTGGTGGTTGTCTAGATGTTTGGCGTGTGTTGGTATAAGCGGCGTGATATTGATGAACTGGGTCCTGGCAGTTCGTCTTGGAGTTGGTAACTTGTTGTATGTGGGAATTGAAATCTTGAAGGAAGATGACGAGCGTAGTACTGTGTTTATGGGTTTGGTGTTGGCCTGCATGTTGTGTTGGCTTGGTCAGTGGTGATGGTCTCTCCCTCACGTTGTATCAGTTCTTTAACATTGCTAACAAGAGAAGCTTTGCTCCAAACATGGCGTGTTTAGGCGTTGGTGCTCACATATCTTGCCGTCACCGATGTATGCACTAAGTCAAGGTCCGAGTGTCATGTTTTTATTGGCAATATGGTGATGTTCTTCATGTTCAAGTACTCACGTGCTTGGACTCTCTTGTTCATCCTTTTGCCAGTTTAAAATAATGGTCAAAACCCCATGGTAGCTCCAAGGTAATCGGTAAACATAACTTCTCTGTGTTATGTCGAGCCCATTGTAGTTCTTTTTTATGGTGTGGTGCTCAAGTATAGCACCGTTGCAGCTGAGTGTTCACGTGCCTTGTTTTATGGTACAATAGTATGTAAATGTACAGGTTATGTGTATTTGAAATTTGTACCCTATATACATTTTGTGTGTATAGGTGTATGCTGATTGTATTTCACTACCTAGTGTAGTATGCAATGTATCATGACATTTCCTCCCTATGTGGGGTGATAGTGTGTAGTCTAGTAAACTAGCTAGTTCCAGTGATGTAAGCCTGCTTAGGTAGAGTGGACAGAACACTTTAAACTCCCTAGGTGGTGAATGGTCCACCCTGAAAACCGAATAATTGATTGTCTACTAACAATCACCTGTACTATACCGACTTTACTATTAGTTATAATAAAAGGTGTTTGTAGTCACCTTAAAAACTGGTCGACTATGCCAAAAAATCTTAGAGTAAATAAGAATAGAAAGTTAGATAAGTTAGACTTAGATTCTAGGATGAGATTAGAATAAGCTGTATAAGCTAACAATTTTTTTATAAGTCCCAAAGATTTATATTCGAAAGTTGACATAGAGTAACGATTTCCAGAATAGAGTGTTTGCTGTAAACTAGGTTGCCCTAGTTAGTTTAGTTTAGAAATTATTACGTTTATAATTGTATCCACTGATTAGTAGTATATATAAGTATAATGTAACTTACATAATTTATGATTTTGAGTTTAGGATTCATGGATATTAATTGCAAATTTAGAGGGTAATAAATTTGTAATTAAAAAGAAAAAGGGAATTTATAAGGACTGATTTAAAAAGAAAATTGATTTGGGAAACTGGATGAATTTCCAACCTTGAAAGATCTTTAAAAAAAAATTGCGAAATCCTTGAGGAGGTTAAAGAAATTGTGTAAGGATTGGATAAATGGATGAAATTCGGCTATCATGGAAATTAATTAATATTAAGGATGGACCAATCTTTGGAAAAAAAAACAAAATTGGAAAATTGAGGAGAATAAAAAAGTATTGGAATGGTATGTTAAGTTTGTAATAAAATATTAAGAAACCAATATCATTTATATCACTAATTATAAGTGATAACTTCCAAAAGTATTTTCTTTTTTTAGATTTTGAGATTTTAATTGCTAGTAGTCTCTTGTGATGATTGGAAGATGATGTAAAGTGGTGAAATTCATGTATCTCTGTTTGTGCTTATGTTGATTTGGGATTTAAAAGCACTTAGTAAATTTATTTTGAGTAAAGAAATTTTATAGGGGATCCTAACTAGTGGTTGTTGATACCGAAAATTGGTATAACAACCAAAATGGGGTTTCTAAACACGTTACCTAATCGGAGGCGAGATGCTTATAAAGCACGTCACCTTTTCAGAGGCGGGGCGTTAGAAAACCATTAGAGTTGTGTGAGGCCATATCTAACATTCAAAAGCATCAAAATACCAAAATAAAGAAAGAAGACAAGAATTTTATAGTGGTTCGACTCTTATTCGAGCCTACGTCCACTTTGAAGATTGGATTTCATTAGTAGCCACAAGATTACAATATTTGCTCCATTATGCATTCATACAAGCTTCTTTGACATGCATTTGTGCTTACAACCAATTGAAAGAACGGATAAAAGCTTGAAGTATTTTATACTAATCCCTCCATGAAAGCTATAGATGAAAGCTCCATAGATGATCAAGAAGAGATGAAGAAGTGCATAGAATGCTTATGCTCGTTCCTCCATGAAAGCTTTGCTCCACATGCTCCAAAGCTCCATAGATTTGATAGAGAAGAGATGGAGAAATGCTTGGAGAAATCCCGAAAGCAATTGGACAGCACCTCCTCGTTCTTCCAGAAAAAAGTCCCCCTAGAATGATGGAGGTAGGGTCCTATTTATAGGCGGAGAAATGGCTGAAATCTTGTATGCAGGGGTCTGGTCGGTTTATTCGGTATTTACAGAAATGCCACTGCCAGTTGTCACCAGTTGTCTCCAGCTGTCACGCCATCACAGGTCGTTCCTAGTGCTTTGGCTGACCAGGAAGCTAGAATGTGGAGCGGACCGACTAAGAGTCTAGAATGTGGAGCGGACCGATCAGGAGGCTAGAATGCGGAGCGGACCAGAAAGCCTTGAAGCTTGTTGGCGCGATCAAGAGCTAGTAATCAACCGGATACCTTGTATATTTGGAGCGACCAGAGATCTTCTGCACTCTGGTGCGACCAGGAACTCTTCAGTATCTTGGATCGACCAAATCTCTTTAGTAGTCTGGAGCGACCAGGAGCCTTTGGCTTCTGGAGCGACCAGCGCTAGAGAGACCAACTTTCTTTATATATTCTGATGCGACCGAGAATCTTCTGTACTTTTGGGATGATCAAGAGCTTTGGTATGTTTAGAGCGACCAACTATCTTGAATATTTGGAGCGATCGGTAATCATTGGCCTCCGGAACGACCAGAAGCTTTTAGTTCTCTGGCACGATCGAAACAACTTCGTGTTCGAAGCGACCTGAAAGCGACCAGCTTTGGGACGACCAGGACTCTTGTGCTACGACCGCCCCCCTTTTATCAATGACAGAACCGACCCCTTCTTCAAAAATGCTTAAAACCGACCCATATTCATTTGGATCGATCAGATGGATAACATTTTGCCCCTCGAAGTTTCATAGTTTTAATAAAAACTGTGGGCTTCGAAACATTAGTGGATCGATCTGTTTTAATTAAGGGTCAGTCTTGGATGCAATTCTCATGGGTCGGTTCTGGAATTGGCTTGAGGGGTCGGTTTCTGATAAATAGGCCGATCGTCCTGCCTATATAAATCTCTTTTGACCCTTGGTGTTCCTCATTTTCTCGATCCCGACATTTTTCTCTTTATTGGCGGCGCTTCTTTGAAGAAGAATCCTTCAATCTTCATTCCGTTTCTACCGGCTTGAATCAAGACTTCAATCCATCTTTAAATTTCTGCAAATACTTCAAATCGCGATCGTTCAACTCTGCATATCGCTGGAGTTTGGAAATTCGATCGAAGCTTTTTCAACTTGCTAATCCGATCTCAGGTGTATGCTCTTACCTTTTTTTTGTTTATTCGTGTAGGACCAACATTGTCTTCTGGATTTAGCTAAATTCTTGGGTTTGGATTGTATTTGGATCGGTTTTAGGTGCAGTATGTGATTAAACCCTGCGAATTCGAACCGGTCTTGGATATACAATTGCAACCTATAATTGAATTTGCGAACTTGAATCCCTGTGTGTATTGAAATGTTTACTATTAATGTAGCATTCGATATGAATTGGTAAGTGATGATTTTGAAATGAGAATACTCTTGTTTTTCTTTGCTGTGATATTGATCATGATATGCTTGTGTATATGTCTGAATGATTCGAACATGTATGATTTTTACTCGAATCGCTATGTATTTTCAACAACAAATCATGCTTCTTTTCCTTTATGCAAACAACTTGGTCGTTTTTAGACCAACTGGGTGATCGGTTCTAGACGAGCAGCCCTCTTTTTGGCCGACCAGGATAGTTTTTCTTGAATCAACTTTATCTGACAGGACCGACCCAGGTGGATTTTAACCTCGACCGTCCAGGTTGAAACTGATTTCGAATTATCTTTATAATGACCAGCCTTAGGATGTTTTTACCGATCCAGAAGAGGCTAATTTTACGAGATAAGGTTTTGACTGGCTTGGAACGACCAGGTACTCTTTCAGTCTTGAGCGACCGGGGCTCGACTGGCTTGGAGTGACCAGGTGCTCTATCAACTTTGAGCGACCGGAGCTTGACTGGCTTGGAGCGATCAGACGTTTTGCCAGTTTTGAGCGACCGGGGCCTGGCTGTTTTTAGAGCGACCAGGTCTTTTCCAATTTTGAGCTACCAGGTCTCGACCAGTTTTTGAGCGATCAAGGATTTCTAGCTTTGTTTTGCCTTGAGGGGATTTTCCCGACCAAGTAATGGTTGGCCTGGTGTGATTAAGGCTTTTGTAGTTTAGATGCCATTTTTAGAACGACCAAGTGTTTTAACCAGCCAACGCCGACCTTGTTTTTGAGCTTTATTAATATTCCTGTAGTTTGTTTTTTCAACATACTTGTTTGTGTAGAAATGACAACCAGACAAAAATCTCGCCATTTTGTTGAGGGAACCTCTCCAACTAGAGAAGCTGGGACCTCTGATCAAAATATTGAAACTTCTTCTGTTGCCACCACCGAGATGAATGTTGATCAGAACTTCCCAACCGTTCGATGTCTTTCTTACACACCTACTGATAGTTGTGTGTCAAAACTTGACGTTGATGTGTATCATAGAATATGCAAACAATTTAGTCTTTCCGAAGATGAAGTCAAATTCCCAGAAAGAGACGATTTATCTGATCGCCCTCCTGTTGGATACGTAACAGTTTGTAAGGGGATGTTACAGAGTGGAGCGATCCCTCCCTTCAATCCTTACTTAGAAATGATTCTGAAAAATTTGGCTATCGCTCCTTACCAACTGGCTCCCAATGGCTACTTTATTGTTACATGCTTATATGTGTTATTTATGAGAGTTTTAAAGCGCGAGCCTACCTTCAAGGATATATGCTCATTATACTCTTTTAAGAGACGAAAGAAGGAGCATCCCTCCTTCATCTTCATGGAAAGCAGGAGATCCAGGGTTATAACTGGCTTATTTGAGAGTATCAAAGGATTTCCTGACCAATTTTTCTATGTGAGGTGTCCCGACAACTTTTTCGGTCGATGGGCCGAAGGAGGTAAATGTTCATAGGAATTCTATTTTACCTCTGATGATCATGTATTGATTTTACTTTTTATCACAGAGACTCCTTCTGATCAAGACACGGACATTAATGAACCTCTGCTGGAATCATTGTTATCCGTGAGCGAAACTGAAAGAAGTAGACAGTTTTTAATTTGCGAAGAATTCCTTCGACAATACAAGCTGCTTCCCCCATCCCGTACCCTGACGGCGAAAAGAACGACCAAGAAGTACTTGACAAAATGTGCACAAGTCGGCAGTGGTAGTGGTAGTAAAAAACCTTCGAGTGCCCTTAAGGAACATGAAGATTCTCTTAAAAAGCAGGCCGATATCTTGATGATTGCGGAGAGAACCACAGAGGTCGTTTCTGAGGAACAAACTGTCATCCCGGAAATCCCGGAGAAAACTACGGGGGATCAGCTTCCCTCAAATACTGAAGAAGAACTTGTTCAACGTGAGGGTAAGCAACTCGCGGTAGGAGAAACTACCTTAAATGTTGAACAGAACATTGGGGATGCCCTTGAGGATCCGACTATGGCAAGTACCCAAGATAGAGACTCCGCGGGTACTTTTGGCGAACTTCCTGATCTAGAGTCTGTGCGATTCCTTAGCAAAGATGATACCCCTGTTTCAGGTTTCGCAGCTCCTAATGTTCAATCTGATCCCAATATTCCAGAGATTCCTGGACCAGTTCCAGATACGAGAATAAACTTAGGATCGGAGTCTAGCACAGGCTTATTAGGCATGTTTTTGTTTTTAGGACTAAGCTTGCTTTTAGAGTTGCACTTTTAACTTCTTACTCTATATCTTGGTTTACTTCCATGTTCTCAGGTGCTAAATGAACTCGTTATTATTTTTCTTTTTAGGAATGAAGTCATCATTCATCGACGATTTCCGGAAAAGGAGGCAAAGTTCTGATATACTTGCTCGACCAAAGAAAAAGATTAAGCAAGTTCCTCCTCAACCCCAAAAATCACACGGCCAACATCCCACTTCTTCTCATCCATCCTATGAACAGCTTCCAGAGCAAAGAGCCTGGCTTGATGATTATGAACAATCGGCAGAGGATGAGGCAAGACAACCAAGAAAGGAGCCTCAAAGGAGAAGACGAAGGAGTGGAGATGACCCTCTTACGGAGATCCCCCAGAAGCGTACCCCAAGGTACGTTCCTCCTTATCCAACCCAGGCCGAGCTTCAAACTATCATGTCGAGGCCGCGTGAAATACTTGATGTGGAGAGGGAACTTGGATGCCCCAGCCCCCCTCTTAGTCATAGATTTGGAGATTGGGATTTGAGGGGTTTGAACTTTGATGTGGACGTCCATCCCACAGATAGGCGGGACATGACGGAGATGGTGGCAAAAGCTCGGAGATTCCTGGATGATATTGGCAAAACCGTTGATCAGCGCCTCAAAGCATGGGAACAATTTTGTTATGATTTTCAGAATCTTAACACCAAACGTATTGAAAGCATTAAAACCCTGGAGGATGAAAAGGCTCAACTTATCCAAGTTGTGAAAGCTCAGGATACGAAGATTTCTGTTTTAGAACGGGGTTCCAGGGTTAATGAGCTAGAATCCGAGATTGAAAAGCTTCGCAAGGAGCTTGAAGATGCCAAGAACACAGAGGTTGAGCTTAATAAGCGGGCTGACGATGCTGTAAAAGCACAAGAAGAAGCTGAAGCTCAGCTGGCTTTGAGCAGAAGGACTGTGTCTGTTCGTGAATCTGAAATTGCCTCTCTTCGCGATAAGCTTGAAGTCGAAACTGCCAAGTCCTCCTCCTTAGAAAAAGAGAAGCAAGAATCTCTGAACCAAGCCCGCAGAATTAAGGAAGAAGATGAAGCAACCTTCCTAGAATTTTATGTCTGCAGTTTTATGTATGGGGGAAGCCTCCGCTTCCTAGGAGAAGGCTATGGAGATACGCTTGCTCGTGTTTGGGAGGAGGTTTTGAAGCGTTACAAAGATTCCGATGACTACCAGCTCCAACTCGAGTTGCTGGATGAAGATGATCGAAAGGCCTTAACTGAAGGCAGAAATTCTCTTGGGATCCATCGGGGGGAATCATCCGGGGTTAAGTCTTCAGGTACATTTATTGAGGATACTTTCACCAAATTAACTGATGGTGCCATAATCTCAAGCCCTGTATTCCATGCAGATGTTGCAATTCCTCCCTCTGCAGCTGGAGGAAACAGTGATTTGGAGGAAACAATAAACCTTGATGATTATGAAATCAGCACACATCCTCCTGCTCCAGGTAGAGATGATATGGATGAAGTGGTACTAGATTTAGATTACTTTTTTGCTTCTTTGGAGTATTCTAGGCTCATGAGTTGCTATAATTATGCAACGAATTTGCTTTCACCATCGCCTCCTGCTGGCGGGTATACTGCTATGGTGATGGATGCCGTTGAAACTGACTTGCCTTTATTCAATACAGGCTTACTTGCTGGTGCTTCCAAAGGACTAACATTCTCCCAACCAGGTTCGCAGGAGGAGAGAATTGATGCCATCGAAACCCTTGACCGAGATATCAGTAAGCTCCGTGAGGAAGAAGAGCATGATTCTGAGGCAACTATTGATGACATCATTGTTGATTCAGGTACGGAGGAAGCTTCTCCTTCTAAGCGGAAACATCATAAGCGTGCTGTCAAGAAGAAGAAGACCGTTGATTCGCCAACTCTTAGGGGTCCTTCATTGAGATCTGGAGACCCAAAGAAATAGTGGCTTGGATTCTTGCTTTGCATTTATCAATCTTTCATTCAGACCGGATGTATATGCGGGTGCCGGCCCTCGCTTATGACTTGAACCATTTGTACTTAATAATGTTGTGACTTGATTCTGTGTTTGAATGTGGTGTGGTGGTGCTTTATGTTTCTGCATTCTAAACCTTGTCCTTACTTTCTTCTGCATATTCTGGGTTATACATCATGCTCGCACACCACACTTTGCCTATTCTGCTCATTTATGAATTTCCCACTTATAAACGGTTGAAATGATCTTTTGGTATGTGAGAAATCAAGCAGCTGCTTTTTGCTTTGTGTCGTGATATGTGATATGCCCCCGTACCAATGAATTGTTTCAACCTTTATATATTGGAGGTGGATATTTGGATGTTTTTGGGCTGTATTTTGAAAAGTATTTGGTATTGCATTGCGACATTTGGAGGCTTTTCTTGTCAAAGACTCAGTAATATCGTAGTCAAGTTTTATCTGACTTTGATTTATCGACTGAGCACCCCTGGAGAAGACTCAGTTTATTATTCGACTGAGAATCCTCGGAGACGGTTTGGGTTTAAGAAACTCGGTTATAACACGATCAGATTTCGTCTGACTTTGGGTTATTTGACCGAGCACCCCTGGAGAAGACTCAGTTTATTATTCGACTGAGAATCCTCGGAGAGGGTTTGGGTTAAGTAACTCGGTTATAACGCGATCAGATTTTGTCTGACTTTGGGTTATTTGACCGAGCACCCCTGGAGAAGACTCAGTTTATTATTCGACTGAGAATCCTCGGAGAGGGTTTGGGTTAAGAAACTCGGTTATAACGCGATCATATTTTGTCTGACTTTGGGTTATTTGACCGAGCACCCCTGGAGAAGACTCAGTTTATTATTCGACTGAGAATCCTCGGAGAGGGTTTGGGTTAAGAAACTCGGTTATAACGCGATCAGATTTTGTCTAACTTTGGGTTATTTGACCGAGCACCCCTGGAGAAGACTCAGTTTATTATTCGACTGAGAATCCTCGGAGAGGGTTTGGGTTAAGAAACTCGGTTATAACGCGATCATATTTTGTCTGACTTTGGGTTATTTGACCAAGCACCCCTGGAGAAGACTCAGTTTATTATTCGACTGAGAATCCTCGGAGAGGGTTTGGGTTAAGAAACTCGGTTATAACGCGATCAGATTTTGTCTGACTTTGGGTTATTTGACCGAGCACCCCTGGAGAAGACTCGGTTTATCATTCGACTGAGAATCCTCGGAGAGGGTTTGGGTTAAGATTGCGCCTGCTTTTGGACCATATTTCTTCAGTAAAGCTATGGTGAGTTTTATGCCGGAAAACAGGATGACGGAGGTATTGTGTCTCGTAACCATAGCTGTGCATCTTTTGGATATATGATCGAAGGCATGCGAATATGAAGCTTTGACAGAGTCAGAAGTGTTGCTGGATTTATATTCATGTAATTTTATACAAAGTATTTGCTATATTCATAGAAAAATACAAAAGTACATGAGTTAGAAAATCATTTGAGATAGCAACGAAGGTGATTACTGTTCTAGGCCCTTGGGGATTCTACTCCATGTGTAGCTTCGAGTTTAAAGGTACTGTCCAGAAGCTTTTGATTGACAATAGACGGTCCTTCCCAATTGGGGCCAAAGACACCTGTATGTCGTTATATGCTCTTGCGCGGGGGAGGTCTTTAATTGCTATAGAGGAGTTTCATGGATGCAGAGAGGAGTCTCCGTATCCTTCTGAATTTCGTATTTCCGGGCTTCAATCAGTTCTGCCATATAGCATTCTCTTGATTCCTGAGGATCCCCTTTGATAACTCCCACCCCATTTGCGGTCGGGAACTTCATCATCAAGCACCAAGGAGTAAGAGCGATCCTGAAGTTGGCAAGTGTCGGCCTTCCCAAGAATGCATTATACCCTGAAGGTGAGTCTATTATAACGAAAGATTGTATCATGGAGACTTGCCTCTTTCCCTCTCCTAGCTCTAGAAGGAGATCAATCACGCCGATTGGCTGAGTTGGCATGCCAGCGAACCCGTGTATTTTGTCTTTGCTAGCTCGCACATTATCCATGGATAGACCCATTTTAGAGAAAGTACTGTAAAACAGAACGTTCACGGATGCTCTGCTATCAATTAAGACCTTCTTTACTATTGCTGGACCCAAGCCAATAGTGATTACCATCGGGTCAACAGTTGGAACCAACATTCCATTGGAATCTCGATTCCGGAAGATAACATCTTCACAGGATGTTTTAGGTATTTTTCGACGAAGAGAATTATCGCAAACCTCAAAACCGTCTCCTTTTAGAATGCTTCTTGGTTCACTAGTATACCTGATCATATCCTTCCAAGCGTCCCCTGCAGGATGAGGACCACCGCTAATCGTATTGATTATTGGTCGGGAGTCACTTGCAGGTGTTCTTCCATCTTGAGTCGGACGAATCTGCTGCCCCTGAGTAGGCTCGACATCTGATGAACGCTTTACATACTCTTGGAGACGATTTTGCCTTATCAATTCTTCAATCAAGTTTTTCAGGTGTCGACATTCATTAGTGTCGTGTCCCGGTCGATTGTGAAATCGACAGAACCTCCCTGAGTTTGTAGCTTCTTCGGACACCTTTACTGGCTTCGGGCTCGGATAGCCCTCTGCATCTTTTGTTGCCATATATATGTGCTCGATTGTATCATTCAACGGAGTAAAATCCATTGGCTTGAAGAAACGCCGTTTCTTGGAATCCTTATCATTTCTAGCATCATTACTGCTTCCTCTCTTTTGACCTTCCCCAAAATTTTCTTAACTATTCTTTTTGGGAGCTTTCTTCCTTTCCAGGACCACCTTAGCTTTGACATTGCCAACGGAATAGATAGGATCGTCTTCAAGACACATGTATTCCTAGGATTTGTCATAAAAAATTTCTAGCGTCTCAGGTTTCTTTCTTTTTAGCCACCTTCCGAATTCAGACAGTTTATCAATGCCCCCCTTTAAGGCCATTAGAATTAGCCTTGGCTCTTGGGTCCCTACTTCTGCAGCAGCAGCATTAAAACGATTCAAGAAAGACCTTATCGTTTCACCAGGAGCTTGTTCTAGTTCGTTGAGGGACATGATATCTCTGACCTTTGTTGTTTGGAGGCGGAACTGGTCTCGGAAGCATCTTGCCAATGTGGCAAAGTCATCAATAGATCGGGGAGGCAACCTTGTGAACCATAATGACGCAACCCCTTCCAAATACACCGGGAAGTACAAGCACTTAAGTTCGTCAGTTGCTTGTGCCCCATCCATGTGCTGATCATATCGAAACAAGAACACGTTGGGGTCGCCTGTCCCGTTATAAGCTTGGATTGAAGGAGGTTTGAATTTGCGTGGGAAAGTTGTCCTTTTAATCCTTTCAGTGAGGGGGGTTTTGGACGGTGCGAATTCCCATTCAGCCTCACTATCGTTTCGAGATTGGCTTTCCTTCATAAGCTGTTGGACCATTTTCTTGAGGCGTTCCTTCTCAGGGAGGCTATCTGCGGGGCGGACACCTTTGTCTTGACCGGAGGCTTGCCTGAGCAAACCATCGCGGTTGAGACTTAGGGGCCATGGTCTTTCTTGGTTGGAAAGTGCCCCTTTGGCAGAATTGGCCGCTTGATGAGAAGTGATCCCTGCAGTGCGGTTCCGATCAGCTTGCTTCGAAACCTCATGCTTTCCCTTATCTGGATCGGAGATTTCTTGAAAAGATTTTCCCCGATTTGGACTAGAAGAAGAAGAACCAGCATCCTCTGCACGAATGGGCTTAGGAGCCACCTTTGCCGTAGTGGCCTGAAGAGCAAAGAGAGAATCAAGTTTTGTCAACATGGCTTTGTTAGCTATCTCCAGCTGTTGCGTCAATCCAGCGACAGCCTGATCAAGCTCGCCTCTTGTGACATTCGCACCACCATTAGATGTCTCTCTTACTTCAAATCGGTTAGCCACGAGGGTTTCATCCCGATTTTCTCCGTTAGAGATTCTAATTCTAGCTTCCTTATTTGCTTTTGGCGGCATTATTTCAGAAAGCAATTTGAACTTTGTAGAAAATCCGTCAGAAGGTCCAAATCGCAAACTGGAGCGAGCTATTTTAAGGCTTAGCTTCAAGTTCTCAAGATCTTCGCAGTATACTTGATGCCAGAAAGTAGATCTGGCCCCACGGTGGGCGCCTAATTGTTGATACCGAAAGTTGGTATAACAACCAAAATGGGGTTTCTAAACACGTTACCTAATCGGAGGCGAGATGCTTAGAAAGCACGTCACCTTTTAAGAGGCGGGGCGTTAGAAAACCATTAGAGTTGTGTGAGGCCATATCTAACATTCAAAAGCATCAAAATACCAAAATAAAGAAAGAAGACAAGAATTTTATAGTGGTTCGACTCTTATTCGAGCCTACGTCCACTTTGAAGATTGGATTTCATTAGTAGCCACAAGATTACAATATTTGCTCCATTATGCATTCATACAAGCTTCTTTGACATGCATTTGTGCTTACAACCAATTGAAAGAACGGATAAAAGCTTGAAGTATTTTATACTAATCCCTCCATGAAAGCTATAGATGAAAGCTCCATAGATGATCAAGAAGAGATGAAGAAGTGCATAGAATGCTTATGCTCGTTCCTCCATGAAAGCTTTGCTCCACATGCTCCAAAGCTCCATAGATTTGATAGAGAAGAGATGGAGAAATGCTTGGAGAAATCCCGAAAGCAATTGGACAGCACCTCCTCGTTCTTCCAGAAAAAAATCCCCCTAGAATGATGGAGGTAGGGTCCTATTTATAGGCGGAGAAATGGCTGAAATCTTGTATGCAGGGGTCTGGTCGGTTTATTCGGTATTTACAGAAATGCCACTGCCAGTTGTCACCAGTTGTCTCCAGCTGTCACGCCATCACAGGTCGTTCCTAGTGCTTTGGCTGACCAGGAAGCTAGAATGTGGAGCGGACCGACCAAGAGTCTAGAATGTGGAGCGGACCGATCAGGAGGCTAGAATGCGGAGCGGACCAGAAAGCCTTGAAGCTTGTTGGCGCGATCAAGAGCTAGTAATCGACCGGATACCTTGTATATTTGGAGCGACCAGAGATCTTCTGCACTCTGGTGCGACCAGGAACTCTTCAGTATCTTGGATCGACCAAATCTCTTTAGTAGTCTGGAGCGACCAGGAGCCTTTGGCTTCTAGAGCGACCAGCGCTAGAGAGACCAACTTTCTTTATATATTCTGATGCGACCGAGAATCTTCTGTACTTTTGGGATGATCAAGAGCTTTGGTATGTTTAGAGCGACCAACTATCTTGAATATTTGGAGCGATCGGTAATCATTGGCCTCCGGAACGACCAGAAGCTTTTAGTTCTCTGGCACGATCGAAACAACTTCGTGTTCGAAGCGACCTAAAAGCGACCAGCTTTGGGACGACCGGGACTCTTGTGCTACGACCGCCCCCCTTTTATCAATGACAGAACCGACCCCTTCTTCAAAAATGCTTAAAACCAACCCATATTCATTTGGATCGATCAGATGGATAACATTTTGCCCCTCGAAGTTTCATAGTTTTAATAAAAACTGTGGGCTTCGAAACATTAGTGGATCGATCTGTTTTAATTAAGGGTCGGTCTTGGATGCAATTCTCATGGGTTGGTTCTGGAATTGGCTTGAGGGGTCGGTTTCTGATAAATAGGTCGATCGTCCTGCCTATATAAATCTCTTTTGACCCTTGGTGTTCCTCATTTTCTCGATCCCGACATTTTTCTCTTTATTGGCGGCGCTTCTTTGAAGAAAAATCGTTCGATCTTCTTTCCGTTTCTACCGGCTTGAATCAAGACTTCAATCCATCTTTAAATTTCTGCAAATACTTCAAATCGCGATCGTTCAACTCTGCATATCGCTGGAGTTTGGAAATTCGATCGAAGCTTTTTCAACTTGCTAATCCGATCTCAGGTGTATGCTCTTACCTTTTTTTGTTTATTCATGTAGGACCAACATTGTCTTCAGGATTTAGCTAAATTCTTCGGTTTGGATTGTATTTGGATCGGTTTTAGGTGCAGTATGTGATTAAACCCTGCGAATTCGAACCGGTCTTGGATATACAATTGCAACCTATAATTGAATTTGCGAACTTGAATCCCTGTGTGTATTGAAATGTTTACTATTAATGTAGCATTCGATCTGAATTGGTAAGTGATGATTTTGAAATGAGAATACTCTTGTTTTTCTTTGCTGTGATATTGATCATGATATGCTTGTGTATACGTCTGAATGATTCGAACATGTATGATTTTTACTCGAATCGCTATGTATTTTCAACAACAAATCATGCTTCTTTTCCTTTATGCAAACAACTTGGTCGTTTTTAGACCAACTGGGTGATCGGTTCTAGACGAGCAGCCCTCTTTTTGGCCGACCAGGATAGTTTGTCTTGAATCAACTTTATCTGACAGGACCGACCCAGGTGGATTTTAACCTCGACCGTCCAGGTTGAAACTGATTTTGAATTATCTTTATAATGACCAGCCTTAGGATGTTTTTACCGATCCAGAAGAGGCTAATTTTACGAGATAAGGTTTTGACTGGCTTGGAACGACCAGGTACTCTTTCAGTCTTGAGCGACCGGGGCTCGACTGGCTTGGAGTGACCAGGTGCTCTATCAACTTTGAGCGACCGGAGCTTGACTGGCTTGGAGCGATCAGACGTTTTTCCAGTTTTGAGCGACCGGGGCCTGGCTGTTTTTAGAGCGACCAGGTGCTTTTCCGATTTTGAGCAACCAGGTCTCGACCAGTTTTTGAGCGATCAAGGATTTCTAGCTTTGTTTTGCCTTGAGGGGATTTTCCCGACCAAGTAATGGTTGGCCTGGTGTGATTAAGGCTTTTGTAGTTTAGATGCCATTTTTAGAACGACCAAGTGTTTTAACCAGCCAACGCCGACCTTGTTTTTGAGCTTTATTAATATTCCTGTAGTTTGTTTTTTCAACATACTTGTTTGTGTAGAAATGACAACCAGACGAAAATCTCTCCATTTTGTTGAGGGAACCTCTCCAACTAGAGAAGCTGGGACCTCTGATCAAAATATTGAAACTTCTTCTGTTGCCACCACCGAGATGAATGTTGATCAGAACTTCCCAATCGTTCGATGTCTTTCTTACACACCTACTGATAGTTGTGTGTCAAAACTTGACGTTGATGTGTATCATAGAATATGCAAACAATTTAGTCTTTCCGAAGATGAAGTCAAATTCCCAGAAAGAGACGATTTATCTGATCGCCCTCCTGTTGGATACGTAACAGTTTGTAAGGGGATGTTACAGAGTGGAGCGATCCCTCCCTTCAATCCTTACTTAGAAATGATTCTGAAAAATTTGGCTATCGCTCCTTACCAACTGGCTCCCAATGGCTACTTTATTGTTACATGCTTATATGTGTTATTTATGAGAGTTTTAAAGCGCGAGCCTACCTTCAAGGATATATGCTCATTATACTCTTTTAAGAGACGAAAGAAGGAGCATCCCTCCTTCATCTTCATGGAAAGCAGGAGATCCAGGGTTATAACTGGCTTATTTGAGAGTATCAAAGGATTTCCTGACCAATTTTTCTATGTGAGGTGTCCCGACAACTTTTTCGGTCGATGGGCCGAAGGAGGTAAATGTTCATAGGAATTCTATTTTACCTCTGATGATCATGTATTGATTTTACTTTTTATCACAGAGACTCCTTCTGATCAAGACACGGACATTAATGAACCTCTGCTGGAATCATTGTTATCCGTGAGCGAAACTGAAAGAAGTAGACAGTTTTTAATTTGCGAAGAATTCCTTCGACAATACAAGCTGCTTCCCCCATCCCGTACCCTGACGGCGAAAAGAACGACCAAGAAGTACTTGACAAAATGTGCACAAGTCGGCAGTGGTAGTGGTAGTAAAAAACCTTCGAGTGCCCTTAAGGAAATTGGGAAATTTGGATCGATCAGATGGATAACAGTGGTTAACAACATTTGGAATTGGGAAATTAACAAGAGAATTGAATTTGTAGCCCTCTACGAGGAGATATCTTGAACTCATGGTTTCGTAATATTGAGTGGAAAAGAAATTTAACTTCTAGAATTTCCTCTCCAAAATAATAATTTTTATATATGGGTTTAAGTATGGAATAAATGATGGATTTTTGTAAAATTCCCATTTGAATTTGAATCTATCTATGTTTAGATTTTTTTTGAAGTACATTTCTTTATTTTTTACAAATTAGTCATTTTTCTATTTATCACCAAAAAGACTATTTGAAGTTATAAGGACTATGCACAAAATATGAAGTAAGAGATGTGTAAATTTACGTGTTTGCACGTAGTGTATGTTGTCTATTCCAAATAAAAAAATACTTATCCCTTGTTATTTCAATATGTCAATATTCTTTCTTTATTGTTGTTTGGGCAAATTTATTAAAAATATATCAATGAAACCTTTACAAGATTTAAATTTTAAAAAATTAGAACATAGAAAGTTTGTTCTATTTATTAGTTTGGACTAGAACGTAAGTTAGTTTAATTTAGAAATTTTGGATTAGGAAATTTATTGAATCTTAGAACTTCTCACTAATTGTAGATAGTAAGAATAATATTAATCTTATATGATTAGCATAGTTAACTTTTTGGTACTTAGTAGGGTGTTATTGAAGTGTTTCAAGGAGGCCACCCGAATCACCGAAGTGCCGATGGGATTACCATCGAAAAATTTCTACTCGTATCAATTTTGTGATTAGACTGTAGAAAAAGTCTAATTTGATTAGGCAGCTTATGAAGGTTAGATTGCCGACATGTTATTTTGGGCTTTTCTAATATTAGTGAAATAAAGAAGGCTTTGGATGATGGTACTTATTGTGTTTTTGTACTTTTAAATTTGATAAGATACCTTCACATTATGAAGATATTAGTTGGGTCTAATCAGAAAATGGATTACAAGGCTCTACAACATTTATTTAGATTGGTTCAAGTACATTAGAGAGAAAATCCGATGAAAGTCATGAAAATTTTAAATTTTGTAGCCCTTTTCGGAAATTTTAGGGTTTTGTGGTTGCATTATGTTGCTAGATTAGATTGTAGGAATTGTTTGCGACACAAATGCACCGAGCAAACAAATAGAAATTATATGGTAACACTCCATAAAATATATCCGAAACAGGCACAGATAATTAAATTAAAGAATAAACATTAATAAATTAATAAAATATTAAAGGGCCAAAAATATGAGTTAAGAATTTGGCCATGAAAATACTACCATTGTATTCGTGGCGAGATTGTGGTCCGTTTTCATATTTTATTTATCGAAAATAGTGTCCGTATGAAGAAGTTATGAATAAAACAAGTTGTATGCAAATTGTATACACACATGATTTGAAATTCAAACTATAAGGATATAAATCTAAAATAAAATAATATTTCAGGAATAATTCAATATTCTTTGAAGATTTGAATTGTGTATATATACATATGCAAGAAGGGGATAAGAATAAATAGAGATAGAAAGAATAAATGTAATAAATAAAAAGAAACGTTTCAAGAGAATTAAATTCTCCGTGCCTTTCTCTTAAGGAGAAACAAAGTCTCCCTGTCTTATTCTTAAGGGTTGTCGACCACCTCCCCTTAGGATGGATCGACTTAGGGGTTGAGCGCTCTCCTAGGAAGGATGTCGACCGCCCTTAAGAGAAAAGGGCGGAGATAGGGGTTTTTATTATATTTTGCTAGAACGAACTATCCAGATTTTTTATATAACAAATCCTATGGTACACACTCACTCTTGCATCAATAAGAAAAAGCTCATTCTCTCCTCCAATTCCAACATTTCATTTTTTGCGTGCCTCCACTCTGCTCTTCCACCATTGTTTTAAATTCTAGAAATTATATAGATTAGGATTCTTCTTCTTCCTTAACCTATTTCTCTAACTTTACAATCTATTTTTTTATAGTAATCTTGAATTAGAATATATATACATATGTATATAACTTTAATCAAATTCTTATATGTATATATTAGTTTAAGAGTAAGTTTGGAAAATGGTAATTGCGGGTAAACATTCCAGAAAATAATTCAACACATCTTCATCCTCTTCCTTATGTTATTGTGAGTGGAAATCCTGTAAGTTTACTATTTTCTATATCTTGATAGTGTAGATTCGGATTGTTATGCCTTAATGGGTTTGAATTTTCATGAAAACAAAATGTGAACAAATCCTCCAAAACCCTTGTAATTTACGAAAATGGTCAATCATTTGATGTAATTGGGTTTTGATTACAAATGCAATAAAAGTTGGATTTTTAGGTGTTGTATAGTTTTTATTATGGTCTGGTTCACTTTCTTCTAAATTATAAATATCATGTATATGTGAAAAAGCATAATATTTAGGTGTTTGTAATTTAAATAGGATTAAGCATCTATTTTAAATAGATAATTTGAATGTATTATAAAACAAGTCACCAAAGTCTTAAGTTCTTGCATAAATTCATGGAAAGCGTGAAGCAATACCAAAAAGGGATTATACATATATTTGGCATATTACACCTTGTCTTCCTTTTATTATTGAAGTAATATTTTAAACCTGGGTAACAAGTTATTCTATATATGTTGTTATTTTCCTGTTATTAATTGTATGTAGATGTACATTTCAGGCTATGTTGAGAAGCTAGGGAAATAAACTTGTAAAGCTTAATTTTGATGTTAGGACTAAAATTTCTACGTTTTTGAATGTTTCTTTACGTGCACTTGATTTACGTTTTATTTATTACTATTTATAACGTAATTAACATATTATAAGTGCATACTAAATGAGTTAAAAATAGTATATTAGAATTATAAATGTCCCCATAAGTAATTTGCATGTGTGTGTATTAATGGCTATTAATTAATGTTAATGACGCAATGAGGTTAATCATTACTTGTAGTAGAAGCTTGCCCGAAACCGACCGGCATATTCAGTATCTACAAGTATGTCTGGTTAATGTGAGAGGTCTAGGTGCCATAGGCCATTATAATTATTACACAAAGGCGCAAGGTTAAGCACAACCTTTAATACAAGCCTGGTCACAACCGCCCACCAAATTCAGCTTCTACAAGTGGCCGGTTTAATATGAAATGTCTTATGTATGTGTGTGTGTGTGTGTATATATATATAATTGGGCGAGTAAACATGCCTTGAGAAAGGTATTAAGTTGCTAACCTAACTTGTTTGGGTATTAAGTGGTTAGGATTAGGTCTGGTCCTAAGGTCCATTCATTGGTTCTTGACCTAAGTCATGGGGCCTACCCTTATCAGTTCTTAATTGGTCATTGGGTTTGCCTTCCTCTAATAATCATAAGGTATTAAATGGTCTTAAACGTTACGAATGAGTGGGGTTGTTCTTCGGAAGTTGTCTACTTCTTATCTAGGGGATATGAGAGGGACTACCTAGGGATGGACAAACAAGAGTTCCTAAGAAAATTAAGAATAACCGCCTATCTAGAGGAAGAATTAAGTGGTTAGGATTTCACCCGTAATGACAGCTAGATGTAATGCATGGGTCCGCCAAGAGGGTCTTAAATGGAGTTAAGTGTCTACCTAAACCTGGTATCAAGTGGTAGATCATTATCTCTCGATTTACATTGAGTGTATATTTAATAGCACTAGAGATTTAAAAGACGAGGTCCTAAGTGGCTAGGGTATTAATTGGTACTGAGAATCCGCTCTTAAATAAATTTAGACAATTGCCTTAAGTGATCCAACAGAGTCCGCCTTGTAAGGTATTTAGTGAAGATAAGCTTCCGTCCTTATATAAGCACGTGGGCCTTACGTGGCTTTTGAGCAGTTTTCCTAATTAATAAATGTATTTGTGTGTTGAATTATCATAGACATAATTTGATGAATTCATACTGCCAAGTATAGGAAAAAGATATTCCTTTAATTTTAAGTGATTTTCATTCACCAGAACTTGTTGACCTGATATCCAACCTCTCAATAAATAAACAGATTAGTAGGTGGGAACACTTGATTAATGAAGCCATGAAGACTGGAGCCTGGCAAAGGATATCATATAGTTACTATTATTATTATCGTTGTTGTCTAGCTTTTGGGTAAAAGCTGTTACAACTCGGATTTTTAAGGCAAGCTCTAAGAATTGCAGAATTGGCACTCTATCTCCCTGTTCGACTTTTACTTGGGTCAACCAAACTTGGTTCGACCCGAACCAGCCATGCCTCAGGAAGTAGTACCCTCCTTCGAATTTTGTTCAAGTTTCATGCTTCGGGTACGTCGATTGAACAGGTCGACCCCAGTTACACCGACCCAGTCCACGCACTACACAACTAAGCCCGACTATTATGGCAACTTTATTGGTCAGCTCTGACCTATTCTATATCTCTCGCTCTAAGTTTTGAGATACACGTATGCTTCAAATATCAAGAAGAACTATTCCCCAACAGGAGACCAGGTCATGTCGCCTGTAACTGATTTTCTGGATCGAGCGACACATGGCCGAACCAACATCGGATAGCCGCCACATGGCACATCGAATGACCATATTTGTTCCTATAAATAGCACATTCAATAAATAGAAAAGGGGTCTTTTGGATCTGATCGGATCTTTTGACTAAAAATAGAGAGATCTTTTCTGAAAATAGATGGTTCGGTTTTCCTAACTGCACAGGTCGATTGAACTGTACTGAAACACAAGGATTTTGTGTATAAAACATTTCTTTCTCTACTTTCTTTCAATTCATGCAACTGTAACCTATAACCGATAGTATAAACAGAGATTATAAAGTGGACATAGGCTTGGATTAAGCCGAACCACTATAAAAATTGTTGTGTGCTCCCTGTATTTATTTATTTTCTTGCATTATGTGATTGAGAATGTGAGAATACATTGTGATTTGTGTGTGGATTACGCACATTGGGGGTTGATTGTCATAATACCAACTTTTGATGTCAATACTTCGGCGTGCCAGGTAAGGGCAAGTGACCATAACCACCTTCAACAATTTCTAAGCTTGAAAGAAAATGGATAACTATTTTTTGGTAAAACGGAAGAAGGATGGAACATCTTATCACACTCAACCCACCGGCACCTCAGGCTTAGCTGACCCAACAGCGGGGTCAAGCCTAGAGGCTTTCTCCTATGAAGAACCATCCCTATAGTTGACTAGGGATGAGATGGATGGAAGTCTAGCTGAACTCCAAGCACAGATGGCACCCCAGGATGAAATCCTCAAAAGACAGCAGAAGACAATTGACAGTATCTTCACACGGATGGAAGGAAGGCTGAGCAACCAAGCATCATTCCTTGCAACAGACGAAGCTAGGGCAACGTTATTTTTTAGATCGATGAAATCCAAGCCCCGGATCAGTCTGGCAACTACCACCATCTGGTTTGACTTAACTTCATGGTCGACCAATACCTGGATCGATGCAACACCCCGGTCGACCAGGTCCCGGTTCGGTGCAACCTTCGGTTTGACCCGGCATCTTACCACAAATCGGACTTATGCAGCCTCCGACTCTACCTTGCTAGCATGGCGATCTGAATACAGCTGGCAGAAGCAACCGTCAGTTTCTCCAAAACCGTAGTACTACATCGGCTCCTAACGCAATGGAGGGAAACACTTCCATAAACCACTCTCATATCGCTCTGGATGGGGGCAATACCGAACTAAGAACAGGAAATGATATCCTAGGTCGGTTTGATCATAATTGCACAGATATGGTTCGTCCCAATGCGCATGCCGACCCGAGAACCCCAGACAATCTGAAACCAACGACCAAGGCTGGTGACCACCTTCACCCATCACTTATGGGTCGCACCAGTTTGACCCCAAGTGCACAAGGCATGCTTCCATCATCGGCTAAGTTTCACGCTGAAGCCATTGGTGCAGAATTGGATTCGTGGCAACGACTTCTCGGAGACAGGAATTGTAAGAACCCGTAACTTCCCCGGTAAGGAAAGAGCGGATACTTTGAGGATAAGCCACATCGGAACGCAAACAGAAGAACATTTCATTGTATATTACAACAATTCCATCAGAATACAAGAATATACAGAGTATGAATAAGTATTACACAGAAAATATCAGAGATTTAAATTACATTTAAATACATTACTGCAGCGGAAAAATAATACAATACACAACTGAAGGGGATATACGGATACAGAGCTTTCCAGATATCATTCCAGCTATAAATCAGGATCCTGTGAATATAAATCTGCAAAACCAAAACTACTAGCTGCCCATGTCGAAAATAAGGGCACCCAGAGTTTATGTTAAAACAATAAACTCCAGGTCAGTCATGTGACTGGTGTGAGAACTAAAACAGTTATTTAAAACTTTACTTTAAATTGAATATATAAAGGGACCACGCCGTATAACACGGAATAGGTTTCCTCCCAAGAATACCAGTGCATATAACAAAATAGCACAATGCTTTTTGGAAAAATGAAGCTATTATAAGACCCAAGTCCTATCACACTATGCAACGCCAGCCGGGGGATAGGGTTTTCCCTTATAATAGCCAAACATGCTTGGTACGTTTAAAACAAATCATTTGATACTATTATAAATGCATAGTGTATAAAACAACTTCAAATCATAAGTATCAATCATAGACGGCATAAGTGCCCCATACCACTATGTCGCCATATATAGGTTCTACAATCAAAACCGCAAAGTCACGTATTGGAAGCTGGATTTCCAACTATGAA